>AP025064.1:7975909-8113746 GCA_036186865.1 Eustoma russellianum | reverse complement strand
GTTACATGAAAGTAGAAAAAGGAGTATTGGTCTTGTGAATGGAAAGCTTTTGTCTACCATGCTTGCATCCTTTGTAATTTTTTATTATTTCTTTTGCATGTTTGATTTTTATTTCTTTATTATATAATTATATTCTAGCTAAATTTCAAATAGTAGAATAATGGAGAGGGTTCTAGATCCCTCCATTGTCTTGGCCGAAAGTTAAGGGGGTTTTGGGGGTATTTTGGTCTTTTCACATTTATCCTATCTCATACTTATATGATTTATACTATTATTTATTTTATCTAATATGATTTTAAATTTGCTTTGTGAGGACCATTTAGGTTTGCATTCTTATAAAAAGAAATTATTCCAAGGTTGATCAAGGCCTTTTGGCCGAAATTTATAGGGTATTTCAATACCTTGTAACATCCCCTTATATAATTATTTAGTATCCATCTTAAAAGAATTTAAGTAAAGAAGCGCTAATTTGACTTAAGTAAAATGCACTTGGAGAAATCGTTATTTGTATTACGTCACTTTGTCATGGTTTCAAGTACATTATCATTGGGGTACAACAATATATATATTCAAATTTTTTAAAAGGCACTATACACATAT
The DNA here is from genome assembly GCA_036186865.1 of Eustoma russellianum. Lineage (NCBI taxonomy): Eukaryota > Viridiplantae > Streptophyta > Magnoliopsida > Gentianales > Gentianaceae > Eustoma > Eustoma russellianum. The sequence goes on along the minus strand of AP025064.1, from coordinate 8,113,146 downwards.
ATTTCAACGTACTAACGACACGTTATATATATTACGAACATACGTCAACGTCACACCACTATACTTACCTCATATTTATGAGTATATTCAGGTCTTATATCATATGATATAAGTCATGGTGATGACAAAATTATTACGACACGTTATAAGGTTGTAAACCAAAAATTGTATCAGGTGACTACCGAAACCTCACCAACGTGTCACGTACTTGCCATATATAGATGGCCAGCCCCTACACTTCAAAAATGGCCACAAATTTCGTGGCTTACATGATACACTCAGCCATAAAATCATTCCATGTTGGCACACACAAATCACCCCCAATTAAGGCCAAATTGTGGAGATTCCAAATTCACATTTCAAGCACATATAGGCGCCACTTTCATCAGCCATTAGAGCAGAATATTAGAGTTAATTTATATATATTATCTATCTCTTCTTCTACATTTCGTTCTTCTCCTTCTCTGTCAAGCCTATTGTATCTATATTCAAACATATTGTATAGGCTTTCATACCACCATACACGCCTCATTGTTGTAAAAGGTTGATCAAGGTGTGATCAAACCTTCATCCGCTCGGTGATGGTATTCGTGATCATTGTGATTGCTTGTTTCGATTGTAAAAGGTTGGAGTTGGTGTGTAACTCCAGCAACCCTTGCGGTAAGGTGTTATTTTGTTTACTGCACAGTAATTTCAGTTTCCTGTACTTTGCATCCAATTCGTCGCAATCTTAAAAAAAGTAAACGAATTTCAAGAATTATAAAATTTTGCAGAAATATAGCCACATCTCCTAAGTTTCATTTGGCACAAGTTTAAACCCTTTTGGACAAGTATAAGTCATTCAAACGTCAATAGTTTTGAGACTAGTGCAATCTGATTTTCACACTTGCAAAGGTTGAGAACTTGAACATATTTGACATATTTCCCAAAGGAAATTTTAAAAACTGTTTCAACCATTTAAATACATATAGTAAGGGGTTTTTCATTAAAGTTTTAGACCATTTGGATCCACGGATTAATCAAAATAAATTTTTTAAATCAGACTACTGTTTCTGGCAGATTTGCGCAATCTGACCATAAAAGATTTTTCAAGGGGTTAGAGGTTGAATTTGGATCTGAAATTTTAGGAGATACTCAGAGAATCTCAGACTACAATCTCTCCAAATTTCAGAATTTTTGAAGGCATGTAACATAATTTTTCAAACGTTGCAAAACAGGACTTGAAAAGAGAAACTGATTTTAGAAGTTGGGTTTTTGGGTCAAAAAACAAAATTGTCCCCACCCACTATTCAGCCCCCTTTCTAGTGGTGCCTTACAGGTCCTACAAACTGGAGTAGGTTGTTTTGACCGAACCAGTATAAAAATCTTGGTGTTCTTACTTTCATCATTTTTACTTTTAGTTTCTGTTCTTGCATGGTTTTTATAGCCACATAAAAAAAAGCAAACGTTTTTAAAAATATTCAAAATTTTCAGAAACATAGATGAAGCTTGTAGGTTTCATTTGAGATAAGTTTCATTAAATTTAGGTAAGTATAAGTAATCTATACATTCATAGTTTTAAGACTAGTGCAATCTGATCCTCAGATTTGTAAAGGTTTAGAACATCAACGTGGTTAATATACTTGACAAAGAAATTTTGAAAAACTTTTTCAACCCTTTAAATCATTCCTCTCAAGGGACATTTCATAAAATTTTCAGAGCATTTTGAGTTTCATCAAATAGGAATTAATTTTTTCATTCTAAGGAAAAGTTGTGGTAGATTGATAGAGTCCGAGTAAAAACGTTTGTTCAGGGTCTTACACTTTGAAATTTAACCTAAAATTTTGAAGACACATAGATAACATCTGAGAGTACATTGTCACAAAATTGCAAGATTTTTGGAGGTCCAGAACTTGTTTGTTTAGTTAATCAAAAACAAGATCTTAAAACAGAATCTATTTTCAGAAGTGATTAATTGGTAACTAAAAGTTTTAAAAACCAATTTTCCACGCTCCCTATGCAACCCCCCTTCTAGTGCTGCTATAAAGGCCAGACAATTCACCCAAAGGGATGCACGTATCATGAATGCTGCACATTTTTGCACTTCCGTTTCTCCTATGTTGCATGCTCCATTCTATATTTCGTATAACCTATATTGCGTAGTTGCCCTATATTACGTGGGGTTCATTAATATATTTTATCTTCTACCATTATTTTATCTTTCTAGACTTTATTTTAGATTTCTACACTTTATTTTATCTTTCCCAGCCTTTCAACCACTTTATTCTGTTGTTTGTTTATTTTTATCTTCCTGTAATATTTTTCTCTCTTGCTTTTTTCTTCTATCTCCTTTTTCCTTTTATTTTGATTTATTTTATTTTATTTAATGGGTTTCTAAATTTTTTATTTACTAAGTAATATTAATATTATATCAAATTAATTAAATTTTTTCCCACACTGCCCCATTTTCATTGTATTCTATTTTTATTAATATTTTATTTATTTATTTAATGAATTACTAAATCCTTAATTTATTAAATAAAATTTAAATTATACTCTCCCTTTTTAGACAAAATCCAACCCTTTTTAATTTGGCCTTTCATTCCAGTGCGGCCCGGCCAGGAAAGCAGCCAACTGGCTCCAGTCTTTTCTTTCTTCTTTTATATATTCTCCGCCTGACATCAAAATTGCTTTTCCCAGCCCATTAGTGCCGGCCTGACCTGGCTTCGGGTCAGCAGCCTGGGTCAGCCCAGATCCTGACTAACCTGGTCCAACCCAGCCCAGCGAGTCCAGCTGCTAGATCCAGGTCAACGCTGACCTAACCCGCTGACCTAGAATTTAATATTATTTTTTTTATTTTTCTTATTTCCTTTGTAGCGCCCCGCACCCGACCTCGTCCGAATGTGGTGCACCCATCGTACTTCACAACAGAGAGTACAAAGCATTATGCATAACATATAAAAATCCATAACTAAGTCATGGACTACCATGTTAACATTTAACAGAGTAGCAAAATTTCGGCAGAATTAAAAACTTTGAAATAAACATGCTTGCCGAAAATATTAGGTCCAAAACATCGGGCCAACAAAACGAGGTAAAACCGAAATCCCAAAAGTTCCAAACATAGTCCATAGTACAAATATCTTGTCGGCACAAAAGTCCTTAAGCATCGTCTTCTCTCGACTTCTTGACTACGGGTTCATCATCGATCCACTCAACATTGGCATTCTCGGGCTCTGGGAGAAAAAAAGGTATGAGTGATAAAATCACCCAGCAAGAATACAATACACCATCATGAAATAAATAAAGAATCATAACATGAATGCAAAACCCTACGAACCAACATTAATTCATACCTGGCCTTTAATCCTTGATCCGCAGAAGATATAACCTAATCATAACTCAAGTAATACTATTCTGGCATTATCATATCACTTCCTAACTTAACCGTTCTAACATGCAAAGTGCACATGAAATATGCAAGATGCAATGCATGATGTCAGGTCGTGGCAAAATCATCATTTGGTCCCATAAAGCAAGCATAAAAGAAACAGAGTGTCAGATCAATTAACCCCGGATCTTAGCGGGTCTAGAACATGTCGTCAGACCAATTAACCCCCGGGTCTAGGATGGGTCCAGAACGTGTCATCAGGCTGATTAACCCTGGGCCTGGGTCGGGTTCATAACATATCATCAGACCAATTAACCCCGGGTCTGGAATGAGTCTAGAACATATCATGTCATCAGACCTATTAACCCCGGGTCTGGCTCGGGCTATGAGCATGCTTAGCCGGCAAGGAAGTCATAGAGCATTTCTTTTGAAAATCATGGGACCATAAATAACTTACTTGAATAAAGAAAACTTGCTTACTTGAAAAGAACTTGCTTGCATAAGAAAACTTAGAGAAAAGTCAGATTCGTAATGCACATGGTCATGCATGATACATGGGATGAAATGCAATAAGAGTCACGGCATGAATCATCTTAAAAATCCCTTAGGACATGACATAGGTACAATCCCATAGACTGAATATAACTTTCCAGCAGATCGCCCTCATTTTCCTTGACTCAAAATGCAATCAAGACAACTTATTCCCTGAATCTTTTTATACGGCATGCACACTAGGGTCCTAGCTATCAACCATAAAAATTTCATAACAATTAAATAAACATAAGGGGTTCAAATTTGGGTTCCAACATGACATGGCACAGCCGAACTTTCTACTGTAGTACCTGTTCCATCCCGTTTTATGACCCTTAACATCAATTATTCATATATGTCACCTGGAAAAAAATCTAACATACTTGGGGATAATGTTCTTAATCCCAAATACCATCTTCACGCCTAAACAATTAAGGATAAGTCCAAACATTATGACCCAACATTCTGTCCAGATTTCCAGAAACGTTCATCCGATTTCTCTTCAGTTGTTAACCCCTCAAATGAATACTTTTAGCCAATTTCTTTACATAGACATCTGACCCAATGCTTTAAGTGACTCCCATAAAATTTCAAGGAAATCCAAGACCTTTAAAGTGGTTAAACAATTATTTTTTCAGAACATATATGCCCAGAATTCTGTTTTACACAGGTTCACCTTAAGGTTCCTTTAAGATTATAAAACTAGTATTTTATCAATCTACCACCACACAAATTTAATATACATATTGGCCTACCAGCACACCAAGTTTGAGGTTATTTGCACAATCACAAGGTTCATTTCAAGACCAATCATTATGACACCCAAAAGTTCTGTTTCTGGAATTTTTCTTAAACTACTCCTTGTCTCTTGTCACACGCATTATTTACCCCTTCATCCTTTAATCCTACTTAGTAACCACAATATCACATAGCCAAAAACATTTATTCATATATTATAAGGTCATTATTAGGGGTACTCACGGTGATGAAACCAAGCGGTCCTACAAATACCAACACCATGACTAATTTCCCTTTTAACCTCTATAGCACAACTTGTAACACATAGACTTCACATAGCACACGATATTCAAATTTTCCATCCATAATTACTTATGAGAATAGGTCCTAAACATGCTTCTAAATAGGGAAAAATAAATACCATCCATTTCCTATTAGACCCTATTAAGGCCGAACTAGCACACACCATCATACTCCTCCACAACTCATGATTTAACACTATTCTCAACATAGTTCATCAAGAGTGATTAAACCAACATTCTTAGGACCATAGTACCTTATTGTAACGCCCATTAATACCTTCAAATGTTTTCTAAGGCTGTTTTTCAAAAGACCCGAAAACAGTCCATTTGTCTTGTCATTTTGGCTATTTCAAGCATCATGGAACACGCGACATACAAGATTCATACCACTTTCTTATGTTACCATTTCATCCCAAATATAAGAATTATGTAACATAATACATGCTAAAAAGAGGGGTCTTAACATATCCATCAAGTAACACAACCAAAGGGTAAACTTTCATACTAATATTTCATCAAGGTTCACAACTTTACTATTTCATGCTTATCATTTCATCTAAAAATCATACCTTATTATGACTAAACATTCAAGTCATTAACGCCTTAAATAGATCATGAAAGTCTAGAGTACACTTGCCTCTTGTTGAGTCCAAAATTCTTCTTAGCTTAGAGTGGATCAAATAGCTTGAAATCTCCTCCTACTTCACCGTGGTGTACACGGTTTTGAAGTCAAAGATGGAGGTTAGCATTATCCTCAAATACAAAAGTAAATGAACTATATTCAAGATAGATTTTCTTACCAAAATAGCTTAGTGTTGCAACCTAGCCACCAAACTATCACCACTCCTTGAGAGCTTGAAGACATCACCTTCCTTTGCTTCCTAATACCACGGTTTATGGGGGTTAGGGAACATCCCAATTTAAGCTTCATGGGGAGTTAGAATGGACATATAGAGGTCTAGAATCCTTACCAATATGGAACTTGAGTTGGAATGGTTTACTTGAAGGACTCCTACGCCAAAGAGCTTGAAGGTTCCTCACCTAGAGGCACATGCAAGGCCAAGGTTTTTGGGGGAAATGGAGAACAAAGTGAGCTTCACAAGTTGATAATCTAGGATTAAAGGAGATATTTAAGAGACTTGCTTACCTAGCTTGAAGTTTGAGAGTTGAATGAGATGGTCTTGGAGTACTTCTAAGAACACCTTTGGTCAAGAGGTTTCTTGAGTGTTTGAATCTCTTGAAGTGTTTAGATATTGTCTTGTTAGGAGTTAAGTGGATGGAATGTGGATGGAATGGAGCTTGATTGTTATGAGGTTGAAGAAAAATCCATGGGGTTTCAAGGGGGTGGCCGGCCGAATGTAAAAAAGGAAGGGAAAGAGGAGACTCTTCACTTGTCTTGGAACACAATCATGAGAGGGAAGTAAATGGTTGTTGGCTACTTAATAGAAGTTGTAGCTTTTGAGGGTTAGTTTTAAAAAAATATCTTTTTAGTGTGTTAGTTAGTTATATTAAAAGAGGATGGTTCTAGATCCTCTTAGGCATGGCCGATTCCCCCCTTTTTCGAAATGTTGGGAGGGCATAATTGGTATTTCATCATGAAGCATTATCCATACTTATAATTTAGATATTTACTTATAGAATATTATTTATCTTGAGGGACCTATAAAAGAAAGAAAATAATTGGAATGTAGAAAATTATAATTGGGAAATAGGACTTTTATTAAGCCACTTCATATACATCAGGGGTACATAATAGTTTCACGATGGGTACAACATTCTCCCCCCTTAACATAAGTTTCGTCCTCGAAACTTAAGAGGCCTAGCCAAAAAGTGGGTATTGATTCCTCATGCCTTCCTTAGTTTTCCAAGTGCCTTCATCTCCAGAATGGTGTTTCCACTGGACTTTCACCATAGGTATGGATCTCTTCCTCAACTTTTTCTCTTTCTAATCAATGATCTTTAAGGGCTCCTCTACATAAGATGTATCCTCTTCAATCTTCAGCTGCTGATCTTCAAGAATATGGCTTGGATCATTAACATACCGACGAAATTTGGAGACGTGGAACACATCATGCCACTGGGAAAGTGATGGGGGCAACGCGAAGTGATACGCAACTTCACCAACTCTCACCAAAATTTCATATGGTCCAATGAATCTTGGGCTCCTCTTAACTCCCTTAGATGGAGAGACCTTTAAGAAAACTTTTTCTCCTTCTTGAAATTCTAAGGGTCTACGTCTTTCATCAGCCCAAATCTTACTTCTATCTTGTGCCGCCTTCAATCTTGCTTAACGATCTTTACCTTTTCTCAAGTTTGCTCTACAAGGTCGGGTCCTGCATATATCTTGTCTCTAATTTTGTCCCAATAGAGTGGGAACCGACATTTCCTCCCATACAAGGCTTCGTAGGGTGCCATCCCAATAGATCTGTGGAAACTGTTACTGTAGGAAAACTCAAGTAGCTTAAGACTCTTATCCCAGCTTCCTCCGAAATCAAGAATGCAAGCATGAAGCATGTCTTCAATCGTTTCGATCGTCCTTTCTGATTGACCATCAGTCTGAGGATGGAAAGCATAACTCATTCTGATCTCAGTGCCCATTGCCTTTTGAAAAACTGTCCCAAATCTAGAGGTAAAACGGGGATCATGATCACAAACAATGCTTATGGATACACCATGTAAACAGACAATCTGGTCAATATACATAGAAGCTAACTTCTCCATAGATGCTTTAATCGACATGGACATGAAATGAGCGGACTTGGTCAGACGGTCCACAATGACCCATATAGCATCACTTCCAAACTTGGTTCTCGGTAGATCAGTCACAAAGTCCATGGTGACGTGGTCTCACTTCCATTCATTAACTTCTAGAGGTTGTAATAACCCGGCGGGTCTTTGGTTCTCAGCTTTTATCCTTTGACAAACAAGGCATCGCTCAACAAATCCAGCTATTCGGTTCTTCATGTCGTGCCGCCAAAACTTTTGCTTGAGGTCCTGATACATCTTGTCAGCTCCAGGGTGAATAGATAAGCGCGAGTTATATGCTTCCATCATGGCTTCATCTGTAATCTTATTATACTCAGGTACACATAACCGTCCTCTGTACCATAAACTACCATCACTACGAACTTCAAAATCATTCAATGGCTTATCTTTCATTCTATCCTTGATCTTCCTCAACGCTTCATCATCTCCTTGAGCTTCCTTGATCCTGTCAATCAATGAAGGAATGAGAACCAATTTGGCGAGAACTTCATTCATGGAATCAACTTCTTCAAGGCCAAATTCTTTCATGTCTCGCTGAAGAGGTGGTTAACGTGGGTGGCTTGTCTTCCGACTCAACGCATCAGCAACTTCATTAGCTTTCCCAGGGTGATATTGAATTGAGAGGTCATAATCTTTAATCAACTCAAGCCATCTGCTGCTGCATATTTAGTTCTTTCTGGGTAAAGAGATACTTTAGGCTTTTGTGATCTGTAAAGATCTCACACTTCTCACCATACAAGTAATGCCTCCATATCTTTAAAGCAAATGCCACTGCGGCAAGCTCAAGATCATGAATGGGGTAGTTTTGCTCAAATGGCTTCAACTGTCACGATGCATAGGCTATCACTCTATCCTTCTGCATAAGAACACATCCAAGAACGTTCTTTGAGGCATCACTATACACAACATATTTTCGCCAGGAATGGGCTGAGCCAAAACAGGGGCGAATGTCAACTTCGCTTTTAACTCTGAAAAGCTCCTTCCACAATCAGCGTTCCACTCAAACTTTGTTTTCTTCTGTGTCAATCTGGTGAGGGGAACAGCTATCCTTGAGAATCTTTCAACAAACTTTCGATAATACCTTGCTAGTCCAAGGAAGCCTCTCACTTCTGTAACATTAGTTGGTCTAGGCTATTCCATAATGGCCTCAATTTTCTTGGGATCCACAGAAATCCCATCTTCTGATATGACATGGCTGAGGAAGGATACACTATGCAGCCAGAACTCGCATTTGCTAAATTTCGCATATAAGAGTCTTTCCCTTAAAATATTCAAAACTGTCCTCAAATGGGCTGCATGGTTTCTTCATCTGGTGAATAGATCAAGATATCATCTATGAAGACCACTACGAACTTGTCTAACTGATCTTGAAAGACTCGATTCATGAGATCCATAAAAGCCGCAGGAGCGTTGGTCAAACCGAATGGCATGACAAGGAATTCGTAGTGTCCATAGCATGTTCTGAAAGCAGTCTTAGGAATGTATTCAGCCTTAATCTTTAATTGGAAATATCCAGATTGCATGTCTATCTTACTGAAAACCCGAAATCCCCTGAGTTGATCGAATAAATCGTCGATCAGGGGTAGTGGGTACTTATTCTTTATGATGATTTTGTTAAGTTCCCGGTAATCGATGCATAAACGCATGCTTCCATCTTTCTTCTTTACGAATAGCACAGGGGCACCCCAAGGTGAAACACTGGGGCGAATAAGCTTCTTCTCTAACAGCTCGTGCAACTGCTCCTTTAGTTCTTTCAGTTCCGCAGGTGCCATCTGATATAGTGCTTTCGATATGGGTTCTGCTCATGAAACAAGGTTTATTTCGAAGGTAATTTCACGGTCGGGAGGCAACCTAGGTAATTCATCTGGGAAAACATCAGGGTATTCGTTAACAACAGGAACTTGAGCAAGGGTGGGACTCACTTGCTTAGCACTTAGGATATAAAAGAAGAATCCTTCATGGCCTTTCTTCACTGCTCGGTTAGCACGAGCCGCATTTACATAGACCTTCTTGGATGGTTTCTTCAACTTGGCTCCTCCTTGGAATGATACTTCATCTCGAGCGGGGTCTTTGATTATAACTTGCCTACTCCGGCAATCAATGTGAGCATGGTTCTTCGAGAGCCAATCCATTCCAAGAATTACATTGAAATCACTCATGGATATGGGAATTAAATCGGCTTCAAACCATTGATCATCAAACTCGAGCGTGCAATTTCTGAAGATATGATAAGAGACAAGCACCTAATCGCCGGCTTTGTACTCTATAGGGTGATTCTAACCCGACTGGATTACGATCGATATTCTTAGCAAACTTTCTAGAGATAAACGAGTGGCTGGCGCCATTGTTGAACAATACATTCGTGGGTATGCTACATACTAAGATAGCTCCAGTCACTACGTCTGCCGTCTCCTCAACATCTGCATCTGTCATAACGTGCACCCTTGCATTTGCACGCGGTCGTTGGTTCCTTGGCTGTTGCTGCTGCTGCTGGGCTCCTCTATCTAGGCAATCTCTAATCAGGTGGCCATCCTTACCGCATCCAAAACACTGTCCAGTCTTCCATCGACACTCGCCCATATGTCTCTTCAGCACTGAGGGCACAATGGTATAGCTGGTTGCTGGGGTGGGGTTTGATTCTTTTGCTGATTAGCTTGATGCTGCTGGTGCCGCTGATTCTGACCCTGTGATACCCTTAGGCGAACAGATCCTCTGAAATTCTTCTTGGCTACCTTCCTGAACTTCTCATTTCCAGTCACTTGCCTTTTCCTTTTCTGTCCCACATCGTCTCGACGGATGATATCTCTCTCGATTCTATAACAGGCATCCAAAAGGGATCCAAAATTTGCAGGATTTGCATTTACCAACCATGCTCTAATCCTTGGGTTCAACCCTCTTTCAAATTTCAACATTTTGCCACTTCATCATTCATAGTTGATGGCTGAAATCTTCCCAATGCAATGAACTTATTGGCATAATCTGCAACGGTCATACCGAGCTCTTGCTTTAAGGATTCAAACTCATGCCTCTTCTGCAACTTCACCGACGGAGGAATGTAGATTTTATGGAATTCTTGCAGGAGTCTTTCCCAGGCAACTGGTCTTGGCAAGGGGTGCAGGTTAGTCTTCCACCACTGATTCCCTTCACTTAACAGAAAGGGCCTCACGGCTTGAGCTTTCATCTCATCAAGGGCTTGGATTAATTCAAAAAAGTTCCCGGCTTCATCTAACCACTTCTCAGCTATGTCTGGATCTGGCTTTCCCTTGAATGGGGGTTGTAGCGCCCCGACCCGGACAACGGAATCCGAACCGGTTCACCCGTCGTAGCTTACTGAGAAGACTACAAGACGTCTTATCTCTCGAATACACATCATCAATGACGTAAGAGAAATAAATGCGGAAACATATCTCATAAATCCAAATCATCAAATCAATACGTCAAAGATAATGTGAATACTCAAATGTATATGGTCGCAGCCATCTAAAACCTCCAATACAATAAGGAAACAGAATTAACGGAAATCTCTCTAATCAAATCTCCCCATAAGTCCTATGCATCCCATTCTGCCCACTCGCCGTCATCCTCAATGAAAATCATATCATAACTGGGTTCATCTGCAAAATCAAAGGCAGTACCCTTAGCGAAAACGCTAGCAAGTAACCCGCTTATAAGACATACGGGATCATCACATGGCAAGACATGAGTAATAGATAACTTGAGGGAAATGAGGGGCACATGTCTTGAAATTTCCAAATATATAAGCGGAACATGTAATAAATCAGGTACAGCAACTTGAAACGTAAGTAAACAATTCGATGTCGATCAAATAACATAAACACACATACCACAACGACTCTCGTGATGCATGCCAAATAATGCACTACGCTACACAATCACATATGCATGAACACTTTCTCTTTTAAAACAGTGCAATGCATGACATAATGCCCGGTCACTTCATATACTTTATACCCTGTAGCGCGCCCCGGCTTATATTTCCATCCCGGTTTACGCTACAGCCAACTTTATACCCTGTAATGCACCTCGGCTTATATTTCCATCCCGAGTAGCATTACAGACAACTTTATACCCTGTAACGCGCCCCGGCTTATATTTCCATCCCGGTTTACGTTACAGTCTTTTGTGCCCTACAATGCGCCCCGGCTTAAATTTCCATCCCGGTTTACATTGCAGGTCACCTTCGCAAATCTGTGCCGAAGCACCTTTCTTTTCAAATCAATATGCAAATGCACGTGCCATGATGCAAGACTCCTTGTTCATTCACTTCTCATTCTCGATCAATCACATTCAATTCATTCACATGCGCAAGTACAAGTAACATACAAGCTTTCACTTAACACATCACTTTAGGCTTCAACCCTCTCGTCAACACTTAATCTTGATTCTAGGGTTTACAACCTAAGGCAATTATCCCAACCATCCATCATTGAACCCTCAATCTCCTCGTACGTTCACCTCCTAACCCTTCTAAGTCATCCACGTTGAACTCCGATTCGAATACCCTTAAATTCTCCAAACTTGATTCACCATCTTAAGTCATGTTCCCAAGACTTAGACTAGTCATAATCAGGTCCTAAGAAGTCCCTAAGGTCACCCAAAGGATCCCCTAGCTTCCCTCTTTCTTCCCTTGCTTTTCCACAAAACTGGTTGACGTCATACCCTGACGTCGATCGATCGACGTACGTCATACCCTGACGTCGATCGATCGACGTCCATCTGAGGCACGTCGATCTCTCACTCAACTACGTCGATCGATCGACGTCCATCTGAGGCACGTCGAACTCTCACCATCCTACGTCGATCGATCTACGTCCTTCTGAAGCACGTCATACCCTCACTTGCTATACGTCGATCGATCGACGTACGTCATACCCTGACGTCGATCGATCGACGTCCCCGTTCCAGAACACCATTCTGCAGTTTTCTGCAAAAACTGCAGAAATAACCCCCAAATCGACCCCAACTTCCTTCAAAACCATTCCAAGCCTATTTCCCACTATCAATCCATCCTAAATTCACCCAAGACAACATCTTTAACGTACGATTCTCGGATTCAAGTCTAGCACTCAAAGTAATCATCAAATCATCCCAAAAATCAAATCTTTTCACTCTCCCTCCCTTCAACCACCATTATCAACAAAGTAGGGTTCAAGGGATTGGGATTTACATGATCTCATATAAACAACAATCAACGAACAAGATTTCAACATATAATGGCCAAATCTCAAACCAAAACACATAGATCTCACAAATAGATTCACATAGAGAAATTACTACATGGTGATCCAGATTGATATCAAAATAGGCCCTTTATCTTTCGCAAATCGTAGGAACTTATAAGTAGATTACTTGCCTTTGATTACTCGGTGAAGAAACGAAGAACGGATGATGATTGGGTTGATTCTTGAAGGGATTCTTCTCCTAGGGCTGCAAAGTTCCCAAAATCGCCTAAGGGGAAGACAAGGCTGCGTTGGTTTCTGTGAGAAATTAGGGAAACTGACGTTCAGTCAGTTTTTATATGGGAAGGGAAAAGTTTGGTGTTTCTAAATTATATCTTAATTTCCTATTTATCTTAAAGGATAAACTTAATTATTTAATTCTAAATTAATATAAATAAATTCTAATATTAAATCCCCTCATTAATTTCTAATTAATCCTCATATTAATGCCTAATTAATTTTCGTTGACCGCCATTAATTTCTGTAAAATCCTTCTTTGTCCTTTAATTACCCTACGGAGGGTGCGGGGCATAACATCCCACCCCCCTTACAAAAGTTTCGTCCTCGAAACTGACGTACCTTATTGGAAGAGATGTGGATATAGCTCCTGCATTTGCTCCTCAGTTCCCACGTGGCTTCGCGCTCCGTATGGGTTACTCCACTGAACTTTGACATACGGAATGACGCGTCGGCGTAGGACTTGATCCTTTCTATCCACAATCTTTATAGGATGCTCTTCGTAAGTGACATCTTCTTTCACATCAATGGTTGAGCTTCAAGGATATGATTTGGGTCCGATATGTATTTCCTTAGCTGGGATACATGGAATACATAATGGACTTGGGACAAACTCGGAGGCAAGGCTAGTCGGTATGCCCTTTCACAACTTTGCCAAGTATTTCGTAAGGGCCAATGTACCTAGGGCTTAACTTGCCCTTCACTCCAAATCTAGCAACTCCCTTGGTTGGTGAAACTCGTAGGTAAACCTTATCGCCCTCCTCAAACTCCAACGGTCGTCTCTTGGTATCAGCCCAACTTTTACTTCGATCTTGAGCCACCTTGAGTTTCTCATCTTATCACCTGACCTTTTCGACTGTTTGCTCAACCAACTCGGGTGCGGTGATTGTCCTTTTCTCCAACCTCATCCCAACAAACCGGGGATCTGCACTTACGCCCGTATAACGCTTCAAATGGCGCCATGCCAATTGCACTGTGATAGCTGTTATTATAGGAGAACTCCATTAACTTCAACATGCTATCCCAGTTTCCTTTGAAGTCCAAGGCGCATGCTCTCAGCATGTCTTCCAATGTTTGGATGGTCCTCTCGGATTGTCCATCCGTTTGCGGGTGGTATGCTGTGCTCATTCTCAACTCGGTACCCATAGCTTTCTGGAATGCCCTCCAGAACTTAGAGGTGAACTTGGGGTCACGGTCCGATACGATGCTGACTGGGACTCCATGTAGACTTACAATGTTGTCCACATAGATATTAGATAACCTTTCATACGACGTACCATGTGGCATGGCTATGAAATGAGCCGTCTTTGTTAATCGGTCTACTATCACCCAGATCATCTCGTTTCCATTTCTAGTCTTGGGTAGTCCCATCACAAAGTCCATAGTTACGTGTTCCCATTTCCACTCCGAATTTCTAAGGGCATCATCAAACCACCAGGTCGTGATGTTCGGCCTTGACTTGTTGGCAGACCAAACACCTTTCAACATACTCCGTTATAGATCTCTTCATCCTGATCCACCAATAGTTTCTTTTGAGATCTTTGTACATCTTAGTGCTTCCAGGGTGGATAGACATCCTTGAGTTATGCGCCTCTCGAAGTAATTCCGTTCGGAGTTCGTCTTTAGCTGGTACGCATAACCGGTTCTGAAACCATAGACTTCCATCCTCTCGCAACAGGAAATCCTTCACTAGTCCCGCAGCTAATTTGTCACGGATTTCTCTTAGCGCTGGCGTCCCCATACTGTGCCTCTTTGATCCTGTCCACCAGGTTTGGACAGATGGATAATGTCGTAAGAACATTCGCCACTGAGTCTACCAATTCAAGGTCAAACTCCTCAATTTCCCTTTCCAACGGAGACTGTCTTGCATGGCTAGACTTTCTGCTCAATGCGTCTGCCACTCTGTTGGCTTTACCCGGATGGTAGTTGATGGTTAAGTCATAGTCCTTGAGTAACTCCAACCATCTTCTCTGCCTCATGTTTAACTCCTTCTGCGAGAACAAGTACTTCAAACTCTTGTGATCAGTGAACACGGCACATTTTTCTCCATATAGATAGTGTCTCCAGATCTTAAGGGCAAATACCACAGCTGCGAGCTCCAAGTCATGCGTCGGATAGTTCTGCTCATATGGTTTCAGTTGTCTTGACGCGTACGATATGACTCGTTCGTTTTGCATCAAGACACAACCTATAAACAGTGGGTTAGTTTAGGACTTGCATAAGTATATACAATGCATTAATTGTAATGGTGTACATACCTAGTCCTTTCTTGGACGCGTCACTATAGATCACGAAACCGTCGGTGCCGGAGGGTTGTGCCAACACCGGGGCTGTGGTCAATCTCTTCTTGAGCTCAGTAAAGCTCTGCTCGCATTCAGCAGTCCATTCAAATTTAGTCTTCTTCTGAGTGAGACGACTCAATGGCACTGCAATCGTTGAGAATCCCTCAACAAACTTCCTATAGTAGCCTGCCAAGCCTAGGAAGCTTCGGACTTCGGTCACATTCGTGGGTCTTGGCCATTCAGTGATGGCTTCTATCTTCTTAGGGTCTACAGAGATCCCATCTTCAGAAATTACGTGACCAAGGAAGGCTACACTTCTTAGCCAAAATTCACACTTGCTGAATTTGGCATACAGCCTTTGTTGCCTCAGAATTTGTAGCACCACTCTTAGATGTTCAGTATGAGCTTGTTCATCGGGGAATAGACCAGAATGTCATCGATGAACACTACTACAAATTGGTCTAACTGTTCTCGGAACACAGTGTTCATCAAATCCATGAAAGCAGCTGGGGCATTAGTTAGTCCAAAAGGCATCACTAAGAATTCATAATGCCCGTATCGAGTTCGGAAAGCTGTTTTAGGTACGTCTCCGGCTTTCACAAGTAACTGATGGTATCCTTGACGGAGGTCAATCTTGGAAAACCATCTAGCTCCCTTCAGTTGATCAAATAGATCCTCAATCCTTGGTAAAGGATATTTATTCTTAATGGTGATCTTGTTCAACTCTCGATAGTCGATGCACAGCCTCATGCTGCCATCTTTCTTCTTTACGAATAGGACTGGGGCTCCCCACGGTGATACGCTGGGACGTATCAATTTCTTGTCCAACAACTCTTGCAGTTGCCCCTTTAACTCCTTGAGTTCAGCCGGAGCCATTCGGTAGGGTGCCTTAGATATAGGCTCGGCTCCAGGGATCAAGTTAATCTCAAACTCCACTTCCCTCATTGGTGGCACTCCCGGTAGGTCGTCCGGAAACACGTCTTTGAACTCATTTATTACCGGTATTTGGTCCATGGAGGGAACCTCCTGCTTCGCATCTAGTGCATACACCATAAATCCCTCAGCTCCCTTTTGTAAGGCTTTAAAGGCCTTGATCGCTGTCATGTATATCTTCTTGGGAGCTTTGGTCATTTTGAAGTTTCCTTGGATCGTTATTTCATTCATATCGGGGTCCTTAACGGTCACCTGCTTGAGTTTGCAGTCAATATTGGCATGATTCTTGGTCAGCCAATCCATGCCTAATATTACATCAAAATCCTTCATCGGAATTGGGACTAGTGTAACTGAAAAGAATTTTCCGTCTAACACCAGCTCACAGTCTTTGTACTGGTGGTGAGAAACCAGTACTTGCTCGCCCGCTGCTTGCACCCTAAATGGGTTTTCAAGCCATTCAGGTAAACGGTCGAGCCCCTTGGCGAACCTCTTAGAGATAAAAGAGTGGCTAGCCCCGCTATCAAACAACACATTGGCAGGTACTTGGTTAACTAGAATCACACCTAACATGAAAGGGTAGCACATAAAGGTCTCATAAAACAAAACATATTGAATCATCAACTTATAAGGCTAAAATTCAACTTAGATTGCTATAATCAAACTTAAGTCGTACCTGTTACGACGTTGGTATCCTCCTGTACCTCGACGTCCGTCATCGCATGGACCCTCGCATTAGGCCTGCCTCTCTGCTGCTGGGCAGGCCCTGTTGTCACCTGAGGTTTAGCATTCCATTCAGGGCAATCTTTGATCCTGTGGCCCGCCTTCCCACACTTGAAGCACGCTCCACTCACCTTCCAACATTCGCCCACGTGTCTCTTGTGGCAGTGTGGGCACTCTGCGGGTGCTTGTTGACCAGGTTGGTTGAGTTGTGGTGTCCTTTGTACTGGCCCTGCCTGCCCTTTTCTGGGAATCTTAACCCAACGTCCGGGTCTACTGCCACTTTGCTCCACTCTTGGCCTCTTGCTCGATTCTTCTCGAGCCTCTCTTGGTTGTGACCTGCGCATGTCACTCTCAACGCGATAGCAGGCATCTAACATCTCCTCAAAGGTTTTCAAGCTTGACCCCGCTATTGCAGTCCGAATGCGGGGGTTCAGTCCTTCCTCGAATTTCAGCATTTTCATCCTGTTGTTTTCTAAAACCAAGGGTGTGAATTTGCCCAAGGCATGAAACCGGTCTGCGTAATCAGAGACAGTCATTCTCCCTTGCTCAAACCTGTCAAACTGCCTCATCTTTTCTAGAACTGCGGTCTCAGGCACATAGTAGTCCTTGTAGGCCTTCACAAATTGATTCCACTGGATGGGAGGAGTCATCTTGGGCAGGATGCCGTTCCACCATGCATTTGCCCTGCCAGTCAGGAAAGGTGTGGATACATCCACCTTGTGCTCTTCAGGCACTTGTACAAGCTTGAAACATTTCTCTATCTCATCAAGCCAAAACCCAGCCACCTCTGGGTCAGTTGTCCCTTCAAAGTTTGGGGCGTGCATCTTGCGCATCTCCCCAATATAATACCTTATGCCATGCTGTGGTGGTGCTGGCGCAGGGGGTTGTTGCTGTTGTTGCGCCACTCCTTGCGCTATCACTGTGATAGCATCGATTAGCGCCTGGGGTACTAAGACTGGGGGTGGTGGTGGTGGAGGGTCGTTGTTCCCATTGCCACCGTTTCCTTGGTTGTCTCTTCTGGGAGGCATTTTCTGCAAGATCACGTCATTAGTATCGAGCAATTCCAAGATAAACGTGAAATCCATAAGGGGTACGAGGCGTAGTTCATAGGTTAAGACAATTACATTTTATTTGATTTCACTAATCGCGCTCGTACACACACCCATCCCAGATCAAGCTTAAATCTAAGATTGCTTACTTAGACTAATAGATCATCTTAAGGTAAAGATCATAACTTAAGATTCTACATGTCATAACCTAGGTCTCCGAGGCAGATCTGAAGCCTAGGCTCTGATACCACCTGTAGCGCCCCGACCCGGACAACGGAATCCGAACCGGTTCACCCGTCGTAGCTTACTGAGAAGACTACAAGACGTCTTATCTCTCGAATACACATCATCAATGACGTAAGAGAAATAAATGCGGAAACATATCTCATAAATCCAAATCATCAAATCAATACGTCAAAGATAATGTGAATACTCAAATGTATATGGTCGCAGCCATCTAAAACCTCCAACACAATAAGGAAACAGAATTAACGGAAATCTCTCTAATCAAATCTCCCCATAAGTCCTATGCATCCCATTCTGCCCACTCGCCGTCATCCTCAATGAAAATCATATCATAACTGGGTTCATCTGCAAAATCAAAGGCAGTACCCTTAGCGAAAACGCTAGCAAGTAACCCGCTTATAAGACATACGGGATCATCACATGGCAAGACATGAGTAATAGATAACTTGAGGGAAATGAGGGACACATGTCTTGAAATTTCCAAATATATAAGCGGAACATGTAATAAATCAGGTACAGCAACTTGAAACGTAAGTAAACAATTCGATGTCGATCAAATAACATAAACACACATACCACAACGACTCTCGTGATGCATGCCAAATAATGCACTACGCTACACAATCACATATGCATGAACACTTTCTCTTTTAAAACAGTGCAATGCATGACATAATGCCCGGTCACTTCATATACTTTATACCCTGTAGCGCGCCCCGGCTTATATTTCCATCCCGGTTTACGCTACAGCCAACTTTATACCCTGTAATGCACCTCGGCTTATATTTCCATCCCGAGTAGCATTACAGACAACTTTATACCCTGTAACGCGCCCCGGCTTATATTTCCATCCCGGTTTACGTTACAGTCTTTTGTGCCCTACAATGCGCCCCGGCTTAAATTTCCATCCCGGTTTACATTGCAGGTCACCTTCTCAAATCTGTGCCGAAGCACCTTTCTTTTCAAATCAATATGCAAATGCACGTGCCATGATGCAAGACTCCTCATTTCATTCTCACTTCTGATTCTCGTATGCAAGTCACATTCATATTTCATGTACACATGCGCAAGTACAAGCAACACACAAGCTTTCACCGACTTACACATCATGACTTAGGCTTCAACCATCTCGTCAACACTTAGTCTTGACTCTAAGGTTCGTAACCTAAGGCAATTATCCCAACCATCCATCATTGAACCCTCAATCTCCTCGTACGTTCACCTCCTAACCCTTCTAAGTCATCCACGTTGAACTCCGATTCGAATACCCTTAAAATTCTCCAAACTTGATTCACCATCTTAAGTCATGTTCCCAAGACTTAGACTAGTCATAATCAGGTCCTAAGAAGTCCCTAAGGTCACCCAAAGGATCCCCTAGCTTCCCTCTTTCTTCCCTTGCTTTTCCACAAAACTGGTTGACGTCATACCCTGACGTCGATCGATCGACGTACGTCATACCCTGACGTCGATCGATCGACGTCCATCTGGGGCACGTCGATCTCTCACTCAATCTACGTCGATCGATCGACGTCCATCTGAGGCACGTCGAACTCTCACCCATCCTACGTCGATCGATCTACGTCCTTCTGAAGCACGTCATACCCTCACTTGCTATACGTCGATCGATCGACGTACGTCATACCCTCACTTGCTATACGTCGATCGATCGACGTACGTCATACCCTGACGTCGATCGATCGACGTCCCCGTTCCAGAACACCATTCTGCAGTTTTCTGCAAAAACTGCAGAAATAACCCCCAAATCGACCCCAACTTCCTTCAAAACCATTCCAAGCCTATTTCCCACTATCAATCCATCCTAAATTCACCCAAGACAACATCTTTAACGTGCGATTCTCGGATTCAAGTCTAGCACTCAAAGTAATCATCAAATCAACCCAAAAATCAAATCTTTTCACTCTTCCCTCCCTTCAACCACCATTATCAACAAAGTAGGGTTCAAGGGATTGGGATTTACATGATCTCATATAAACAACAATCAACGAACAAGATTTCAACATATAATGGCCAAATCTCAAACCAAAACACATAGATCTCACAAATAGATTCACATAGAGAAATTACTACATGGTGATCCAGATTGATATCAAAATAGGCCCTTTATCTTTCGCAAATCGTAAAAACTTATAAGTAGATTACTTGCCTTTGATTACTCGGTGAAGAAACGAAGAACGGATGATGATTGGGTTGATTCTTGAAGGGATTCTTCTCCTAGGGCTGCAAAGTTCCCAAAATCGCCTAAGGGGAAGACAAGGCTGCGTTGGTTTCTGTGAGAAATTAGGGAAACTGACGTTCAGTCAGTTTTTATATGGGAAGGGAAAAGTTTGGTGTTTCTAAATTATATCTTAATTTCCTATTTATCTTAAAGGATAAACTTAATTATTTAATTCTAAATTAATATAAATAAATTCTAATATTAAATCCCCTCATTAATTTCTAATTAATCCTTATATTAATGCCTAATTAATTTTCGTTGACCGCCATTAATTTCTGTAAAATCCTCCTTTGTCCTTTAATTACCCTACGGAGGGTGCGGGGCATAACAATATACATAGCATAATTCCACTGCATTAGTTAAAGAATGAAATAGCTACTGGGTTAGAGGATCTTTTGCCGTCAAATAGGGGATAGGATCCCCTCACCGCAAGGGGGTGCGGTGACACGTGACCGCGCGACACGTGTCAGCAAGGGAGGGTGGTGAGGCTAGATGCAGGTGACTCTCATCTAGCCTCACCACCCTCCCTTACTGCCACGTGTCGCGTGGTCATAAAAGGGGTGAGGAAAGTGGGGGTGAGGAGATCCCAACCCATCAAATAGGGATGTTAACGAACTGAACCGAACCGAATAGTAGGTTTTTGAGTTCAGATTCGTCTAGCTAAACGAACTGTTCGACTCGGTTCGTTTAGCTAAACAAACTTTAGTATTGGTTTGAGTTCGGCTAGATAACCTTATAACTATTTAAACGAGCCGAAGAGTTCGCAAACAGTTCGGCTCGTTTAACTAAAAGAACCCGAATACCTGTTCGAATTCGGTTCGTTAACAAATAATTACTGAACGAATACGAACCGAACTCAAATAGTTCGCAAACTGTTCGGTTCGTTCAAGAACCCTACCGTCAAACTACGTAATATTTGAATTCGACTCAACTTTAATAGTACTTTTGAACTTAGCTCGGGCTCTTCGTATTTATAGATCCGAACGAACTAATTCATGAACTTAGGTCGAACAGCTCATGAACAAAGAGGATCATTCAAGCCCTCAAATAGTAAACCAATTGTATACGTTTGAAGTTGAGACCATCCGTTTTTACCGTTGAACTTAGCTCACATCATTAGATCTGAGATCCCAGTATTAAAATGTCTTAAGTTTCAATGTTATTTCATACAGTTTTTTTACTTTATAGTAGTATTTTTATATCAAATTGTCATAATAAAAAAAACTATGCTTAGATAGAAATGAGTCTCTCTATGACACGTAATTGTACAATAAGAAGAGACTATATGCAAATTATTATGGGGAGAAAATAACAACGGCACCAAAAGTTATCTCTAGGGTATTGGGATGGTGAGAGGCAGGCAAACGATACCTCATCTTAAGTGATAGAGAGTTTGATTCTAGTGAGACTCCCGGCTCTATATGTACCTGCATAGATGACACAATAATAGGACTATGGTGTGCTAGTGTGCTAGTGAAGGGATTTAGTACACATAAATAGAAAGCTTCCGATATTAGATTAACCATAACCGTGTGTATACACGAATAACGAAAAAGAAAGACAAAAACAAAAAAAAACACAAAGTCAACATAAAGTGTAGAGATTATTTAAGCATTTAATCATAATCTAAGTTGTCTTATATCCTGTCTAAACCTCATTAACTTTAATCTTCTGTATCCATGAACTCCTATCCTGAACCATATCTTCAGAGAAGAGCAAATCTAATATGTCATGCCTAATCCGCTCATCTTAAGTCACTTTCAACATGTATTTACTCTCTTAGTTTAGTGAAAATAATGATGGATGTAAATTTAAAGCCGATTCACCAAAGGCCTAAGAATCTCTCTATCGTCCAGACGTCCACCACCTCCACTAAAAAGAAACACGGTAACAATTTTGGTGTACGGTTTTTTAAATTTAAATTCTGATGTACATAATTACACAGATTAATGTAGTTACTTATGTAACACCATAAAATTAGAGAAATAAATAAGTGATGTATATTCGAATTTTCTTTTAAGTCTTACTTTCTTAAATTAGCATAACTTTTAATATTATAGAAAATCCATTCACACCTTTTTTTTTATTCCTTTCATATCATATCTTTGAACTGTCTATATTACTAAAATTCACTATGTATTAATAATCTCATATCTATGAACTGGTTATATAGAATATATTCAACGCGTATTTTTCATTAAACTTAAATGCTCTACGTGTTAATAATCTCATCTGTAGTTCAGAAGATACGATAAAATAAAAATCTCCAAGCTCCAGTCAAACCCCTGCAGCTTTTTTATTTTAATTTACTAGTATGCCTATAGCATAGGGAACCTAAGCAATTTGACTTTTAACTTTAAGGTCTCTTTCAGCATTGAGATCATTATTTAGAAAAGCACTATACGATTTAGCCACTTGTTTGTGAATGACAAACTTTGATGAGGGAGTGGGTTCTCCCCCACCTGTACCAGAGGCCTCTTAGCCAGGTGAAATGTAAATTGAGGGATGTGCTCCACCGACAGCCCTGCAAAGGGAGAGGACACTCGAGACTCAGCCAGCCCAGAGACAACCCTTGTAATATTTCAACAAGGATTGTCTCCACACGGACTCGAACTCGGGACGTCGGGGTTCTAGCCCCAATCACCTTTGACACTTACCACTAGACTATGCCCTTGGGGGCACAAACTTGAGATTATATGAGGTGAATCTCGTATCCATTCAAAAACCTTAATGTAATGGATGGTGGTATCTCATCCTCATATAACTCATGCATTTTATTTCAAATTGATCGATGTGAGACAATATTCTCAACACCCGTCCTCATGTGGCAACGTGGCTTGACATCGACTTAAAACCCGCCCTCAATCACAAATAAGCCAGACATGAACATCTGGAGCCAGATCTGGACTTGGGTGAGGGGAGACAATAAATGGTCAATCATGGGCTAAGCAAGGTGTGAGTCCACATTTTAAACTGGCTCTAATACCATGTTGAAACTTGGGTTTACATGAGGTGAGACTCATATCCACTCAAAACCTTAAGACAATAGGTTCTGGTACATCATCCTCATATAACCTACGTATTTATTTCAAAGTACCCGATGTAGGACAATATTCTCAACATGTCTTTCGCGTTTTACTTTTTCTTAATTTACTTGTTTAGTTTATTAATTTGTCTTGTTATTCTTATTTTATTTGTTTGAAGAGTTAAACGAGGTATTTCTTTGGAAAATGGTTAGGTTTATGTTAAATCCACTGTCATAATGCTTCAAGTGTGGATGACTTATCCTTGATTTCGTGGAGTATGATGGTTTTAATAAAATGGAAGAGCAATAATCACCATATGTAAACTTCTCCTTCCTCAGCAGTCGCCGAAGATCCCAGTTCGAATTCTCTCACCACAAGAGACGTTGACAAAATAACTCATTAACACGTAATAGGAGACGACTGTAATGTTGAATGAGAAATGGTGAGTGAAGTAAATGTAAAGATGAGTGCGGAGACGATGGTGGTGAATACCGGTTCAGATGTAAGCAGGTTAAAGGTGAGTCAAACTTCAATTACACGTCGGCACCTGTACAAAAGTAGTTGTTTAAAGAAGGGGTGCTGCATTTTTTTAAAAAAATTGCTTTTGTACACGTGACGATGCGTGATTAAAACCATCATATTTTGTCTCATCTTTACCCTCCTCAAATCTGAATTCCTAATAATACTACAAACAAACAAGGAAATCACACGTATTAGATCATAATTCGGCAAAATCCCAAAAATATCGATGCAAATTATATTGCGACACCAAAAATGGACGTTAGTTTTGAGAAATTACTGATGTATTCTACCTGTGGAAAATTCAACGCAACATGTATTTTTCACTTTGTTTTCTTCTTCAGGAAGTGATATGTTCCACAAGAAAATGAAGACGAAATCCAAAAAGCTTTTATCTTTAGTTTGGACATAAATCCTTCAAGATCCAACGCCCATTTGAGTACATGATCTTTCAAAATACACGCAAACAAATATATACAACAACTTTATCTAGTATATCCCAACAACAACAATAGATATCGCTAGGGTCTGAAGACGATGAGAGGCAGCGAAACGATACATCTATCATAAGAGATAGAGAGCTTGCTTCTAGTGAGATCCCGAGCTCGATAGCAAACAACTATATACACCATCATTTTTTCCCTGGTGGAATAAAATTTGAATTTGAATCAATTTTTTTCTAGTTTACTTCAATTAATTAACTAGGAAAGGAATAATAATAGTCAAAATAGTTTTACGCATTAAATTATGCGTAAATTATGTTTAAGTCAAATTAAAACAATATATATATGATCGATGGAGTATAACATTGTTTTTTGAAGAATGGAACTTTTTATTGCATCATAATACGACAAATATGTACATCCACATTATCTAATGTTCTACCATATGTCCATCTATACTAAGTATAGAATCATTTACAAAAATATGGAGATTTGCTTGATACACTATGTCTTGACAAACTTGCAGTTAACGTGGCATTTGTCGAATGTTGTCATGCACTACCTGATTCTCCAATACAATATGGTATGTATTGCTTGACAAAAAATGTATCTCCATTCCGCTTTGCAGCCTTCAGATTGCCATACATCATCTAGGTTGGCCGAAACCTATTATTTAGTGGTGGATGACCGGAAGAATCCATGTCGCAGTTATGGCCGAAGGAGGTGACTCCATACCATTCTCGCCCATCTGCAATCCCACAGTGCGTGGATAATATCTTCATTCCAATACCCACAAATATCACAAGATGTGTCGCTTGCAATTCTGCGATGTTGAAGGAAAGACTTTGTTTGCAAGGAATTATAACAAATTTGCCATAGTAATAGGTGGAGACGATGTGGTCCTGACATGCGCCAAATGTTAGTCAAACGTGGGTGGAGTATAACTTTTTTCAAATATAAGATGTTATATGTTATGCAAAGTCAGGTCGCCCTTTTTTTGTTTAGTGGTCAGATTAAATTTGAGAATAGTCTAATTAAAATGGCACATGGTGTGTTTTAATATTAAAAAAAGTTATGTAAATTCACCTTTCAATTTGTATTAAACAATTAATGATTAATATCAGTTCTTGACTGTTTGACTTGGTACACACGACAGGTAGGCCCAAGATACACGGGTTTTGGACGACCAGGTAATTAATCATTTCGGGACTGCTGGTTTTTGACCGCCCCATCTACTCTTCTTTACTAATTTTATAAATTGTCGTTTCTTTATCTATATTGTGATCTCATTATAGTACACCAAAATACGGTGTTATATACTATGTAATACGTGTGTAGTAAATTCAAATTTGAATTTTCAACTGTACACTACACTGGTATTATGGTGTTTAGATACAACAAAAACATTTATTTTTGTCAATATAGGTCAATGTCTCGATCTCTCCATCTAACAATCAAAATAGTAACTTTATTATGATATACTAACCGTAGCACCGTGTTAGTTCCAAATTCAGTTTAAGATCGGAAAGCGCAATCTTGGATTGTCGAAAATCGGTTCTTGGGAAAATATGCTTTTTATCGTTGTGGTTGTCGACTTTAGGTGCCGTTGCAAAGAGAAAAAGTATTCTCAGAGTGATGAAGCCGGATCTTCACCAGGTGGATCAGGGATGATCCTTGTGGTATGCCATCAGCTCTTTGTTAGGGTCCGTTCCTAGAACCTGAGAAGGAAAGGCAACGTTATATGGTCAATGCCCTGTGAAAAATCCTCCGACGCTTAAGTCAGTTATGAGCATTTTTGTATGAATGCATGTTGGAAGTAGAGGTCGAAGCAACTTGTTTTGGGATCTCTTTTTGAGAGGGTGGCTGCTTATGGTAGAAGAGCTCAGGCAAGGCTTTGGCCGAGCTGAAAAGACTTTAAGTCTGGAGGTGGAGTTGAATAGACTTGAAGAGACTTGAATGGACTTGGTCGGCTTCTGCTGAGGAAGATCTTATTTATAGCCATTGAATTGAAGGCTGCGTAACCTAGAGTAAAAACAATGATGACACCTAGCTGCCTTGGTGGCAGTTCTTATAGCATGGCCGCCACGCGGCAACAGTTGGCTGCGGTGCTGGAACATCTCTTTTGCATGGTTGACATATGGAGATAAATGGATGCGCTGCTGGCAGTCCCGGTCTCCATGAAGGCCAAGTTTCGCTACGTGTCGGGCCGAGAGGCCAAGCTTGCTGAGTGGCAGGACTCTGCCTAAGCATACCATGGCCGAGCTGAGGTGCTTCATGTGCAGTTCAGCTAAGGAGGTAAGGCAAGGATAGTAAGAAGCTCTGCCGAGCTGGCTGAGCAGGCTGATCAGAGTAGGCTAAACTCATTATATGTACTCTGATCTGACCAAGCCGTGCTGACATGACCTCGGCCTCTGGCCGAGCTAATTTAGGGCTGGGATAGAGCTTAAGCCTTGGATTGTGATCCGTCTGGTAACTCTTCAAGGAGAACTGAGTTGTCCAGGGTTGACCGTCAAGGTCTGCCAGAGAGATGAGACTCTGGGGCGGGCCTGAATTAGCCGAACTTGACTTACGTTGACTGTTGCTGACTAACGTGGAAGTCTTTTGTCGTATTCAACAGTTGGGTTTTGGTTTCATCACTTTGCCTCCAGATTTGATTGGCCGAGCTGACCAGCGAGGGTAAGCTAATATGTTCAGAGATTCTAATGCTCTGCTCTGATGACGTGTTTGCCTCTAATTGGGCTGGGATGGGCATTTAATGCCAGTGCAGATTGCGAAGCGGCAACCTTTACCTTTTTCCGGCGATTGAGGGTTTCGATGGTGGTTTTTACGAGGAGTCGCCTGGGATCAAATGATGGGGTTTAAATGAATGTTTCCCCGTGGCTTTTGGAATTCTATTTCGCTCTGTTTTCCTTCTCCACCGTTTCTTTCGTCTTCTCTGCTTTCTTCACCGTCCAGTCCTTTTAGTCCTTCAGTTTTTTTTCACTTCTTTCACTCCGGTGATCTTCTTTCCTATTATTATCCGTAAGCTTTTTCCTTTATGTGGTATGGCTTCTTCTTCATCTGACTCTCAGAATGTCTCTGAGGCTGCTTCTTATGCCGGTAATGGCGCAGGGAGATACATTCCTCGTACTCGTCAGAGAGAACAGTCCTAAGTGACGACCGTCCAATAATAAGGTTACGTAGAGCAGCTGGAGGCTCTGCTAGGCCCAGCAGGAATGCTGAGCCTAGAGGCGTTATTACTCTGGTTGATTCTTCGCCAGAGCAGGCAAATATTGCCCCTGTTCCGGCAACCACGAATCCTCTTGCTCTGCCGAGAGCTCCATCTTTAGGGAAGGGGGTAATTCATAGGGGTCCTCCGTCTTCTCAGGTGCAGGAATCCAACTGCATCTTAACTGCTGCAGAGCTCATTCGGATTTGTGAGACGTATGAAATAGATCAGGGCTTGTTCAATCCTCTTTTGCCTCTTCCTGGTCAGACGGCTTATGACCCTCCAGTGGGTTATGAGGTCGTGTATGAGGAATATTTCAAGTCTGGGTTCAATTTGCCAGTTCTTGAACCTTTGATTTGAATTCTCCGACCCTACAACCTCAGATTGCCCCAAATAAAACACAACGGTCTAAAGGTCATAATTTGCTTCTTCTTTTTCTTGAAGGTAGTTGAGTCTAGGTTTGATCTCAGAGTGTTTCGGGGCCTGTTCATGTGCAAAACCTCTGACAGCCGGTATTACATTAGCAAATGGACCCCTAACAGTGAGTTTAATTTTGCCACCAAAATTACGTCCTTTGCCAAAAATTGGAAGGGTAGATTCTTTTACATAAAGAGAAAAGGATTGCCCAAGTGGGACATTTTGAAGTCTGGCAAGGCAGGCAACTTCAAGCCAAGCCAAGAATTCTGTGATGAGGCAGCCAGGCTGCAGAGTCTGCCCGTAGTTATTGATTGGCAAAGGGTAGATAGGTCAGTTTTGAAGGCAGCCGATCTGGGTCATCTGGTCTCTGATCCAAACTTTCAAGCCTTTAATCAACTGATCTTAGAGATAGTTAAGGGTAGGTCTTTGTTTGTTTGTAATTCCCGAGTTCATCTGCTCTCCAGATGTTGAAGATTTTGATATTTGTGCAGGTTCAATGGCTCCTAGAAGCAGCGGAATTGCCTCAAAAATTGCACAAGCTGCTAAATGTAAGAAGCCTCAAGAGCCTAGGGCAGAGCCTATAATAGACTCTGCCCCTCTGAAGTTCTTCCAATGGAAGAGGCTTCTGGGGCTAAGCAAAATGTTGAGGAAACCCCAGTTCAAACTGATGCGGGTCTGCCCGACCTGGTTGACCTCATTTCTAATGAACCTGGTATGTGTCTAACCTTTGTTATTTCTTCCTTTTGTAATCCTAAAAATTTGTTGGAGTATTCATCCTTTGAATCTTTTGCATCACTGCCTACTATGGAGAGAGGAGATGATGCTGCTGAGATTCTCCCTTGGATTCCAGCCTTCACTAAACCAGAACAGTCGACAAATACTGTTGCTAGACTGAGCTTACGGCCAAGGAAAAGGTGCCGAAGCAAAAGATTGTCAAGGAGTCGGATCTTCATCAAGTGGATCCGTGATGATCCTTGTGGCATGTCGTCAGCTCCTCGTTAAGGTCCGTTCCTAGAACCTAAGAAGGAAATGCAATGTTATAGGCCCAGAGTCAATGCCCTGTGAAAAACCCTCCGATGCTTAAGTTAGTGCTGGAAGTATAGGTCGAAGCAACCTGTTTTGGGGCTCTCTTTTTGAGAGGATGGCTGTTTATGGTAGACGAGCTCAGGCAAGGCTTTGGCCGAGCTAAAAAGACTTTAATTATGGAGGTTGAGTTGAATATACTTGAAGAGACTTGAATGGACCTGGCCGGCTTCTGCTGAGGAAGCTCTTATTTATAGCCGTTGAAGTTGAAGGATGCATGGCCTAGAGTAAAAACAGTGATGACACCTGGTTTTTCTAGTGGCAATTCTTGTATCATGGCTGCCATGCGGCAACAGGTGGCTACGGTGCTGGGAACTCTCTTCTGCATGGTTGACATGTGGAGATAAATGGCTGCGCTGTTGGCAGTCCTAGTCTGCATGAATGCCAAGTGTCGCTACATGTCGAGCCGAGGGACCAAGCTTGCTGAGTGGCAGGACTCTGCCTAAGCATACTGTTAGGTCCGAAACACACTCGAGAGGAGGGGGTGAATAGAGTGTTTGGCGCTTTTGCAGAATTTTCTTGTTTGACTCAACTCAAATGAAATTCAAAATCAAAGTAAGAATGGGAGATGAGAAACAATGAATGAGTACACCAGATATAGAGTGGTTTGAATCGTAAATGATTCTATTCCACTACCACTTTGTTGCCAAAGTGGATTTTCAACAACTACTCTTCTTATTAGAGATAATAAGAACAACCACAGCTACACTTACACTAACACCTTAGTGTAAGCAACAACAACAACTTCTTGCACAAAATACACTTGTGCAACTACAGCAACTACAGCTCTAGCAAGAACAACTTCTTGCAACCTCACAACTTCAACAAAGTTCCTCAAGACCTTTATCACAGTAGGTTGAAGGAAATAGTAAGGTTCACACTTTCTCACTAGTCTAAACACAAACAAGAGATGAAATATCTATAGTTCCTCTTGTGTTAGACTCTCTATCTCTCAATATACAACAATGAAGAACAAAGAAAAAGCTTAACAAGCTTTAAGCACTTTTACAAATATGAGAGAAGTATACTACAATGAATGATGAAGCTGGATGATGGTGAAAGTGTGTATTTGCCTCATCCAAGCCTCTTCCATCTATAAATGAAGTTCACCACGTTTTTGAAGCCTCCACTATGTCTTCAACTACACCAAATGTCAAGATAATGTCCAAATAGTCTTTAGCCACCCTATGGAGTGATTTGATCCTCCATAGCCAACCTAGGATTGCTTAGACATGAATATAATAGTCAAGGAAGCATGTAGTATGTTGGAGTAAAGTCTACAAGAAATTTGAGCAAGATTGGATAGAGAAAATACCATGAATCTCCCTTGGATTTTGTTCCAACATTCATAAAAATTTGAATTCTGGGGGACATCGATCGATCGAAGTGCCTGGGGTGAGAGATCGATGTCCTCCAGAAACTTTGCAGTTTTGAAACTACTGGGCATCGATCGATCGAAGTCTCCTCTGGAGAGACTGATGTCACTTCGATCGATTGATGTCTCCTGGACTGAGAGATTGATGTTGGACAACAAGTTTTCTGTCTGACATCGATCGATCAAAGTCTCTCTGGGAGAGACTGAAGTGACATCGATCGATCGATGTCCCCTGGTTGAGAGATCGATGTTGGACAGAAATTTTTCTGCCTGACATCGATCGATCGATGTAAGAGACTGATGTGACATCGATCGATGTTCTCAGTCTGAGAGATCGATGTTGGACAGTAAGTTCCAATCTCAACCATTTTTGACATAGTGTAATTTTCTCATTTTGCATCAAGTCTCAAGTATAAATTTAACTTATTTAAAAACATTTTTACATCATCAAAACAATTTATATCTTAACAATCTTCTCCTTTTTGATGATTTCAAAACCATAATTCAAAAGATGTTTTTACTTTCAATAGCTACATCTCCCCCTTAGTCCATGCATCCTCATCATATCAAAAACTCCCCCTCATATGTAATCTTCCTAAAACTAATAAGTATGATCAAAATGCTCCCCCTCAACTCATGCACCAAATCTCAAATTTTCATCTTTTCAATATGTGAGTTAGCAACTAGCATAGCAAAGTAACAATTTCTAACAATGTTAACACCAATCATTTTAAACAAGCATATATCAACCTTAATCTTCTTTCCATGCACATTACTTATACCAACATGCCAAAATCAAATACTATTTGCCAAGCAAACAATGTAAGTGTTGAAAAATATGTTTGGATAATTTTCAAAGTTATGATTTTAAGGAAGTGTCGCATATATGATAAAAAGATGAAACATATTAAACATGTGAGAAAGTTTGAACAGAGAACATTGAGCGCTTCATAAAACGCTTTATCTTTCAGAAATTTTAAACAGAAACTTAAGTTCAAACATTGAATGCTTCATAAAGCGCTTTATCAAATAAAAAAACTGGGATCAGAGAGTTCTGGCGCGCTACACCAAGCGCTTTATCATTTGAATAACTGAGATCAGAGAGTTCTGGCGCGCTACATCAAGCGCTTTATCATTTGAATAACTGAGATCAGAGAGTTCTGACGCGCTACACCAAGCGCTTTATTCTACGAAAAACTGGGATCAGAAAGTTTATGCGCGCTACACTAAGCGCTTTATTCTATATAAAAAAACTGGGATCAGAGAGTTTATGCGCGCTACACTAAGCGCTTTATTCATTTGGAAATTCTGAACAGAAAGTTCTGATGGCAACATGCAGCACTACATAAAGCGCTTAATCTATGAAGAAATATTATTATGTGTTACAAATGTGATAAATAGTTGTTTTCATTTACATATATGTTCTTAATGTTTCATATATGATTTTGGTGAGTTTATTATTTGATTTTTATGAATATTATTATGTCTTGTAACTAATATGCCGTGGAAGTTATACGACTTACCAAAAAGGGCAAAAAGTGGAATTTTAAGTCTTGCAGGTATATTGTCTTCACATATTATATAATATGTTACTATGTAACATGATATTATCATCTCAAGACTATCTCTATGACATTCGTCATAATTATTTCAAGACAAGACTATCTTTCTCAAAAAATGTTATCAAGGGAATTATCGTCTTTTTATTCTCGGAGAATATCGCGACATCTTCACTATGATTATTTCTCAAATATATTATTATCATCATTATGGACTTCTTATGATATTCTTGAAGTATCAACATCAAGATCATTATTGCTATATTTGGATTTCGGTATTCTCGGGATTTCTCGTTATGTGACATTTATTTTGTCACACTATATGGTCATCTTATGATATCTTTATAAGACTTATTCTCAGATTATTGTGCAGTAATTTCATGTCACAATTGATATGGTAAATGGTTACAACTTTCAAGGAGAGAAAGGTGGAGATAGTTTTGACTATTTTCTACTTAAATCTAGCCATTCATTTTGAATTCAAGGGCTGAGATTCACTTTTATTTTTCTCATCAAAATGATACATTTACATGTGTACAAGAAGACTATCTCATGTGATGACAAGTGTACAAGGAAATTATGCTAGAACCAATCAAAAATCAAGGATTATACTTGGTGGCAAAAAGTTGTCAACATGGCACACACATGGCCATATGGACGTTTTTATGGCTGAGTGGAATTCAAATTTCTGCTGAGATTTCTTCTCCCACATGTGCTATTATGATGGAACAAACTTGGTTAACTTTTGAGAGATTTACTCATCATTTATCTCATCATTTATCTCCTTCAAATCTGAAATTTCCATGTCATATAATGCTGAAAAAGTTAGTGACATAGATGGACAAATCACATTGCTTGAAGGTGCCAAGTGTGCAATGTCTTGAAGACAAGAACCAATGGTGTAAAGACAAGTGTGTTTGATGACATTCAAGGTGACAAATGGCAATCTTATCAACAAGGGATGCCTCACACTATAAATAGAGGTTGAAGTGAAGAGTTGAAGACACACCTCTCATGCTATCTTCTTCTTCTTCTTCTCTATTCTTATTGTGCAGCTTGTGGTGAAATATTTGTAGTATTGTAATGCTGCTTAGATACACCTTGTTGTGGTAGAATTGTTGTAATTGATAAGCCAAGTTTATAAGGCTTAATCAAAAGGTGAAAAGGTGTATGAGGTGTGATAGTGCTGAAATTCTGTAAAGGTGTTGTGAATAGCTTGAATAGGGTTGGTGTGAAGCCCAAGGATCGAGCTAAGATGTAATTCTGTGACACTGGTGATAGTGAATACCGATGAAGGTGTCCTCGAAGACTGGAGTAGGCACATTTGGCCGAACCAGTATAAAATTCTTGGTGTTCTTTACTTTCCGTACTTTACACTTTTAGTTTTCTATTCTCTGTTTTCATGCTACCAAACAAGCACTGTCAACACCAATTTATGCAAAACACCAAAACGTAAGCCAACTTAAACCATGCCACGCAAAAAAATCAACTATCAACATCAATATTAACCATGCCATGCAAAAAAATCAACTGTCAACATCAACATTAAACCAGCTTCTCCCCCTTTTTGAAAACATCAAACAAATATCAAGAGACAGGAAACTGAAGGGTTAAAATATAATTAAGAATATACCAGGTTTGGAGATACATAAGGAAATTCAAACTTCTAAAACCAACCCTATAACTACGAGGGAAATAGGGAGCGATGATGTTCATTCTTCGTCAGATGAGAAGCACAAGCCAGAAATAGCAGCTTTGAGTTTGGACTTGAGCTTTTGATATTTTGTCTTTTGAAAATTGAATTCCGTCTCTAGAGTCTTGACCCTCGTCGTGAGATTTGCATTTTCCTTCTCTAGATCGCCAATGCGAACCTCTTCCTTAGTTAATTCCTCTTCCCATTGACCAAGAGTACGATTTAATTCTTCAATCTCAGCCTCAGCGTCAAATGGGATCTCAGAATCACTACCTTGCTCCATTGGAGCTTTTCCTTAGTCCACTCGAGAGGTAGGACTATGAGTGTGAGGTTCTGGTTCAGTAGGAGGGATAGGGTCTTCGGGAGGTATATTTTCAGCCTCTTCTTCCTCTGGCTCATTTTGACCTCCTCGCCTTTGCGCTTCTTTCCGTGACTTATGTATTTGTTGAATGCTTTCCTTTGTGTAATAATCATCATTGGTAATGGACTCTTCATAATCTTCATTCAACACTACATTGGCCTTTCTAATAATTCATAAATCAGATTGCTATACGAAAGCGCTTTGGATTTCTTGGTGACTGCTTCCAATACATTTTCAAAGAAAACTTCTCCAAAGTTTATTTGTTCCCTCATGGCTATGCGGTAGGTAATATAAAAATCTAGGTTACTTGGGAGTTTTGCCAACTTACCATTTACACAAAAATTGACAATGGCAAGTAAGACTCAGTAAACTAAAGGCATATTGTTTGTGTTGCTGGTGGGATGGAATCCAAGAAAGGTTTTCACTTCATCCTCGGACACTTGGTACTTGTAATTGTCCCACTTCCAAGGGTCAAAATCTTGGATTCCCTCAACAGGGACGCCAAGAAGTTCATTAATGGTTTTGGTATCAAATGCAACTAATTGATCATCAATAACCAAATTTAGAGAGAAAGGCATCCCATTGAGATATTCAACCAATAGATTAGCATAAAACATTCGAGTATAACGAGTTGACATAGAGCTCATCTCAGAGGAGTCCCAAATAGGTCTCCATTTTTGATCATCTAACCATTCTATGATTGGTGTCAATTCCTCATTGCTCAAAATGTATTGAATTTTGAGCAATTTTAATGAAATAATAGACCTCTTATTGCTTTCCCATTCTTCAAATAACATTTGAGCTCTAAGAGAGATATGAGCAAATAAACCTGAACCTAGTGGTGCTGCAAGTGCATTCTCAAATTCTCTAGTTTTAAGCCATGGGAAGTTCTTAATCATGAGTCTCTCTCTAACCTCACGTAGCATGTTTTCTTGGGAGGTCTCAGTTTGCTTCCTCAGTCCTGCTGTCCGAGACCCTATTGGAATATGTGGTTGACTCCCTTCTTATGAAGTTCTTTTACTTTTTGGATGGTTTTTAGTTCTTGGTGCCATTTGATATGTAGGTGAGGAGGTTTTCAATATGAGTAAGAAAAATTTCGAAATTTGAGTAGAAATCAACTAGGATGGAGAAAAAAATGATGTTTGGTTTAGAGATTCTGAGGCGATGAGGTCAGATTTTGAAGAAAAATGTGATTCTAGGGCTCAAAACGCAGGGTAGAAGATGAATAGTGGGAGAGATTATGTTTTCCGCAGGTTTTATAATCTTACTGTCTGATGACATCGATCGATCGATGTCTGAGACTTTGATTGATCGATGTCTTCAACTTCGATCGGTCGACGTATGTTTTACATCAGTCTCTCAGACAGCTACATAGATCGATCGATGTATGCTGAAATTTCTCTTTTTCACAATTTTAACCCTCTAACATTGTTTATCATCCCTAATCTTGCTCTAATTGATTCAAATGTCTCAGTAGGAAGGGATTTGGTAAAAATATCCGCTAGTTGGTCATTGGTTGGAACGAATTCAATGCATACTAATCCTTTCTGAATACAATCCATTATGAAGTGATGTCTCACTTCAATATGTTTTGTCCTACTATGGTGAACCAGATTTTGTGCTATACTTATGGCTAAAGTGTTGTCACATAAGATAGGGACTTTATCATGTTGGACCGTGCACCTGCAATAAACACCACTAGAGGGGGGGTGAATAGTGGTTAGCGGAAATTACACTACAACCCTTTGTTAAAATCCCCTTTGAAAACAGAATCTGAAATCACCTCAGATTCAGAACCCATTTTTCAAAACTTCACAAATAATTGTACACAACTCCAAAAATTATGAAACTTTTCAGAATTTAACTTCAATGAGTTAACAAGACTCTGTCTAAAAATCAGGCAAAAATAAGATCGTTGGCCCTTCAAACAAATAAAAAGATTCAGATGATCAATCTGGACAGAATTAGACAGAATGTTGCTGATTTTGCAAAACGTGTTTCTCTTTGAATACTCAACCAAAAAAATTTATCTTTATATCAAAACACTCTTTAGAAATTCTAGTTGATGTTTCCAAAAGGCCCTGACCTCAAACAATTCTGGATAAATACAGAATTTATGTTTTCTCAAAACTGGTCAGATTGCAGCCAGATTGGAGCAGTTATCTTGCAAAGACTGAAAGACTAACTTTCCCTTGCTCAAATCAAGTGATTCTTGTTGCAAATGAAAGATAACAGCCTGAAGTATAACTCCACTAAAAATCACGAATTTTGAAAATGTTTAGCTATTTTTTCAAATTATGAGAATTTGTGTGAAAACTGCAGTCAGAAACGGGCAAAAACAGAAATAAAGAAACAAGAGAAGAACACCGAGGATTTATCCTGGTTCGGTCAATGTGACCTACTCCAGTCCCAAGGAACACCTTTCCTTGGATTTCACTATCAAATGAACACCTTACAACAAGAGCCAAGCTTCATCCTTGGGTTATACACCAACCCTATTCAAGACTTGGATAATCACTTCTATGCAACTCTTGGTTACAACACCTCTACCACCTATTGATGTACCCTAATAAATTTGGCTAATCAATCATACAAATCCAACTCAAGAAGTGTGTATAGTGTAGCTGGACAACAAAGAAAATTGGAACACCTTAGCTACACAAAGTATGAACGAAAATATGAGAAGAGAATAGCAAGACAACAATCTTCAATTTTGCTTTCAAGTGTGTGTCTTCTCTTCTTCACCTTGCCTCCTATTTATAGTGTGAATAGATGGAATATTCTCTCCAACTTTTAGACCATGTGATGGCTGAGAATTTTGAATTAAAACACCTCCATAATCATCTCCAACAACCTTGTCTCCATTACATTCAAATTTGAAATTTCAAGTTGGCAACTTTTGCCAACTAGCTTGTTTTTGAATTTTCCACTTGTCCAAAAGTCATAAAATGAGTACACCAACTTCTCCACCTGTTTATGGACGTTTTTGATGTTGTATGTATGTATACCAACTCAAATTTTGTGAATAAAAAATAATGAATAAGTGTTGACAAGATTATGCCAACATATAACACCAAAATTCATACTTTTTTCTCCTTTACATATTGTGATGAATCTTGCACCAAGGACACCTTGTAATCTCTAAAAGATGATGATTAATATCCTCTTATAACATATATAAGAGAGTCTTCAAGAAAAAAAAGAATGTGACATCTCAAATCGTCACATATCCAGCTATAGTCAAAAATATCATCGGTTGAGAGAATAAGATATAAGATCACGATATAATCTTCAAAATAATAATAACACAGCTCCAGAATGAAGATAATAATATGCTCAAGAGATTCCTTGAGTGAAAATACCAAAAATACCCTTGGGGGTAAAATGACCAAAATACCCCTGGTGTGAGAAAACTCCAGAAATGCCCCCGATGTTCAGAAATAATCACAATACCACCTCTGTCATGATAACCAAGATAATAATATGCACTTGAAATATTTTTCACCATATGATGTTCCTACAAAACTTAAAATACCAATTTTGCCCTTTTTGCTAAGTTGTAGAAACTGCCAAGGCACGTTAGTCACAAGACAATAATAATCACCAAAAACACATAATAAGCACATAATGAACATGTATAATTCATATACAAATGAAAAAAATCATTTTAACACATTTTAGAAAATTATTTCTAAAAACCCTAGACATCGATCGATCGAAGTGCCTCAGCTTCATAGATCGATGTCTCACATAAAGGTTCAGGTTTTGTCTCTGACCTACATAGATCGATCGAAGTGAGAGTTCGATGTACATCGATCGATTGATGTGTCTCAGGTTTAGAGATCGATGTCTCATAGAAAGGTCTTAAACTTATCTGCCTTACATAGATCGATCGATGTGAACTTGTTCAACTTTTAATCACATATAACACCATGTGTGACATTTTTAAGTATTCATCACTTAAAATCATGACTTTGAAAATTATCCAAACATATTTCTCAACATTCTCCCCCTTTTGGATGATTTTCAAAATAACCTAACATGATTTTAATGTCACAACTTATAACCAAAAGTTTAACCAAATGTTTTCAACTATGTTTTCAACTTTTAAATAGTATGCCGCTCTCCCTCAACTCATACTCTCCCCCCTTAACCTATGCTCCAAAATTTATACCAATAAAAACTTAGCATATGATTCATCATGACTTACCAACTAAAACATGACTTACCAATTAAAATCATGTTCTTATTCTATCTCCCCCTTTATTTTGCAAATCATGCAAAAGATAGAACTATACAATGGTATCGTAAGTCATCATTCCTAATTTGGCTCGTAAGTTTTCAAAAGTGGCTTGATTAAGGGGTTTGGTGAAGATGTCAGCGATTTGGTAATCAGTTCTTATATGGTTTATCACTATGTCCTCATTTTGAACATGATCGCGAAGAAAGTGGTATCGCACCTCAATGTGTTTGGCCTTAGAATGAAGCACCGGATTCCGGGAAAGATTGATTGCACTTATGCTATCGCAGAAAATTGGAATCTTATTCATTTTAATGCCAAAATCACTAAGTTGCTGTTTAAGCCAAAGTATTTGGGTAGTACATAAACTCAAAGCGATATACTCCGCTTCAGTGGTAGAAAGAGCTACACTAGCTTGCTTTTTAGAAAACCAAGAGATCAAATTAGTTCCTACGAATTGACATGTACCGCTAGTGGATTTTCTATCTAACTTGCAACCACCATAATCAGCATCACTATATGCGTGTAATTCCAACTTAGCGTTTCTATCATACCACAGTCCTAAGTGAGGTGTATGCTTAAGATATCTAAAGATCTTTTTCACTGCATTGTAATGTGATACCTTAGGACAAGATTGAAACCTAGCACACATACACACACTAAACATAATATCAGGTCTTGATGCAGTTAAGTATAACAATGAGCCAATCATAGACCTATAAAGTGTGTCATCAAAAGGTTTACCATTTTCATCCTTATCAAGTTTGGTACTAACAATCATAGGCGTAGTTGTAGGTTTCAACTCTTCAAAGCCAAACTTCTTAATCATATCATTGACATACTTAAGTTGGCTAATGTGAATTCCTTGAGGGGTTTGTTTGATTTGAAATCCTAAGAAATAATTCAACTCTCCTACCATTGACATTTCAAACTCTGACTTCATACATTCTTCGAAGTCTTTTACTAAAGTAGGGTTGGTTGAACCAAAGATTATATCATCTACGTATATTTGAACTATTAACAAATCATTACCTTTTCTTCTTAGGAATAATGTGTTGTCGATGGTCCCCCTTTGATAATTATTTGCAATAAGAAAGTTTGCAAATCTATCATACCAAGCTCTTAGAGCTTGTTTGAAACCATATAGAGATTTCTTAAGCTTATAAACATGGTTCGGATTCTTCGGATCTTCGAATCCAGGAGGTTGTTTGACAAACACTTCTTCTTGGATGTATCCATTCAAGAACGCACTCTTGACATCCATTTGGAAGAGCTTAATTTTGATTATACTTGCAATCGCAAGTAACAATCTAATTGCTTCTAGTCGTGCAACGGGTGCAAAGGTTTCTTCGTAATCTATTCCTTCTTGTTGATTATAACCTTGTACGACTAGTCTAGCCTTATTCCTTGTAATATTTCCTTGTTTATCCATTTTATTCCTAAAAACCCATTTAGTTCCTATGATAGACTTGTCTTCAGGTTTAGGTACTAAGTCCCACACGTTGTTCCTTGTGAATTGATTTAATTCCTCATGCATAGCATCTATCCATGATATGTCACCTAAGGCTTCCTTTACGTTCTTAGGTTCTAATTGTGAGATTAAGCCATGTCCTTCAAGTTGACTTATATTTCTACGTGTTTTAACCCCAACACTTGGATCCCCAATGATTAGTTCTCTAGGGTGCCACCAATTCCTAGATTGATTAAGTTCACCCTCATCTTGTTCAAATATTTCATTAGTGTGAACGTTATCATATGTAATTGGATCATTAGTTGTATCTTCTAATTGCAGAGTCTCTTGATTTATTTCATCTAAGGGTTCATGTTTGTCTTGTTCAGGGGGAGTTGGTTCTAGATGATCAAGTACAGGCTCAAGTAATACATCATCATCAAACATATTTTCAACATTTGTTTCTTGTTTATGTTGATGTTTATCACTAACTTCAAAACATGCATTTTCATTGAATTTCACATGTATGGATTCAATTATTTTTCTAGATGCAGGATTATAACACCTATATGCTCTTGAGTTAGTTGAATACCCAACAAATATGCATTCAATAGACTTTTGTTCAAATTTATCTAGATTATCCTTAGTGTTCAGCACAAAACATTTACATCCAAATACTTTAAGATAATCTATCTTAGGTTGTCTATTGTTTAGCAATTCATAAGGAGTTTTATTTAATTTCTTTCTAATAGTGAGTCTATTTATAATATAACATGCACAACTAACAGCTTCAGCCCATAAATATTTAGGTAATTTATTTTCACACAGCATTGTCCTAGCAACTTCTTGAATCGTTCTATTTTTACGTTCAACAACTCCATTGAGTTGTGGTGTTCTAGGTGGTGAGAATTCATGTTTGATTCCATATAGTTTGCAAAATTTGATTATGTCTTTGTTTTTAAATTCTCCACCTCTATCGCTTCTAATTCTTTTAACATTTTCTTCATAAATGTTTTCAAGTTGCTTAATAAGGGTTTCGATTGCTAATGGAGCATTGTCTTTGTGTGTTAAGAACAATGTCCAAGTGTAGCGTGAGTAATCATCTACTATGACACACATATAGTAGTGTCCACCTAGACTTCTTGTCCTACTTGGACCAAATAAGTCTAAGTGAAGCAATTCTAGTACATGACTAGTACTCACTTCATGTTTCGGTTTTAAGGTTTCTTTAATGTGTTTTCCCTTAATACATGTTTCACACATTTGAAAATTATCTAAGTCTAACTTAGGCATTCCTCTAATTAAATTCTTTTTAGACAATTTCTTAATAGTTGAAATTCCTATATGGCCTAATCTTCTATGCCATAAATTTACATCTAAGTCATGTGATATTAGACACTTAACCTTAGCATCTAACATGTTATCTAAGGTAAGAGTATAAATATTTCCATCTCTATTTCCTTTTAAAACTGTTTCTTCTTTTTCATTTATTATATCACAAGAATTGGGAAGAAAGGAGACATTATAACCACAATCTATAAGTTGAGAAATGCTAAGTAAATTATAAGATAGATTGCTTACTAATAACACATTTCGTATTTGAAATGTGTTAGGGTCTCCAATTGTTCCTTTTCCAACAACTT
The DNA here is from genome assembly GCA_036186865.1 of Eustoma russellianum. Taxonomy (NCBI): domain Eukaryota; kingdom Viridiplantae; phylum Streptophyta; class Magnoliopsida; order Gentianales; family Gentianaceae; genus Eustoma; species Eustoma russellianum. The sequence continues at coordinate 8,071,479 of AP025064.1, read as the reverse complement.
GTCCTTTGTTGTTGTCACCGAATGTTACTTTTCCTCCATTCTTGATATGTTCCAATTCGATGAATAGTTTGGGGTTCCCCGTCATATGCCTCGAACATCCACTATCTAAAAACCATTTGGTTTTTAGATTCTTTGACTTTGCCTCCTTCTTGCATTCCTTGCGTTTATCCTACAATGGAGACAAAGTTTTAGGTACCCTTTATTTGGGTCCTTGAATGTTAGGGGCACTATTCTTGTTTAGATATCCCTTAGGTATCCAAACTTGAATATACCTTCTAGGCACATTTTTAGCATTGTTATAATTTGGAAAATAAGAAGAATTAGCATATACATGATTATTCCACATAAGTGAAGATACATTGTTATACATGTTGTGCCATGGTTGATAATCATTATAGGATGGCCGAATTTTATAATGTGCATAAGGCATGCGATTTTGTTTCTTATATGGCGCTATATAAGTGTGTTTGTAGGTATTTCTATAAGACTTATAAGAGTGTTGCCTATATTTAGGTTCATAATAAGTTGTATGCATTTTATTCGGTCTAGTTGCATTTGTATACATGTAGGCATAATTTCTAGATTGTCTAGATGCAAAGTTTGGCCTAGATGTATAGTTATGCGTAAGTGTTTTTATGGGTGCATGCTGCATTTTTATCTTTGAATAAGAAGAAGAAGGAGTAGAAGAAGATTTAGCAGACAAGTTTGTTTTTATAACTTTATAAGGTTGTTTCGTAATTGATGATACAAACTTAGTCTTTTTATCTAATTTTTCATCTTCTTCTTTATATCCCAATCCAGTTTTATCGTTTCCATACTTTTGTGAAGATATAAGTGTATCTAACATATTTGCACCAGATTTAAATTGTTCTATCATTTTTTCTAAGGTAAATTTAGAAGACTTAAGTTGTACTATTTCATTTTCACAACTTTCTAACTTGGATTTTAACTTTATTTTCCATTTGTGACTTTTGTTCATATTTCCAATATGATTCAATTTTATTCTCTAAAGAATCAAGAGTATTAGTTGACTCTTGTTTAAGAGATTCTAGTTGATCGGAGAATTTCAAGTTGGACGTCTTCAACTTGTCATTTTCTTCAACTAGTTTCTTCTTTTCTTTAGAAAGCCTCTTACAGTGAGCATGCATTCTTAAGAATTCTTCATACATTTCATCAAATGTCATGTCACTATCGGAATCACTATCAGAAGAAGAACATATCTCGTTGGATACGAAGCAGACTTGGGCTTCCTCAGTTTTGGATTCTGAGTCGGATGAGTCGCTCCATGTGCTCACCTTCATTGCTCGTTTCCCTTTTCTTGCCTTAGACTCTTTTGCCTTTGTCGTTTGAGCCTCCTTATCCTTGGCTTGTTTATTATTGTTGTTATTATTATTATTTTTCTTCGTGGGACAGTCATATGAAATATGTCCTTTTTGACTGCATTCATAACACTTTAATTCTTTATTATACCATTTGTTTGTGTTATTCTTCCTAGGTTGAGAAGAAGAAGAAGAAGAAGAAGAAGAATTACGTTGTCTATTCCTATTTGGACGTTTGAAAAACTTTCTAAGTTTTCTAGCTATCAATATCAAGTCATCGTCTAATTCAGTATCACTATTACTATCATCGTTACTAGCATGTGTTTCTATTGTTTTGAAAGCTATTGACTTACCGGATGACTTAGACGATGCAGACTTTCGTTGGTTTAATTTAACCTCGTAAACTTTAAGAGACCCGATCAATTCATCCATCTTAGTGATTGACTTTGTCTCCTCGATTGCAGTCACCTTTGGATCCCATTCAGCAGGGAGGCTTCGTAACACCTTTTGAACCTTTTCACTGTTCGAAAATGACTTTCCTAAAGCTTCAAGGGCATTGAAAATATTAGTAATCCTCAAATCCATAGATGTTATGGATTCGTTTGGCAACATTTTGAAAGTCTCTAATTCAGTCATAAGCATGTTTATTTTTGACTCTTTAACACCACTAGTACCATCATGCTTTAATACAAGTGATTTCCACATGTCGTGTGCGCTTGTGCAATTTGACACATATCTTGCTTCAGAAGTTGTAAGTCCATTCAAAAGTAATTGCATAGCTTTAGCATTCATGGACATTTTCTTTTTATCATCTGATGACCATTCACTTTTACATTTTTCAACCTCTTGAGTTACTTCACTAACTTGTGTAACTTTCGTTGGAATGTACGTCCCATCTTCAACTATAGACCATAAATCGATGTCTATAGCCATTAAGAATAGCCTCATTCTTAGTTCCCAATGAACAAAATTATTGCCATCAAAAAGGGGAGGGCGTTGTGTAGACATACCTTCCAACTCACGTTTGTGAGAAACAATAGCCATAGTATGTACCTTGGATTTGAGACAAGCTATATATAATGAATCGTTGTTTCTTGGCCTTGTATTGTTCGTATGGTGTTGAATCTTGCTTCTTTTTAGTGGCGTTGGTCTGGCTCTGATACCAAATGTTGGACCGTGCACTTGCAATAAACACCACTAGAGGGGGGGGGTGAATAGTGGTTAGCGGAAATTACACTACAACCCTTTGTTAAAATCTCCTTTGAAAACAGAATCTGAAACCACCTCAGATTCAGAACCCGTTTTTCAAAAATTCACAAATAATTGTACACAACTCCAAAAATTATGAAACTTTTCAGAATTTAACTTCCGTGAGTTAACAAGACTCTGTCCAAAAATCAGGCAAAAATAAGATCGTTTGGCCCTTCAAACAAATAAAAAGATTCAGATGGTCAATCTGGACAGAATTAGACAGAATGTTGTTGATTTTGCAAAACGTGTTTCTCTTTGAATACTCAACCAAAAAGATTGATCTTTATATCAAAACACTCCTTAGAAATTCTAGTTGATTTTTACAAAAGGCCCTGACCTCAAACAATTCTGGATAAATACAGAATTTAAGTTTTCTCAAAACTGGTCAGATTGCAGCCAGATTGGAGCAGTTATCTTGCAAAGACTGAAAGACTAACTTTCCCTTGCTCAAATCAAGTGATTCTTGTTGCAAATGAAAGATAACAGCCTGAAGTATAACTCCACCAAAAATCACGAATTTTGAAAATGTTTAGCTATTTTTTCAAATTATGAGAAGTTGTGTGAAAACTGTAGTCAGAAACGGGCAAAAACAGAAATAAAGAAACAAGAGAAGAACACCGAGGATTTATCCTGGTTCGGTCAATGTGACCTACTCCAGTCCCAAGGAACACCTTTCCTTGGATTTCACTATCAAATGAACACCTTACAACAACAGTCAAGCTTGATCCTTGGGTTATACACCAATCCTATTCAAGACTTGGATAATCACTTCTATGCAACTCTTGGTTACAACACCTCTACCACCTATTGATGTACCCTTATAAATTTGGCTAATCAATCATAAAAAAACCAACTCAAGAAGGTGTGTATAGTGTAGCTGGACAACAAAGAAAATTGGAACACCTTAGCTACACAAAGTATGAACGAAAATATGAGAAGAGAATAGCAAGACAACAATCTTCAATTTTGCTTTCAAGTGTGTGTCTTCTCTTCTTCACCTTGCCTCCTATTTATAGTGTGAATAGATGGCATATTCTCTCCAACTTTTAGACCATGTGATGGCTGAGAATTTTGAATTAAAGCACCTCCATAATCATCTCCAACAACCTTGTCTCCATTACATTCAAATTTGAAATTTCAAGTTGGCAACTTTTGCCAACTAGCTTGTTTTTGAATTTTCCACTTGTCCAAAAGTCATAAAATGAGTACACCAACTTCTCCACCTGTTTATGGACGTTTTTGATGTTGTATGTATGTATACCAACTCAAATTTTGTGAATAAAAAATAATGAATAAGTGTTGACAAGATTATGTCAACATATAACACCAAAATTCATACTTTCTTCTCCTTTACATATTGTGATGAATCTTACACCAAGGACACCTTGTAATCTCTAAAAGATGATGATTAATATCCTCTTATAACATATATAAGAGGGTCTTCAAGAAAAAATAGAATGTGACATCTCAAATCGTCACATATCCAGCTATAGTCAAAAATATCATCGGTTGAGAGAATAAGATATAAGATCACGATATAATCTTCAAAATAATAATAACACAGCTCCAGAATGAAGATAATAATATGCTCAAGAGATTCCTTGAGTGAAAATACCAAAAATACCCTTGGGGGTAAAATGACCAAAATACCCCTGGTGTGAGAAAACTCCAGAAATGCCCCCGATGTTCAGAAATAATCACAATACCACCTCTGTCATGATAACCAAGATAATAATATGCACTTGAAATATTTTTCACCATATGATGTTCCTACAAAACTTAAAATACCAATTTTGCCCTTTTTGCTAAGTTGTAGAAACTGCCAAGGCACGTTAGTCACAAGACAATAATAATCACCAAAAACACATAATTAGCACATAATGAACATGTATAATTCATATACAAATGAAAAAATCATTTTAACACATTTTAGAAAATTATTTCTAAAAACCCTAGACATCGATCGATCGAAGTGCCTCAGCTTCATAGATCGATGTCTCACATAAAGGTTCAGGTTTTGTCTCTGACCTACATCGATCGATCGAAGTGAGAGTTCGATGTACATCGATCGATTGATGTGTCTCAGGTTTAGAGATCGATGTCTCACAGAAAGGTCTTAAACTTATCTGCCTTACATAGATCGATCGATGTGAACTTGTTCAACTTTTAATCACATATAACACCATGTGTGACATTTTTAAGTATTCATCACTTAAAATCATGACTTTGAAAATTATCCAAACATATTTCTCAACATATCAAACTTAACATTGTAATCATTTAAGGTGTTGAACATCCAAAGTAGTTGTGCACAACACGAAGCGGCCGATACATATTCAGATTCCGCCGTCGAAAGTGATACACTATTTTGTTTCTTGAAGAAACAAAAAACTGAGCAATCTCTAAGGAATTGGTATGTACCAGAGGTGCTTTTTCTATTAACTAGATTTTCGGCATTAGTCGAAGTCACTATACCCTTTTAAATCAAAACAACCATTTTGGGATAAAATAACCCAAAGTTCAAGGTTCTTTTCAAGTATCTAAAGATACGTTTTACGGCAGCTAGATGCAATTCCTTAGGCATACTTTGAAATCTAGCACATAAACGCACAACATGCAAAATATCCGGTCTACTAGCGGTTAAATAAAGCAAACTACCAATCATACCCCTATATTTGGTTACCTCAACCGGTTTTCCTTTTTCCTCTTTGTCAAGCTTTGTACTTGTGCTCATTGGTGTGCTCACACTTCTTCCATCCTCAAACTTGTATTTCTTGAGTAAATCCTTTGTATACTTTGTTTGAGATATGTATACTTCATCTTGAGTTTGCTCGATTTGAAGACCAAGAAAGTAGTTGAGTTCACCCATCATGCTCATCTTAAATTCTCCTTCCATCAATTTAGCAAAATGATCACAAAGAGAATCACTAGTAGCACCAAATATAATATCATCCACATAAATTTGAACAAGCAATTGATGGTTTCCTTGCTCTTTAATAAAAAGAGTAGTGTCAACTTTTCCTCTTGAAAACTCATTTTCAAGAAGGAAGTTACTTAATCTTTTATACCATGTCCTAGGAGCTTGTTTAAGTCCATAAAGTGCCTTTTTGAGTTTAAAAACATGATTTGGATAATCATGATTTTCGAACCCCGGTGGTTGAGCTACATACACCTCTTCTTGAATTATTCCATTCAAGAATGCGGATTTCACATCCATTTGATATAGTTTGAAATCCTTATAGCATGCATATGCCAATAGCATTCTAATATCTTCTAACCTAGCTAGGGGGGCAAAGGTCTCATCATAGTCTATGCCTTCTTCTTGTCTATATCCTTGAGCTACTAACCTAACTTTGTTTCTAGTGATATTTCCTCTATCATCCATTTTGTTTCTAAATACTCATTTAGTGCCAATTATGGGATGATCAGTAGGTTTATCCACTAATTCCCAAACATCACTCCTTTCAAATTGATTTAGCTCTTCTTGCATGGCTAATACCCAATCTTCATCATTTATTGCCTCTTTTATATTTTTAGGCTCAACTTGTAAAATGAATGCATTTTCATTAAATTTCCTTCTAGTCATTATGCCTTGACTAGTTTCACCTAATATTAATTCTCTAGGATGATCTTTCCAATACTTATATGAATCCGGTAAATTTAAGGTATCCCCTCCTACTTCTTTATCTTCAATCTTAGGTTTAAGAGGATCAATCTTAAGGCCAATGACAATATTACCTTTTGGATTCTCAAATTTTTCTATATGACTTACTTCAATTATTTCATCATCATCATCATCATCATTAGTGCGTGGTTCATCCTCAATGAGTTCACTAAACTTGACATGAATTGACTCTTCAACTTTCATGCTCCTTTTATTATATACCCTAAATGCCTTTCTATTTTGAGCATATCCCATAAAGATTCCTTCATCCACTTTGAAGTCGAGTTTATCCAAGTTATCTTTGGTGTTAAGTATAAAACACTTACAACCAAATACCTTGAAATAACCAATATTTGGTATTCTACCTTTCCAAATCTCATAAGGAGTCTTTTTGAGAGATGATCTCAAATAAACTCTATTTATTACATGAAAAGCGGTGTTTACCGCTTCGGCCCAAAAATACTTGGGTAGCTCAAATTCATTTAGCATGTCTCTACTCATTTCTTGAAGTGTTCTATTTTTTCTTTCCGCAACACCATTTTGTTGAGGAGTTCTTGGAGCCGAGAAATTGTGTCCATACCCTTTGGATACACAAAATTCTTGAAACTCATCATCAAACTCACCACCTCTATCACTTCTAATTTCCTTAATTGTGTCTTCTTTTTGATTTTCTAACTCCTACATAGTTTTATAAGCTCTTGCATGCATCATTCTTTTTGGCTAAAAACATTGCTCAAGTGTACCTAGAGAAGTCGTCTACCACCACAAAGGTGTAATGTTTTTCACCTAGACTTGCCGTACCAATATCCCCATACAAATCCATATGAAGTAATTGTAGAGGTTTGGTGGTGGAGATTTCACTCTTGGGCTTGAAACTGGTTTTAACAAGCTTTGTCTTTAAACAAGTGTCACATAAACCATGGTTTTTGAAATTCAATTTTGGAAGACCTTGGACCTTTTCATTTTTGCAAATCTCTTTGAGATTTTTAAAACTAATATATCCAAGTCGTCTATGCCACAGTTGGGTCAAATCGTTTTTGGCAACTAGGCAAGAAACGTTTTGTGATCTCAAATCATGTGTGCTAAATTTGTAAACATCATTTTTTCTTATAGCATCAAAAAAAATCTTATCGTTCTTTTTCACAATGCATTTTCTTTTCACAAATTCAACTAGAAAATTAGCATCACATAGTTGGCTAACACTTATCAAATTATATTTAAGCTCTTCTACATATAGTACATTATTAATGGTAAAACAAGAGTTATCAATTTCTCCATGTCCAAGGATTTTGGCTCTCCCATTGCCAAAATGCACCGTTCCACCATCTGGAGCTTGAGCTTGGTGAACAACGTTTTGTCTCCTGTCATGTGTGTTGAACATCCGTTGTCTATAAGCCATTTGGTTCCTTCTTCTTTGGCTACTCTATTTATCTTGAGAACCTACAAAACCAAGAGATTTATGCATTGGTATCCTTTGATGATTGGGTCTTTTAGGGTTGGTTTGTCGACCATTAGGCTTCCAAACATACATACTTCCAAATCTAGCTCTACATGCACTCTTTATATGTCCTACTTTGCTACAATGAAAACAAGTGGGTACATGCCTTGGTTTAGAAGATGATGAGTTATGTTGTATTTTTCTCTTGTTTGCCTTTTTCTTTAATGACTTAGGCTTATTGGAAGAATGTGGTAAATCCTAAACCGGATTTATCATTTCCAATTCTTTGGTTTCCAAGTAGTTTGTCTAGATTAATTTTACCATTGGTTAGTCTTTGTAAATCTAACCTTAGTTTCTCACATTCTTTCCTAATTTCCACATTTTCAAGAGCTACGGTTTTATGCATGGTGAGTATGATGTCATGATCTTGAAACATTAAAATGTTTTTACCATGCAAGCTCTTATTTTCTAAAATGCACTTCTTGAACTCTTTCTTCAAATGTTTATACTTTAAATTCAATTTTTCAAAATCATCTTGCAAATCCCCTATTTAATCTTGGAAATTAGAAGAATTAGAATTTACCTCAAGGTCATCTCAAATTGCCATGAGACAAGTATGTTGAACTTTTGGATTTTCAACTATTGCAGCAAGTCCAACATCTTGATCTTCACCCTCTTCTCCTTCCGATTCGGAAAGGAGATCATCCCACGTGGTTACCTCCGCATTAAGAGCTTTCTTCTTTTGAGGAAAAACCTTTTTTCTTGTTTTTGCGGCTCCTTGACGTGGCAATCGGCAATAAAGTGACCGGGTCGACCACATCTATAGCAATTTTCACTTGCTTCTTTTTCCTTGGGTGGTCTTTTGAAAAACTTTATTGCTTGAGATTTCTTTCTTGTTGCCATTCTTCTAAATTTTCTTACTAGAAGAGCAACTTCCTCATCCGATTCATCGGACTCTACCACCAATCCTTTGTGTGATGTTTGTGTAGGCTTGATATGATTCATCCTATTTTGTTCATCAATAAGAATTTCATGAGTAAGAAGATTACCGGATATCTCATCAAGGGTAAGAGTCTTGAGATTCTTTGATTCGGTGATGGCGATGACTTTAGGTGTCCATTCTCTTGGCAAAGAGTTGAGGATTTTTGAGACAAGGTCTTCATTTGAGATTTTCTTATCCACCATGAAAAGTTGATTTACTATTCGTGTGAATCGGTCGATTGTATCCTCAATCTTCTCATCGCTCTTCATTCCAAACATCTCATATTCCTTCATGAGCATGAGTCTTTTGGCCATTCTTACTTGCTCAGTTCCTTCGTGTATCATTTCAAGCCTTTTCCATGCCTCATGGGCTGTTTCAAGACCTTGAAGTCTTATGAGCTCAGTGGTGGTAAGAGCATTTAAGAGAATATCAAATGCTTTGCTATTGATGGCGAAGTTTATCTTCTCTTTGTTGGTGTAGTCATCCTCATCTTTAAACATTGATTCTTCTTTTGAGTTGGTAATCATAAGAACTTCAATTCCTTTGAAAACGGCTCTCCATATATCAAATCCACAGCCTTTCAAATGATTGATCATTCGAAATTTTCACAAAGAATAATTTCGGGCATCAAACATAAGTGCTTTAGTGTTTGATCCTGAAAATAGTGTAGTAGGCTTGGAAGTTGAAGTGTGAGATGAAGAGGTTGAGGTTGTCATTGCCATGATCTTTAACCTTGCTACTTGCAAAGATAGGCCAAACAATCAAGGTTATGCTCTGATACCAATTGTTAGGTCCGAAACACACTCGAGAGGAGGGGGTGAATAGAGTGTTTGACACTTTTGCAGAATTTTCTTGTTTGACACAACTCAAATGAAATTCAAAATCAAAGTAAGAATGGGAGATAAGAAACAATGAATGAGTATACCGGATATAGAGTGGTTCGAATCGTAAATGATTCTACTCCACTATCACTTTGTTGCCAAAGTGGATTTTCAACAACTACTCTTCTTATTAGAGATAATAAGAACAACCATAGCTACACCTGCACTAACACCTTAGTGTAAAAAACAACAACAGCAACTTCTTACACAAAATACAATTGTGCAACTACAGCAACTACAGCTCTAGCAAGAACAACTTCTTGCAACCTCACAACTTCAACAAAGTTCTCTCAAGAACTTTATCACAGTAGGTTGAAGGAAATGGTAAGGTTCACACTTTCTCACTAGTCTAAACACAAGCAAGAGATCAAATATTTATGGTTCCTATTGTGTTAGACTCTCTATCTCTTAATATATAACAATGAAGAACAAAGGAAAAGCTTAACAAGCTTTAAGCACTTTTACAAATATGAAAGAAGTATACTACAATGAATGATGAAGCTGAATGATGGTTAAAGTGTGTATTTGCCTCATCCAAGCCTCTTCCATTTTGTAGATGAAGTTCACCATGTTTTTGAAGCCTCCACTAAGTCTTCAACTACACCAAATGTCAAGATAATGTCCAAATAGTCTTTAGCCATCTTATGGAGTGATTTGATTCTCAATAGCCAACCTATGATTACTTAGACATGGATATAATAGTCAAGAAAGCATGTAGTATGTTGGAGTAAAGTCTACAAGAAATTTGAGCGAGATTGGATAGAGAAAATACCATGAATCTCCCTTGGATTTTGTTCCAACGTTCATAAAAATTTGAATTCTGGGGGACATCGATCGATCAAAGTCCCCCTTGGAGAGATTGATGTCACTTCGATCGATCGATGTCCCCTGGACTGAGAGATCGATGTTGGACAAAAAGTTTTCTATCTGACATCGATCGATCAAAGTCTCTCTAGGGAGAGACTGAAGTGATATCGATCGATCGATGTCCACTGGTTGAGAGATCGATGTTGGACAGAAAGTTTTCTGCCTGACATCAATCGATCGATGTGAGAGACTGATGTGACATCGATCGATCGATGTCCTCAGTCTGAGAGATCGATGTTGGACAGTAAGTTCCAACCTCAACCATTTTTGACATAGTGTAATTTTCTCATTTTGCATCAAGTCTCAAGTATAAATTTAACTTATTTAAAAACATGTTTACATTATCAAAACAATTTATATCTTAACACATACCGTGGCGAAGCTGAGGTGCTCCATGTGCAGTTCAGCTAGGGAGGTAAGGCAATGATAGCAATAAGCTCTGGCGAGCTGCTCTGAGCAGGCTGATCAGAGTAGGCTAAACTCTTTGTATGTACTCTGATCTGACCAAGCGATGCCCGCGCTGACATGACCTCGGCCTCTGGCTGAGCTGACTTAGGGCCAGGGTAGAGCTTATGTCTTGGCCTTGTGATCCTGTCTGGTAACTCTTCGAGGAAAACTGAGTTGACCGGGGTTGACCAATCAAGGTCTGCCAGAGAGATAAGACTCTGAGGCGGACCTGAATTAGCCGAGCTTGACTTGCGTTGACTGTTGCTGACTAATGTAGAAGTCCTTTGTCGTATTCAACAACTGAGTTTTGGTTTATCACATAGAAAGCTACAAAAAGGTGTAATACGGCGCATATACATTTAGAAGCATGGGCGTGAAGTAATTTCAAACGAAGAATATGTAGCTGGGTGTAATTTACCCCATACGTTATGTTTATTTTTATTGTTCCAAAAATATGTTCAGAACTCTGTCATAGTTGATTTAAGAGAGTTTTACCTACATAATTGAAACATAACGTTGTCAAAATATATTATCGTAATTTTTTATTTTACCATTACTTATGATTCAATAATGTAGTAATTGTATGAGTTGATAAAAGTATTATTTAACTTCCACATTTATCACAAGGCTGTTGTAAGAGCTTTTGTTATTAATACATTTTTTTCCTTTATAAAACAACACTATTTTTAGAGTGATATAAAACATGAAGTAAGAACATGTGTGACGTCAAGAGTTTAATTTCATTCTCTTGAAGTGTTCAACGGTTTTGTTTTCTGCCGTTTGTTTGTTTCTGCTTTTCTGTTTTTTTGTTCTGTTTTTGTTTTTCTTTTAACAAGAAGTATTCAAGTTTCAAAAGCTCAACACTCTACGTAACAACAACAACAATCATACCCAGTATATACCAACGGCACCAAAAGCTATCGCTATGGTCTGGGGAAGATGAGAGGCAGGCAAACAAGACCTCCATCCCAATGGATAAAGTGTTTGCTTCCAGTAAGACCTCCACCTATATATATATCTGTATAGATAGCACAATAATAAAAATATGTACTAATGAAATAACTCATTATATGTATAAATTAATAAGGGTAATTATATTATACTTTCACTCATTGGAAGACGGCCAGAGGCAGCAAGAAGATTTCACGAACTCCGTCACATCAAATATTGCCAACTCTTTTCTTTTGATTGTTAACTTCAATATTATCTACTAACTACGTATTTTAATTTTTTTAATATAGTTTAACTTATACTGTTTTGAAAAACCAAAACAGACGTAGTAGTTAACAACTTAGATGGAGCATGAAATTCTAGAATTTTGAATAACGCAAGTTATAAAAAAAGATGTACCGATTGAAGACTTTGAGGGTCGATATAATTACGTTTTCTTATTTAGTCTTTTTCTTCTGAAACAAAATGTCAAATCTAAGTATCTGTCCAAACCGCATGGAGCAGCGTAGAAAATGTAAATCAGAAATTCAACAGTCTCTTAAATTACTAAAATATTACCAGACAACTCATACATAACACGTTTTGGTCTTATGTGCGCATAGGGCTGTTGATCGAACAGAACAGTTCGTTCAACGGTCTCTTAAATTACTAAAATATTACCAGACAACTCATACATCCATAACACGTTTTGGTCTTATGTGCACATAGGGCTGTTGATCGAACAGAATAGTCCGCGAACTGTTTGGTTCGGTTCGTATTCGTTCGGTAATTATTTGTTAACAAGCCGAATTCGAACGGGTATTCAGGTTCATTTAATTAAACGAGACAAACTGTTCGGCTCGTTTAAACAGTTATAAGGTTGTCAGATCGAACTCGAACCAGTTTAGAGTTTGTTTAACTAAACGAACCGAGCCGAACAGTTCGCTTAGTTAAAAGAATCCGAATTCGAAAATCTAGTATTCGGTTTGACTCAGTTCGTCAACACCACGTGCACGTAACTCAAAATAAGTGACCTAACAGTTAATAGTGCTCCTAGAAGCTTTCTTTCTAAAGGATCAACAGAAGCTATATGAAGGGTTGAAGTGTTTGGTCGTTGTAAGCAACCTTGTTCAAGAAAGACATTTGGGGGGGGGGGGGATTGGAGTCCTTACAAATGAAGATAAATAATCATAACTGATGAAGCCGGATCTTCATCAAGGGTCTAAGATGACCTCAAATAAACGTCGTCAGTTAATTTGAAGAGTAGTTAACTGATTCGAAGATTGCAGCTGGAATAGCTTCCTGAAAGTCCTGCACAAGGAAGCAAAGATCCGAGGTCCCGGGAGGATGACCCCGGGTAAAACCCTCCGACGCTCAAGTCAGTTTGGGCCATTTCTCACTGAGAATGTAGTTTAGTGTATGGAGTTAGAAAATTCTCACAGATGTTGGCCGAAGAGAAAATTCGATGTATTAGCTCCAGGAGATAGGAAAATGTTTCCAGGGATCGGATCCCCTTTCTGGTCTGCCTTGGCTTGCTTTTATTGGTTTTTTCCTGGCCTTGGCCTCTGATAGCGGATAAGATGTTTGCTTGGGGGCAGAAGACCTATAATGCAGTAGGTCTGCTGATATGACCGGTAGGCCGGCTGATGTGACTAGTAGGTCGGCTGAAGTAACTTTGGCGTGTACAGGCTGAATAGCCAGACGTGTACTCTTTCTTTGAACTGCACTTCTGCCTGATGGTTCTACGATGTTATGCTGTGCTTGACTCCTTCGCCGAAGTGCAAAACCAGGCTTTGCCGAAGTGCAGTGTTGAATCTGGCCGAAGTGATCTGGAGTGTAACACTTAGGCTGAAGCTGAGGTTGAAGTTAGGTGCCGAGGTGCAGTCCTTGGCCTATTCTTTGATAGTAAAAAAGATGCCATGGGGCTCAGCCGAAGTGTAATCAGGGCTGAACAGCAGTGCTTGAATGCTGAACTGTAGGAGTTGTACCGTTGACTGTTGTTGACTAACAGACAATTAATTCTGGTTTATCATTTGACCCTAGATTTTGTGTGTCCGAGCTGACCTGTGAGGGCAGACAAATCTATTCTGAAGAGTCATTGACGTGTCTTCATTAATTGAGCAGTTATCCTTTTAGCTGCACCGTAATTCCCGCTTTTAATGTAAGCGTCAATTCCAACGTCTCATCGTTATCTTTTTGGCGGTTTCAGTACCCGAGGGGGGAAAATACTTGAACCGTCATCTTTTCGCATTTCAAACGAAAAGTTGCAACTTTTGCCTTTCCTTCTTATAAATAGGGACAATTGCCCTAATTCTTTATTTTCTTCTTCTTCTATTCTGCACGTTGCTATTCTGCTATCTTAATCTTCCTTTTCATCTTCGAAGCATACACTCTTGTCACGGTGCTTTCTTCCAGTTCAGCCCTTCAATCTCTCTGTAAGCTTTTCTTCTTCCATTTTTATTCCATGACTTCCGTTATTTCTTCTTCTTCTTCTTTGGTTACCCCAGAATCCATGGTGTCCTCAACGTCTATTGACGAAGGTGCACCATCTCTAACGGTGCAGAACTCAATGTGCATCTTGGAAGCCACTGGCCTCCCTGAATTATGTCAATATTAAACCATTGATGGGAGCACCTTTGCCCCCATTCTTCCCCTGCCACATCAGACTGCTTATGACCCCCCTGTAGGGTATGAGGCAGTTTATGAGGAATACTTTAAGTCCGGTTTCAATCTTCCCATTCCAGCTCCTTTATTCCAAATCATATACTCTTACAGACTTAGGTTTCCCCAAATAACGCCTAACGGCCTTAAGGTTATCCTCAGTTACCTGCTTTACCTAAGAGCTGCTGAGAAAGCCTTTTCACTTGCAGTCTTTAGGGGAATATTTGTGTGCGAGCAGAAGGATAGTTGGTACTATTTTGGAAGGAGGCATCAAAATAGTGAAAACCTCCATGTCATAAACCTTCCCTCTTCTACCGAAGATTGGACGGGACGTTTCTTTTTTGTTAAGGCTATAGGATTACCCGAAGGAATCCTTTGGAAATCCGACAGCGCAAATAACAGGAGGCCAAGCGAGCAATCTTGCAAAGAAGCCTCTCAATTGTTGCGCTTGCCCGTGGCCGTGGACTGGAAAAAAGTGGACAGATCGGTTGTGAGGGTTGCCGACCTGGAACACTTGTGGCCAGAACATAATTTTCGGCCCCTCATCCCCATTGCTTTAAAAATAGTTTGGGGTACGTAGCAACCCTTTGAACATCTCTGACTGGTTCTGATGTTGCGTATATGTTTCGACTGATTTGTTCATTGAATTCTGCAGGAGTCATGGTGTCCGAGACTCTTGCAAAGCTGAAGAATTTGGTCCCCAAAAAGAGGAAGAGGACCGAAGGACAACCTTCCTCTTCGGGGCAGACCTCTGCCAGAGCTCCTTCCGAGGTGCAGATGACTCCCGAGACTGAAGTTCCAGGTAGGATTTTTGCCCTGTGTTGGTCTTGAACATATTTTGTCTCCATTTAATCACTTGACCTTTTTTCTCTTCAGCTGGAACTCTTGATAATCCCATCCATGCTGAAGCTCAAGTCCTTGCCCCAGTTTCAGCTCAGCCAGACGATGGAATTGGGGGAATTGATGCCCCCATCTTGATTTCTTCCTCTTCAGTTGCCGAATAGGAAGTTATGCCTCCACCAAGACGGGTTTCTGATGAGGCTGGTCCCTCCTCTGAGTTCTTAGGAAAGACTTCCGGGGCAAATGCGCTAGAGGAGGAACCTTCCCTATGAAACCATCGAGGCACAAGGACGTTGGAGTTCTCTTTCGCTGACACTGCTGCAAATCCTAGTGTAGCTAGGAAAGTAACTGAGATGTCAGTGTTGCCTCACGATTGACAATTTTATGGCAGTCTAGACTGGGATACTGCCATGAATTCATTTGCAACCAGTATTCTCCATCTTTTTTAGTTTGATCACTTATGTTTTCTCTAACCAACCTGATTTCTGCAGTTCCGGGTTCAAGAGCATAACATACTCAAACGGGCTGAAGAGTTGCGTGCCAAATTTGCCCAACTCTCTGAGATCAATGCCAACCTCAAAAATGCCTATGACGGGTTGGCAGAGGTGGCAAGGCCCAGCAATTTGAGGTTGAATCAGCTGGAAGCTCTAGTGAACAGCCTGAAGTCTGAGGTGGCCGTTCTCACTGAAGAAAATTCCAGACTTCGAGTGGGGAAACAAGATTCAGACACTAAGCTGGCCACTGCAAATTCCCAAGTGATTGAGCTGAAGGAGAGGGTAGCTAGTGCTGAATTGGTGTCATCCAGAACCCAGGCTGAGCTGGAGTTTTACTAGAGAGAACTTAGTACTTTCGAGCAAGAGCTATCCAATAGCAAAGCTGAACTGAACCAGCAAATGGAAGCAGAACAGAAGAGCAAAGCAGTTCTCCTCCTTCAATTTGAACTTCAGGCTGAGGAGATCAAGAAAATGTTAAGTTGTAAAATATTTTGATGATGAAAAGATGTTTTGAATGAGTTAAATTTGTGTTTGATATTTGATGCAAGATGGGCAAATCACACTATGTCCAAAGATGGTTGAGATTGGAACTCACTGGTTGACATCGATCTCTCAAGCTGGGGACATCGATCGATCGATGTCACTTCAGCCCATGACATCGATCGATCGATGTCGATCAGAGAGCATCGAACTCTCAACCAAAGGACATCGATCGATCGATGTCACTTCAGCCCCTGACATCGATCGATCGATGTTGATCAGCAAACATCGATCTCTAAACCAAGTGACATCGATCGATCGATGTCACTTCAGCCCCTGACATCGATCGATCGATGTCAGGCAGTGTCAAAACTGCAATCTTCTGGAGGACATCGATCTCTGCCTTCCAGGCACTTCGATCGATCGATGTCCCCCAGAATTCAAATTTTCTGAACGCTGGAACAAAATCCAAGGGAGATTTATGATGTTTTCTCTTTCCAATCTTGCTCAAATTTCTTGTGGACTTTAACCCAACCTATTACATGCTTCCTTGACTATTGTATACATGTCTAAGATTCTCTAGGGTGGCTATTCAAGATAAAATCACTCCATAGGGTGGCAAGAGATTATTTGGGTATTATTTTGACATTTTTGAAGATGAAGACTTGGTGGAGAGCCTCAAAAACGTGGTGAACTCCATCTATAAATAGAGGAGGCTTGGATGAGACAAAAACACACTTTCAACATCATCTAGCTTCATTTTCCATTGTTGTATAGTTCTCTCATACTTGTAAATTTGCTTAAAGCTTGTTTAGCTTTTCTTTGTCTTTCATTGTTGTATATTGAGAGAAAGTGAGTCAAGCACAAGAGGAACCATAAATATTTGATCTCTTGCTTGTGCTTAGACTTGTGAGAAAGTGTGAACCTTACCATATTTCTTCAACCCACTGTGAGAAGTTCTTGAGAGAACTTTTGTTGAAGTTGTGAGGAAGCAAGAAGGTGTTCTTGCTAAGAGCTGTAGTTGCTGTAGTTGCACAAGTGTGTTTTGTGCAAAAAGTTGCTGTTGTTGTTGCTTAAACTAAGGTGTTAGTGTAAGTATTGATGTGGTTGTTCTTATTGTTCATAATAAGAAGAGTAGTTGTTGAAAATCCACTTTGGCAATAAAGTGGTAGTGGAGTAGAATCATTTACGATTCGAACCACTCTATATCC
Organism: Eustoma russellianum; assembly: GCA_036186865.1. Classification (NCBI taxonomy): domain Eukaryota; kingdom Viridiplantae; phylum Streptophyta; class Magnoliopsida; order Gentianales; family Gentianaceae; genus Eustoma; species Eustoma russellianum. The sequence goes on along the minus strand of AP025064.1, from coordinate 8,054,014 downwards.
GGTGTACTCATTCACTATTTCGCATCTCCCATTCTTGCTCTGATTTTGAATATCTTTTTGAGTTAAGCCAAACGAGAAAATTCCGCAAAAGAGCCAAACACTCTATTCACCCCCTCTAGAGTGTATTTCGGATCTAACAATTGGTATCAGAGCCTAACCTTGATTGCTTGGCCTATCTTTGCAAGTAGCAAGGTTAAAGATCATGGCAATGACAGCCTCAACCTCAACCTCTTCATCTCACACTTCATCTCCTAAGCCTACTGCACTATTTTCTGGATCAAACACTAAAGCACCTATGTTTGATGCCCAAAATTATTCTTTGTGGAAATTTCGAATGATCAATCATTTGAAAGGCTGTGGATTTGATATATGGAGAGCCGTTGTCAAAGGAATTGAAGTTCCTATGATTACCAACTCAAAAGGAGAATCAATATTCAAAGATCAGGATGACTACACCGATGAAGAAAAGATAAAATTTGCCATTAATGGCAAAGTTTGATATTCTCTCAAGTGCTCTCACCACCATCGAGCTCATAAGACTTCGAGGTCTTGAAACAGCCCATGAGGCATGGAAAAGGCTTGAAATGATACATGAAGGAACTGAGCAAGTAAGAATGGCCAAACGACTTATGCTCATGAAGGAGTATGAGATGTTTGGAATGAAAAGCGGTGAGAAGATTGAGGAGGCAATCGATCGATTCACACGAATAGTGAATCAACTCTCCATGGTGGACAAGAAAATCTCAAATGAAGACCTTGTCTCAAAACTCCTCAACTCTTTGCCAAGCAAATGGACACCCAAAGTCACCGCCATCACCGAATCAAAGAATCTCAAGACTCTTACCCTTGATGAGCTATCCGGTAATCTTCTTACTCATGAAATTCTTATTGATGAACAAAATAGGATGAACCCTATCAAGCCCACACAAACATCACACAAAGGATTGGTGGTAGAGTCCGATGAATCGGATGAGGAAGTTGCCCTTCTAGTAAGAAAATTTAGAAGAATGGCAACTAGAAACAAAGCTCAAGCAAGAAAGTTTTTCAAAAGACCATCTAAAGAAAAGGAAGCAAGTGAAAATTGCTATAGATGTGGTCGACCCGGTCATTTCATTGCCGATTACCACGTAAAAGAGCCGCAAAAGCAAGAGAAGAAGGTCTTTCCTCAAAAGAAGAAAGCCCTCAATGCGGAAGTAACCACGTGGGATGATCTCCTTTCGGAATCGGAAGGAGAAGAGAGTGAAGATCAAGGTGTTGGACTTGTTGCAATAGTTGACAATCCAAAGACTCAACATACTTGTCTCATGGCGATTGAAGATGATCTTGAGGTAAATTCTAATCCTTCAAATTTGCATGATGAAATAGGAGATTTGCAAGATGACTTTGAAAAATTGAATTTAAAGTATAAGCATTTGAAGAAAGAGTTCAAGAAATGCATCTTAGAAAATAAGAGCTTGCATGACAAGAATATTTTGATGTTTCAAGAGCATGACATCATACTCACCATGCATAAAACCGTAGCTCTTGAAAATATAGAAATTAGAAAAGAATGTGAGAAACTAAAGATAGACTTACAAAGACTAATAAATGGTAAAAACAATTTAGACATACTACTTGGAAATCAAAGAATTGGAAATGATAAATCCGGTTTAGGATTTAATTCATCATCTTCTTCTATTAAACCTAAGTCCTTAAAGAAAAAGGCAAATAATAGAAAAACACAACGAAATTCATCACCCTCTAAACCAAAGCATGTACACACTTGTTTTCATTGCAACAAACTAGGACATGTGAAGAAAGCATGTAGAGCTAGATTTGGAAGCACATATGTTTGGAAGCCTAAGGGTCGACAAACTAACCTTAAAGGACCCAACCATCAAAGGGTACCAATGCATACATCTTTTGGTTTTGTAGGCTCTCAAGATAAATGGAGTAGCCAAAGAAGAAGGAACCAAATGGCTTATGGACAGCGGATGTTCAACGCACATGACCGGAGACAAAACGTTGTTCACCAAGCTCAAGCTCCAAGATGGTGGAACGGTGCATTTTGGCAATGGGAAAGCCAAAATCCTTGGACATGGAGAAATTGGTAACTCTTCTTGTACTATTAATAATGTATTATATGTAGAAGGGCTTAAGTATAATTTGATAAGTGTTAGCCAACTATGTGATGCTAATTTTCAAATTGAATTTGTGAAAAGAAAATGTGTTGTGAAAAAGAACGATAAGATTGTTTTTGAGGCTATACGTAAAAATGATGTTTACAAATTTAGCACACATGATTTGATATCACAAAATGTTTCTTGCCTAGTTGCCAAAAATGATTTGACTCAACTATGGCATAGACGACTTGGACACATTAGTTTTAAAAATTTCAAAGATATTTGCAAAAATGAAAAAGTCCAAGGTCTTCCAAAATTAAATTTCGAAAACCATGGCTTATGTGACACTTGTCAAAAGGCAAAACTTGTTAAAACAAGTTTCAAGCCCAAAAGTGAAATCTCCACCACCAAACCTCTACAATTGCTACATATGGATTTGTATGGGGATATTGGTACAGCGAGTCTAAGTGGAAAACATTACACCTTTGTGGTGGTAGATGACTTCTCTAGGTACACTTGGGTAATGTTCTTAGCTAAAAAGAATGATGCATGTCAAGAATTTATAAAGCTTTGTAAGAGATTAGAAAATCAAAAAGAAGACACAATTAAAGAAATTAGAAGTGATAGAGGTGGTGAGTTTGATGGAGAATTTCAAGAATTTTGTGTATCCAAAGGGTATGGACACAATTTTTCAGCTTCAAGAACTCCTCAACAAAATGGTGTTGCGGAAAGGAAAAATAGAACACTTCAAGAAATGAGTAGAGCCATGCTAAACAAATTTGAGCTACCCAAATATTTTTGGGCTGAAGCGGTAAATACCGCTTGTCATGTGATCAATAGAGTTTATTTGAGACCATTTCTCAAAAAGACTCCTTATGAGCTTTGGAAAAGTAGAGTACCAAATATTGGTTATTTCAAGGTATTTGGTTTTAAGTGCTTTATACTTAACACCAAAGATAACTTGGATAAACTCGATTTCAAAGCGGATGAAGGAATCTTTATGGGTTATGCTCAAAATAGAAAGGCATTTAGAGTATATAATAAAAGAAGCATGAAAGTTGAAGAATCAATTCATGTTAAGTTTAGTGAACTCATTGAGGATAAATCAAACATTAATGATGATGATGATGATGATAAAATAATTGAAGTGAGTCATATAGAGAAATTTGAGAATCCAAAAGGTAATATTGTTATTGACCTTAGGATTGATCCCCTTGAACCTAAGTTGGAAAATGAAGAAGTAGGAGGGGATACCTCAAATTTACCAGATTCATATAGATATAGGAAAGATCACCCTAAAGAGTTGATACTAGGTGAAACTAGCCAAGGCATAATGACTAGGAGAAAATTCAATGAAAATGCCTTCATTTCACAAGTTGAGCCTAAAAATATAAAGGAGGCAATAAATGATGAAGATTGGGTATTAGCTATGCAAGAAGAATTAAATCAATTTGAAAGAAGTGATGTTTGGGAATTAGTTTCTAAACCTAGTGATCATCCCGTAATTGGCACTAAATGGGTATTTAGAAACAAAATGGATGATAAAGGAAACATCACTAGAAACAAAGCTAGGTTAGTAGCCCAAGGATATAGGCAAGAGGAAGGCATAGACTATGATGAGACCTTTGCCCCCGTAGCTAGGTTAGAAGCTATTAGGATGCTATTAGCATATGCATGCTATAAGGATTTCAAACTATATCAAATGGATGTAAAATCCGCATTCTTGAATGGAATAATTCAAGAAGAGGTCTATGTAGCTCAACCTCCGGGGTTTGAAAATCATGATTATCCAAATCATGTTTTTAAACTCAAAAAGGCCCTTTATGGACTTAAACAAGCTCCTAGGGCTTGGTATGATAGATTAAGTAACTTCCTACTTGAGAATGAGTTTTCAAGAGGAAAAGTCGACACTACTCTTTTTATTAAAGAACAAGGAAACCATCAATTGCTTGTTCAAATTTATGTGGATGATATTCTATTTGGTGCTACTAATGATTCTCTTTGTGAGCATTTTGCAAAATTGATGGAAGGAGAATTTGAAATGAGCATTATGGGTGAACTCAACTACTTTCTTGGTCTTCAAATCAAGCAAACCCAAGATGGAGTGTATATATCTCAAACGAAGTATACAAAGGATTTGCTCAAGGAGTACAAATTTGAGGATGGAAGAAGTGTGAGCACTCCGATGAGCACAAGTACAAAGCTTGACAAAGACGAAAAAGAAAAGCCGGTTGAGGTAACCAAATATAGGGGTATGATTGGTAGTTTACTTTATTTAACCGCTAGTAGACCGGATATTTTGCATGTTGTGTGCTTATGTGCTAGATTTCAAAGTATGCCTAAGGAATCACATTTAGTTGTTATTAAACGTATCTTTAGGTATTTGAAAGGAACTTTGAATTTTGGATTGTTTTATCCCAAAAATAGATGTTTTGATTTAAGAGGGTATAGTGACTCCGACTATGCCGGAAATCTTGTTGATAGGAAAAGCACCTCCGGGACATGTCAATTCCTTGGAGATTGCTTAGTTTCTTGGTTTTCCAAGAAACAAAATAGTGTGTCACTTTCAACAGCGGAATCTGAATATGTATCGGCCGCTTCGTGTTGTGCACAACTACTTTGGATGATCAATACTTTGAACGATTATAATGTCAAGTTTGATAAAGTTCCCATCCTATGTGATAATACCTCAGCCATAAGTATAGCACAAAATCCGGTTCATCATAGTAGAATCAAACACATTGAAGTGAGGCATCACTTCATAAGAGATTGCATTCAAAAAGGATTGGTATGCATTGAGTTTGTTCCAACAAATGACCAACTAGCAGATATCTTTACTAAATCTCTTCCCACCGAGACATTCGAATCTATTAGAGCAAGATTAGGTATGATAAACATTGGCGAGAAGGTAAAATTAGTCAAAAAGGTTGATTTCAGAATACATTGATCGATTCATGTGACAGTCTGAGAGACTGCTGTCAAACAAGACATCGATCGATCTATGTCCAGGACATCGATCGATCGAAGTCCCAGACATCGATCGATCGATGTCAGCGCGGACAGAATATTAAAAGCTGCACCCTCTTTCCTCTTCCTCACTTTTCCCCTCTTCCACTGCAAATCCCTAATTCCCACTCTCTCAAATTCGAAACCCTTTCTCTCTAAACTCCAAAACCCTTGGATAAATCTTCATTTTTTTCTTCAAATCAGTCACTTCTTACAACAATCACATCTATTCCATTGTTATTTTCTGCAAAAATCCGAAACCCAAACCTCAAATGGCTTCAAAAACGCAACCCTCTTCCAAGAGAGCAAGAACTTCACAAGAAAGTGAAGGTGAGCCACAACAATCACAACCTCAAGTTCCAACGGGGTCTAGAACACAAGGACTGAGGAAGAAATCAACTGCATCTCAGAACACTGAGTTAAAGGAAACAAGGGAAAAGCTAACCCTCAACAATTTTCCATGGCTTAAGTCTTCAGATTACAAGGATGCTTCGAAAGAGCCAACGGGGGCAGGTAAATTTGGCTACATCACTCTTAAAGCTCAAATGATATTTCATGAATGGGAGCGCAAGAAAAGATCCACCATTCCACTTAAACTGCTCAAAATTGAAGATATTTTGAGAAATGAAGAGTTAAAACCAATCATTGATTGGTTTAATCATCAAAAATGGATACATATTTGGGATGTCAATTAAATGACAAACATGTCTACCCGATACACTAGGATGTTTTATGCTAATATGTGGGTAGAATATCGACATGGTGTGCCTTATGCTTTACATTCACTGATAGATGGTCAGTTATTGATGTTTAGTTCTAAGACTATCAATGATTTGCTTGATTTTCCTGCTGAGGGATGGGAAGACTTTGATCCTTGGAGGTGGGATACCTACAAGTATCAAATTTCTGAAAATGAAGTTAAAACCTTTCTTGGATTTCACCCCACCAAAAATACAAATGACATGCCTTTGGTATATCGAGTCTTACTTGCCATTGTCACTTTTTGTATCAATGGAAAATCAGCTAAACTTCCGAGCAACTTGGATTTTTATATAACTTATCGGCTTGCAAATAGAGAAGCTATGAATCTTGGGGAGATTATATTTGCAAATATGCTGGAAGCCGTAACAAAGCAATCCAAAGCTCTTCCCTATAGCAATCTCATCTATAGATTGCTCAAGAAGCGTAATGCATTGTTGGATGAAGATTATATTGAACAGATTACCAACAAGGATTATTACACCAAGGCAAACATCCAACAAATACATAAGTCTCGGAAGGAGGCTCAAAAACGGGGAGGACAACAAGAACAAGAAGAGGGAGAGCCTGAAGATCATTTCCCTCCACCATCTCCTACCGAACCTCCCATGGCACCCTCCTCCCATCCTTCACCACAACCGCCTCCACAACCAAGCTCCACTTCCAAAAAGGACAAAGGAAAAGCACCGATGACAGAAAGAAGTGGGTCAGATGAAGGTTTCGATGCAGAAGCAGAAATTGACGACATTCGTCATACACTTGGTCAATGGGGGGAAGACTTGGCCACGGAAGCAGTCCGTATTGATGATCTACAAAAGGAATATAAGAACTTTCAGGACCGTGTCAACACCATTGAAACGAAGGTCAACACTCAAGTTACGGCACTATAAACGGAGTTAAATGTTCAGAAGACAAAATACCAAAAGTTGAAAACAAAGCTCAAAGCGGCTCTCTCCGGATTGTGTTTTTCCTCCGATGAGGAGTAGTCCTTTATGATTCCCCATTCCCTCGTAGTTATGCATAGTTTTGCAAGTTTGAGTTTACATATGTATGTCAAAACTTGATATTTCTTAATGGTATTTATCTTTTCGTTTTGGTATCTCTTATTTTTTTATGCTTTCAAAAAGGGGGAGAAGTAATTGTACTTGGTATTGTTGGCATGATGGTTAAGTAGTAATTGGTATTGTTGGCATGATGGTTTACGTAGCAATTAGTATTGTTGGCATAGCAGAAATTGGTAATTGTTTTATCGGCATAATGGTTTAGTTGGCATGATTGGGCTTTAGCATGTTTGGGCATTGGTTTTTGGCATGATTGTTTGGGCATCGGATTTGCCATGTTTGGCATAGTTGGTTATACATTGCATGATTTAGTTTTGGCATGTTATAGCTTGGTATCTTAATGTCTCATCTTGATATGATATTGGTGTTTTTGCATCACATAACTTACCTTGAGAAGTTGAATTTGGTATAGCATGACATGAAGTTTCTTGATATGCTTTACATATTGAAATGATGAAAATGTGAAACTTGATGCATAGGTTGAGGGGGAGCATATTGGTATTGATATCACATTTTGGGTAGATTGCAATTTTTTGATGTGTTCATATGATGAGGGAGCATGAACAAAGGGGGAGTTGTAAAATATCAAGTTTAGTTGAAAAAGTAGCATGTAAAAACATCTTTTGAATCATGGTTTTGAAATCATCAAAAAGGGGGAGATTGTTAAGTTGTAAAATATTTTGATGATGAAAAGATGTTTTGAATGAGTTAAATTTGTGTTTGATATTTGATGCAAGATGGGCAAATCACACTATGTCCAAAGATGGTTGAGATTGGAACTCACTGGTTGACATCGATCTCTCAAGCTGGGGACATCGATCGATCGATGTCACTTCAGCCCCTGACATCGATCGATCGATGTCAATCAGAGAGCATCGAACTCTCAACCAAAGGACATCGATCGATCGATGTCACTTCAGCCCCTGACATCGATCGATCGATGTTGATCAGCAAACATCGATCTCTAAACCAAGTGACATCGATCGATCGATGTCACTTCAGCCCCTGACATCGATCGATCGATGTCAGGCAGTGTCAAAACTGCAATCTTCTGGAGGACATCGATCTCTCCCTTCCAGGCACTTCGATCGATCGATGTCCCCCAGAATTCAAATTTTCTGAACGCTGGAACAAAATCCAAGGGAGATTTATGATGTTTTCTCTTTCCAATCTTGCTCAAATTTCTTGTGGACTTTAACCCAACCTATTACATGCTTCCTTGACTATTGTATACATGTCTAAGATTCTCTAGGGTGGCTATTCAAGATAAAATCACTCCATAGGGTGGCAAGAGATTATTTGGGTATTATCTTGACATTTTTGAAGATGAAGACTTGGTGGAGAGCCTCAAAAACGTGGTGAACTCCATCTATAAATAGAGGAGGCTTGGATGAGGCAAAAACACACTTTCAACATCATCTAGCTTCATTTTCCATTGTTGTATAGTTCTCTCATACTTGTAAATTTGCTTAAAGCTTGTTTAGCTTTTCTTTGTCTTTCATTGTTGTATATTGAGAGAAAGTGAGTCAAGCACAAGAGGAACCATAAATATTTGATCTCTTGCTTGTGCTTAGACTTGTGAGAAAGTGTGAACCTTACCATATTTCTTCAACCCACTGTGAGAAGTTCTTGAGAGAACTTTTGTTGAAGTTGTGAGTAAGCAAGAAGGTGTTCTTCCTAAGAGCTGTAGTTGCTGTAGTTGCACAAGTGTGTTTTGTGCAAAAAGTTGCTGTTGTTGTTGCTTACACTAAGGTGTTAGTGTAAGTATTGCTGTGGTTGTTCTTATTGTTCATAATAAAAAGAGTAGTTGTTGAAAATCCACTTTGGCAACAAAGTGGTAGTGGAGTAGAATCATTTACGATTCGAACCACTCTATATCCGGTGTACTCATTCACTATTTTTCATCTCCCATTCTTGCTCTGATTTTGAATATCTTTTTGAGTTAAGCCAAACGAGAAAATTCCGCAAAAGAGCCAAACACTCTATTCACCCCCCCTCTAGAGTGTATTTCGGATCTAACAGAAAATTGCCATTGCTGAGTTCAGGCAGTCTAAGTTCTTCACTGGTAACTTCTTGAAGATACAAGGTTCAGCGATAGCTGTTGGACAGACTTGGGCAATCGACACTTGCTCTGAAGTCTGTCCAAACCTGGACAAAAGTCACCCTCAAATTGCTGAACTCTACAACCCTGAGGCTGGAAGCTTACTTGAGAACCAGCTGGAGCTTTTTAAGAATGGAGCCGATCTCAGGGGCGATGAAGACGACGAAGAGTAGCATAGGATCTTCCTTTCTTTTTGTAATCTTTGTAGTTGTAATAGATAAACTTCTTAATGAAAATCCAATTTTTTCCAACTCGTGCTCTTCAGCAATTTTCTTGACTTTGTCTTCTGCATGTGAAGTTTTACTTGCTCTATTTACATAGTTAATGCAAGAATTTGTCTTTGGCTTGAGAGACTTTGCTTGCTCTATTTCCATAGTTAAGCAAGTATTTGTCTTCTGCTCTGCCAAAGTACTTTAAATTATCCTCCGTATCTAATCTTTGTCCTCGGTTCTGCCAAAGAGCTTTTTAGTTGCTTTTACGTTGGATTTTTCCACAAGTATTGAGCTTCGGCCTCAACCTTTGGTTTTGCCAAAAGTGTTACGCTGCTTGACTGAACTGCAACTTTGCCGTGCTTTAATAAATTTTAGATAAGTAAACATGTTACTTGATGGATGAGTCACATGTTGGATCTGTAACGAACATTGTTGAATCGAGTGATGCTCAACCATCTTAGCTTTGCTGGGGTAGGATATAGGGAAACCTGTCCCGAATGTTGAGTCCTGCTCAATTCTCTCAGACCTGCTGAAGTGAAAAATAGGGAAACCTGTCCCAATATGTTGAGACCTGCTCAACTTACTCAGACCTGCTGAGGTGAAATATAGGGAAACCTGTCCCAAATGTTGAGACCTGCTCAACTTACTCAGACCTGCTGAGGTGGAATGTAGGGAAACCTGTCCCAATATGTTGAGTCCTGCTCAACTCACTCAGTCCTGCAGAGGTGAAATTTAGGGAAACCTGTCCCAATATGTTGAGACCTGCTCAACTCACTCAGTCCTGCTGAGGTGGAATGTAGGGAAACCTGTCCCAATATGTTAAGACCTGCTCAACTCACTCAGTCCTACTGATGTGAAATTTAGGGAAACCTGTCCCAATATGTTGAGACCTCCTCAACTCACTCAGTCCTGCTGAGGTAGAATGTAGGGAAACCTGTCCCGAATGTTGAGTCCTGCTCAACTTACTCAGACCTGCTGAGGTCAAATATAGGGAAACCTGTCCCAAATGTTGAGACCTGCTCAACTTACTCAGGCCTGCTGAGGTGGAATATAGGGAAACTTGTCCCAATATGTTGAGTCCTGCTCAACTCACTCAGTCCTGCTGAGGTGAAATTTAGGGAAACCTGTCCCAATATGTTGAGGCCTGCTCAACTCACTCAGTCCTGCTGAGGTGGAATGTAGGGAAACCTGTCCCAATATGTTGAGACCTGCTCAACTCACTCAGTCCTGCTGAGGTGAAATTTAGGGAAACCTGTCCCAATATGTTGAGACCTGCTCAACTCACTCAGTCCTGCTGAGGTGGAATTTAAGGAAACCTATCCCAATATGTTGAGACCTGCTCAACTCACTCAGTCCTGCTGAGGTGGAATGTAGGAAAACCTGTCCCAATATGTTGAGACCTGCTTAACTCACTCAGTCCTGCTGAGGTGAAATTTAGGGAAACATGTCCCGATATGTTGAGACCTGCTCAACTCACTCAGTCCTGCTGAGGTGGAATGTAGGGAAACCTGTCCCAATATTATTGAGCCATGCTCAACCCACTCAGACCTGCTGAGGTAAAATATAGGGAAACATGTCCCAAATGTTGAGACCTGCTCAACTTACTCAGACCTGCTGAGGTAGAATGTAGGGAAACCTATCCCGATATGTTGAGTCCTGCTCAACTTACTCAGACCTGCTGAGGTAAAATATAGGAAAACCTGTCCCAAATGTTGAGACCTGCTCAACTTACTCAGACCTGCTGAGCTATGCCCCCACTTTCACTACGGGTTATAGAGTGGATGCCAGGTAAGCATAAACTATTCCTCTTGTCTAGAGGAGTTTCTTTATTCACCATATGGTGAAGCCGAACAAAGCCGTGCGGGAGTCTAACAAAAGATTGATCCTTTAATAATGCAAGGCCGAGCTGAAAATTCCAGATGTACGCAAGAGGCAATAAATCCTGATTCATTTAAAACACAGATTCTTGCTGTCAAGTCAGCCTTGTTCGCCCAGGAACCTGTAGCCCCTTTTCATCAGAATCCGAATCCACATCTTTTGGCGATCTGTGCTGATGCACAGGTCTGCAGTTTTCATCCGGAGGGGGCCTGCCAAAGTCCAGCCTATTGTGCAACCTGGACCTCGGATTGTAGAACCGTTGTAGGTGACCAAGCTTGATCAGACGCCCAATTTCCTGTCCAAGCTGCCTACAGTCTTCTGTATCATGCCCAATATCATGATGATAAAGGCAGTACAGTCGGTGATCTCTTTTGTGGATCGGTCCAGCCAGGGGCTAAGGTTCCCTTGCCAGGGTCTTCTTCCTCGTATAAGAAAGAATATGGGCTTTTGAAGCCAGTAGAGAGTTCCTTTTTTTCCCTCGGCCTCCTAACTGAATCTTGACATAGCACCTTTCTTGCAGCAGGGCTTTGCCTTTATTGTCAACTTCTCTGCCATGTTTGAATGGCAAAGATGCTTTTTGAGTGCGTTTTAAGCTCTGGTGGCTAGGCTCTGGTCCTGAACGCCCAGCCTTAGCCACAAATTCGACCTGACGCCTAGGGTGATAGTCAGACCGAGTTGGAGAGTACTCCAGATGTTCCTGTGGGTGAGAGTTACTGGAGTGAGACCCACTGGACCTTGCTGCGGAAGCTTTCCCCTTCATTTCCCTCACTACAGCTTGGAACACACCCGGGTTTTGAGCCACATGGCGTATGGCTTGCATATGCTCTTCGTATGTGAAGGCAATGGTAGGAGTTGAGGATTCTTCCGGCTCCGTAGAACACTGTTCTGTTTGTTGTTGAGAATATCTCTGACTTCTCTTAGATGTCATAGGTTGCTTGGACCCTTTTCCATCCTTTTTATCCATCTTTCTCTCAATAGCTGGGTAGGATCAAAATAAAGAAAGCCTTAGGTAGCTGTTTTAAGGAATTGAGGGCCCTTCTAGCGCCAAATGATGAAGTCGGATCTTCACCAAGGGTCTAAGATGACCTCAAATAAACGTCGTCAGTTAATTTGAAGAGTAGTTAACTGATTTGAAGATTGCAGCTGGAATAGCTTCCTGAAAGTCCTGCACAAGGAAGCAAAGATCAGAGGTCCCGGGGGGATGACCCCGGTAAAACCCTCCGACGCTCAAGTCAGTTTGGGTCATTTCTCACTGAGAATGTAGTTTAGTGTATGGATTTAGAAAATTCTCACAGATGTTGGTCGAAGAGAAAATTCGATGTATTAGCTCCAGGAGATAGGAAAATGTTTCCAGAGATCGGATCCCCTTTCTGGTCTACCTTGGCTTGCTTTTATTGGTTTTTTCCCGCCCTTGGCCTCTGATAGCGGATAAGATGTTTGCTTGGGGCCAGAAGACCTATAACGCAGTAGGTCTGCTGATGTGACCGGTAGGCCGGCTGATGTGACTAGTAGGTTGGCTGAAGTAACTTTGGCGTGTACAGGCTGAATAGCCAGACGTGTACTCTTTCTTTGAACTGCACTTCTGCCTGATGGTTCTACGATGTTATGCTGTGCTTGACTCCTTCGCCGAAGTGCAAAACCAGGCTTTACCAAAGTGCAGTGTTGAATCTGGCCGAAGTGATCTGGAGTGTAACACTTAGGCTGAAGCTGAGGTTGAAGTTAGGTGCCGAGGTGCAGTCCTTGGCCTATTCTTTGATAGTAAAAAGGATGTCATGGGGCTCAGCCGAAGTGTAATAAGGGCTGAACAGCAGTGCTTGAATGCTGAACTGCAGAAGTTGTACCGTTGACTGTTGTTGACTAACAGACGATTAATTCTGGTTTATCAATAACGGAAAAGTTCTAGTGCTACACAAAATTTCAGCTCAAACTTTGGATAATCTTGGAGACAGCTGAATCATCATCATCATCAATCACACCCATTATATCCCAACAACAGTAAAAGCTACCGCTAGGGACTGGAGAAGAGAAACAGTAGATAAACAATACATATATTCCAAGGGACAGAAAGTTTGCTTCCAGTGAGACAGCTGAATAAGTCCCCAAAACTGATGAAACAGCTTCCACTACAATGATCAACAAGCAGATTGATACCTGCCAAACAACATAAGGAAAGCCCAGAAACTGTTAGTTGCTTGGAATGAATCTCAAAGAAAATTTCTTTCTTCTTGCCACTCCAGTTCAAGGGACGTGGGACAACGAGCTACTTAAGGTGGTTTAGATTTCATTTATCTGTCTAAAGCTGGAGGCCAGTAGGCAACACTATTCTTAGTGGTTACTCTTTACTACTACAACAACATTACCTCATTGCCTTAGATGTTCTCGATTATAGTAGGTAAAGGAGGGTTGGATATATGTAACCTTACACATGCGTTAAAAACACACAGATGTTGTTTTCGGATGACCTATAATGGTACTTCACAATACAAGATGCGCAGACAATTTAGTGAGTCGTTTTGCTTTATTCCACCATATTTCAAAGTTAAAAAAGGGTGTGTCCTTGACTCCGTTGGAAATAAAACACTTACTGGTTACTCTTTATGAAATACAATCTGATCTTGCTAAAAGGAGAAGCGCCTCTAGGTTTTGTGTGTTTTTTTTCCGGCAATTCTACTGATTTTCTTGACCAAAACTTTGTTATAGCATGAACTTACTGCCTTTGTAGCTCACACTGTAGGAATTACATACATATAATGCGTCATTTCTGGCACAAGAAAAATTTATGTTTGCAACAAAGAGCAATGACAACTTGATCTGTTTAGTTCATACTCATAACATACAAGTTAAAATAAAAATCATTAGTCTTTTCTGCTATTAGTAAATAAATGGAAACTACAACGTAACAGGCTGAATGAGCGCGAAAATAAACAGGCTGGTTTTAGCTTGTAAGTTATAACTATTTAGACGCAGCTTTCCATACTGTCTTGATTTCATGGTCTCTTTCCATTTCCAATTGAGTCAAAGACACACTCTTTCTTGACTTTGGAATATGACGGAATAAAGCAAAATGACTACTAAATTGGTTGCGCTTCTTATGTTGTGAAGTAACAGTTGATCGACACAGCTTGACGCAATTTTCATTATAGGTCATCGGGAAACAACCTCTATGTGTCTAACACGTGAGTATGGTTACGTACATTCGACCCCACATACCGCGCTATAGACGGGAGCCTTAAAGACAATAGGGTAATGTTGTTGTTGATGCTGATGTTTGAGTTCGCGGTCATGCAAACTTTTAGTCAGTGTAAGGGAGATTGAGCAAACCCAATTTATTTATCAATAGTGATGAAGTCGGATCTTCACCAAGGATCAGAGATGATCTGGAGAGGTTACGCCGTTAATCTTCCGTAACTTGCGGGTTAGAACCTTGTAAGCTGACTTGCGTAGGAAACGACGTTAGAGGACCCGGAGACTATTGTCTCAGGTAAAACCCTCCGACGCTCAAGTCAGTTTGGGCCATTTATGATGAATATTTAAGTATTTGAAGAGTTTTGTAGGTTTCTAGTAAAAAACCTGGACTTTCCTCTTTTACAGTAAGGAATAAGGTGAAATGCGTTGCTGGATTTAACTTGTCCTCCTCCCTCTTGTATTCATTGCTTTTATATGTATGAACGGACCAATACATGCATTAAGTGCTGAACTTATAACATGTGGTGAGCTAGCACTGGTGACTCATGACTTTGCATGTTTGTCATGTGGCATTGTGCTTCGCTGTACAAGGCTTCTGCTTGACACCTGACAGAAACCTGCTGAGGTGTCCTGGTTGAGCCCAAGTGGCACACAGTAAAAATCTTGCTTGACCTGGCCAATTTGGTTAAGGGGTAAACCCTTGTGGGGCCGAGACCGAGGCCGAGCTTGAGGCCGGAGCTGGGCTCGAGGCCGAGGCCGAGCTCAAGATGAGGGGACTTAGAGAATTCTTATATGATCATCAGGCAAACATCAGCCAGGGCCGACTAGAGGTATGGGATCTTGCAGGGCAGAGGTGCAAGCTGCCGACCTCCAGGGATAGGGCCGAATTGGACTCAGCTTTCGTTAACCGTCTGTTTGACCAACGGAAGAGTCTTTTGTCTTATTTAATAGGTGGACTTGGGTCTCATCAAATAGCATATCTATTATGAAGAGGGAAAAAAACTAATTGATATCTCATAATGACAATGAAGTCCCAGGACTGAAATATTAACTAAAACAGAAGTAATGGTTTACGTGGTGGTGGCTGGCTTTGCCTCTTAATATACGAAGATATCAAGCGCAAGGAAGTATCAATGACTGGAAAAAAGAAATAGAAATTTAGTCTCAAGTACAACAATAAGGTGTTTCTGATGTACTAGGCTTCCGCGTTTGTACAGGGTCCGGAGAGGAGCCGAATCGCTTTGTCATCTAATGTACGTAGCCTTTACCCTACACTCTGTGTAAGAGGCTGTTTCCGCGGCTCAAACCCGTGACATCAACGTCACAAAGCAGCAATTTTACCAGCCCTCGGTCTCAATTAAAACAATGCAAATACTAATAGTGCGAGAGAATATGGAAAACCACTAGCAAAAGAAAACAAACTAACCGGAGTTACTTACCACTAACATTGTAAGCAATGATCCAATCAGTGCCATAACCAGACCTGTTAAAGAAAATAAAGACTAAGGTGACGTTTGGTTCGTACTTAGATATCGAAATCAGAATCGGAATGGGTATGACAGGATAAGTTTGGAGTATATAGGTTTAAGCGTAAAAATGATAGTTGTTTGGTACTGAAGTAGGAATGTGTGATAGACATTGATGGTGTTTGGAACGTAACAGAATTAAAATGGATATTGAATGTGGGCGGCTTCCGGAAAAATTTGACCGGCTTGAATAGTGACTGGCCCGCGGCAGGTTGACCGACGTTGACCGGCCATAACCCTCCTCATAGACAAAGGGTCTAGCATATCAAAAAATAATATCTATTATCAAATAATTAGATATCAAACCGAAACTCATACTCTTATTTTTCCAAACAAACAATTTTTATGGGTTTGGAGATGAGAAACCCCCAACCCAAATACCCGAAAAACATCCGAAGGACTCTGCTCACTGTTCCGCGAATCAGAAGGATATGATAAGAGGGAATTGTGAAAGAAATAAAGCGAAATTTGGGAGCTAAAAAGGCGTAGGGTAGAAAGATGAAAAACTCACCAAAGAAAGGAATTGCGACGCCAACAAACAAGGTAGAGAGAACCAATGTTGTTATAATGAGGATGGAATACATGTAAGACTTGGTGTAGTTTGCAGGTATCAGTTCTTCCAAACACATTGCCACCGGAGTCATGGTCAAAGCATATGTCCTAAGCCTGACAGATTCAGATTCAAGTTTAGAAATCTGAATCCATCAAATAAACAAGTTAGGTTCATATTGATATTTTCGAACCTATCAACTCAAATACGACTCATGTATCGCGCTTTATTATGTGGCCATGGCTGATGATAAACCATAATTAAATCGTCTGTTAGTCAACAGAAGTCAATGGTTCGACTCCAGTAGTTCAGCATTCAAAGTACTGCAGTTCAGCGCCCAAGTATGGTTGTTCAGCCTCAGTGGCACCTCAGCAGGGCATCATGACGCCCTTATAACATCGAAGAATATGCCAAGGTTTGCACCTCGGCACCAACTTCAGTTTATGTTCAAATGCCGCACTTCGGACCACTTCAGCGGGATAAGGCCAAGTCATGCACTTCGGCAAGGCCTAGTCATGCACTTCGGCAGAGTTCAGCTGTGTACCACAGCAAAGGAACCAAGCACGATATTACTTCGTGGGACCCTCAAACAGAGGTGCAATTCAAATATAATGACTACAGCTGATTAATCTTCCTGAACACGTCAAGGTCACAACAGCCGGTCTACTAGTTACATCAACCAGGCCGGCCTATTAGTCACATCCGTCAGACTACTGATCACATCAGCAGACCTACAACGTCTTAGGCTTTCTGCCCCAAGCAAGCGTTCAATCCACTATCCACTACCCGGGGCTTAAAGCGGGAAAAAGGTCCATAAAGGCAAGCCAACCAAGACAAAGAAAGGGACCAAGATCTCAATCCGGAATTCAAACATTCATACTCTAAAGAAAAATCATACACTTTGCTCCTCGCCACATACTGTGAGAAACTCCTAACTCACCTCTTAAATTACAAATCTCAGTGAGATATGGCCCAAACTGACTTGAGCGTCGGAGGGTTTTTCCCGGGACCTCTGACCTTTGCTTTCTTGTGTAGGATATTTGGCGCTATTCCAGGTACAAACTCTCAATCCCAGTTAACAACTCTTCAAGTTAACTGACGGAGCTAATTTGAGGTCGTCTAGACCCTTGGTGAAGATCCGGCTTCATCATTTGGCGCTAGAAGGAGGGCCCCTTAGTCCCTTAATCCAGAAAACAGTTACTCAGAGCTTTTCTAATTATCTTAGGAAGCTATTGAGAGAAAGATGAGTAAAAAAGATAGTCAAAGGTCCAAGCAACCTATGACATCCAGGAGGAGCCAAATGTCTTCTCAGCAACAAACTGATCAATGCTCTGCGGAGCCAGGAGAATCCTCAACTCCCATTGCCTTCACATATGAAGAGCACATGCGAGCCATTCGCTATGTGGCTCAGAACCCAGAGGTCTTCCAAGCAGTAGTAAGGGAGATGAAGGGGAAGGCCTCTGCAACAAAGTCCAGTGGGTCCCATTCCAATAATTCTCGTCCACTGGAACACATGGAGTATTCTTCCACTCGGGCTGGTTATTGTCCCAGGCATCAGGCTGAGTTTATGGTCGAGGCAAGACGGGCAGAACAAAAGTCTAGCCACAAGAGCTTAAAATGTAATCAAAAAGTTTCCTTGCCTTTCAAACATGGCAGAAAAGTTGACAATAAGGGCAAAGCACCGTTGCAGGAAATGTGCTCTGTCAAGATTCGGTTAGGAGGCCGAGGAAAGGAAAGAAACTCTCTGCTGGGTTCAAAAGCTCATATTCTTTCCTACATGAGGAAAAATCTCTGCAAAAGAACCCCAGCCCCTGGCTGGACCAATCCACAAAAGAAACCATCGACTGTACTGCCTTTATCATCATGATATCGGGTATGATAAAGAAGATTGTAGGCAGCTCGGGCAGGAGATTGGGCGTCTTATCGAGTTGGGTCACCTGCAACATTTTTATAATCCGAGGTCTAGGCTCCACAACAGGCTAGACTTTGGTAAACCTCCTCCAGATGAGAGTTGTAAATCTGGGTCTCATCAAGGTTTTCTAAGTGATGAGGATTCAGATCCTGAGGAAAGGGGGTTACGGGTTCCTGAGCATATAAGGCTGACATAACGGCAACAGTCCCTGATTCAATCGAATCATGGTTTATCTCTTCTTGTGCTCATCCGGTATCTTCGGGCTCAGCCTTATGTTATCGAGGGATCAATTTCTTATATTCTTATTTGGCATTCAGCCAGGAAAAAGTTAAGTCACCTTATGGTGCATGGAGCAATAATTTATGCCTATCTATCACCCACAACGAAAGTGGGGGCATATATATCTTTACCCCAGCAGGTCTGGGAGGTTGAGCAGGTCTCAACATTATCTTTACCCCAACAGGTCTGGGAGGTTGAGCAGGTCTCAACAGGATGGGACAGGTTTCCCGATATTCTTACCCCAGCAGGTCTGGGAGGTTGAGCAGGTCTCAACATTATCTTTACCCCAGCAGGTCAGGAAAATTGAGCAGGTCTCAACAGGATGGGACAGGTTTCCCGATATTTTTTCCCCAGCAGGTCTGGGAGGTTGAGCAGGTCTCAACATTATCTTTACCCCAGCAGGTCTGGGAGGTTGAGCAGGTCTCAACAGGATGGGATATGTTTCCCGATATTCTTACCCCAACAGGTCTGGGAGGTTGAGCAGGTCTCAACATTATCTTTACCCCAGCAGGTCTGGGAGGTTGAGCAGGTCTCAACAGGATGGGACAAGTTTCCCGATATTCTTACCCCAGCAGGTCTGGGAGGTTGAGCAGGTCTCAACATTATCTTTACCCCAGCAGGTCTGGGAGGTTGAGCAGGTCTCAACAGGATGAGACAAGTTTCCCGATATTCTTACCCCAGCAGGTCTGGGAGGTTGAGCAGGTCTCAACATTATCTTTACCCCAGCAGGTCTAGGAGGTTGAGCAGGTCTCAACATTATATTTACCCCAGCAGGTCTGGGAGGTTGAGCAGGTCTCAACATTATCTTTACCTCAGCAGGTCTGAGAGGTTGAGCAGGTCTCAACAGCGGGATAAGTTCCCTACATCTTCACCTCAGCAGGTCTGAGAGGTTGAGCAGGTCTCAACAGCGGGATAAGTTCCCTATATTTTCACCTCGGCAGGTCTGAGAGGTTGAGCAGGTCTCAACCGCGGGATATGTTCCCTACATCTTCACCTCAGCAGGTCTGAGAGGTTGAGCATGTCTCAACAGCGGGATAAGTTTCCTACATCTTCACCTCAGCAGGTCTGAGAGGTTGAGCAGGTCTCAACAGCGGGATAAGTTCCCTATATTTTCACCTCAGCAGGTCTGAGAGGTTGAGCAGGTCTCAACAGCGGGATAAGTTCCCTACATCTTCTCCTCAGCAGGTCTGAGAGGTTGAGCAGGTCTCAACAGCGGGATAAGTTCCCTATATCTTCTCCTCAGCAGGTCTGAGAGGTTAAGCAGATCTCAACAGCGGGATAAGTTCCCATATATCTTCACCTCAGTAGAACTGAGGGGTTCAGCAAGTCTCAACAATGAGACAATGTTACCTATATTCTAACTCAGCAGAGCCGAAGAGCCAATGATAAAAGCTCTTAAAATTCATTAAGGCACAGCAGAGCTGAAGAGCCAAGGATAAAGGCTAAAGCTCAGTAATTATGCAGAGAGCCAGCATGCAAAAGATATTCTTTTGGCAAAGCTGAAGACAAATACTTGCAAACTATCAGCATAGAGCAAGTTGAAGACAAATATTTGCATAAAGCAAACAAAACTTCGCAGTGCTGAAAACAAACACTTGCAACTATGGAAAAAGAGCAAGTAAGGCTTTGCAGAGCCGAGGACAAATATTGGTATTCACCATTGAGACGAAGCAAATACAACTTCACATGCTGAAGACAAAGACAGTTAAAGAAGCTGAAAGAAGTCGAAGAACAAAAGTTGAGAAAAATGGATTCTCATTAAGTACAAAATCTATTACAACTACAACTATCTACAGGAAAAATCCTATTCTACTTTGCAAATCTCCTCCTCCTCTCTGAGGTCAACTCCACTTTGAAACTAGACTTCTTGGCAGGCCTCATTCGCGCAAATCCTTCTTCTTCCAGTGAAGCATGAAACAATTGCGATTACATTCTCCGCAGTCCGTCTTCAAGACATGGTAGCAGTGAAATAAACTCTGACAAAGTTGGTCAACCACTTAAAAAAGCAAGGCTTAGCATAAATAAAGCTCAGGCAAGGACTATGTTGGATTCGACGCCAGTGCAACAAATTTCAAGCACTGCAATTCCAACAGATATAAACTTGGAAAATGATTTCAACCATCCTTCGGAGGGTGATTCTTTGAAACCTAACTTCTGCAGTAAAGTTTTGCTCTGCCATGTTACCATGGATCGGGATGCTTGTTTTGCAGAAAGGACTGATTTATTTGACCTATCCATGTTTGAAGTACAGCAAAATGAATCCTTTACTGGAAAGGGGTGTGTTGAAGGAGAACCCATACCAAGAGATGGCAGGGGTACTAAGGCGAAGGATATGGCAGTAACCGAAGAGGGTCCGCCAGTAAATCATGACCTCCTTGAAGGACGGTTGTTCCCATCAGAGTCAAATTGTTCATGGAAGGATTGAATCTCACGGTTATCCTCCAGATCCTCTAGGTAAGAGGGAGTATACATGTTTTGGGAATGTTTACATAAAAATGAAGGGCTGGATTGAAAGGAAGAGCATTGTAGAAGACAAGGATAGGCTTCAAATTCGAGGAAGATAAATAGAGAATGCAGAATGAATGGAAGAAATCGTCTCTATTTATAAGTGAGAGAAAGCAAAAAGTTGCTCCTTTTCGTTTGAAATTCAAAAAGGCAGAGGTTCACGCATTTCCCTCCCTCGGGGAATGGAATCGCTGAAAAAGTAATGATAAGGCATCGAAATTAGCGCTTACATTAAAAGCGGGAATTACTGTGCAAGTAAAATGATAACCGTGCAATCAATGAAGGACTGCCACGTCACAGGAACAAGATTTGTCCGCCTTCGCAGTTCAGCTCAGCCACACAAAATATGGGGGCAAATGATAAACCATAATTAAATCGTCTGTTAGTCAACAGCAGTCAATGGTTCGACTCCAGTAGTTCAGCATTCAAAGTACTGCAGTTCAGCAGTTCAGCGCCTAAGTATGGCTGTTCAGCCTCAATGGCACCTCAGCAGGGCATCATGACGCCCTTATAATATCGAAGAATATGCAGAGGTTTGCACCTCGGCACCAACTTCAGTTTATGTTCAAATGCCGCACTTCAGACCTTCAGCGGGATAAGGCCAAGTCATGCACTTCGGCAAGGCCTAGTCATGCACTTCGGCAGAGTTCAGCTGTGTACCACAGCAAAGGAGCCAAGCACAATATTACTTCGTGGGACCCTCAAACAGAGGTGCAATTCAAATATAATGACTACAGCTGGTTAATCTTCCTTGAACACGCCAAGGTCACAACAGCCAGTCTACTAGTTACATCAACTAGGCCGGCCTATTAGTCACATCCGTCAGACTACTGATCACATCAGCAGACCTACAACGTCTTAGGCTTTCTACCCCAAGCAAGCGTTCAATCCACTATCCACTACCCGGGGCTTAAAGCGGGAAAACGGTCTATAAAGGCAAGCCAACCAAGACAAAAAAAGGGACCAAGATCTCAATCCGGAATTCAAACATTCATACTCTAAAGCAAAATCATACACTTTGCTCATCGGCACATACTGTGAGAAACTCCTAACTCACCTCTTAAATTACAAATCTCAGTGAGATATGACCCAAACTGACTTGAGCGTCGGAGGGTTTTTCCTGGGGCCAACCCCCCGGGACCTCTGACCTGTGCTTCCTTGTGCAGGATATTTGGCGCTATTCCAGCTACAAACTCTCAATCCCAGTTAACAACTCTTCAAGTTAACTGACGGAGCTAATTTGAGGTCGTCTAGACCCTTGGTGAAGATCCGGCTTCATCAGCTGACTAATCGCAACATGTTTATGACATGTTCCTCCCGTTGCTAATAAGAAAAGGAGAAATTCAAGTTGAGAAAATAGCGTTTCAAAATGAACAATTTAGCTACTTCTAGCAGGGTTCTATCTCAGAATAAATCCATATTAGAATCGTTATGTAGACGTAGTTGAATTATATCCAAGTTTTCAGTATAATGAACCACGTAACTAGATCCATCTTTGTACCTGATGTCATCTTCTATTTCCAATGGAGTTAAAGACACACTCTTCCTTGATTTTGGAATATGATGGAATAAAGCAAAATGACTTACTAAATTGGTTGTGCTTCTTATATTGTGAAGTAACAGTTGATCGACATAGCTTGTCGCATCATTATGGGTCATCGGGAAACAACATCCGTGTGTTTCTAACACATGAGTATGGTTTCGTACATCTTCATACCTCGCCACAGACGAAAGACTCTCAGACAATGGGGTAATGTTTTTGTTATTGTTGTTGTTGTTTGTGCTTGATGTCGATGAGACCCAAAAAAATGAAAAATGATAAAATGAAATCAAAACCAAAACAGTTTTAGCTAAATGATTAAATTTGAAGTGCATCCTACAGATTAAAAGGTATCACATTAGTTGTGAGCCTTCTTTCTACTAGGTAGTTTTCACAAATAGTGGTCATAGAGATTTCTGAAACAATGTTTAAGGATAAATATAATGAAATTCAATTCTTTTTTTTTTGAAGTATAATTAAATTTGATTTAATAATGTAAATAACCCCTTGTATAAGATACTAGTTTTTGCTTAATTGGAGGGTAAAGTAATTAGACGGCTCTTTTCATATCCTTGTCTGGGATTTGAACAATTTCACTTTCAACCTAAAACTTGTGACAAATTTAGTCTGCACAAGTAGTCTGCCATTATGTTATTGTTATTATTATTTATTTTTTGCAATTTCAATTTCAAATGTACGCAAAACTTACATTCTAGATAGCCATTAGAGTAGGCTATTCAGCAAGAATGTAATAGCAAGACTGATTTATTCTAAATAGTAAGAGTGTTCCCAGTGTGCTAGGTCCCGTATTTGCATAAGATCGGAAGAAAGGCCGGATCGCTTTGCGATCTGATGTGCGCAATCTTAAACTATACTTTGTGCAAATGGTTGTTTCCGCGTCTCGAATCCGTGACTCTACACTTTGTGCAATTGGCTGTTTCCGCGTTTCGAATTCGTGACCTCAATATCATAAAGCAGCAACCTTACTAGTTGCTCTAAAGTTTGACCTATTCTAGATAATCTGCCATCATATTACTTCGTAGGCGGTAGGCAGACGCTTAGCAGCGAGTGAAGTCGAGTCCAAGTCTGAGTTTGATACCGAAGGAAAAGCTCGAAGAATAAATAACAAGTCACTCCTAATATTCGGAACTTCAAACATATAAAACTTCGAGGTAATTCATAAATGGCTAATTAGAACAAAAATGGCAGTACAGTACCTATACACCTAACCAAAATCACCAAGAACAACAATTTCTGCTCTAAACACAACAGCAGAATCTACGCACCGTACAAACAAATATCTCACTGTTCTTCCCATACAGAACACGCGTATCACGCGATTTAGGAAACTTACACAGATATAATATAGTCTCGGCAAGAAATATGAATCCCTGAAGGTATGATGAAACAAGGAAATCTCCCCTGACTTGTTCTGATATACCTCGGCATGTACTGAAAACCCGAACGGTTGCCAAATTATAGACCAAAAACTGTAATAGGCAAGCTTCCAATATCTTGTAAAGGCCACAGCAATGGTACAGGCAATGCCCAAAACATTTTCTGCTATACAGTCAAGTCAGCCTAATTTGTCTATGAAAGCTTCTGTTATCGTTCGGCCATTGATAATTCTTGTAGTCCCTATGATGAACTCCATTCCACCCTGCATAATGTAAAGTTTTACTGATATGCATGCCTTTGAAAACAATGACAAATCATGAGGAGAAGAAAGGATAAACTATTCCGATTAGCTACCATTTTCTTTCCCTGGTTAACATATCACCCCCACCCCACTCAGCCTGCATGTTTTAGCATAACAAAATTGACTTTGTTCATTTTAGTCTTGGGTCAAAAGAAGATTTTGTGCCAGTTACTACAACACCTTCAAGAACAAAATACAATCATAATCAGCAAGTGAAAACACTAGGAGAGTCTCCTGCAACTATGCATGTCAAAGTAAAAGGGATGTACTGGAATTTGACAAAAGAAAAAGGAAGGCGTCTGAAGACAAGGCACGAGAAAAGAAGATTATAAATAGAACATGAATATATGATCATATAGCTGGTTATAGAGACAGCAAAAGACATCCCAGACTGATTAATCATATGATGCAAAAACCTACAAGGACGTTCTACGAAATCGAGGAATTTGCAAACCAGTTTCACCATAAAAGATCGTGAACTAATGCTAAATAAATTCTTACCAAGATAAGAAATACAGATGCTTAAAAACGAGATTATTACAGATGCAAAACACGCAAATAAGAACAAACCTTGGTACCAAGAAATCTGAGAGCAGAGATTTCCGCGAATGTTACCCCTCCAACAAAAACAACAAGGACCAAAGAGCGCCTTCCATCACCGACTCTGGAAGACATTCGATGTGTCAACAGATAATGCATATAAATGAAGGTAGCTAATAAGCATATGAAATCTAAAGACTTCTCACTACAGGGCACATCCCATGCAAAAAGGGAAAACAGAAGCATAATTGAATCGTAAACTCTCATGATATAATTCCCGTTTCCCTCAGCCCTCCTCCCCTCCCAAAGCAAGAAGGGGGGGGGGGGGGGCGTCATGCAACTCTCTCTTTTTTGGTCATGAACCATTATCTTCCTTTATCTTTCTTAATATGAAACTCCAGCCAATACCTTTCTAACTTTTCAATTGAACTTAAAAAATGCTAATGCTTTCAAGAACTTCAGATGAGTAAAAAAAATGTAGCCTTTCTCATTAACTAGCTTCAAAACACAAATGCTTCCAAGAACTTCAGATGGGGAAGAAAGATGTCATTAACCAAGTTTATAACCGGCTGGACCTCAGAGACAAAAGCAATATCCTTCAAGAAATGAACTACCCCAGTTCAAGGAGGCAAAACAAATAGGTCAAATTTGCATGGGCACAACAATAGCAGCAGAATGAGGCTGATGTAGTGAACCATCGACATACCTATTATCTGTCTCGTGCAAAGACCCAGAAAGCGAATCAAATGATGGGCTGCTAACGAATCCACCCTATGGGAAAGTAAGCACACTTATGAAGTAAGAATCTTTGACATGGTGACAATTGTTAATTGGAGTCAATAAATATACATTGAATAAAAAGAAAGGGAAAGGAAAAGGTGCTGACTCTCTTGATCTCTGAGTGTGGTCCTGGCAACATCTTTAAAACTTCTTCAATACGACGCCTGAACATCAGTTTCATCATGCCGAGATTAGAAAAGAAAATGCTATGCTTTTCTAATTCACACCAACTGAATAAAATTAAAATAACTTAACACTAGAACTTCAGATGGACTTCCAAGATGATTATATTAGCGATGCTAAAAACCTTAGAACCCAAAAGGAGGGGGGAAAAATGAGAACAAAGATACAGAACAAGAAGCACCCATCAGCGTCATACTCATGAGAATTTGTACTCCATCCATCCAGTCGTGTTACTCAAATCTTTTCTGGATGTCCCGAACATGTGAAATTTACTATAATAAATTTGTCAAATTCATAATAAATTCCAATATTATCCTTACTATTATTGAAACCAACCAAACAATCCACAAAAGGGTAGAAACTAAAATCTGATAGGATATTAATTACCATATAGTCGAACTACTGCAATGTGACTAACAATATATAATGGGAGGAAATAGTTGTTTGCTATTGCCATGTATATGCAAAACATGAAAACGCAGCTATCTGAAAACATTGTTGGACACTCTCTAGTGATTTGGACTTGTAAATCTCTCCAACGTCATTCCCATGATTCTAGTACACATTAGACAAATGGCTAAAAAAGTCATCTGAAAAAAGAATGAGATCGTCTTCATACTCATGAAAGCACATATATTTGAAGAACATCTGAAATGAGGAACAATAACATGTAGAAATAAACAGTGAAGTACACATATACGGATATACGGTATACACATACAAATACATACAGTATATACACTTATACACATACATATACACATAGTATACACACTAGTATAAGCCACTAGTTCAGTGGCACAAGGGATCACAACAATAATGCCTGTTGTGGCTGCTTTATAGTGGGCTTTCTAGTTGTTACAATCTTGTGGCCCCTTGAGGCCTTTGTAAACTGCCTATATAACGGACAAACCTTTATACATTTAAACTTGATTAATATATTATTCTCAATTCTCTACATAGTATTAAATCCTTTATCATAACAAAGCCGTATTTTTTGAAAATTGGCTTCATATCCTGCTAAAAGCGATGAAACATAAGCTATTTCCACCCTTTGATTAATATATTATTCTCAATTCTCTACACAGTATTAAAACCTTTATCATAACAAAGCCGTATTTTGGAGAATTGGTCCATATCCTGCTAAAATCAATGAAACAGAAGCTATTTCCACCCTTGAACAACCTTCAGAGGTAGGGTCCAATGCTTCTTCTATCTCATCCTTTGATAAAGCTCTTATCATGATTACAAATTATAAACTGACTAGAAATAATTACTTGTCATGGTCCAGGGCAGTTGAGATGGTTATCACTGGCAAAGGCAAGGAAACTATCTCTTGAAGATGTTATTTTTGCCACCAAAGGCCCAAAATTCAGGGTTTGGAAATATGAAAATAGCATGATAATGTCTTGGCTTATTGGATAAATGACTCCTGATATAAGTAACAATTTTATACTTTATGCTACTGCAGCTGAAATATGGCCAGCTGCCAAAGAGATGTACTCCAAAAAAGATAATATATCTGAACTGTATGAACTTGAAGCTGTCAGAGAGATATACTTGTGAACAAGTGTTATACCCAATTGACTATAATCTAACAACAGATTGATATCTTTGAAACACATCATTGGAACTGTCAAGCTGATGATCAGCATTATAAGAATCAAGACCAAAAAAGTCTTCAGATTTCTTACTGGACTCCATAAAGACTTTAATGTTGAAAGGAACAGAATTCTTAGAACAAAACCTCTACTTAGTCCCAAAACAGCATTTTCTAAGATTAGACATGAAGAAAGTACAAACGAAACTAATGATTGGATCATTACCTACTCTTGCCACTGAAGGCTCAGGCCTGTTAATTCAAAAACTTCTAGATGAAAGTACTGGATTACATATTGCTTCTTCCATTAATGCTCAAGCCTCTGCTCTGGCATCCAGAAGAACGTAAACATCAAATCAAAATGATAACAATAGACCCTTTTGCAGATACTGTAAGAAATCAGGACACTTAATGAACGAGTTTGGAAGCTGCATGGAAAACCAGGAGAAAGGAAGCCACCAAGACCAACCAACAACCGCTAGAGGCCTGCAAAGACTTATATAGCCAATACAGTAAGCAGTCACAACAACTGTGGACAAGCAGAGTTTAATTCAACTTTACCAACTCAGAATCAAATTGAAGCCTTGCTTTCTGAGTCAACAACAATAATCTGATGTGTATCAAACACCAATATAGGCTACTACGGCAAGTGCAAAAAACTGTCAAGCTGTAAATTATATTCTTGGATTATTGATTCTGGAGCAT
The DNA here is from genome assembly GCA_036186865.1 of Eustoma russellianum. Taxonomy (NCBI): domain Eukaryota; kingdom Viridiplantae; phylum Streptophyta; class Magnoliopsida; order Gentianales; family Gentianaceae; genus Eustoma; species Eustoma russellianum. The sequence goes on along the minus strand of AP025064.1, from coordinate 8,025,890 downwards.
CAGATCATATGACAAGTAATAGAGATCTTTTACTCTGTTATACATCTTTTTGTAGAAATAAATAAGGATTGAAGAACGTGAATGTTATATTCAACTTAACAAATGAAATACAAAGGAACGGCCCTTAAATAGGTTGTGTTGCTCCTGCTTCCAACCGCTATAATTCCAGCAACCACAACGGTTACTTTGTTATCCTAGCTTTAAAAGTGTATAAACTAATAGTTCAACCTACTAAGTTATGTATACATGTATTATTAGTATGTATTGTATTTGTATATACATATGTATACATGTATTTATACAGTATCTACAATGTATTTTATACTGTGTTTCAACACTCCCCTCAAGCTGAGTTGCATATACGTTTATACAACTAAGCTTGGAGAGTATAGTTTGAAATATTCTAGTATATACAAGTTTTATTAGAATGTCTGCAATCTGATCCTTGGAAGCAATGTGCTGCAAAGTGTTAACTTCGTCTTCAATCTTTTCTCTAAAATGGCTTATATCAGAATTGTTGTCACAGAATAGAAGTATAGGCAGTGATATCATCTGTCCAATTTCATCCAATACTTCCTTTAGCCATAAGCTTTCACAAAATCCAAGTGGTAATGCTCTCAATTCTGCCTCTACACTACTTCTAGACACAACAATTCGTTTCTTACTTCTCCAGGTAACTAAGTTTTTCCATAGATATGCTGCATAGCCAGTAGTAGACCTCACGTCACTCTTAGATCATGCATGGTCAGCATCAGTGAAGACTTGAATGGATTTAGCCTTGTTTTTCTTGAAATATAGTCCTTGTCCAGGTGCAGGCTTCAAGTAACTAACAATTCTCAATGCAGTTTGTAGGTTTCATTTGTAGGATCATGCATGAATCCACTTACAAATCCTACAGCAGAACTTGTATCTGCTCTGATGTGGGATAAATACATTAACTTTCCAACTAGCTTCTGGTGATTTAATCTGTCAGTGGGAGTATTGACTACAGTTCTCTGGGCTTATACCATGGTTCAACTAAAGTGTTTGCAGGTCTACAATTCAGCATCCCAATTTCATTTAGCAGATCTAACAAATTTTCTTTGGAAGATACACATATCATCTCTGTTCCTAGCAGTCTCAATTCTTAGAAAGTACCTTAGCTTTCCTAGATCTTTCATTTCAAATTGCTTAGATAGATCGATTTTTATAAGATGGATTTTTATAAAATTATCTCCTGTTACAATAATATCATCAACATTTATACTTAAAATAATGATTTTTCTTTCCATTGGAGTTCTAGTAAATAATGTATGATTATTATGACTTTGAATAAACGGATACTCCTTAACTATTTTTGAAAATTTCCTAAACTATGCCCTTGGTGGTTGATTTAAACTATATAGGGACTTCTTAAGTTTACAAATTTGATTCTCATTTGCATAATCTTTAAATCTTGGTGGCAGATTGATGTATACATCTTCCTGTAGTTATCCATTTAAAAAAGCATTTTTAACATCAAGTTGATATAATTCCAAGTCAAGATTAACAACAATTGAAAATATTACGCTGACTGTATTCAGCTTTGCCATAGGTACAAAAGTTTCCAAATTATCAGTACCATAGGACTGTGTAAATCCCCTTGCCACTAATCTTGCCTTATATACATTTATGATTCTATCTGTATTGTATTTGATAGTAAATTTCCATCTACACCTTACTGGTCTAACTCCTTTAACAGTAGGTACAATTTATCGTGTTATTCTGAACTAAAGCCTTCATTTCTTCATGGATAACTCTCTATTCTGGCATTCTGATTTAGTTAGAAACCAGTTTGGTGTCACAGTACAAACCTTAAGATCTGACAATAGGACATAACCCTTAGATAAATTGCTTAAGTCATGGATAAAGCTGGAATATATCATTAAACGTCCTGCATATACACCACAACAGAATGGGATAGAAAAAAGAAATATTAGACATTTAGTAGAAGTTACTAGAACACTTATGTTTTTAATGAATGTATCAAAGTTTTATTGAGGTGAAGCTCTTCTCACAACTACCTATCTGATTAATAGGATGTTATCCAGAGTCTTGTCCTATAAGACACATAAGCATGCTCTGTTAGAGTGTTTTCCTCATACTAATTTATTATCTGTATTACCTTTTAAACTGCTTGGATGTATTGCATATATTCACATACAATCTCATCATAGAAATAAGCTGGATTATGGAACAGATAAATGTATCTTTCTTGGTTACTCAGGAACTCAAAATGGATAAATGTTATTATCCTGAAACTAGAAAAATGTTTGTTACTTTAGATGTTACATTTGGTGAAAGACGTGCAAACTATCAAAAAACCTAAATCAGACACTGGTGTACTTGATCAGAATAGTTTCTGGAGTATAATTGACATTGTAAGATCATCACCTCTGGAAAGTGATAATCAATCAATAAGACAGTGGAGTCACACTAGATAATGTATTTGTTGATACTGAATTTGACTATAATCAATCAACTGTTTCAAGAATGAATTTGACTATAACTAGAGTATATACATGAAGAAATACATAGTTAGATAATAGTATTCAACCAAACACAGAAACTGAAACTAATTCTGAGTCTTATGAACTAGAACATGTAATAGACAACAGGACTATTGCACTTAGAAAAGGTGTGAAGGAATGTGCTAAACATCCTTTATATAATTATTTATCATATGTTCAACTTAATCCACAGTTGAAATTCCTTAGATAGCCATACTATGCCTAAGAATATACAAGAAGCACTTATTACACGTTGGAGAGATGCTGTTTATGAAGAAATTAAAACACTTATGAAAAATGAGACTTGAGAACTTGTATCTCTTAGTAAAGGAATTAAATTAGTAGGCTGTAGATGGGTATTTACCATTAAGTATAACTCAGATGGAACAGTAAGTAGACTCGGCGCAAGTCTAGTTACGAAAGGTTTTATACAAACTTATGAGGATTGATTATCTAGAGACAATTGCACCAGTTACAAATTAAACACAGTAAGGGTTATTGTTCACTAGGAGTTAATATGAACTGGGAGTTATTTCAATTAGATGTTAAGAATGCATTCTTAAACAAAGATTTACAGGAAGTGGTATTCATAGACATCCCACCTAAATTCAGTAATGACTCAAACATAAATATGACATTTAAACTAAAGAAATCTCTATAGGAATTAAACAATCTCCCAGAACATGGTTTAGAAAATTTATAAGGGTTGTTATGCAACATAAATTTAAATAGAGTATGTACTAAACACACTAGAACTGGTAAGTTAACTAACCTTATTGCATATGTTGATGATATTACTCTTACAAGAAATGATTTAGATGGCATTAAATTCATTAGGGAACAGTTATCTAAGGAATTTGAAATTAAAGACTTAGGAAGACTCGACTATTTTCTGGGTACGGAAGCATGCAATACCCAAACTGGAATGAGTATATCACCAAAATATATATTCTAGACTTATTACAGGAAATAGGGATGCTTGGTTCTAAGGCTACTCACACACCAGTAGAACCAGGACATAAACCTTGAAAATTGTAGGATAGAACTCCTACATATAGGTTAATTTATCAAAAATTAGTGGTAACCTGATCTAGTAATCACATATAAGGTCTAATATATGTTATGCAGTAAGCTTTGTAAATGAATTCATGCATGATCTTACTAGTGAATATCTCAAGAATGTTTTAAGGATTTTTAGGGACCTAAAGGCAGCACTTGCACAAGGGTTATACTTCAGAAAGAACGATAAAGGAACATTCAAGTATTTACTAATGTTGATTGGACTGGACCAAAAACAGATATGAGGTCAACAAGTTATGAGACTTATCTATGGGGAAATCTGGTCACTTGGAGGAGTAAGAAGCAACAAGTGGTGGATAGAAGCAGAACTCAAGGCTTTGGCTCTTGGACTTTGTGAATGACAGTGGCTCAAAAGAGTTCTAGTGTTATAATATATTAACAATTATTATGGCACAGAATCCATTACAACATGATAAATTGAGGCACGTGTAAATTGACAGACACTTCATAAGGAAGAAGATTGAAGCATAATTATTAGTTTAGAGCATGTGTCATCAAGGGATCAGATAGTAGATACACTAACCAAACCTGTCTATAAAAAGACATTCTAGACTTCAGTTGTCAAGCTTGGTTCTATGTACATCAACCTTGAAGAAGAACATAAAAATAAACAGTGAAACACACACGTAAATACACATATATGAATATAAGGTATACACATACAAACACATACAGTACATACACTTATATACATACAACTTATATACATACAGATACACAATATATACTGTGACAAAAGGCACAATCGGCCTAAACAGGTTGAGGGGAAAAAACGTTTTCCTTCTTACTTTTTCAGAATTTTACAAGATACACTTTATACACTTAATTCTCCCTACTTCTCTCACTAGTCAAAGGTACACCATTAATGCTATAACTCCTATACATCAATGCTATAATGACTAAGATTACAAAACTGAAAATCTCCTATTTACACCTTCCTAATCATCTTCCTATAATTAAGCACTCTACATTTACACCACAAATTAATCACCAATTACTACACAACAATTTCCTCAATCAACCGGTCAACCACAAGCTGGAATCCTCAGATTTCCCGCTGGAGCATTAAGCTGTCGACATTGTGGATGGCAGCAATTACGGCAGCAATTATTCCAACACTCCCCCTCAAGCTGGAGCATAGATATTTCTCATGCCCAGCTTGTTAACTCCCTCGAAAGTCGGTCCATGTAAACCCTTAGTCAACACATCCGCCACTTGCTGTTTAGTAGGGACATAGATTATTGTGAAACTTTTATCATCAATTTTTTCACGGATAAAGTGACGATCCACCTCAACATGCTTAGTGCGGTCATGATGAACTGGATTATGAGCAATGCTTACAGCGGCCTTGTTGTCGCAATATAGATGAATCGGACTTACTGTTCCAACACGCAACTCCTCCAACAACCTCTTTAACCATAGACCTTCACATATTCCGTGTGCTAGCGCTCGGAATTCAGCCTCAGCGCTACTTCGCGCCACCACTGTTTGTTTTTTGCTACGCCACGTGACTAGGTTACCCCAGACATAGGTACAGTACCCCGAGGTCGATCTTCTGTCTACTAGAGAACCTGCCCAATCTGCATCTGTGTAGATTTTAAGGCATCTTTCCTCATTTTTGCCGAAAAATAGTCCCTTACCTGGGGTTTTCTTCAAGTACCTTAGAATTCGAAGCACGGCCTCTTGATGTTCCACCTTTGGTGCATGCATGAATTGGCTCACCATACTTACTGCAAAGGCAATATCAGGACGAGTATGTGACAAATAGATAAGCTTACCAACGAGGCGTTGGTACCGTTCACGATCTACTTCCTTGCCTCCACTATCGTTAAGTTTCGCATTCGGCTCAGTAGGTGTAGTCGCTGGTCGACATCCCAATATTCCCGTTTCCTGCAATAAGTCCAGTACATATTTCCGTTGGGAGATAAAGATACCTGATGAGTTTCGTGCCACCTCCATTCCTAGGAAGTACTTTAGTGGCCCCAAGTCTTTCATTTCAAATCTACTACTGAGATACCTTTTTAATGAATCAATCTCATCCTGAGCATCTCCTGTGAGAATGATATCATCAACATAAACTATCAGAATAGCACGAGTTCCTTTTAGAGTATGTTTATAAAATAAAGTATGATCAGCCTGCGACTGCTTAAACCCTTGAGTTTTTACAGCCTGAGTGAACTTCCCAAACCATTCGCGAGGAGATTGTTTTAGGCCATACAACGATTTCTGTAACCTACAAACCAAATTCTTCCCCCTGGAATATCCAGGTGGTAAGTCCATGTATACTTCTTCATGAAGATCACCATTTAAAAAGGCATTTTTAACATCTAGTTGTTGAAGTGGCCATTCCATGCATGCGGCTAAAGAAAGTAGGATCCTTACCGAATTTAACTTGGCCACTGATGCAAAGGTTTCATTATAGTCAATACCAGATACCTGGGTGAATCCTTTTGCAACTAGCCGTGCCTTGTATCTGCAAACACTTCCATCTAAATTAAATTTAATTGAGAACACCCATTTGCAGCCCACCGGTTTCTTTCCTTCAGGCAACGTTACCAACCTCCAAGTGTTGTTTTTCTCCAATGCACTTAACTCCTCCTTAACTGCCTCTCTCCAATCCTTGTCTACTAGAGCCTCATCAATATTCTTAGGGATCTGAATATTGGACACCCTTTCAGAGAATGCTGCAAACTTGGCCGATAACTTATTAGTAGAAACAAAATTGGAAATAGGGTGTTGTGTACATACTCTTTTCCCTTTCCGTAGAGCAATAGGAAGGTCCAAGTCATTCTCCCCACCGCAAGAGACAGAAATCGGTTGTGGAGATTGGCATTCTAGAGGAACGTCCGTGTCTCCATCAACTTGGGTCCTGTTTTTTCGTGAGTAAACAATAAGGTTTGGTGTTTTAGACGGATGGCTCGGTGACGGTGGAGATGGAGAAGGCTCAGTCGAAGGCGTCGGCTGGTGTTGGGTGTGGTTCGGCTGGGGCGAATGGGACTGGTTCGGCTGCTGGTTTTGGTTCGGTGGGTCAGGATCAGGAAAGTCTCCCCCTGAACCACTGCAGGGCAGATTAGGAGTAGGCAGTGGTTCGATGTGTGTCCCAGCCGAAGTAATATCGGTTATGTCATGTAGAAAGGGATCCGCCAGGGTGCTTGAAGATGAGGAAAAATAAGGTTCGTGCTCTCGGAAATGAGTATCCATGGTGACAAAAACACGACGAAGAGTAGGGGAATAGCATTTATAACCACGTTATGTAGAGGAATATCCAATAAAAACACATTTGTTAGAACGCGGATCTAACTTAGATGCAGTTGGGTGACAATAATGAGTAAAGACTACACAGCCGAACACTTTGAGTGGAAGAGTAGACCCACTGTGGAATAACGGATATATACAAGTATGGAAATATGAGTTTGATACTTGAGTGGTTTGGATGGAAGACGATTTATGAGATGACATGCAGTAATGATTGCTTCACCCCAAAGATAGGTTGGAACGTGCATAGTGAACATTAGGGCCCGGGCAACTTCCAATAGGTGACGATTTTTTCGTTCAGCTACACCGTTTTGCTGTGGTGTATCTGGACACGAACTTTGGTGAATGATTCCTTCAGAGGCTAGATAAGTGTTTAGGGTTTTGTTGAAGTATTCTGTCTGTGCGAAGAACTTTGATTGTGGTTTGGAATTGAGTTTTTATCATAGAATGAAAATTCTGGACAACATTGGCCACTTCAGTTTTTTCTTTAAGGAGATAAACCCAACATACTCTTGTGTGATCATCAATAAAAGTAATAAACCATTTAGCACCCGAAATATTTTTGACCCGAGATGGACCCCAAAGATCACTATGCACAAGTTGAAAAGGAATTGATGCAACATACGGTTTTTGAGGGTGTTCATGCCGAATTTGTTTAGCAAAGATACACGCATCACAATTTAACGTAGACAACTGTCTATTATTCAACGGAAATAATTGTTTGAGATAGTTGAGACTAGGATGTCCCAATCTTTGGTGAAGCAAGAGTACATTAGTTTGTCTAGAGTCACGGTTGGGAATAGAAGTATGGAGTACAAGGGCTTTTGTGGTTGGGTGAATGTTGTCTCCAAATTGATAGAGGCCACTCCTTTCTCTAGCAATGCCAATCATCTTCCCCGATCCCTGCTCCTGCAAAATACAAAGTTGTGCAGAAAACTTAGCAATACAACTCATGTCCTTTGTAAGCTTGCTAATAGAGATTAAGTTACACTTCAACTTCGGAACATAAAAAACTGATCTAAGGACAAGAGAGGGAGACACTCGCACTGATCCTTTCCCCAATACAGAAGCAAATGTCCCATCCGCCACTTTAACCCTTAAGAGTTCTGAATTTGGTACATATGTCATAAACAAGGATAGATTACCTGTCATGTGATCAGTTGCTCCTGTGTCTAGGATCCAAGGGGAGGTTTCCACAAGATTAACAGTACCTTGATAGGGTTTCGTGTTAGCATGGGGCGGCGAATCCGTGTGGGGCTTGAGAAGCGACAACAGTTGCTCAAGTTGTGATTGGTTTAGGGTGACCTGACCGGTACTGCTGGAGGGTGGACCGTCCTCTGTGACCGCTGCAAAGCTACGTCCATATGTTTGAGATGACTTTTTCGGCTTCATCTCTGTGGGCTTGCCATGTAAATTCCAACATTTGTCTTGAGTGTGTCCAAGTTTGTTGCAAAAAGAACATCTTGGGCGATTGTTGTTGGTTCGTGGTCCAAAGTTTTTAACGGCTAGGGCGGATACATCACTTGGCCGATCCACAGGTACAATGGGCTGTACATCTCTCCTTTCTCCCAGCATAACACGCCTTCGACTTTCCTCTCTCCGTACTTCTGCAAAGGCCTCACTTAGTGAAGGTAAAGGCCTCCTCCCTAATATGCGTCCCCTTACTTCATCCAACTCCTTGTTCAGTCCTGCCAGAAAATCATACAAGCGTTCTTTTTCTAAATGTTCCTTAAACTTGATGTTTCCTTCCGAGTCTCCCCAATCGGCCTCATAGTGGAGGTCAAGTTCTTGCCAAAGAGTTTGCAAAGAATTGTAGTACTCAGTGATGCTCATATTTTCATGACGGAACTCCTTGAGTTTATTTTTGATTTCAAAGACTTGGGAAGCATTCTCAAGATCAGAATAATGTTCATGGACCGCGTCCCAAATAGCTTTAGCAGTTCGTAAGAAAAGGTAGGTACGACTGATATGGGGTTCCATTGAGTTTATGAGCCATGACATAACAAGGAAGTTGTTGAGCTCCCAAGTAGGATAGCGCGGATCAGTGGTATCCGGTTTGGTAGCTTGGCCGGATATAAAGGCCAATTTGCCCTTGCCTCGCAAGACCATGAGGACTGATTGGGACCATAGTAGAAAATTCTTTCCATTGAGTTTATGATTGGTGATTTGGATGGAAGAACTCTCACTGAGAGTTTGTTGTAGGTTGGTGTCGTTTATGGCAGTATATTACTGGCGGTAGATGAGGAAGTTGTTTGGGAGGTGTCGGACGCTGATGGTCCGGTGGAGGATGTTGGTGTTTGAGAACTCATCTCGGTTGTGGATGAGAGGGTGTTTAGTGTTTTGGCTCTGATACCATGTGACAAAAGGCACAATCGGCCTAAACAGGTTGAGGGGAAAAAACGTTTTCCTTCTTACTTTTTCAGAATTTTACAAGATACACTTTATACACTTAATTCTCCCTACTTCTCTCACTAGTCAAAGGTACACCATTAATGCTATAACTCCTATACATCAATGCTATAATGACTAAGATTCCTATAAATTAAGCACTCTACATTTACACCACAAATTAATCACCAATTACTACACAACAATTTCCTCAATCAACAGGTCAACCACAAGCTGGAATCCTCAGATTTCCCGCTGGAACATTAAGCTGTCGACGTTGTGGACGGCAGCAATTACGGCGGCAATTATTCCAACATATACACTAGTATAAGCCACTAGTTCAGCGACAGAAGGGCTCACAGCAATAATACATTGTGGCCTAAAGTAGCTGTTGAGACATTGGGCTTTCTAGCCGCTGGAATTTTGTAGCCACTTGAGGCCTTTGTAAATTGCTTATATAAAAAGCAAACCTATATTATTCTCACTTCTCTATAGAAGAGTCTTCAAACAACTAAGACGGATCCTTCAGTTGACAGTTAATCACCTAGACCCCATTGAACACATGCCAAAAGAATAGAGAAGCCCACCCAAGCCAACCCCTTCCTTTTTCATTTTTCAGTATTTGCAATAAGCTTTACCTATCATGATGATAATCTGACTTTACAGTAATGAAAGAAGTAAGATATTAGAAATGAAAACAGCAACATCTTGTGTTTTTCCTAGTACATGCCGTATCTGCCAACTGCTTCATTTCACCCTCAAACCAACTCGGAATATAGATAATAACCAAATTTCCTAGAGATACACTCCTTTTACAATATAAACATAATCAACCACCTTTCATGATGAAATCTTGAAACGCTTCCTAAGGTTCCTAGATACTTCACATGACAATACAGTACAGACAGTAAATTCTCACCACCCAAACGGAACTGCGCTCTCAATGAGACGAACACTGAGAGGTGCGTATCCAGAGAAAACATAGGCGATATCCTTGGGCCTGATATACAGAAGTTCAACAAGTTAGTCAGAAAAAAAAAAGCAAGAAGTACAAAGAATATCACCAAAATACAGCAACGAGATATATTTAATCTCCAAGAGAAATGATTCATCAAGTTTCCATAATAATAACAAGAATAGCATAAAAGGAGCAACCATAAGATAAAATAAGAATAAGCATGAAAATAGCAACACCGTAAGTGGTACTGATGATGATCATGATTAAAATAATAGGCATATATTTAGCGGACTGACTGTTCAGTTACTATCAAAATGGCAAAGTAATGACACTCGTCTTCAGGTAGATCTACCACTCAAACGCTACAAGACATCAGTATCTCATCATTAGCATGCTTTCTTTTGCTTAATGGCTAAAGGTCAATTCCTCAGGAACAAATTCCAAAAAATTTCAGAACTTAGACCAAACTTCTCTAGAAATTATCTAACCAAGTCATGATAGCCTCAACAACGGCAAGAACAGGACCATTGAACCTAATTCTGAATACCCATTAACTATGATTATATACAAATCAGTAATAATAAAATGTAACAACGGCAAGAACAGGATTATTTAACCTAATTCTGAATACCCATTAACTCTGATTATATACAAATCAATAATAATAAAATGTAACAGAACACGGTCACCCTGTAACGAAATCGTTAAACAGGCCAAGTACAGTCCCACTCCCAAGTGGAGAGAGAAAATGGGTAACAAAATCACTGCAGAGATAAGATTTTGTAATTTTTCTTATGTAAACTCTCCAGTAAGTCATGTACTCCAGTATGTCATGAACAGCGCTATTTTTGGCAACTACTGCTTCGTACATGCTATATTTAGAAATAAAAAAAAGATATCTACATGTATTTGTAATTTTAATGAATACTACTTGGAAGTGTCAATGTCTTCAACAACAAGATTCAAAGCGCGCTTAATTGTTAACCAGTTGCCTCTTGTATCCTGCAACAAACAGGTGAAGAGCATCAGTCGGTGTATTGGCTATATACGGTAACAACATTAAGCAAAAAAGTGTTATTGTTTAAACACACCTGCTTCCTAAAGAACCCAGCTTTCTCCAAATTGTGCAGAGTCGCCATGTGCTCAAAACCATAACTGTGAAGCACCTCTTTCCTAAATAAAATGCATAAACTTGGAAAATTATCTAGATATCATTCACAATTTTAAACATTTTTAAACAATTTTAAAAGTCAAATGCGGCTTGCCTTAAGTGATCAAAGTTCTTCCTGGGTAATCCTGAATTTGTGATCGAAAACAGGACAAGGAGACGAAGAACAGTAACAAGCGGCTCCTGCTTATGTATCATCTCTTCAATGTAGTCAAAACATCTGTCTCAATGTCAAAATTAGCCAAATGAATGCACAGAGGACTATTCCAAAGAATACTTAGTCAAACTATTTATCTTTTCAGAAATCAATCAACTGTCAGTCATCAACTTATAATCCTGCTTCATGCAATAATAAGATTCGTGAGTTGGAGAAATAAACTTCTTTTGGGAAGGAAGGGCAACGGCTATCGACTGCTAGTGGTGAGGACGTATTTGGCAATCCATAACACCAAATATGAAGCATTTTGTAATTCAAGACAATGCAGAAAAGTTGTTGGACCATTGGATCTTTTTAGAATGGTTATCACTGTCACTCATAAAGTGCTAAGAAAGCATAACGAAATCAGCCGATAAAATTTTAAGACCACTGGGTACAGTAAGCTCACATGTCATAACTCTCAGCCTCCACAATCGTATGCTCCATGTCAAGCCTTCCATGAAAAGAAGGTTTTGATGTAATTTTGAATAAATGTTGGGCGAGATTGACGTGTCTCTGAGATGATAGAAAAATAAACGCTTAAATCCTGCATTTCATGCTCACCATGACAAAGAGGAACATTCATTTCAATAAGCTTACAGTTATTTCAGGCAATGAGTTTAGCTTCTTAACAAAGTCCTTCAATTCAGAGACTGATTGGTTCTGCAACAAGAAAAAAAAAAAGGCTTACGATTTTAGTGACGTCTCAGGTACCAAACTATACACCGTATAAATTAATGAATAGCATACCCTCACATAAACTTTCTTGATAAACTTTCAAATGATGTTTGACCTTATGGGGATCCATGCATCTGTAAGGTACATGTATCTACATGCATACATCTTTTCCACTAATTTATCATCTCATCTAAAAGTAAGCTTGAAGAGAAAACGACAATTTATACACTTAACACGCCCCTTACGCATGGACATGCCACAAGTGCAAAACGTAGAAAGTAGCAGTAGCAACAGAAGTAGAATAACAACATTAATTTCAAAAAGTGTGGCAGCAAGTTCCGAACCCGGGACCTCTCGTCTTGATACCTTGATGCTTTGATACATGTTAAATAACCATCTCATCTAAAAGCTTAAGCGTCTAGAGAGAATAGCAATTTAAACACTTAAAAAAAGTTTTTTACACAACCTTAACACTTAATCATATGCAGTAAACCATAACCACCAAGACATGTGTATATGGTGTGAATAGAAAGATTGTTCCGTTTCAATTTTTGAAAACTAAAATAATGAATTTCTGCAGATTGTAGTTTAACTGCTATTCTTGAGAAATATTAATCGTCCACATGCTCAAAAACAATTTACAAGCTCCTTTTTCTGTTGTTTACACTATATAGTAAAGAAAGCCCAAGTCCTTGCAGGTATAACTCCAATTCAATTTAATATAATTCTCCAGCAGGACTACCTTCAAGGAAGCCATTCAGGTCATTAGTACGCACCCCAAAACAACAAAAGAAGAAATGATTATTGGCCTTCCGAAATACTTTGCAAGATTGTATAGCATCACTAAAATAGAATTTTGTCCCAACCAGAATTACATCACCAAAAGTTCACCTAAAGCTGGAAAATATTTGGAACTAAATCACTAATTGGAATATTGCTTTAGGTAGCTGCTTAAACCATACCATCTTTTGTGTGTAGCTACGGCTGTTCCTCCATGTTTTTTGGGTAGCGCAGGAAGGTTGTTTAGGGACTTTACTCCCCTCTTTTTATACAGATTCGTGCTAAATCTGTCAATAAAGTTATCTCAATTACAAAAAAGATTTGTAGTTGATTCCTTGTCTGGATCTAAATCCCAGGCAACCAATGTTGCCATTGAAATTAAACATCCAGATAAGACGGAAGTAATATAACATTGTGATACTCTTTGCAAAAACTAAAATTTGCCTTCACTTAAAATGTCCCCTTTCTTTGGGTGGGTTAGGAATGATGGGGGAGGAGCTCCAAATCTTCTCTTTACTTTCCTAGCTGCGTGCTATATAATATAGTGAGAATTACAGTTCATATCATATCTACAGAGAGATCCATTGACAATACAAGAGTTCTCCAGAAGACTAAACTTTTTTTTTTGTAACTCAAATTTTCATATATAAGCAAAATTTACATGATGAGTAGCCATAAGGGTTGGCTATCAGCAAGTTGAACTTGCTCAAAATACATATAGAGGCTATGAGATCCTAATTGAACTTGCTATCGACTCTCAACTCCCCTTGCTCTACAGTATTTTCCAGAGATGACTTACGTAATTTCCACATCTTCATTACTATATCAAATATTTTGAATAAAGTATGATATGCATCAAAATTAGAATCAAAAGAATCTCTAGTGGAGTCGATTTGGACGTTGGTCCTCCGTTCCTTTTCCAACCTGAACCTTTTAAACTTCTAAACAAGGAAACTAAAATGAACTCTCCTAGAGTCATGTTGTTATAAACCACAAACAGGAAGGTGGTTCATTTCACACTACTACATACTGTTGTATTCACAGAGGGATCCACATTGAGAATATAGGAGTTCTCCAGAAGACTAAAAAAGGTGGTTCATCTCACACTCACTACTTATTGTTGTATTCAGAGAGGGATCCACATTGAGAATATAAGAGTTCTCCAGAAGACTAAAATTTTCAATTTCTATCGACTCTCAACTCCCCGTACTCTACATTACATTGTATATATGACCGACGTAATTTCCAGATCTTCTTTGCAATATTTAATATTTTGAGTAATATGCATCAAGATTAGAATCAAAAGAATCTCTAGTGGAGTCGACTTGGACGTTGGTCCTCCCTTCCTTTTCCTAACCTGAACCTTTTGAACTTCTAAACGAGGAAACTAAATTGAACTCCCCCCAGAGACATAATGTCATACCCAGGATGTGAAAATTGATATATTCTAATTACAAATCGCAGATAAGAAGGTGATTCAACTCACAATCACTACTTACTGTTGTAGTCATATCTGCATAATCCTGCTTCATGGATGTCGCCTTGTCACGCAATACCTGCAATCAAGCTGCCAAAGCAAATGAGAATGGAACTCCAAGGCAGAAAGCACAGCAAAGACTAAAAGAAACTATTAAATTCAGAAATAGCTTGCTCAGTTCAGCCTGACTGCTACAGTTTACAAGTCTGGAAAGAAAGGAAACAGAAAATATTTCAAAACTTGGGAGGGACAGAGGGACAACATCTGAAGAAATAGTTGATAACCCCAGATCTTTTTGTAATATCCTGCAGTGTGTAGATATTAGTAGTTTTGTGAATAGATAGGGATTAAAGAGGTTTTCTCTCTTTTGTTTGTTTGGGGTGTGCGGGGGAGTGGAGGGTGGAGGTGGACGCGCATGCAGATTTTTGTTGGTCATTACCCATAACCTCATGTAAACGCCTACTTGTCAATGAAAAATTTTACATTAAAAATAATTTTAAAAGAAAAAAGACTAAAAGAGCACTGTATTACACCAAAGAATAAAAGAGAGAAAAATAACAAGGGATGAATAGAGTAAAACAGATTGACCTGGCCTGCAACTTCAAAGTTTAGATCCCTTATTTCTTTGAATAGTTTGTCGCTGTATCAGAAAACAAACTGACAGTAAGTTGGTCTAAAATTCCTCTAGGCAAGAGCCAAAAAAAAATGGACAACAGTTATTAGTATAATGTCTCAAAAAATATCGGTCCATCAAAAAAACAAATGGACCTAACCACATAATTTAGCAGTCAAGCCTATCAAGGTGCTGGGTAGACTGATTTGCATCTCTTTAATGGATGAAAAAAAAAAAAAAGAACCAGCAAAGACCGCACCACCTTCATGGTCTAGAAATCTTTTACAATGGGATCTACTGTTACTTATATCAGAATCCTTTTGACAAGGAGACAAAGGTAACTAAACGCCTGCTTAAAATAACAATATAAAGATTGAGATGAAGGCAAGGCATGCCTCTTTGATTAAAATCCTGCTTAAAATAACAATATACAGATTGAGATGAAGGCAAGGCATGTCTCTTGGATAACAAGCATACATAAACGAGTTTGCAAAGTGACCAATATAAAACAAAATTAAGCATGAAGAGAGTGACGTCACATTCTGAAAGGAAAGAGAACTCCAGCTGCGTAAGTGTAGCATACCTTGAATTCAATGGAACCTTTGTCATCTTTCCCTCTGTCATCTTTCCCTCTTGCTGAGTGCCCATGATAGATTCATTTACTTCCACTGCACCATTGTTGACACCAAGATACTGCAGAGAAACAAAAAAAGAAACTATGAATCAGAAATATGGGGAAGAAAGAAAAGAGATACTCCCTCTATCCTAAAAGTATTGTCACACTAGGTCAATACGCAAACATCACTTAAAATCAAATTGTTAAAATATTTTACACATTATCCATTGAGATTTGGTCATAAATGATGGAAATTACTATTTTGGCAAATTATTGTGTTAAATACTTTGAAATTTTAGTTACAATTGATGTTTGACCAAAAACCTGTTTGACCAGGTGTGACAATATTTTTGGGATGGAGGAAGTAACATTTTTCTTGACTTCTCTAGGTGGAGAAAACAGTTTTTGTCAGCAGTTTACCTCATCCAATAGTCCCGCATATGTTAGCTGAGTCAACAACGGAGTTATCATGTCTACCTGCAGCCAAGAAAATATCATAGAAATAAAAATGAGACATGCAACAGTTTCATTAACTGAGCAACTGAGAAGCATGAACAAGTCATGCACGCGTTCAAGCCTAAATATTCAAGAAGATTCTTCATTTTTCCTTTTTGGGGTAGACAAATACCAAGAAGATAACCTCGTCATCATCGCAAGCACTTTAAAGAACCACTTGCAGCTTAAGCCGCACGACCTTTAATAATTCAATCAGATGACTCGGATTTAGCAGGAAAATGCAAATGAGGAACATTAAAAATGAATCTGTTTGTGAGTTGATTATAGAAGAATTTGCAGCAGAATATCTTTGACAATCCCATATCCTACGTTCTGATTTGAGTTTAGAAAGAGAAAAAAGATCATTCTTATAATCACACCCTTAAGTGCCAATACTTACAAATTTTGCAAAAGCCCATCTGGAATGACAAAAGATGCACAGCTATTTTCAGACACAAAGAAACAACAAAAGCATAAAACCAGAAGCAGTAACATCAAAGGACTTAGAGTGAGGTATAAGAAGCTACCTCTCTGTCAAGAAGTATCACAGTGCTTAACTCCGGAAGCACAACCTGTGACGAGAAGCAAGGCTTCAGATTACATCCATATAGATAAAAATGGAAACTGCAAAAACACAGGTCCAAGATCGTCGCACACATACCTCCAATGTGTTAACTGGTTCTTCAACTTGCATGCGGTTTAAAATTTCGGCGATGCGCGTAGATGCTCTGCCTTTGGCTCTCACATTAGGTATCAGCCCAAAGGTAAACTGCATTCATCAGCTAATATAGAATGATTTGGAAACAATGAACAAAAGAACTCTGTTCATTTTTTTTCCCTAACTACAATGACTTTCATTTTAATAGCAGAATTCAGTAATGGAAGTTATCAATGTCAAAAACCTCAAGTTTGTGAATGGCTTTCGCTATATGCCAATGAGAGGTTGTATCTCCGTCAACCAAGCATTCCTATCAAACAAATTGGCCTATTAAATACACCCATCCCAAATAGGACCATATTTATTCACAAAGAACCAACATACATGGAGTAGAACGCATGGACTTACTTTAAAAGCAAGATCAAGTTCAAATGACAAAATATCTTCGTCCAATGGAACTACATACAAAGGATACTCTCCTATGGTCAGCAAATCGTGGACTTTCTCCTCCTCGAGTATCTAAGAAACATATAAAACATCTGAATACAATTAAGCAAGAAGACGGAGGTAAGTACAGTACATTCTTTCAAAAGCCCAACCAACTATAGAGCACACCCTTACTTTCTCACATACGACAGTGCGACGAGGAACAAAGTAAACAAAATATTCCCTCTGAAGACCATTTGAAGTATCACTATGGATCTGTGAGGAAATGCATTTCATCAACTCAATCTGGCTTCGGACAAGGTAGACCAATTTGGTGCACTCAGTTTTAACCGGTTCTGCATTGAGATGATGCAACTCAGCCCCAAGTTCCTGTTATGCATACAAAGGCATATTTTCAACCTATTCTCACATGAAAAAGCCATACCCTTCTTAAAGCATTACTTAAACAGCTGCGCAACATGATATAGCCTTCATCACCATTTTTTTATTTTATTTTTTTCTTTTTTTGGGCATTATTTACCCATCGAAAAGAGTTTATTTTAGAGAAGAATGCACCAGTGAATAAAAAGCATATCTATCATCTTGACCTTCGTTTTCTTGCACTTGAAAACAGCTAACTATATAATGCTAAAAATTTTGCATCAGAGGAAAGCGGGAATCATTATGAATAGTTATCCGTTTTCCCATATTGAACTATCAAAAAATTGTCAAAAAAAAAAAAGGAAGAGGAGGATCAAACCAATTAAAAGTTGAAATAGGAAGATTAGTTACCTCCTTGAGGAGTTTGCTCTGGACAATTAAGGATAGCGAACCACTGAGCTTAGGGTCGATAACCAAACACTTCTTCCCGCGAATCTTAAGTTCCAACCCATAAAATACATCAATTAAATGCATCAATGAGTCAAATATCACCAAAAAATCAGTATGTAGCGAACATGGGGACGTGTACTCACGTTATTCAGGATTGTAACAAGCTCCTTCTGGGATTGCTCCCTGTTTTCAGTGTTCAAAGCGGTAAAGCAATTAATACAAAAGCAAAGATCAAGTGGCAGACAAAAAAAAAGTATAAAAGTGATCAAGTACCTGATGGAAGCGAGATTGATGGAAGCATTGTCTAGATTGGGAATTTGAGCCATGATTCTCTTTCTCCTTCTGCTGGGAATTATTCTGACGGGCAAAGAGGGGAAAGTGCTCGCTAAAACCGCCGGAACTGGTTGTCCTCAGCTGACACCGTTATTGTAATTGTGATTTTTTTTTTATTTTACATAGTTCGCAGTAAATTTTAATTTCATATTTATCTCCTTTTCACTTTTCTGTCATACACAATAAATTATTTTTGTATAAAATAATAACAATATTTGAAAAACTCGTTATTTTCATATCAAATAGCGTGTTATAGATATTAAAATAACTATCTAGTTAATATTTTATAATGTCCATATTAAGAATTTACTATATCAAATCAAGAATATGTCGTACGTGTTGAGAAATATGTTTGGATAATTTTCAAAGTCATGATTTTAAGTGATGAATACTTAAAAATGTCACACATGGTGTTATATGTAATTAAAAGTTGAATAAGTTGAACAAGTTGACACCGATCTCTCAGGTTGTTGCACATCGATCGATCTATGTACATAGATCTCTCACATCGATCGATCTATGTAAGGCAGAAAAGTTTAAGACCTTTCTGTGAGACATCGATCTCTAAACCTAAGACACATCGATCTATCAATGTACATCGAACTCTCACTTCGATCGATCGATGTAGGTCAGAGACAAAACCTGAACCTTTATGTGAGACATCGATCTATGAAGCTGAGGTATTTCGATCGATCGATGTCTAGAGTTTTTAGAAATAATTTTCTAAAATGTGATAAAATGGTTGTTTTCATTTGTACATGATTTATACATGCTCATTATGTGTTTATTATGTGTTTTTGGTGATTATTATTGTCTTGTGACTAACGTGTCTTGGAAGTTTATACAACTTACCAAAAAGGGCAAAATTAGTATTTTAAGTTTTGTAGGAACATCATATGGTGAAAAATATTTCAAGGGTGTATTATTATCTTGGCAAAGGTGGAATTGTGATTATTTCTGACCATCGGGGTCATTTCTGGAGTTTTCTCACACAAGGGGTAT
Organism: Eustoma russellianum; assembly: GCA_036186865.1. Classification (NCBI taxonomy): domain Eukaryota; kingdom Viridiplantae; phylum Streptophyta; class Magnoliopsida; order Gentianales; family Gentianaceae; genus Eustoma; species Eustoma russellianum. Next base: position 8,006,408 of record AP025064.1, on the reverse strand, counting down.
TTTGGTCATTTTACCCCCATGGGTATTTTTGGTATTTTCACTCAAGGAATCTCTTGAGCATATTATTATCTTCATATTATTTTGAAGATTATATGGTGATCTTATATCTTATTCTCTCAACCAATGATATTATTGACTATAGCTGGATATGTGACGATTTGAGATGTCACATTCTATTTTTTCTTGAAGACCCTCTTATATATGTTATAAGAGGATATTAATCATCATCTTTTAGAGATTACAAGGTGTCCTTGGTGCAAGATTCATCACAATATGTAAAGGAGAAGAAAGTATGAATTTTGGTGTTATATGTTGGCATAAACTTGTCAACACTTATTCATTATTTTTTATTCACAAAATTTGAGTTGGTATACATACATACAACATCAAAAACGTCCATAAACAGGTGGAGAAGGTGGTGTACTCATTTTATGACTTTTGGACAAGTGGAAAATTCAAAAACAAGCTAGTTGGCAAAAGTTGTCAACTTGAAATTTCAAATTTGAAGTTAATGGAGACAAGGTTGTTGGAGCTGATTTTGGATGTGCTTTAATTCAAAATTCTCAGCCATCACATGGTCTAAAAGTTGGAGAGAATATGCCATCTATTCACACTATAAATAGGAGGCAAGGTGAAGAAGAGAAGACACACACTTGAAAGCAAAATTGAAGATTGTTGTTTTGCTATTCTCTTCTCATATTTTCGTTCATACTTTGTGTAGCTAAGGTGTTCCAATTTTCTTTGTTGTCCAGCTACACTATACACACCTTCTTGAGTTGGATTTGTATGATTGATTAGCCAAATTTATAAGGATACATCAATAGGTGGTAGAGGTGTTGTAACCAAGAGTTGCATAGAAGTGATTATCCAAGTCTTGAATAGGGTTGGTGTATAACCCAAGGATCAAGCTTGGCTCTTGTTGTAAGGTGTTCATTTGATAGTGAAATCCAAGGAAAGGTGTTCCTTGGGACTGGAGTAGGTCACATTGACCGAACCAGGATAAATTCTCGGTGTTCTTCTCTTGTTTCTTTATTTCTATTTTCTGCCCGTTTTTGACTGCAGTTTTCACACAATTTCTCACAATTTGAAAAAATAGCTAAACATTTTCAAAATTCGTGATTTTTGGTGGAGTTATACTTCAGACTGTTAGCTTTCATTTGCAACAAGAATCACTTGATTTGAGCAAGGAAAAGTTAGTCTTTCAGTCTTTGCAAGATAACTGCTCCAATCTGGATGCAATCTGACCAGTTTTGAGAAAACTTAAATTCTGTATTTTTCAAGAGTTGGTTAAGGTCAGGGCCTTTTGGAAAATTCGTCTACACATCCTAAGGAGTGTTTTGATATAAAGATCAACCTTTTTGGTTGAGTATTCAAAGAGAAACACGTTTTGCAAAATCAGCAACATTCTGTCCGATTTTGTCCAGATTGACCATCTGAATCTTTTTATTTATTTGAAGGGTCAAACGATCTTATTTTTGTCTAATTTTTGGATAGAGTCTTGTTAACTCATTGAAGTTAAATTCTGGAAAGTTTCATAATTTTTGGAGTTGTGTACAATTATTTGTGAATTTTTGAAAAACGGGTTCTGAATCTGAGGTGGTTTCAGATTCTGTTTTCAAAGGGGATTTTAGCAAAGGGTTGTAGTGTAATTTCCGCTAACCACTATTAACCCCCCTCCCTCTAGTGGTGTTTATTGCAGGTGCATGGTCCAACATTTGATATCAGAGCCAGGTTAACACCACTCAAAAGAAGCAAGATTCAACACCATACGAACAATACAAGGCCAAGAAACAACGATTCATTATATACTGCTTGTCTCAAATCCAAGGTACATACTATGGCTATTGTTTCTCACAAAGGTGAGTTGGAAGGTATGTCTACACAACGCCCTCCTCTTTTTGATGGCAATAATTTTGTTCATTGGAAACTAAGAATGAGGCTATTCTTAATGGCTATAGACATCGATTTATGGTCTATAGTTGAAGATGGGCCGTATATTCCAACGAAAGTTATACAAGTTAGTGGAGTAACTCAAGAGGTTGAAAAATATAAAAGTGAATGGTCATCGGATGATAAAAAGAAAATGTCCATGAATGCTAAAGCTATGCAATTACTTTTAAATGGACTTACAACTTCTGAAGCAGGATATGTGTCAAATTGCACAAGCGCACACGACATGTGGAAATCACTTGTATTAAAGCATGAAGGTACTAGTGGTGTTAAAGAGTCAAAAATAAACATGCTTATGACTGAATTAGAGACTTTCAAAATGTTGCCAAACGAATCCATAACATCTATGGATTTGAGGATTACTAATATTTTCAATGCCCTTGAAGCTTTAGGAAAGTCATTTTCGAACAGTGAAAAGGTTCAAAAGGTGTTACGAAGCCTCCCTGCTGAATGGGATCCAAATGTGACTGCAATCGAGGAGACAAAGTCAATCACTAAGATGGATGAATTGATCGGGTCTCTTAAAGTTTACGAGGTTAAATTAAACCAATGAAAGTTTGAATCGTCTAAGTCATCCGGTAAGTCAATAGCTTTCAAAACAATCGAAACACATGCTAGTAACGATGATAGTAATAGTGATATTGAATTAGACGATGACTTGATATTGATAGCTAGAAAACTTAGAAAGTTTTTCAAACGTCCAAATAGGAATAGACAACGTAATTCTTCTTCTTCTTCTTCTTCTTCTTCTTCTCAACCTAGGAAGAATAACACAAACAAATGGTATAATAAAGAATTAAAGTGTTATGAATGCGGTCAAAAAGAACATATTTCATATGACTGTCCCACGAAGAAAAATAATAATAATAACAACAATAATAAATAAGCCAAAGATAAGGAGGCTCAAACGACAAAGGCAAAAGAGTATAAGGCAAGAAAAGGGAAACGAGCAATGAAGGTGAGCACATGGAGCAACTCATCTGACTCAGAATCCGAAACAGAGGAAGCTCAAGTCTGCTTCGTATCCAACGAGGTATGTTCTTCTTCTGATAGTGATTCCGATAGTGACATGACATTTGATGAAATGTATGAAGAATTCTTAAGAATGCATGCTCACTGTAAGAGGCTCTCTAAAGAAAAGAAGAAACTAGTTGAAGAAAATGACAAGTTGAAGACGTCCAACTTGGAATTCTCCGATCAACTAGAATCTCTTAAACAAGAGTCTACTAATGCTCTTGATTCTTTAGAGAATAAAATTGAATCATATAGGAAAGATGAACAAAAATTACAAATGGAAAATAAAATGTTAAAATCCAAGTTAGAAAGTTGTGAAAATGAAATAGTACAACTTAAGTCTTCTAAATTTACCTTAGAAAAAATGATAAAACAATTTAAATCTGGTGCAAATATGTTAGATACACTTATATCATCACAAAAGTATGGAAATGATAAAACTGGATTGGGATATAAAGAAGAAGATGAAAAATTAGATAAAAAGACTAAGTTTGTATCATCAACTACGAAACAACCTTATAAAGTTATAAAAACAAACTTGTCTGCTAAATCTTCTTCTACTCCTTCTTCTTCTTATTCAAAGATAAAAATGCAGCATGCACCCATAAAAACACACACGTATAACTATACATCTAGGCCAAACTTTGCATCTAGACAACCTAGAAATTATGCCTACATGTATACAAATGCAACTAGACCGAATAAAATGCATACAACTTATTATGAACCTAACTATAGGCAACACTCTTACAAGTCTAGAAATGCCTACAAACACACTTATATAGCACCATATAAGAAACAAATTCACATGCCTTATACACATTATAAATCTCGGCCATCCTATAATGATTATCAACCATGGCACAACATGTATAACAATGCATCTTCTCTCATGTGGGATAATCATGTATATGCTAATTCTTCTTATTTTCCAAATTATAACAATGCTAACAATGTGCCTAGAAGGTATATTCAAGTTTGGATACCTAAGGGATATCTTAACAAGAATAATGCCCCTAAAATTCAAGGACCCAAATAAAGGGTACCTAAAACTTTGTCTCCATTGTAGGAAAAACGCAAGGAATGCAAGAAGGAGGCAAAGTCAAAGAATCTGAAAACCAAATGGTTTTTAGATAGTGGATGTTCGAGGCATATGACGGAGAACCCCAAACTATTCATCGAATTGGAACATATCAAGAATGGAGGAAAAGTAACATTCGGTGACAACAACAAAGAACAAGTTGTTGGAAAAGGAACAATTGGGGACCCTAACACATTTCAAATACGAAATGTGTTATTAGTAAGCAATCTGTCTTATAATTTACTTAGTATTTCTCAACTTACAGATTGTGGTTATAATGTTTCCTTTCTTCCCAATTCTGGTGATATGATAAATGAAAAAGGAGAAACGGTTTTAAAAGGAAATAGAGATGGAAATATTTATACTCTTACCTTAGATAACATGTTAGATGCTAAGGTTAAGTGTCTAATATCACATGACTTAGATGTAAATTTATGGCATAGAAGATTAGGCCATATAGGAATTTCAACTATTAAGAAATTGTCTAAGAAGAATTTAATTAGAGGAATGCCTAAGTTAGACTTAGATAATTTTCAAATGTGTGAAACATGTATTAAGGGTAAACACATTAAAGAAACCTTAAAACCGAAACATGAAGTGAGTACTAGTCATGTACTAGAATTGCTTCACTTAGACTTATTTGGTCCAAGTAGGACAAGAAGTCTAGGTGGACACTACTATGTGTGTGTCATAGTAGATGATTACTCACGCTACACATGGACGTTGTTTTTAACACACAAAGACGATGCTCCATTAGCAATCGAAACCCTTATTAAGCAACTTGAAAACATTTATGAAGAAAATGTTAAAAGAATTAGAAGCGATAGAGGTGGAGAATTTAAAAACAAAGACGTAATCAAATTTTGCGAACTATATGGAATCAAACATGAATTCTCACCACCTAGAACACCACAACTCAATGGAGTTGTTGAACGTAAAAATAGAACGATTCAAGAAGTTGCTAGGACAATGCTGTGTGAAAATAAATTACCTAAATATTTATGGGCTGAAGCTGTTAGTTGTGCATGCTATATTATAAATAGGCTCACTATTAGAAAGAAATTAAATAAAACGCCTTATGAATTGCTAAACAATAGACAACCTAAGATAGATTATCTTAAAGTATTTGGATGTAAATGTTTTGTGCTGAACACTAAGGACAATCTAGATAAATTTGAACAAAAGTCTATTGAATGCATATTTGTTGGGTATTCAACTAACTCAAGAGCATATAGGTGTTATAATCCGGCATCTAGAAAAATAATCGAATCCATACATGTGAAATTCAATGAAAATGCATGCTTTGAAGTTAGTGATAAACATCAACATAAACAAGAAACAAATGTTAAAAATATGTTTGATGATGATGTATTACTTGAGTCTATACTTGATCATCTAGAACCAACTCCCCCTGAACAAGACATACATGAACCCTTAGATGAAATAAATCAAGAGACTCTGCAATTGGAAGATACAACTAATGATCCAATTACATATGATAACGTTCACACTAATAAAACATTTGAACAAGATGAGGGTGAACCTAGTCAATCTAGGAATTGGTGGCACCCTAGAGAACTAATCATTGGGGATCCAAGTGTTGGGGTTAGAACGCGTAGAAATATAAGTCAACTTGAAGGACATAGCTTAATCTCACAATTAGAACCTAAGAACGTAAAGGAAGCCTTAGGTGACATATCATGGATAGATGCTATGCATGAGGAATTAAATCAATTCACAAGGAACAACGTGTGGGACTTAGTACCTAAACCTGAAGACAAGTCTATCATAGGAACTAAATGGGTTTTTAGGAATAAAATGGATGAACAAGGAAATATTACAAGGAATAAGGCTAGACTAGTCGCACAAGGTTATAATCAACAAGAAGGAATAGATTATGAAGAAACCTTTGCACCCGTTGCACGACTAGAAGCAATTAGACTGTTACTTGCGATTGCAAGTATAAGCAAAATTAAGCTATTCCAAATGGATGTCAAGAGTGCGTTCTTGAATGGATACATCCAAGAAGAAGTGTTTGTCAAACAACCTCCTGGATTCGAAGATCCGAAGAATCCGAACCATGTTTATAAGCTTAAGAAAGCTCTATATGGTTTAAAACAAGCTCCAAGAGCTTGGTATGATAGATTTGCAGACTTTCTTATTGCAAATAATTATCAAAGGGGGACCATCGACAACACATTATTCCTAAGAAGAAAAGGTAATGATTTGTTAATAGTTCAAATATACGTAGATGATATAATCTTTGGTTCAACCAACCCTACCTTAGTAAAAGACTTCGAAGAATGTATGAAGTCAGAGTTTGAAATGTCAATGGTAGGAGAGTTGAATTATTTCTTAGGACTTCAAATCAAACAAACTCCTCAAAGAATTCACATTAGCCAACTTAAGTATGTCAATGATATGATTAAGAAGTTTGGTTTTGAAGAGTTGAAACCTACAACTTCCCCTATGAGTGTTAGTACCAAACTTGATAAGGATGAAAATGATAAATCTTTTGATGACACACTTTATAGGTCTATGATTGGCTCATTGTTATATTTAACTGCATCAAGACCAGATATTATGTTTAGTGTGTGTATGTGTGCTAGGTTTCAATCTTGTCCTAAGGTATCACATTACAATGCAGTGAAAAAGATCTTTAGATATCTTAAGCATACACCTCACTTAGGACTGTGGTATGATAGAAATGCTAAGTTGGAATTACACGCATATAGTGATGCTGATTATGGTGGTTGCAGGTTAGATAGAAAATCCACTAGCGGTACATGTCAATTCATAGGAACCAATTTGATCTCTTGGTTTTCTAAAAAGCAAGCTAGTGTAGCTCTTTCTACCACAGAAGCCGAGTATATCGCTTTGAGTTTATGTACTACCCAAATACTTTGGCTTAAATAGCAACTTAGTGATTTTGGCATTAAAATGAATAAGATTCCAATTTTCTGCGATAGCACAAGTGCAATCAATCTTTCTCGGAATCCGGTGCTTCATTCTAAGGCCAAACACATTGAGGTGCGATACCACTTCCTTCGCGATCATGTTCAAAATGAAGACATAGTGATAAACTATATAAGAACTGATCACCAAATCGCTGACATCTTCACCAAACCCCTTAATCAAGCCACTTTTGAAAACTTAAGAGGCAAATTAGGAATGATGACTTACGATACCATTGTATAGCTCTATCTTTTGCATGATTTGCAAAATAAAGGGGGAGATAGAATAAGAACATGATTTTAGTTGGTAAGTCATGTTTTAGCTGGTAAGTCATGATGAATCATATGCTAAGTTTTTTATTGGTATAAATTTTGGAGCATAGGTTAAGGGGGAGAGTATGAGCTGAGGGGGAGCAGCATACTATTTAAAAGTTGAAAACATAGTTGAAAACATTTGGTTAAACTTTTGGTTAAACATTTGGTTAAACTTTTGGTTATAAGTTGTGACATTAAAATCATGTTAGGTTATTTTGAAAATCATCTAAAAGGGGGAGAATGTTGAGAAATATGTTTGGATAATTTTCAAAGTCATGATTTTAAGTGATGAATACTTAAAAATGTCACACATGGTGTTATATGTAATTAAAAGTTGAATAAGTTGAACAAGTTGACACCGATCTCTCAGGTTGTTGCACATCGATCGATCTATGTACATAGATCTCTCTCATCGATCGATCTATGTAAGGCAGAAAAGTTTAAGACCTTTCTGTGAGACATCGATCTCTAAACCTAAGACACATCGATCGATCAATGTACATCGAACTCTCACTTCGATCGATCGATGTAGGTCAGAGACAAAACCTGAACCTTTATGTGAGACATCGATCTATGAAGCTGAGGTATTTCGATCGATCGATGTCTAGAGTTTTTAGAAATAATTTTCTAAAATGTGATAAAATGGTTGTTTTCATTTGTACATGATTTATACATGCTCATTATGTGCTTATTATGTGTTTTTGGTGATTATTATTGTCTTGTGACTAACGTGCCTTGAAAGTTTATACAACTTATCAAAAAGGGCAAAATTAGTATTTTAAGTTTTGTAGGAACATCATATGGTGAAAAATATTTCAAGGGTGTATTATTATCTTGGCAAAGGTGGAATTGTGATTATTTCTGACCATCGGGGTCATTTCTGGAGTTTTCTCACACAAGGGGTATTTTGGTCATTTTACCCCCAAGGGTATTTTTGGTATTTTCACTCAAGGAATCTCTTGAGCATATTATTATCTTCATTCTGGAACTGTGTTATTGTTATTTTGAAGATTATATGGTGATCTTATATCTTATTCTCTCAACCAATGATATTATTGACTATAGCTGGATATGTGACGATTTGAGATGTCACATTCTATTTTTTCTTGAAGACCCTCTTATATATGTTATAAGAGGATATTAATCATCATCTTTTAGAGATTACAAGGTGTCCTTGGTGCAAGATTCATCACAATATGTAAAGGAGAAGAAAGTATGAATTTTAGTGTTATATGTTGGCATAAACTTGTCAACACTTATTCATTATTTTTTATTCACAAAATTTGAGTTGGTATACATACATACAACATCAAAAACGTCCATAAACAGGTGGAGAAGGTGGTGTACTCATTTTATGACTTTTGGACAAGTGGAAAATTCAAAAACAAGCTAGTTGGCAAAAGTTGTCAACTTGAAATTTCAAATTTGAAGTTAATGGAGACAAGGTTGTTGGAGCTGATTTTGGATGTGATTTAATTCAAAATTCTCAGCCATCACATGGTCTAAAAGTTGGAGAGAATATGCCATCTATTCACACTATAAATAGGAGGCAATGTGAAGAAGAGAAGACACACACTTGAAAGCAAAATTGAAGATTGTTGTCTTGCTATTCTCTTCTCATATTTTCGTTCATACTTTGTGTAGCTAAGATGTTCCAATTTTCTTTGTTGTCCAGCTACACTATACACACCTTCTTGAGTTGGATTTGTATGATTGATTAGCCAAATTTATATGGCTACATCAATAGGTGGTAGAGGTGTTATAACCAAGAGTTGCATAGAAGTGATTATCCAAGTCTTGAATAGGATTGGTGTATAACCCAAGGATCAAGCTTGGCTCTTGTTGTAAGGTGTTCATTTGATAGTGAAATCCAAGGAAATGTGTTCCTTGGGACTGGAGTAGGTCACATTGACCGAACCAGGATAAATTCTCGGTGTTCTTCTCTTGTTTCTTTATTTCTATTTTCTGCCCGTTTTTGACTGCAGTTTTCACACAATTTCTCACAATTTGAAAAAATAGCTAAACATTTTCAAAATTCGTGATTTTTGGTGGAGTTATACTTCAGACTGTTAGCTTTCATTTGCAACAAGAATCACTTGATTTAAGCAAGGGAAAGTTAGTCTTTCAGTCTTTGCAAGATAACTGCTCCAATCTGGATGCAATCTGACCAGTTTTGAGAAAACTTAAATTCTGTATTTTTCAAGAGTTGGTTAAGGTCAGGGCCTTTTAAAAAATTCGTCTACACATCCTAAGGAGTGTTTTGATATAAAGATCAACCTTTTTGGTTGAGTATTCAAAGAGAAACACGTTTTGCAAAGTCAGCAACATTCTGTCCGATTCTGTCCAGATTGACCATCTGAATCTTTTTATTTATTTGAAGGGTCAAACGATCTTATTTTTGTCTAATTTTTGGATAGAGTCTTGTTAACTCATTGAAGTTAAATTCTGGAAAGTTTCATAATTTTTGGAGTTGTGTACAATTATTTGTGAATTTTTGAAAAACGGGTTCTGAATCTGAGGTGGTTTCAGATTCTGTTTTCAAAGGGGATTTTAACAAAGGATTATAGTGTAATTTCCGCTAATCACTATTCACCCCCTCTAGTGGTGTTTATTGCAGGTGCACGGTCCAACAGTACGTTTTGATTTCCAACTTCTTTGATTTTAGAATATATTGGAAGAAAACAAAATGACTCACTAAATTAGATGCGTTTCTTCTATTGTAAAGTATCAGTTAAATGACACAGCTTGACACAATTTTCATTATGGGTCATCGGAAAACAACATCTGTGTGTTTCTAACACATGGGTATGATTGTGTACATCTGACCCCTCATATTCCGTCATAAGCAAGAACCTCTAAAGCAATAGAATGATGTTGTTGTAAATAAAGAATATATCATAATGACATTAAACACATTATGACATGTTCTCCGTGTGAAAGAGCAATAAGATAACGTTGTTATTGTAAATAAAGAATATATCATAATGACATTAAACACATTATGGCATGTCCTCACACAGTAATGATGTTCTTTTTCATTTTATCAATTTATTAAATACGTTTTTTTTTATAAAAGTAAATATTCATTCACAATTTCACATACAAAATATGTCATAAGGACATTAAATACATTGTTGGGCAGCATAAAATTACCACTTCTTTACAAGACAATATAAGTTATGCCTATTAGTGGGGTGGGGTGTGTCCTTGGATGGAGTATAACCAGATGCAATTCATGTGACAGTTAAAGAAAATAATAGATCAATAAACTTGACACATTGAAGAAAGACAATTGGTAAGAAAGGACTGGCCTCTTGCGTTTGTGTATGGTCGGATTTTTTCGTGATCTGATGTACGTATCTTTATTCTACTTTTTTAGCAAGAGGTTGTTTTCACGGCTCGAATCCGTAATCTCAATATCACAAAACAGCCACATAAAAAATACATGAACGCCCACTTCAATGCTCAGCGGGTATGCCGGGGACTTTGACAGAATTAGCAGTAACGTATGAGATAAAAAGGGAGGGAAACGACCTTCCTTGATAATAGTTGGGAAGTTCAAGATCAACATAGGCTATAAGAAAACAGAAAAGCTAAATACAATTTCAGGGGCAAAAGAGTAAATTACAAGAAAAATTAAAGAAAGAAAAAAAGAAATATTATTTGTGACAAAGGGTAACCACAGTGGGAAACTATTGGTACGACTGTAAACGAACCGAATCTTAACGAATAATTTAAAAATTAGGTTTGATTTGAACATGTTCAATGAAGTTTGAATTCGAGTTCAAATTCATGACGAACCTAAAATTAAACTTATATTCGAATTCGATAAGTTTTAAAAAAGTTCGGTTTGGCGTGAAAGCTTGATTACGATTCGCGAGCATTATTCGATTTACAAACTCAAATTGGCTCATGAGCTCGAGTTCGATTCGTCGACTCAAGATTGATTATTTTCAGGTAAATTATGAGCCTATGAATCGAGTCTTTGAAAAGTTTATTTTATCGAATCTTCGTCGAAGATTCGAGCCGAATAACATAAAGTTTGAATTCGCTTCGTAAAACATTTTGAATTTGAAATTGTTAAAATCGAATACGAGCCGAGTTATTAATAAATTGAACTCGAATAGCTTGCTAAAAGCTTGATTCGCCTGGAGCCCTAGCTACCGGGTAAAAGAAAAGAAGTAAAACCAAGTTTAAAGAGATAAGGACAAAGGAAGGAAGATAGAAGGTATTAATCAGCACATGATCGAAGAAGGAAAGAAGAGGAGAAGGAATGAGAAGATGACCGATTTCAAGTAGTATTTGAACATCTATTGACAAAGGAAACAATATTTTTTTATATTTGGAATTCATCATTAAATATGTTTTATATATAGTTGGATTCTAATTGAAGTGATAATAAATGAATGAAAAGGATATCTAGTGTTCAGCGTATGGATTCATGTCAATAAATGAGTTTATATGAATTATGAAATATATATGTGATAAACCAGAATTAATCGATTGTTAGTCAACAACAGTCAACGGTACAACCCCTGCAGTTCAGCATTCAAGCACTGCTGTTCAGCCCTGATTACACTTCGGCTGAGCCCCATGACATCCTTTTTACTATCAAAGAATAGGCCAAGGACTGCACCTCGGCACCTAACTTCAACCTCAGCTTCAGCCTAAGTGTTACACTCCAAATCACTTCGGCCAGATTCAACACTGTACTTCGGCAAAGCATGGTTTTGCACTTCAGCGAAGAAGTCAAGCACAGCATTACATCGTAGAACCATCACGCAGAAGTGCAGTTCAAAGAAAGAGTACATGTTTGGCTATTCAGCATGTACACGCCAAAGTCACTTCAGCCGACCTACTAGTCACATCAGCCGGCCTACTGGTCACATCAGCAGACCTACTGCATCATAGGTCTTCTGCCCCAAGCAAACATCTCGTCCGCTATCAGAGGCCAAAGGCGGGAAAAACTAATAAAAGCAAGCCAAGGCAGACGAGAAAGGTGATCCGATCCATCGAACATTTTCCTATCTCCTGGAGCTAATACATCGATTTTTCTCTTCAGCCAAGATCTGTGAGAATTTTCTAACTCCACCCACTAAACTATATTCTCAGAGAGAAATGGCCCAAACTGACTTGAGCGTCGGAGGGTTTTACCCGGGGTCATCCCCCCGGGACCTCTGATCTTTGCTTCCTTGTGCAGGACTTTCAGGAAGTTATTCCAGCTGCAATCTTCAAATCAGTTAACTACTCTTCAAGTTAACTAACGACGTTTATTTGAGGTCATCTTAGACCCTTGGTGAAGATCCGGCTTCATCATTTGGCGCTAGAAGGAGGGCCCTCAATTCCTTAAAACTGCTACCTAAGGCTTTCTTAATTTTAATCCTACCTAGCTATTGAGAGAAAGATGGATTAAAAGGATGGAAAAGGGTCCAAGCAACCTATGACATCTAAGAGAAGTCAGAGATCTTCTCAACAACAAACAATTCAGTGTTCTACGGAGCCGGGAGAATCCTCAACTCCTACCATTGCCTTCACATACGAAGAGCATATGCGAGCCATACGCTATGTGGCTCAAAACCCGGGTGTATTCCAAGCTGTAGTGAGGGAAATGAAGGAGAAAGCTTCCGCGGCAAGGTCCAGTGGGTCTCACTCCAGTAACTCTCACCCACAGGAACATCTGGAGTGCTCTCCAGCTCGGTCTGACTATCACCCCAGGCGTCGGGCCGAATTTGTGGCTAAGGCTGGGCGTTCAGGACCAGGGCCTAGCCACCAGAGCTTAAAACGCACTCAAAAAGAATCTTTCTCATTCAAACATGGCAGAGAAGTTGACAATAAAGGCAAAGTCCTGCTGCAGGAAAGGTACTCTGTCAAGATTCGGTTAGGAGACCGAGGGAAAGAAAGGAACTCTCTGTTGGCTTCAAAAGCCCATATTCTTTCCTACATGAGGAAGAAGTCCCTAGCAAGGGAACCTCAGCCCCTGGCTGGACCAATCCATAAAAGAGATCACCGACTGTATTGCCTTTATCATCATGATATTGGGCATGATACAGAAGACTGTATGCAGCTTGGACAGGAAATTGGGCGTCTGATCGAGCTTGGTCACCTACAGCATTTTTACAATCCAAGGTCAAGGTTGCACAACAGACTGGATTTTGGTAGGCCCCCTCCGGATGGAAATTGCAGACCTGGACATCAGCACAGGTCGCCAAAGGATGTGGATTCAGATTCTGATGAAAAGGGGATGCGGGTTCCTGGGCGAACAAGGTTGACTTGACAGCAAGAGTCCGTGATTCAAATGAATTAGGATTTATATCCTCTTGCGTACATCTGAGAATTTTCAGCTCGGCCTTGCATTATTAAAGAATCAATCTTTTGATAGACTTCGCACGGCTCCCTATATCTTACCTCAACAGGTTTGAGTGGGTTGAGCAGGACTCAACATTTGGGACAGGTTTCCCTACATTCTACCTCAGCAGGTCTGAGTGCGTTGAGCAGTTCTCAACATTTGGGACAGATTTCTCTATATTTTACCTCAGCAGGTCTGAGTGGGTTGAGCAGAACTCAACATACGGGTCAGGTTTCCCTACATTATGCCTCAGCAGGTCTGAGTGGGTTGAGCAGGACTCAACATTCGGGACAGGTTTCCCTACATTCTACCTCAGCAGGTCTGAGTGGGTTGAGCATGACTCAACATTTGGGACAGGTTTCCCTATATTTTACCTCAGCAGGTCTGAGTAAGTTGAGCAGGTCTCAGCATTTGGGACAGGTTTCCCTATATTTTACTTCAGCAGGTCTGAGTGGGTTTAGCAGGACTCAATATTTGGGACAGGTTTCCCTACATTATACCTCAGCAGGTCTGAGTGGGTTGAGCAGGACTCAACATTCGGGACAGGTTTCCCTACATTATACCTCAGCAGGTCTGAGTAAGTTGAGCAGGTCTCAACATACTGAGACAGGTTTCCCTATATTTTACGTCAGTATGTCTGAGTAAGTTGAGCAGGTCTCAACATTTGGGACAGGTTTCTCTATATTTTACCTCAGCAGGTCTGAGTGGGTTGAGCAGGACTCAACATACGGGACAGGTTTCCCTACATTATACCTTAGCAGGTCTGAGTGGGTGGAGCAGGACTCAACATTCGGGAGAGGTTTCCCTACATTCTACCTCAGCAGGTCTGAGTAAGTTGAGCAGGTCTCAACATTTGGGACAGGTTTCCCTATATTTTACCCCAGCAGGTCTGAGTGGGTTGAGCAGGACTCAACATTTGGGACAGGTTTCCCTATGATTTACCTCAGCAGGTCTGAGTGGGTTGAGCAGGACTCAACATTAGGGACAGGTTTCCCTACATTATACCTCAGCAGGTCTGAGTGGGTTGAGCAGGACTCAACATTTGTGACAGGTTTCCCTATATTTTACCTCAGCAGGTCTGAGTGGTTGAGCAGGACTCAACATTTGGGACAGGTTTCCCTATATTTTAACTCAGCACGTCTGAGTAAGTTGAGCATGTCTCAACATACGGGACAGGGTTCCCTACATTATACCTCAGCAGGTCTGAGTGGGTTGAGCAGGACTCAACATTTGGGACGGGTTTCCCTATATTTTACCTCAGCAGGTCTGAGTGGGTTGAGCAGGACTCAACATCCGGGACAGTTTTTCCTACATTATACCTCAGCAGGTCTGAGTGGGTTGGGCAGGACTCAACATTCGGGACAGGTTTCCCTACATTCTACCTCAGCAGGTCTGAGTGCGTTGAGCAGGTCTCAACATTTGGGACAGGTTTCCCTATATTTTACCTCAGCAGGTCTGAGTGGGTTGAGCAGGACTCAACATACGGGACAGGTTTCCCTAAATTATGCCTCAACAGGTCTGAGTGGGTTGAGCAGGACTCAACATTCGGGAAAGGTTTCCCTACATTCTACCTCAGCAGGTCTGAGTGGGTTGAGCAGGACTAAACATTTGGGACATGTTTCCCTATATTTTATCTCAGCAGGTTTGAGTGGGTTGAGCAGGACTCAACATTTGGGACAGGTTTCCCTATATTTTACTTCAACAGGTCTGAGTAAGTTGAGCAGGTCTCAACATTTGGGACAGGTTTACCTATATTTTACCTCAGCAGGTCTCAGTGGGTTGAGCAGGAATCAACATTTGGGACAGGTTTCCCTATATTTTACCTCAGCAGGTCTGAGTCGGTTGAGCAGGACTCAACATTCGGGACAGGTTTCCCTACATTATACCTCAGGAGGTCTGAGTAAGTTGAGCAGGTCTCAACATACTGAGACAGGTTTCCCTATATTTTACGTCAGCAGGTCTGAGTAAGTTGAGCAGGTCTCAACATTTGGGACAGGTTTCCCTATATTTTATCTCAGCAGGTCTGAGTAGGTTGAGCAGGACTCAACATACGGGACAGGTTTCCCTACATTATACCTCAGCAGGTCTGAGTGGGTTGAGCAGGACTCAATATTCGGGACAGGTTTCCCTACGTTTTACCTCAGCAGGTCTGAGCAAGTTGAGCAGGTCTCAATATTTGGGACAGGTTTCCCTATATTTTACCTCAGCAGGTCTGAGTGGGTTGAGCAGGACTCAACATTCGGGACAGGTTTCCCTATATTTTACCTCAGCAGGTCTGAGTGGGTTGAGCAGGACTCAACATTCGGGACAGGTTTTCCTACATTATACCTCAGCAGGTCTGAGTGGGTTGAGCAAGACTCAACATTTAGGACATGTTTCCCTATATTTTACCTCAGCAGGTCTGAGTGGGTTGAGAAGGACTCAACATTTGGGACAGGTTTCCCTATATTTTATCTCAGCAAGTCTGAGTAAGTTGAGCATGTCTCAACATACGGGATAGGTTTTCCTACATTATACCTCAGCAGGTCTGAGTAGGTTGAGCAGTACTCAACATTCGGGACAGGTTTCCCTACATTATACCTCAGCAGGTCTGAGTAAGTTGAGCAGGTCTCAACATTTGAGACAGGATTCCCTATATTTTACCTCAGCATGTCTGAGTAGGTTGAGCAGGACTCAACATTTGGGACAGGTTTCCCTATATTTTACCTCAGCAGGTCTGAGTGGGTTGAGCAGGACTCAACATTCGGGACATGTTTTCCTACATTATACCTCAGCAGGTCTGAGTGGGTTGAGCAGGACTCAACATTTGGGACAGATTTCCCTATATTTTACCTCAGCGGGTCTGAGTGGGTTGAGCAGGACTCAACATTTGGGACAGGTTTCCCTACATTCTACCTCAGCAGGTCTGAGCAAGTTGTGCAGGTCTCAACATTTGGGGCAGGTTTCCCTATATTTTACCTCAGCAGGTCTGAGTGGGTTGAGCAGGACTCAACATTCAGGACAGGTTTCCGTACATTCTACCTCAGCAGGTCTGAGTAAGTTGAGCAGGTCTCAACATATTGGGACAGGTTTCCCTATTTCACTTCAGCAGGTCTGAGAGAATTGAGCAAGACTCAACATTCTGGACAGGTTTCCTTATATCCTACCCCAGCAGAGCTGAGATGGTTGAGCAGCACTCGATTCAACAATGTTCGTTACAGATCCAACATGTGACTCATCCATCAAGTAACAGGTTTACTTATCTAAAATTTATTAAAGCACGGCAAAGTTGCAGTTCAGTCAAGCAGCGTAACACTTTTGGCAAAGCCAAAGGTTGAGGCCGAAGCTCAATACTTGTGGGAAAATCCAACATAAAAGCAACTAAAAAGCTCTTTGGCAGAACCGAAGACAAAGATTAGATACGGAGGATAATTTAAAGTACTTTGGCAGAGCAGAAGACAAATACTTGCTTAACTATGGAAATAGAGCAAGCAAAGTCTCTCAAGCCAAAGACAAATACTTGCATTAACTATGGAAATAGAGCAAGTAAAACTTCACATGCAGAAGACAAAGTCAAGAAAATTGAAACAAGCTGAAGAGCACGAGTTGGAAAAAATTGGATTTTCATTAAGAAGTTTATCTATTACAGCTAAAAAGATTACAAAAAGAAAGGAAGATCTTATGCTACTCTTCATCGTCTTCATCGCCCCTGAGATCGGCTCTATTCTTAAAAAGCTCCAGCTGGTTCTCAAGTAAGCTTCCAGCCTCAGGGTTGTAGAGTTCAGCAATTTAAGGATAACTGCTCAATTAATGAAGACACGTCACAGACTCAGAATAGATTTGTCTGCCCTCACAGATCAGCTCGGCCACACAAAATCTAGGGCAAATGATAAACCAGAATTAATCGACTGTTAGTCAACAACAGTCAACGGTACAACCCCTGCAGTTCAGCATTCATGCACTGTTGTTCAGCCCTGATTACACTTCGGCTGAGCCCATGACATCCTTTTTACTATCAAAGAATAGGCCAAGGACTGCACCTCGGCACCTAACTTGAACCTCAGCTTCAGCCTAAGTGTTACACTCCAAATCACTTCGGCCAGATTCAACACTGTACTTTGGCAAAGCCTGGTTTTGCACTTCGGCGAAGAATTCAAGCACAACATTACATCGTAGAACCATCAGGCAGAAGTGCAGTTCAAAGACTCAACATTAGTAACTTCGATTTGCTGATGCTTTATTATTATGCTGTTGTTGTTGTTGATGGTGTAGAATCATGCTCTTTGAGCCAATTTCTGAAAATAGTTACATTGTGATCTTTGTTGATAAATATGTCCATAAAAGTGTTATTCGAAATGTGTTCATTGTTTGATATAAGTTCCTGAGTTCATCACGTACATCTTAAGTGTTTTGAGCGTATTTGCATAAGGTTAAAGGATTAAAGATGTCATTGTTGTAGACTTGTGGTGTTGGAAAGTTGAAGAGATATATTGGAGGTTGTGGGTGATAGAAGGCTTAGGATGGACACTACTTTACATGTTTAAGAATCAACTCATGTTAGTCGTGTGTTAAGCATGATGAATCTGGGTGCTAAGATGGATCTTGAAGTGTAAACATGAAAGGGTTGAAGGAAGAAGGTGATGGGAGGAAGTTACTGCAGAAAAACTGCAGTTCTGAACGTCAGAACACTTCGAACACCTACATTAGACGCTTCAAGTCACATTAGGTGCCTAATGTAGGCGTTCAATGTGTCCCAGTGCATCCCCGTACACTTCGAACACCTACATTTGGCGCTTCATATCACATAAGGCGCTTCATGTAGGCGTTCGATGTATACGGCACATCTCCGAACACTTCGAACGCCTAGAATAGGCGTCTCATGTCACTTTAGGCGCCTCATGTGGCGTTCCAAATATACTGGAAGTCTTTTTGACCCATTAGGCGCCCTATGTATGTGTAGTAACTCTGTACACTTCTTTTGAACATAAAATGCAAGGGTATCTGAGGTGTAATTGAGGAATAGATGGTAAGTTTGACTAAGTAAGAATAAGATTGAATCCCAAGTGAATTGGTGAGACGAACGGACTTGGAAAAATACGAACATAGAGTGTTTGAGGTGCAAGACCGTATACTTGATATGTAAGATGTGTGTGTGTGTTACATGTTTGATACGAAGTTGCATGAGCATCCTGCATCATGACATGAGCACTTGCATTTGATTTGAGAATTGCTTTGTGAAAGAACATGTGTTTACAAGAAAAGATTAAAGTTTTCGAAAGGCAAACTATGGCTGCTGGTTGATCGCAGGGTATAAAAGTCACGCCTGCGAAAGCAGGGTATAAAAGCGCGACCTGTGATTCTGTGAATCAACAGCAGGATATAAAGTATTTTATGGGGCCATGGACCTATCAGCACGGATATATGATATATGTAATGGGGCCGTGGATCTATCAGCACGGATATATAATATATGTAACGGGGCCGTGGACTTATCAACACGGATATATGATATATGTAACGGGACCGTGGACCTTTCAGCACGAGGTATAAAGTTATACGTTATGGGGTCGTGGACCTTTCAGCACGGGGTATAAAGTTATGTTTGCTGTGGACTGATCACCCACAGGGTATAAAGTTCTGCTACGCGAAGAATATGATAAGAAGAGTTATGAAATGTTCTGTGAAATGACACGCATGACATGGTTACGAAAGAAGACATATGCATGGGTGTTGTGTGTGGTTTTAAAGAAGTACATGCATCATGATACACGAAGCATAGGACTTGACCCGCAAGAAATGTGACTAGCTTATGTCTTGGTTATGTGATATGTTATTTTAGTTACATGTTTGTTCTCGTATCCGCGTATCATTTATGTGATTTATCTGTTTTGAGGAATTGTTATAAAGATGCTATTTGTTAACTCGAGCACCTTATTTTGGGCAACAACTTATACACTGATGACTTGTCGTGTGTGATCCCGTAGGGTGTATAGACGGGTTACTTGCTGGCGATATTTTCGCTAAGAACAGATACTCTATTTCCTTTTCAGGTGAGCCAAAATATGAACTGATATTCGTCGAGAACGATGACGAGTGGGCTCAATGGGATGATGGACCTGGGAGTAGATAGATGTTTGATTACTTTCTTTAAGTTGGAAAATTTGATGTTTATTATGCTGTACTGGAGGATATGTTAGACAGTTGATCGAACACCTTTTATTTCTGCTATTTTTTTCTGGTTACATTAATGATGGTGAAGTTTTAAATTTTACGACGTTTCCGCTGATTTATCTTACGTCATGAATGATGTACGCTTGATCTGCTTTGACGCTTCGTAGTTCTCGTAGTAGACTATGGTGGATGCACTGGTTCCGATGCCAGTATCGGGCCGGGGCGCTACAGGGTGAGACCTTCAGATAGAAAGTTTGTTTCCAATGAGACACATGTTCTATATGTACCTGCATAGATGGCACAATAATAAGAATATGGTATGCCAATGTACCGGTAAAAGAATTTAATAAACACAAATAGAAAGTTTCTGAAATTAATTTAGTCATAACCGTGTGTATGCACAAATAATGAAAGACAAAGACAAAAACAAGAAAGTAAAAAAGTCTACCTAAAATATAGAGAGTGAACGTATGGGCGATGAAAGGGCCAGGGCATTACAACTTCTTCTTATGGCGTGCATGCAGGGGTATAGTGCCTACAGGTTTGTTCCTTTCACAAAGGCATATGTGGATACATAGTAGCTGCAACACTTGTGGAGATATGGTAGATGATTTTGCTACATGCATTGCGTGACTGCTTTTGGATTCAGAAAGTATGGCGGCAGTTGGTAAGTCCCGTCGACGTACTAACTTTCTTCTGGGTCTGCGATGCTACGGCATGTATACTAGATAACATAAGCACTTCACGATCATACTTACCGAGAGGAGTACAGTGGCGGTATGTATTTCAGGAAGGACTGTGCACCATTTGGTATTGACGTAATCTTGTCCAGCACGTCGAGGCGGATCACCATCCACCATCTGAGCATGTCGTCTCCATTGAGATTCTCTAGAGAGTGCAGAAACAGAACTTGGCGTTTTTATGTAATTACACTAGTATTACACATACCTTGTAAATATGTAGACGTAGATAGAATATCTTCTATAAAACGATCTCTTCCATTAAAAAAAATATAGAGAGTGATGTGAGCATATTAACGTGTATGTATTTATGTGCAGAATGTTTGGCTATTCACTTATACATGTATATTTGATTGATGTGATACTTGAATGTGTGTTATATGTTTGTTAAGTAATGGATAGAAATGTATTGAGACGAAAAAATCAAAAGAAAGATAAAGAAAGAGAATTAAAGTAAACTATGAGTCAAATAAAAAAGATAAAGACAAAGAAGAGATTAATGGTTCCATACGGGCAGTCTCACTCAGACATATTAACAACAAATTACCACATTGTCTTAGAGACTCATGTTTATGGAGGGTATGGAGGATCGGATGTACGCAACCATACTCATGTATTAAAAAAGGTTGAACCCCAACCAGTAAGGGTCCCTGCCACACCCAGTCCCAAAGATAGTGTAGGGAGGTAAATCAGGTACCCAACGGCCCGCTAGCAGGAGCTTGGTCAGGTTGAACCCCAACCAGTAAGGTAAGGGTCTCTGCCACACTCAGTCCCAAAGGTAGTGTAGGGAGGTAAATCAGGTACCCAACGGCACGCTAGCAGGAGCTTGGTGGGACTGAGGTAGTGTAGGGAGGTAAATCAGGTACCCAACGGCACGCTAGCAGGAGCTTGGTCATTTACACAGTAGTCTGCATAAGGAGCCTCCAGCACTAGAGGCAAGCCTACATGCCAAGAAGCTCCCACACTATGCACTTCCTGGGAAGGGGCTTTCTTGCCTTTGGCAAGAATTGAACCCCTGACCTTCCTTTCGAGAATCCCTGTCCGGAACCAGTTGGGCTATGTCCTGAGGACACCATATCCATATATTAGAAATACATAAATATTATTTTCTGATGACTCGTAATGAAAATTGTGTGTCGATCAACTTAAACATATATGGAAGGTTATACCTCAGGCAGATACAAAAGACCGTCCTAGATAAATTTGGAAGACCAACTCCAGATAGAAACAGAACCACAAATCTTGATAATAATTAAAAAAAAGAGAAACAAATGTAAATCTAACTAAAGAAAGGAAAGTTCAAGCAACAATGAGAGTCAGAATATGAAAGAAAGATAAAAAGAAGTCGTGTGTATGTAAATATAAGGCTAAAGTCTAGTATTGAATGAGACATGTCATGATGCTCATATGCGTGACATATATAAAATGAAACCTAGATACAAATTGTTGCAGTTTTTTTTTTTATTACTTAGCACGTGAAATGCTTATCATTTACTGTTTTTAGAGTACATGGACTAGTAAAAGTATGGTGTATAAGATTTAATATCACGCTTTCTCATTGTAGTTAATTGTATTTATGTCAAATTATTACATATATGCGATATATTCTTATGTTGTATCATGAAAAAGGGAAAGAAAAGTTGAATGTAACGACTAGGTAGACGAAAAAAGACTTAACCTGTTACGGACTAGGATTAGAGAACACAGGTCGTGACATAGACTCCCATGGATCATGGATCTATTTCATGTCCGTCTTAAATTCACATGGAAAATATATATCTGGATATAACTTCAATACAACGTTGAGATAGCACCAGATTATTACAAAAAAGGACATAAAGAGAGACAAAAATTTATTACGTAATCAGCTTCTGTACATAAATTAAAATGGAAACCAATGACTAATGGACACTTTAACCATCCAATATGTATATGACTTGCTATATACGGTTGAAGGCAAGCTACAAAAGTCATTTTGAAACTACCATGGTATATAAAGAGACCCGAAATATTAAATCTAACTCATGGTTTTTACGTTATGGAGTATTTCTCGCAAGTTTTATGTAACAAAAAATCTTACAAAATGATTTATGCACCGTTTATAGTCATTGCATAGAAACCAATCTATATGCAGTGTGAGACTGCCCGTTGATTGATTTTTAGTTGGTCATTGAGCTAAAACTTTTAAAGTTGCTAAATTAGCGTAATCCTAAAACCCTGTTTACAAACAAGTCCAATCTTTGGATTACAAACAAGTCCAATCTTGAAGGATCAAACTTAGTTCCATGTTATCAGGAAGAGCAGAGACCAAGAAGACACTGGATTGAGTAGGCAAGAACTTTGTATATTTTTTCTCAATAACTATTCACCTCTTTACATACTAATTATACACGTTTCTACTGCTGTATACAAGGAAATCAAATCTGTAATTATCTATGATGATTGTACTGAGATCAATTACATTTAATTGCATTTACAACAGAGAATCTTTCCTTATTGTGCTGATTGCTAATCTTCCGGGATTGCTAATCTTCTGGGATGGGATTGCTAATTATCTGCTGATTCTGTCAACACTCCCCCTCAGAGTTGATTCGTGGGATCAACGTATTCAACTTGTGCAGAACAGCTTCAAACGTTCTTCCATTCACAGCTTTTGTCAACACATCTGCTAGTTGATCCTCTGATCGAAAAAACGGTAGATTGATGACTCCTCCTTCTAATTTTTCTTTGATGAAATGTCGGTCAATTTCTATGTGTTTAGTTCGATCATGTGTACAGGATTCTCCGAAATACTGATAAGACGCCTTGTTATCGCATAGTAATGGTGTGGGTAGATTAACTGAAGCCCAGTGTCTTTAAACAGTTTTGTAGCCAAAGTACCTCCGTGACTCCTTTGGCAATACCCCAGAACTCAGGCCTCGGCACTTGAGAGCGCAACCACATTTTGCTTCTTACTCCTCCAGGTCATCAGATTCCTCCTACTAGCATAAAGTACCCAGATGTGGATTTGTCGGTCAGCCAAGTCTCCTGCCCAATCCAGCATCAGTGTAACCTTGAATCTTTAAGTGTCCATTATTTCAGAAAACGAGGCCCCTTCCGGGTGTGTGTTTCAGATATCGCAATTATACGCTTGACAGCATCCATATGGTGTTCCTGAGGATCATGCATGAACTGACTAACAATACTTACCGCAAAGGCAATGTCAGGTCGTGTGTGAGACAGATAGATTAGCTTCCTACTAAACGCTGATACTGTCTTTTATCTGCACAAGGAAGTCCATTAGTCACTTGTAATTTATGATTTACTGCTAAAGGAGTATCACATGGTTTGCAATCAGTCATTCCCACTTCTGTCAATAGGTCCAAGATATACTTTCGCTGTGAAATATAGATTCTAGTTTTCGACCTTAAAAACTTCAATGCCAAGAAAGTACTTTAGTCCTCCGAGATCCTTCATCTCAAATTTGGTAAACAATGCTTCCGGAGACGAGCTATTTCTTCACTGTCATTTCCTGTAATTATCATATCATCGACATAAATAATCAAGCATGTAACCAAACCTTTTCTCCGTTTGACAAACAACGTATGATCCGCATTACTTGTCGGTAGCCATATTGTTTCATAACCTCAGTGAACCTCCCGAACCAGGCTCGAGGAATTGTTTTAGCCCATATATGCCTTCTTGAGTCGGCATACTTCTTTCATTTTGAACCCTGCAGAAAAACCAAGAGGCGGTTCCATATATACCTCTTCTTTCAAATCATCATGTAAGAAGGCATTTTTGACGTCGAACTGATGAAGGGGCCAACTTTGAGTTTTCTGCATTGGAAAACAATACTCTGATTGTATCGATACGAGCCACCGATGAAAAAGTTTCGGAGTAATCAACACCATACGTCTGAGTATACCCCTTGGCAACTAGTCTGTCCTTGTGCCTCTCTATACTCTCCCATCTGCACTGTACTTGATGGTAAACACCCACCGACATCCAACTGGCTTCTTTCCCGCAAGGGAGGAAACACTTTTCCCATGTTTGATTTTTCTCCAGAGCCCTCATTTCTGTTTCCATAGCCTCCTTCCATGCGGTTGCGACTGAGCTTCTTCAACAGTTCGGGGTACCTGTTCCGTACAAAGTGATACAAAAAATCCCCCGAGCTAGATCTGATACTCCTTTCATGGGTGGTTTTTATTGGGTACCTGGAGGCTCGTGATACTCTATCAGAGAGTACCGGTCCAGAGGCTGTCCTCGAGTGCTTCTGGGTGGTATATTCGGTACCTGCTGCTGCTCAGTAATAACATTAGTATCAGTGTGTGTTTTCTGGTGCAGTGCAGTGATCTGGGGAGGTGTTTATGTGGTTTGGAGGGGAGTTTGTGCTAATCGTTGGGATATTTTCTAAGCTACATTATTCAGGTGTACCAAAAAATATTACATGTGTCTCTTCATTCATTGGTGGAGGATCACAAGGTGATGATAATGGCGCTTCGGACGGTACAGTGTTGGGAGCTATAGCACAGTCGGCGTCATCTACTTGCCGTGTTGGGACCGGCCGTCGTATCAGGTGGGTAATGACACCAGCCATCGAGAGTTCCCTCAGATGGATTCTCCCCTGAACCCGAGATTGGGAGGTGTAATAGTATTCAGTTTCAAGAAGATGCAGTCCATGGTAATATGGATGTGATGGGTTCGTGGATTATAGCACCTATATCCCTTTTGTGTAGTAGCATAGCCAACAAATATACATTTTTTAGCACAAGGATCAAGTTTGGTGCGTTTGTGTTTGGGAGTATGGACAAAGACGGTGCAGCCAAACACACGTGGGGGAAGGGAAAAAAGGGATGGAATTTGTGTTGAGCAGATAATATATGGAGAGGTGTTTGGTAGTCAAGGACTTTTGTGGGTAGGCGATTAATAAGATAGGTGGCAGTAGACACATCTTCAGCCAAAAACTCATCGGAACATGCGAATCATACATCATGGCTCGGGTCATTTCAAGGATAATGCGATTTTCCGTTCAGCTACCCCATTTTGTTCAGGTGTATAAAGGCAAGAAGTTTGATAAATAATACCGTTATCATCAAAGAATTAGCTAAGACTCCCATCAAGATATTCTCTCCCATTATCTGACGAAGAATTTGTATTTTTGTATGAAACTGAGTGTGTATCATTTTGTAAAAGTGAATGACCTTTTGGGAGACTTCTGATTTGTGTTTCATGATATATAACCAAGTCATGCGAAGAATAGTCATCACCAAACAATATAAAATAACGGAATCCAAGAGGGGTATTATATGGAGAGGGGCCCCCTACATCAGAATAAAACCAAGAAAACATTTTATCAACACGAGTATTATTGGAAAAATATGATGCTCTAGTCTGTTTGGCCCGAAGGCATGTGTCACAATTAAGCTGACCAACCTGGAAGTAAATAAAGTAGGAAAAAGACGATGGAAATAACCAAATGAGGGATGCCCTAGACGACGATGCCATAACCACAACCTGACGGACTTACTGTTCCGGTGGCAAGATTAGACTGTCCCTGTTGCGCCACTGCATCAACAAAGTACAGCCCTCGGCGTTCAGTACCACGCCCAATGATCTCTCTCGTATGAATGTCCTGAACAAGACAAAACGTAGGAGAACATCAGAACAATGCAGTCTAGAGTTTTAGTAAGCCTGGCTTACAGAAAGCAACTTAGTAGATAAAGACGGAACATAAAGACACTTGTCAATGGTAATGTTTGGGGGTAATAGATATAGAGCCACTAACCCATGACCGGAATAGAGGCCCCATTAGCAGTCTCAACTGTGGTTTTGGTTGGTTGAGTGTATGTGGTGAGATCAGTTTTGTCGTATGTCATGGTGTCGGTCGCTCCACAATCGAATATCCATTGTGGAGTTCCTTGGCTTAAATGACACGCGGAAGTGGTGATGGAATTTGAAGAGTTATTAAGATTTGGGGTCAATCGGGTGAATTCTGGAAATACAGGGGTGTCTTCGTAATTTTGGAGACTGTCTGGGTGTCAGGTGAAGTGTTTGGTAAAGTGGGGGGTCCTTTTGTAATATAGGAAAGTTTAGGGACTGGTTGTACTGCTTCAGATATTTAGGGGGACTAGACTGTCCTGCACAGAAACTTCAGGGACTGAAACAATGTTATTATTAAGTGCAGGGGTACAATAAGCAATTTCAAAAAACAGGAGGGGTATTTATATCGAAATTAGGGTTAGGGTCACCCCTACCCTTCTACCTCCTTTTTCGGCTGCCTCCCTTACACCTGATATCTCTGCTTCTGCGGTCTGGCTGCCATGGCTGCGCTACTTGCTTCGCCCTGTTTGCTTCGATCTTGGCCTTCCATGGCTTTCCTGTTGCCAGTACTTTCACCAGCAGCTTGTGCAGCGGGATGCTTAGGATTTCCTTTTGAAATCATCCTACCATTCTGGAAAACCCAGAATCTGGAAACACTTGTCCCTAGTATGTCACTTTTTTCTTGCAAAAGGTGCATTCCAAGGAGGATTTATCCTCCTTACCCCCGCTGTGATGGGCCCTCCTGAGCGGGGAGGATAGCGTCAGTCCCTCCCTTTGTTCTTCGTGGTCGGATGAGGGTTTAGCAGATAGTCCTTGTCCAACCCCATACGGGACCGTGAATCTGATGGGGCTAAGACGTGTTCTGGACTCCAGCACGTCGTAGTTCATTGTAGGCAGTCTCCACAGTTGGCCATGGGTCTTGTTTCAGAATCTCTTTCTTTGTGTCTGCATACTTATCATCTACGGCTAAAAGTAGTTGATACAACCTTTGTTCTTGAATTTTCCGGTTTGTAAGTAACAATATGTTTCGGATTCTCCATGGGATTGGGATCCATGGAGTCTATACTCATCCAAATCCCTTGAAATTGATCCCACAGTGCTTCTAACGGGCTATTGTTTTGCTTTGATGGTATGTCACTGTTTGTTGTAGATCAAAAATCTGCAAGGGATCACTTCCTGATCCATATGTAACCGCCAAGCCATCCAGAGTGCTTTGGCCGTGGTATATTTTGAGACATTGTTGACAGATTGTCATCTATATTATCAATGAGCCATGTAAAATGAGTTGGTCACTTTGTTCCCAAGAGGGAAAGTCGGATCTGTAGGCAGGGGGGTTGAGGAACCCCTGTTATGTGGGAGCTCTTCCCCCTGCCTCCCAAAGCAATCTCATCAATCTACACCATAAGGTGTAGTTGGTTGCTATTCAATTTTACCTTCAGCGTAAGGTTGGCGGGTTGTGGTGATACTGAGGGCAGGTTCAAATTTTGTTGAAGGAATCGGGCAAATTGTTCATTGATGTCCAAATTGTGCAGGGAGATTTGATTTATTGTCACTGTTGTTTGGCTAGAACTGGGAGTTTCTAACATCTCGTTCTTGATGTGCAGGTGGTTTGGACTGATAAGAATGGATACTGGCTGGGTCTGTTTAAGACGGGTAAGCAAAGGCAATGATGATCAAAATGTTTTGAGCCTTACAAAAACTCAGAACAGGACAGGTATTGCACAGTAGGGTCGGGTATTTCTCTGGCAGTGATGAAGATATAGTTTTCTGAGCCAACAAAAAACAATAACAATATAGGAATCTATTGCTCTGATACCATGTTATCAGGAAGAGCAGAGACCAAGAAGACACTGATTGAGTAGGCAAAAACTTTCGCATATTTTTCCTCAATAACTATCCCACCTCTTTACATACTAATTTATACACGTTTCTACTGCTGTATACAGGAAATCAAATTTGTAATTATCTATGATGACTGTACTGAGATCAATTACATTTAATTACATTTAAAACAAAGAATCTTTCCTTATTCTGCTGATATCTAATCTTCCGAGATTGCTAATCTTCTGGATGGGATTGCTAATTATCTGCTGATTCTGTCAACAGTTCCAACCCCTTAGCACACATTTCCTTTTCAAGACCTGGCCAAGATTTTTTAAAAGTGAATAAGACGACGTGAAAAGAAACCATTATAACCAAAAAAAAAAAAAAAAAAAAATTGAGTCCTACGGGCCACAATCACACATCAAAAATTGGAAGTTGACATTCCATGAGACAAGTGTCGTTCATCTCCTTGAAGTTCTTTTAGATATCATAATCCGTCATAATTACTAGCCATAAACTAACTCTATTGAGGAAACTGTTTAGATGTTTGCCTACATATGAGATATGGTTAGTTGATACACATTCGTTAGATAAAAGCTTGCCATGAGAACATCTAAACGTAAGAGAACTAGATCTTTAGTGCGAGATATTTCGTAAATGTTGGATAAAATTTATAATAAAATTTGGTTTAGATATTTTGTAAAAAAACTCGTAAACGTTTGGTTGCATAATATAATGGCTCTATTTAACGAAACTCTTTTTATACATCATTTTCGATGATCTACATATAAACTCGTGTCATTGAATACGGATGTTTTTTACTAGTTTTATAATTAGGTCATGTGTTCGAGCTACAGAAATATCCTCTTTTATAAAGTGTAAGGTAATGCTGATCGTAAATGATCCGCCTCCTTCTTGGACACTGGTACAAACGTGTGACTTAGTACACCGGAAACATCCTTTTATAATTTTGTCAAAATCAGCTATTTTGGTGATTTTCTTACAATCATACGTCTAGTTTCCCAAAATTTCGTAATTCCATCTATATACATAAATTCTTGCCGTCTGCAAGAGCTACAGGAGCATATTAATGTAATAGTAAAAATCTATATCACTTAGTTCAAAATAATGCAAATAAAATTCTAAGTGACTGAAAAACTCCTTACACCGAACGCTTAATTTACTTCCGAGGGTAACAGTAAAAGTATGTATTTGTCACATTCACAACCCCAAATAGTTTATTGTCTTATAGTAATTCTAAAGGCATTCAACATAAGTCCTCAGTGTTACGATGGAATAAAGGAAAATGATTCACTAAATTAGTTGTGCTTCTTATGTTGTGAACTAACAGTTGATCAACATAGTTTGACGTAATTTTCATTATGGATCATCAAAAAACAACATCTGTGTATTTCTAACACGGATATAGTTGCGTACATTCGACTCTCTATATCTTTTCATAGACAAGAGCATCTAAGATGGTAAAATAATGTTATGGTTGTTGTTTAAAAGACACATATAATGATTATTGTAGTATTAAAAGACGTATGCAAATAAATTAGAATGTCACATCAATAGCTGATTGCGCTTAAAACATGGTTTCAATCTATACTGTATGTTAGTAAACATAATTTGTTGAGATTATTATTCCACGTTGGTCAATTTGAGAAAAAAAATGTAATATGTTTATACATGGATAAGGTGCCACCACACATCGCCTTAAGGTTTTGAGTAGATATACGCCTCGCCTCATGTAAGCCCAAGATTCAACATGGTATCAGAGCCAGTTTAAAATATGGACTCACACCTTGTTTGACCCATAGTTGTCCATTTATTGTTTCTCCTCACACAAGTTCAGATGTTCATGTATGGCTTGTGGTTTGTGAATGAGAGCGGGTTTTTAAGGCGCACGCATATGTCAAGCCACGTTGCCACGTAAGGGCGGATGTTTGAGAATATTGTCTCACATTGACCAATTTGAAAAAATATATGCGCTATACGAGGATGATGTGCCACCATCTATCGCCTTAAGGTTTTAAGTGGATATGAATCTCACCTCATCCAAACACAAGATTTAACATAGTAGTCATGATCATTTCAAAATCTGTGTACATAATTGAATTTTCAAACTCATAAAATATGAAAAGAGGTTGATACATATACGTATGTACATACATGCATACATCAGGTGTATATACATACACATACACATATATACATGTATGTGTGTGTGTTTAACAAATACATTTATGTGTGCACATGTATGTGTAATACACACAACACCGACGTGTGTGTTTATGTAAATGTATTCACCGGTTATGGA
>AP025064.1:7780286-7972592 GCA_036186865.1 Eustoma russellianum | reverse complement strand
TTGTAAACGAAATCTCAGTTGTCTGCCCAATAACATTGGCAGTTTCGGTAAACGCCATCATATCCCCATTAATAAAATGCCAAAAAAATTCTCATTCCTTGTCCCAATGCAACCTTCTTTAAACCCCTAACAAAAATTTCATCACCCCCCAAATCGATCATCATCACAATTTCCCCCTCCATGACTTCCGCCAGGAATCTCCGCCGTCTCGCCGCCATAGCCGTAGCAGCCGGTGGCGCATACACCATTCTCCGTGAACCACCGTTCATCTCTTTAAGTGACAGAGGTGGTAATGGGCCTGTTTTTGAGGCAGTGAAGAGGAAGATTTCCGACCCATTCGCTGTTGTTCCGAGTCGGGTTGTTCAGGAATCTGCTCTTGTCGGGACGACTCCTTCGGATCCGCTTGATATACTTGTGGTTGGTGGTGGTGCCACTGGGTGTGGGGTTGCTCTTGATGCTGCCACACGTGGCCTGCGTGTTGGGCTTGTGGAGAGAGAGGATTTTTCTTCTGGGACTTCTTCTCGGTCTACAAAGCTTGTTCACGGAGGTAGAATGTTGATTTTATGGTTTATGTATGTGTAAATCACTGTCTTTTATCCGTGTTTATAAAAGATTGTACGTTTATATGCGTTCCGAAATGATGGGCTCATGTTGTTTGAAGAAATGGGTGAGTGAAATTAGGAATAATTGGTGATCCAATAGGAAAATGTCACCTTTGAGGAAAATGCAAGCTACGGGGGTGGTGGTCGGTCATTAGGAGTAGAAGGGAGCTATGTATATCTCGATATGTTCCTTGTGCATTTTATTCATTTTATTGGTTACAGAGCAACTAGTAACACATGGGGCGTTTAAATTTTGCTGAAATGCGTGATTTCAAGGGCTAGAGAAAGAAAAGTTTGGTTTGTAGGGTAGAAGACTTATTTGATGTATTCAGATGGAGCTAAAGTTAGAAATATTTTTTATAGTTTTTATGGATATCTCCCTCCTTTTTCTTTAAGACGAAGTTGGCACAATCAAACCTGGAAGCCTAGTACATCCTAGGTGTCGATTTGAGTTAATCAAAAATATATAGTTTGTGCTCAAATGGAATGTTTAAGTGTACAAATTGTTGTTATCTTTACTAGCTTAAGCTTTTAGCTGAGATGACAATTTAACATGATATCAAAACACTAGGAGGTCATGAGTTGAATCATGCTACTCTCACTTTCTAAAGGAAAATTTTATACTACCAAGTCTGACTCTTACTCGGTAAGTTAGCTGTAACTATTTGTTGCGGGTCTAGTTTAGAATTAGCGTACCGTTACAAATAGCGAAAAGAAGTGAGAAGATTCTTTTAGGGATGCAAATTTGGTTGTTTGAAATGTTTTATTTTTTCAGTAAAGAAAGGAAAGGAGAACAAGGGAGTGAAAGGGAGACAATTCGCGATTTCGACAGTCTGCTTTCTTCCAGAAATGGTAGAAGTGGAGAGGAAAGAGATAAAGTATAAGATTAATTGGTGATATGACTAAATGAACTCTCTTCTCCGCTCCCTCTTTTGTCCAGTCTTTCTTTTGCTTTCTTTGCTTTTCCTTCAATCCAAGCAAACACAAACATACCAAATTTGCCTGTTTTAGAGGCAGTTACCAATTTCCATGAGTGAAGGATAACCTGCAAAAAAGTAGGCTAATGCACTTGTCTTCACATCATCGAAAGTCTCTCAAGAGCAAGAGGAATGAGGAAATAAGTCTTGCTTTTTTATTTCTACTACTTTTCACTATTTTGGGCCTATTAAATTGGTAGACTTTGGTTTTGGTTAGCGTGGAAGTCTACTCTGGTGATGTCACTAAAAAATACACTGACCATGTTTGGATGTTCATATGTGCAAGATAGCTTATTGACAGGAATAGTCGACATTATATTTGTTTTGTTTGGATATTGCTTCGTGCTTGAGCATACATCGGGCAATTAAATGGAGGATCCTTTCTTTTTTGAGTCAGATTTGGATGCTCCAAATATGATAATTTAAGTGACAAGGAGTATGATAAGTCGAGGGCGGATGAGATCTGGACTGGAGGTAGTAGACTTGCCATCTGGAAGTCTAACATGGGTGTGTAATCAGGTGATGGGTGTGCTGAAGGCTTGCAGCCAGGTAGTCAAAGGAGTTCTACTTAGGGGAACTAGAGAGAAAGCTTGTTAACTCCTTTAAGTGCAATCAAATTAACTCCTTTAAGTGCAGTTTTGATTGCAGGAGTTGAAGATAGTTTTCACAGAAAAAAAAAAGAAGAGTTGAAGACAGCAAATGAAATGATGCAGTCATATACGAGGAGAGGGCAATTCTTTCTAGCAGACTGCATTCGGATGGTGTTCTGCTGAGAAACCACCGTTTGTGGATGTTTCCTCGTCCTATATGTGTGATTAAACCTAAATGAAGGCGTAATGTTGTGTCAAATGTATATACTCTAAATCTGTCTGGGAAGCTGTTTTGAAAAAACTAAAGTGTTAGGATTCCATCTACTCATAGGACGACCTTCAGACTTGGCTTCTTACCAACTGCTGAGCATCAAAATTTCAAAAGGACTTGGTGAACTTTGCCCTGGTAAGTAACTAATGTTCAATTTGGAGAGAAAGAAACACCAGATTCCACCAAGTTATTCAGAGAAATTGGAAAAATATTATGAAGGACATTCTGCACAACATAAGTTTTTTGCAACATCGTGGAAGGGTATCAAAATGAAGAAAGTGAACTTGGAAATTGCTATAAACTTGGATCTACCTATGAAGATTTTCAAATCCAAGGCATCTGGATGCAACTTTACTTACTGTTTCTCTAATTTCCAGTTGCCTTTGGCTTCTGGTATTATTTTGCTAGCCACAATGGCTATTCCCTATACTGGGCTTTGGAGATTTATCTCTGTCCTAGTCTTTAATTACATCATCCTAGTATCAATACCATCAGTACTCTACTTCCTACTCAGTTTAGTAGTCTACTACCTCCTCAGACTTAGGGGACTCTTTGCCTTTTGTGTGTTATCAGTTTCTTGGATTAATAGTAGAACATGGATAGGAAAGACCAACTTGTATTTTGAGCAAGCCTTGCTTGCTGTCTCCCTAACTGAGATGTCTACCATTGTAAATTTGCCTGATTTGGGCTGGGCTCATGTATGAGAAATTTCAACTTGCAAAAGAAAAAAAATGTTGTTTCAATTGGAAAATTTGGACATTTACTGAAAGGGAAAGCTTTGTTTTTGCTCTGTTAAACTCCCAAATTGGTCTTGCTCGCAATCAATGAGCAGAAAAGGTTAAACTCCGATTAGGCTGTCAGACTGCCAAATGCTTATGGTGGGTTGGCTGTTCATATGTACCTGATTGAATCTTATAATTCAACAGTGAATAGCTTTTGTAGAACTATTGGTCATTTCAGTTTTAGCTATGACTTTGACAACTGAAATGACCGGTAGTTCATAGTTTTGTCTTGGATTGTATTAACTATCTGGTAGTGGGTTTGTGTTGAGGGATCTGTTTTTCAGACTGTTCTCAGTTGTCATTGTTCTTATCTGACTTTGGTTCTTTGTTGTCTCATCTCAGGTAATCTCGCTAATTTGGATTTTAGGGATTGAACAAGAACCTTCTTTTTTCTCCAAATGTTAATGGATTGCAGTGCACACCTCATAGTAAATTCAATATGTTTCCCTATTTCAACATTGTCTTGAGAAAGGGCCCATGTTTGCACTTTCTTCCTTTTTATCCTAAATTGATGATTAGAGAAAAGGATTCTTAAGATTACAATATTCTTGAATAGTTGGTCTTTGAATTTTGTAGATTGATTCTTTTTTTTTTTTTGGCAGGAGTTCGCTATTTGGAAAAGGCTGTTTTTAATTTAGATTATGGTCAGTTGAAGCTAGTCGTTCATGCACTGGAGGAGCGTAAACGGGTCATCGAAAATGCTCGGCACCTCTGTCATTCTTTGCCATGCATGACACCATGTTTTGACTGGTTTGAGGTGATCTACTATTGGATGGGTTTGAAAATGTATGATCTGGTCGCTGGAAGACACATTCTACACTTATCCAGATATTATTCTGCCAAAGAGTCTATTGAATTATTTCCAACTCTGGCAAGGAAAGGTAGAGATAAAACCTTGAAAGGGACTGTGGTTTATTATGATGGACAAATGAATGATTCGAGGCTTAATGTTGCGATAGCATGCTCTGCTGCATTGGCTGGTGCAGTGGTGCTAAATTATGCAGAAGTTGTGTCTTTTTTGAAGGATGACTCTGATAGGATAGTAGGTGCGCGAATACGGGATAATATATCAGGTATGTTGACCTTCAATATTATATTTTCTGCAGTTTTAGCTTGAGTTTAATCAGTCTATTGGTTGTTCAGAAAAGTTCGTTGTACCTTTGTGAATGTTTTGACATTCTCCTAACTGCATTTAGCAGACAGTTGATTCTTCCTTTTACCCTTACTTGCTTGGGAGTTTTTTTGGTTTTTTAGAAAACTATTGTGGGCCTTCTTTTGTCTTCTACCATAAGAAGGAAGAAAATGTGGACTGAAGCAGTTTGACTCAAGTAACATTCCTGTTCACTGCATCCGGCTGTTGCATCAGTATATTTTCTTGGTTGTCCCAATCTTCCAAACCTTTTTCTCCATCCACGTGTTCTCTTTCTGGTTTCTTTTACATTTTTTTGGTGGATATATGAGTCGATTCTTCTTGTCTAGATTATGCTATGGTTTTGTTTAGTTGAGATTTTAATACTTGTCAAATTACACAGGCGAGGAGTTTGATACGTATGCAAAAGTAGTTGTTAATGCTGCTGGACCATTTTGTGATTCTGTGCGTAGAATGGCT
The DNA here is from genome assembly GCA_036186865.1 of Eustoma russellianum. NCBI lineage: Eukaryota > Viridiplantae > Streptophyta > Magnoliopsida > Gentianales > Gentianaceae > Eustoma > Eustoma russellianum. The sequence goes on along the minus strand of AP025064.1, from coordinate 7,967,761 downwards.
GACAAAGATGCAAAACCCATGATCTGTCCTAGCAGCGGTGTACATATAGTGCTACCAGATTATTATTCACCTGAGGGAATGGGATTGATTGTTCCGAAAACAAAGGATGGTCGCGTTGTATTCATGCTTCCCTGGTTAGGGAGAACTGTTGCAGGAACCACAGACTCCAACACCTCTATCACAATGCGCCCAGAGCCCCATGAGAATGAGATCCAGTTCATATTGGATGCAATTTGTGATTATCTCAATGTTAAGGTATGCTCGTTTAAGTAAAGTGAAACATAATTGTCTCTGTATCTAGCTGTCTCTTAGTAGTTTGTATAAGTCTCTCTCTCTCTCTGTTTTCCCCCTTTTGCACCCTTTTGTTGTTGTTGACTTTTTAGCAAAGTATATGGTTTTTGGTTATGCACATGCATTTCACTCTTTTTGCGTTGTTTATGTTTTCCTGCTTTCGATTGTATGAGTGTTCTGTAAACTTGGATTTAAAGGGGAGCGTAAGTGTCTTTGTGTTCTAGGCAACACTTTTACTTACAGAAAAAGTTAGGGTTGTAAGAGAAATTCTCGGCACATACACGTTCTGTTGGCTGTTAAAAGTTTGTTGACGAAAGTACTGTTTTTGAAAAATGTCATATTTTAGACTTTTTTATTGATCAAACCAACGTTGAGTCCTGTGCGGAATATAATACAATACGGAGTGTCTTGGTACATTAAGGATAACCATATATCTCACTGTACCATGTTCACGTGCTTATTTCCTTAATCTGCTACATTTTGTACTACTGTATATCAGTCTGTAGATGTATTTATAATTTATAGTCACAGATGGGATTGCTAGGATTATGTTGAATTATCCTTGATGTCTTGGTACATTAAGGATAACTCTCACTATACCGTGTTCATACGTGTTATTTTAATTCTTTTAACCTGCTGCATTTTGTACTTACTGTATTTCCTTTTGTTTTTGGTAGTTTTACCGATACTGTATATCAGTTTTCAAATGTATTTATTTCTTATAGACGCAAATTGGAATTATTATGATTTTGTTGAATTACCCTTCTTGATGAAATACGAAGGGTTATTCTTTTTTTTTTTTTGTAATTTTATTCCACATCATTTTCACCCGCTATTAATTTATAACCACTGCAACAGATATAGTGGAAGTCCATATTTTCCCCCATATTCTCTTAATTTTATATGTTTGTATGAAGATTTGGGGTTATGTTTTGTCCACGTTCAAAATGCCGCTTTCTTATGATGGGTCCAGTTCAGTTGAGATTAGTAGTGGAAACCAAAATGTTGGTTCGTCTCCTGAGTCTTGTCTCCGCCTTTTCTATCTGATATATTTTCCTCTCTTGTTCTCTCTCATGGTGGGCTGACTACACATACATGTAGGGTTGTAAAATTAGCTACTTCGGTTCTTAAATATTGTCTTTCTTGTGGATACTTATGTAAGTGGTTACTTTAGGTGCGACGCACAGATGTGCTGTCTGCTTGGAGTGGTATTCGGCCATTGGCAGTTGATCCTAAAGCAAAGAACACAGAGAGCATTTCCAGAGACCATGTTGTGTCTGAGGATTACCCTGGTTTAGTCACAATTACTGGTGGGAAGTGGACTACATATAGAAGGTATATAACATTTGACCTATCTGCTTGAATAAAATGAGCAAGTGGTAAAAAAACCAAAAAAGAAGGGGGCCAGGTTGGTGGTCAAGTATAACAGGCTGATATGTATTGTTTTTTTTTATTGAAAGAAAGACCTTGTTCGAGTTAGTTAGAGGGGCATTTGATCAAGTTTCAGAGCCATGCTTTACATTTTTATTAGGCTTAATATCATACTTCTTTGCTGACTATGACATTTCAGCATGGCAGAAGATGCAGTTGACACTGCTATAAAGGCTGGAAAGTTGAATCCAACCAATAAGTGTGTGACTTACAATATTCCGCTTATAGGAGCTGATGATTGGGATCCTGCATTCTTCACGGTACTGGCCCAGCAGTATGTGCGTATGAAAAGAACCAACACTGGAAAAGTTGTTCCCGGAGTGATGGACACTGCTGCAGCGAAGTATCTATCTCATGCGTATGGTACTTTGGCAGAAAGAGTTGCCGCAATAGCTCAGGTTAGAAAATTATTTTCTTGCACCCAGTGCCAGTGCCATCCTTTTTGCTCGGTTGATACTCTCAGAGGTCTTACTGATTGTATAGGCAGAAAAAAAATGATTTGTTTACGTATTTGTCAGTGGAGGTCTAGATGCATGCATTGACAATCTTGAAACTTGTAGAATGAAAATCTGGGGAAGCGCCTTGCCCATGGATACCCTTTTCTAGAAGCTGAAGTTGCATATTGTGCTCGACAAGAGTACTGCGAATCTGCTGTGGATTTCATTGCCAGAAGGTCTCGTCTTGCATTCCTTGACACGGATGCTGCTGGACGGGCACTTCCACGCGTGACAGAGATACTGGCAGCTGAACACAAATGGGATAAATCAAGGCAGAAACAAGAGCTGGAGAAAGCCAAAGAATTCCTAGAAACATTCAAGTCTTCCAAAAACGCTCAATTTCATGATGGGAAACATGCATAGTAAGTCATATACACAATTGTATTGCACCTTAAACTTATTCTTCATTGTTGTCAATGCTTGTTCTACTTTTTCTAGGTTCTATGACCATGAATATCGAAGTCCAGATCTGGAAACTGACCGTCTGCATTTGTTTATTGAACATATATATAAACCTTCATCTTCTGTGGTAAGACAATCTTTTTGTTCCCCCTTCTTATCGCGCAGGATGAAGTATGAAGTACAATAGCTGGGGGCCAAATAATGTATCTATAAATATATAGATTTTGTTATTATCTAAATAATTAGCCATGCATTCCCAGAATTTTGTGAGCCATTTTCCCAGACGGCGGCGAGTTTGATCAAAACCATGGAGAGTTTCTTTCCTCCTTAATTATAACATTTATATTTTGGATTCTTGATGTGTCGGGGCAGTGTGGATTGTTATCATATGTACCAAATGATATGCTATGGAACCGGATTCAAATGCAATGTTACAGGTACCAAGTTTTTCTCCATGCTCTACATATGTATTTATATATTTCTTTCTGGATTTTTCTTTTTCCACCTCCAATATATAACTGTATATCATGCTACAGCCTGAAGCGAATGACAATTGAATGATTTCTTGGTTCATTATTTTTGGGGCTAGTCTATATATTTGTTTTTGAGATTGAAGTTCTGCAGAAGGGTTATTTACCAGGTGAGAGATTCTTAACCCCGGATGGTAAATTTTTTCATAGTCCATCTGTGTAGTTATTCTTTGACCCATATACGTGACTCTGAAATAATATCATGTCACGAAATGATTGTGCTTAAAACAAAGAGGTATATCATTTTATGGTTGTGCTTAAAACAAAAGGCGTTCTCGGTGCATTAGCCTCATGTTTTTGCGCAAGATCTGGATAAAAGTCGAATCGCTTCGCGTTCTGATGTACGCAGTCTTTCCTACACTTTGTTCAAGAGGTGGTTTTCGTGGCGCGAACCCGTGATGTCTATCATATCCTTATTGGTCGAGAAATAGCTACTAGGGTATCTAGAAGTTGGTCCTGAACTTTTTTAAATCTGCGGTAAAATGGATTAAACTTCAAGTTGACACGTCCTGATGTATATTACCTTCGCTGGTCATCCCCAAACTACCCTAGCGTAATTTCCTAGTCTATTCTGCAACAATGATTTTCAATTTCACTAATGTAATACGTGTTTTACAGTTGCATATAAAGAGGATGACGCATCCCTCAAGGTAAATTTAAAACAAGGGGTCTGTTCTTACATGTTTATTCCTTATATCTTAGTGTGATTATATGGAGTTTTGCTTTGAACGAGATATCTTGATAGTTTAATTAAGTTGACCCCCAAAAGGTTTACCAATGACAAATGAAAAAAATTCGAAATTAAGTTGACCCAGGGTTTGGACAAAACTGCCAATTGTGTCATAAGTCTTGGACTGCTCTGCCAAAGACTTATAAAGTTCTGGATGACAAACATCAATCATTCAAAATTTGATGGATCAATCATTCAAAATTTGATGGATTTAATAAATGGAACGCAAGCAAAATATACCCAATGTAGAAAAGTAATTTCAGGAATGAAAAATTGTATTTGATTGATTAATTACTTTACAATATGCCCAATTTATAACTACACAATGAATCTATCTATGGTATATTTTATTTACACGGGATATGGTTGATTTGTTACATTCATGTCTTCTCTGATCTCCTAAATCATATCTTTTCTGATCCTTTTTTCCGTCCCTCTCAAGTTGAGCATTTAGATCTTCAATGTTTAACGTGCCCAGCGTAGATGCAAACACTTTCCCAATTACTTCTTTAGGCAGTATGTCTGTCAGCTAATCTTCTGACTGTACGAAAGGGATCTTAACTATGCCGTCCTCGAGCTTTTCTTTGATAAAGTGTCGATCAATCTCGACGTGTTTGGTCCGGTCATGTTGCATAGGATTCTTCGAAATATTTACTGTTGTTTCATTGTCACAGTTCAGCTGAGGTGGTTGTGCCAGCAGGAAACCCAACTCTTACAGTACCTTCTTAAGCCATAATACCTCCATGACTCCTTTGGCAATCCCTTTGAACTCTGCTTCTGCATTAGATAATGCGACGACCTTTTGTTTCTTGCTCCTCTACGTAACCAAATTTCCTCCAACCAGGGCAAAGCACTCTGACGTAGACATTCTATCATTTAGGTTGCCTGCCAAATCTGCATCTGTATATATTTCCACATCCAGGTGACCATGCTTTCCAAACAATTTGCCTCGCCCTACCGTTCCTTTTAGATACATTACGGTACGCATTATAGCTTCTAAATATTCTTCGTGCGGTTTGTGCATGAACTGACTCCCAACTTTAACAGTATAAGCGATATGCAGTCATGTACAGTTAGTTTGCCAACTAACTTCTGGTACTGCTCCCAGTCAACCATTGGTGCTCCTTCTATGAATTTCAGCCTTAAGTTTGTCGTCATCGGAACATCACGGGGTTTGCACTAGAGCATTCTCATTTCTGCCAGTAAGCCAAGCACATATTTTTATGAGACTGACGAACTTCTATCCCTAGAAAATATTTCAAATCCTCCAAGTCTTTCATCTCAAACTCAGTGAATAATCTCCACTGAAGCTCTTCCATGTTTGACGGAATTTGCCTTCATGTGAATGTCAAAAACCCGAAGGGCATCTCCACCTAGGCCGTAGGCTGTCGCAAGACCATCTACAGAGCCTTGGCAGTCGGGCATTGGGACACGTTATTCACTAGGCTTGGTTCAATATTATGGATCAGCCACGTGAACACCAAATGGTCCTATTGCTCCCACTGAGGATATGCCGGGTCTGTGACCGAGCCAAAACGTTTAGTCCAAAAGAAAGGTAAATGATCAAAATAAAAGGGGAGAAGGATCGATGGTATTACATCAAACCAAAAATAGAAGTTCCCCCATAAACCGCAGCATTTCCACGTTAACCGAGCTCCGTCGTGCCTGCTACAACTGAGTTAGGATCTCCTCATCGCACCCTCCTTTACCGCACTGTCCACCGTCCGACACGTGTCAGCAGGATGGTGAGGCTAAATGAGGGTGACCTGTATCTAGTCTCACCACCCTTTCTGCTGCCACGTGTCGAAGCGGTGAAAGGATCCCGTCCCACTTCAACTCGGGCCGATTTTTCCATATAAGTGCATTTTGTAGACTTGGATTTCAATTCTCAATAGACAATTTCTTCACATGTATATGTGAGTTGATAAAAAAGCATGTTGTAAGATGTTGGATGATTTTGATTCCATGTCCAAATAACGTAGCTTCCTGCTCTTAGCAGTATGTGTAATAATTGATAATCACGCATAATTGCAATATTTTGTTTTAAATATTAATTATCTATATTGAAAAGCGACTAACAAACACGAAAATGAGATACCGTAAAACAAATACTATAATACAGACATTAGCTAGCGTTTGAGGTTTGTAAGCATATTTAAATGATATTTATAATCACGATTTCAATCATATGATTTACATAATCTAATTTAATAATTTTGATATAAGAAGCTTACTTTATATACATTATAACGTACTCATTGTAATTCCCATAACTTACACCTTATGTAAGATAATCAGATTTTACAAATGTTATTATTATTATTATATATAAAAAATCATTTGTTCCATATACCAGAAAATTTACAAAAGAGAGAAAATAGAGTTAAAACTTTATTACTTATTTAATTATAATTGCAATTAATAATACACTTTCCATTTCCAAGACGCACTATTCCTTGACTTTAGAATATGATAAAATAAAGTAAAATGACTCACTAAATTGGCTGCGCTTTTTATATTGTGGAGTAACAGTTGATCGACACAGTTTGACGCAATTCTCATTATAGTTCATTATAAACAACCTCTGTATAGTCACGTACATCCGACTCTCTATATTCGTCATGCATATGACTAGGGCTGTAAACAAGCCGAACGAGCTGAGCATTACGTTGTTCAAGTTTGGTTCATTTAACTTTGCGAACGAGCCAAGCTTGTTCGTTTATTTAAACGAACATATTTAATTGTTCAAGCTTGGTTCGTTTAACTCACGAACAACATTAACGAGCCGGACACCTTAAACGAACGGTGCCACATACCGAGTTCGAACAAAAAAAAGGTGTTTAAACTCTGTTCATTAACTTTTTATCCGAGCCGAACTCGAGCTCCAAACGAACCAAACAACCGAACGGCTTGGTTCGCCCTGCATATGACGACATATGCAAGAGCGGTAATGTTGTTGTGCAATTAATAATACAATGCAAACTTTCTCCAGAACAAGAGCCATTAATCATATAAAAGAAAGAACAGCTCGGTCCGTTGTACCCGAAAGTTGGAGTGGCCGGCCGCCACCAATCCCTCAGTGTTACTTCAACCAACCACCGAGACACTTCTGCGGTATATGTTCATTGATACTCTGGAAACCAAGCAAATCAGCTACACATGGATTTGCCCAATCAAAATCCTGAAAGAACCCGCCAAGTACTCCAGCCATGCATCAATGTCAGCAACAGCAACCCCCTTCAGATCACAATTCGTTTGCCCAATTCAAACCCTAACCTTAATTTCAATTCCGCCCTTATTCCTGGCAGTTCCAGTTCGACCGGCAGTTCTAATTTGAATTATGTGTCTAACCAGTTGTTTTCTGTATCTATTCCAAGAAAGCGTCGTCGAGGTAGGCCCCGGAGAATGACGCCGTCGGTTGACCAGGTATATTCTTCGTCGTCATTAGATTCCTCTACGGCTCATTTTGTTTCCGGTTTTACATCTAGCGATTACCCTAGGAATCATAGTCTGGTAAGAGTGCCAGTACCAAATGTAAGCGCCGATTTGTCCGAGGAAATTATTGTGATTAATAAGGAGGCCACATCCGAGGCGTTGACAGCATTATCAGCTGGGTTTCCAGCTGATTGCCTCACTGAAGAGGAGATTAAGGCCGGGGTTGTTTCTGTAGTGGGTGGTATCGAGCAGGTTAATTACATTTTAGTGAGGAACCATATAATTTCGAAATGGCGGGAAAATGTGTCAGGATGGTTGTCCAAAGATGTGTTTGTCAATGTAGTGCCCCAGCATTATGCTGGCTTGTTGGACTCTGCTTATAATTATTTGACTTCACATGGGTACATCAATTTTGGGGTTGCTCCTGGGATCAAAGAGAAGATTCTAGTAGAGCCTAGTAAGCCAAATGTGATTGTGATTGGAGCAGGGCTTGCTGGTTTGGCTGCTGCACGGCAGTTGATGTCATTTGGGTTTAAGGTGACTGTTCTGGAGGGTCGTAAACGTGCAGGTGGGAGAGTATACACGAAGAAAATGGAGGGAGCAAATAAAAGTGCATATGCGGATCTTGGTGGAAGTGTGTTGACAGGTACCCTCGGGAATCCACTTGGTATTTTGGCAAGACAGCTGTCGTGCACACTACACAAAATCAGAGATAAATGTCCAATTTATAAGTTGGATGGCAGGCCAGTTGATCCACATTTAGACCAAAAGGTGGAGAAGGCCTTTAATGACCTGTTAGATAAGGCTAGCAGTCTTAGGCAGTCAATGGGAGAAGTCTCACAGGATGTGTCTCTTGGTTCAGCATTGGAGACTTTCTGGCCAGTTTATGGGGATGCTGTCGACGAAGAAGAGATGCGTTTATTCAATTGGCATCTGGCAAATCTGGAATATGCTAATGCAGGATTGCTCTCAAAACTTTCACTTGCATTCTGGGACCAAGATGACCCCTATGATATGGGAGGGTGTCATTGCTTTATGTCTGGAGGAAATGGGAAGTTGGTTCAGGCACTTGCTGAGAATGTGCATATATTATATGAGAAAACCGTGCAAAATGTTCGTTATAATAGTGAAGGAGTTCAAGTAATTGCTGGGGGTCAGGTTTTTGAGGCTGATATGGCTCTTTGTACTGTTTCTCTGGGAGTTCTAAAGAACGGGTCCATTACATTTGTCCCTGAGTTACCTCAAAAGAAGCTTGATTGTATAAAGAGGCTGGGATTTGGTTTGCTAAATAAGGTGGCTATGCTTTTCCCTTATGTGTTTTGGCCTACTGATATTGATACATTTGGTCATCTGACTGAGGACGTGGGCCATCGGGGTGAGTTTTTCCTTTTCTATAGTTACTCAACGGTGGCTGGTGGGCCCCTGTTGATTGCTTTAGTAGCAGGGGAAGCTGCGCATATGTTTGAGAAGATGCCTCCAACTGACGCTGTGACAAAGGTTCTTCAAATTCTGAAAGGTAAATCTTAGTATCCCATCCCTAACCCGTGGCCCCTCTCCCAAACAAAAAAGGGGTGGGTAAGGCTCTTGTGTTTGGAGCTTCTGCCAACTCTTGATAAATAATTAAGGAATTAAGGTCTATTTTGTTTTGCCCTTTAACCATGTTTGCATCAGCTCATGTGACCTGGAACCTTCTTTCTGTCCACCACACACGTGTCAATTTGATACTGCACGGATGTAGGTGCTGTTTCGGGTTCATTGATATTTCGATTGGATGTTGGGTGCTTTGATTAGAAGCCTGTGGATTGATTGCCTTTTGAGTGAAGGGTAGAATATGAAAGAAACATGATTGTCTTGGTTTTTTATGAATAAACTTAACATTTTTTGACGATTAGGATAAGGTTTTTTCCCTACAAAATCTCTTCCATGCATACCTTTATCTATCTATCTATACATATATATGTATGCATATATATATATACACACACACATTTATATACACACACATATATACATATATATATACATATATATATACATATATACATACATGTATATATACATACATATATATATACATACATATATATATATACATACATATATATATACATACATATATATATATATGTATGTATGTTTGTATGTGTGTGTGTGTGTATATGTATGTATATAAATATGTATGTATGTGTCTGTGTTTGTGTGTATATATATTCAATACCCTACTTTTCCTCCATTTTGATGTGTGTGTGTGTGTGTGTGTTATATATTACATTTATAGGCGTAAAAAATGATACTGAAGTTTTTATACTCTTGTCTCTGTATGTTTTGATAATTAAAGAATCAGACATTTTGATGAGTCCTTATCCGATTCTTCCACCTGAGTCTAGGTAACATAGGACTAGCATCTTCTGAATGGGTCTAAAGGTTAATTTAGTCTCGTGTAGTAGCTTTTTTTCGCTACATTGAGAAATCTTTTCAGGTACTATAATATGGACATGACTTGGTACTTACCTCTGTGTGACCGGCTATTTTTTTTTTTTTTTTTGGCCTGTTGATACAGGTATTTTTGTACCACAAGGAATTGAGGTCCCAGAGCCCATTCAAACTGTCTGCACTAGGTGGGGTGCTGATCCATTCTGTTTAGGTTCTTATTCCAATGTTGGTGTAGGAGCATCAGGAACTGACTATGATATCTTGGCTGAAAGCGTTGGTGATGGTAGACTTTTCTTTGCTGGTGAAGCCACCAATAGGCTTTATCCAGCTACTATGCATGGAGCATTTCTTAGTGGCTTTAGAGAAGCTGCAAAAATGTCCCGTTCTGCCAGTATTAGTGCCTTGAGGTCTAAAGTCGATAGAAACCCTTCTAAAAATATGTATGCTTGTGCATCTTTACTTGCTGATCTATTCCGGGAGCCAGACTTGGAGTTTGGTAGTTTTTCAGTAATTTTTGGCAGGGAATCTTCCGATCTTAAATCAACAGCGATCTTAAGGGTGACTTTTAGTGGAACACAAAAGAGAAGTGCAGATCAGCATTGTAATAAAGTACTTTTTCAACAGCTTCAGTCTCATTTTAATCAGCAACAGGATCTTCATATATATGCTCTCTTAAGTAGGCAGCAAGCCCTAGAGCTTAGAGAAGTAAGAGGGGGTGATGAAATGAGGTTGCATCATCTTTGTGAAAAGTTTGGAGTGAAATTGGTTGGGAGAAAAGGTCTTGGGTCATCTGCGGATTCTGTTATTTCTTCTATTAAGACTCAAAGAGGCAAACGGAAAAGCCTTAAATCTGGTGGGTACTTTATCCTTCCGTTCATCTATTTTATCCAGTACTTGTTTAGTGTTGCAGGTTATGTTTATCTATGTGAAACTAACTTCCTTCTCCCCTCCTCCTTCGAAAAGGTACATCAGAGTATAAAGGGGCAACTATGAAGCAAAAGATGGTTAGGTATGAGAAGGAGCTCCTGGTTGGACACTGGTTTTTGACGATCATTTTTTTTCCTTTTTCAGTGGATTAACTTTTACAATGATAATTTACTGACTGGACTTCTCTTTTGTGTTGCTTGTTATTTTTCAGGAAGGCTAAAATTCTACGAAAGGCCAATGGCTCTGTGCCACTAAACTCTCTTAGTGAAGATCAAGTGAATACCAGTGCCACCAGCTCCACTCATTTAGCTAGTTCAACCTTTGGATCCCAGATCAGTGGGTCTTAGTAATGGCTGTCTCCCTTGTACTCCCCATGATGTAGAGAGAGAATTAAACACTAGCAAGGGCTCGGCCCTTGTATCCAGTGCACTATACGAAATTAAAGTCAATGAGGATGCTCATATTCGTCCAGATATTTCTGGATCACACTCCAAAGGCATGGATGGCAGTATGGTGTATAACATTCCTCTGATTTATGATTTTGGAGATCCTGTAATAAGTTTCTATGATGGCTTTGCTGGCACAGCTAATTCTGGTGTTGATGCTTCATTATCGGCTAGCGTAGATTGTTTCATTCCTCCTATTTCAAATGATGGGGAAAATTTAGCTGGCATTGCCGACTGGTGTATTCCATCAAATCAAATACATATGCAAATTGGGCATTAAAATTTTCACCGCCTTCAGATGCGAATTCTGGTAATTTGTAGTTGAGCTGCAGCTGTCAAATTTGGATAACGCACATGTCCACAACGCAGAAGGGCTTTCTGACTGGTAAATAGCTTTCAATCATCCAGAGCTATGTTCTCAAAATATTATTGATGTTCTGTTGATGTTTCTGAATTACTTTTTTGGTTTTTCTAAATTTCTGCTGGTTCTTGATTGATATTTTTTGGATGTTTTATGGCTTTTCTTTAATATAATGATAGAAGAACAACTTATGGAAATTCCATAGATATATCCCGCTCTCTTAAATTTAATCATTTTGCATTTATAGTTCCTGATTTGAAATTAAAAGTTGCATGAAGAGACCACTGTTGAACACGGGTGACTTCTGAAATTGTTGGCTTAGTGATGACTATTTCTCTTTCAAAAGCCAAAGTCGGTATAATTGTGAATTACTAATTAGCTAAGGTTCCGACATTCTTTTATTTATTTATACTTATTATTATTATCTCACATGATACTGCTGCTGAAACAAGCCGAATTCTTTTATTTGAAGGAATAAACTTTAAAGTGTCCTTTTATTTGAAGGAATAAACTTTAAAGTGTCCGTATATATCATTCATGAACCATCTATTCTCTAAAATTGTGTTCTTCATTTTGTTCTTTTGGTAAGGCACTGTCATAAAAAGATCAGGATGTGATTTACGAGGTAGATAGTGCTTAAGAATGAATCTAGAATCTGCTCACTTTGTAGATGGGAAAAAGGGTAGACTAGAACATGAAAGCACCCCTGAGGTGTGAAGACGAAGAACCAAATAAAATGCAATGCTTACACTTGATGATGAATTTGTAAGATGCAAGATTTTGGTTTGGCAATTACAAGTTGGATAATTTCATCATTCTTCTGTTTTTGGACTTCTCTATGCAATGTTTGGTTACTTGTTGTCTTGTGCAGTCTAATGTGTTCACTCCATTAATAGGGACATACAGGTTGCATAAAAACTTTGGAACATTTAAATGACCAACAAAGTGACTTTCCAAAATGGATGGTTGGAAGGTCGTGGCAATTTTACTGCAACATCCTACGTAAGAGCCATGGCTGGGTAGCCAGAAGCAGCTCTACCAAGACTGGGAGCTTCTCAATCTCTAACGGAACAGGCTCTTCATAAAGTTTAAAGCTAGAGATTCTGTAGAAAAGGGAAGGATTCTTATGATTTGGTGGCTTTCCAGAAGAGGGATGAGGAGGCAGCTGCTCATCACCTGTCAGCATGCAAGCATTGTATTGGCTCATATCCTTGCTGGTCTTGGCTTTTCTTTATTCTGTGGCAAATGTGTCCTATCCAGCTTAAACCTCCATGGAAGACGCGCAGCGGTGATTTGATGTTCTCCTTAATTGAGATACGGCAATAGTTGTATGATGATTGCAAGGTAAAAGCAGACTAGAAACTGGTTGGAGGAACATTATTGTGGCAAAACGGACTGTTCCTTGAGGTTGTATATCAATGTTAGGTTCTTGGAGAAGAATACACAACTGTACAGATAGCTTATTCGATACTTTTAGCAATTTACATTCATTGCTGGCCATTGTAAATTTTCACATGCTCTCTTCTTTTGTTGGATATTGGAAGTTTGGAACTTCCATTGGATACAATAGATATTTTCTCAAAAGATAAATACTAGTTTATATTTGTTGTTGCTTTAAGCTGTTGGAAACTAGTGAAGGGCAGCTTTTCACTTATAATAAACCGAAAGAAAAAGGAAAAAAAGAAGAAGAAGAGAGTCTATTCTTGGATGATCCTCAATGGAACATGAGTAGAATATATGGAGATTTCTTGATATAGGGAGATTTTGTTTGACATGTATACTGGGGAGAAGGGGTTGTCTATGACAGACCATAGAATGCGGCCCATTTTTCTTATCTACAATTAAGGGTGTCAAACGGGTCGTGTATCGTGTTTCGTGTATCGTGTTTTTCGGGTTTTGTGTATCAAAGTGCCGTACCCATACCTTACCCGTTTGCTTTACGTGTATAGATGTAGATACCCAAACCCGTACATGTCAGGTTTCGTGTCGTGTATCGGGTATACCCACGAACTTGACAAGTACAAATATTTCAAGTCGTGTATAGGTCATTTCATGTATTTTTCAGGTATTTTCAGGTTTCGTGTATTTTTCAGGTTTCATGTACTTAAACGACTACTGATACAATGTATGAAACAACAATACGTACACAACCAAAGGTTAAAGATTAAAATGAGTGAGGTCCTCTAAACTCAAATCACTTGACTACGCAATAATAGATTAAAGAAATGAGATTTGGAAATGGAGGAAGGGAGAAACCGAATAGGGTTACTTAGTAGCACGGTAGTCTTTTTTTTTAGAAAATTTATTTTTTATTTTATTAATCATAAATTTTATTTAAAATTATTTTTTAAATTTTGTGTATAAACGGGTATAAACGGGTACCCGCGAGTTTACCCGGACACGACCCGCCGTTGGCGTGTATATTTCAGGTCTTACCCGATTTGTACACGAAACCCACCAAGGTCATACCCATACCCACGAAAATTCGTGTCAGGTTCGTGTCGTGTTTCGTGTCGTGTCTGAAATTGCCACCCTTATCTACAATAAGGAATTATGGACGATTTTTGAAATATTTTTGGAACAAATTATCATCATCATCCGTACTCAGTATATTCCAACGACAGTAAAAGCTCTCGCTAGGGTCTGGGGAGGGTAAGCGGTAGGCAAACAATACCTCTGTCCCAAGGGATAGAGAGTCTGCTTCCAGTGAGACCCCCGGCTCTATATGACATAATAATAGAGATATATGTGCTAGTGTGTCAGTACGAGAATTCAGAACATACAAAGAAGAGGCTTTCGATATTAATATAAAAAATGCACAAAATAAATATAAAAAATAAATATAAAAAATGAACAATCATCTACTTGTTTAGCATATCTGAATGTATCTTATCAGACACCCAGTGATTTCTAGTTACTTCAAAAACAACATAAAATTTACTCATTTTGTCCAAAAATATTGTACACCTGACCAAATATCTAGTTATTCAAACTTTATCTAAAATCAAATTGTTAAAGTATCTAACACATTAGTTATTAGAACTTGATCTTCAATGTGACTTATTATTTTAACAAAACTATTGTGTTGAATACTTTGTGTCATATATGCAGGTACACATAGAGCCGGAGGTCTCGTTGTAAACAAATTTGCCTGCCTCTCACCCTCTCCAAGCCCTAACGGTAGATTTTACTGTTATTGGAATATACTGTGCATGTGTTGTTGTATTGTGTTAAATACTTTAAAATTTTGGTCTTAATTAAAATTTGACCAATCGTGGTAAAATTTCTCTTCTGGGACGGTTGGAGTATTTGACTGATGTTATGATTGCCTTATTAAGACGTTAAAAGACACCAATTCCAGGAGAGAAAGTACTGCCTCAGTCTCCCGAACATGTTGGGATCATTTCCAAACTTACAAATATACAGTTCAAAGTTCATATGTAAGCTCACTATAGTTATGTTGAAAGTTTACTATAGTCTATAGCATACTTTTCATATATCCGTTGCCCTGTTAGGAGAACATGATACATGATAATACCAAAAAAAAAAAAAAATATTACCTCATTGCCTTAGAAGCTCCTGCCTATGACAGGATATGAGGGTCAGATAAACGCAACCATACCCGTGTATATTAAAAACACACAGAGGTTATTTCTCAATGACTCATAATGAAAATTGAGTCAAACTGTGTCGATAAACTGCTACTTCACAATATAAAAAACAGCAGCCAATTTAGTGAGTCATTTGGCTTTATTTCATCATATACCACAAAATAAATGATGCATATAGTTAATGCCAACTGCCATGAATATTACGATAAGTATAAGAAAGTATACAATCTGTAAACTCATCCCTATTCAAAAGACTACATCAATCACCCTCCCCCTCCCATCATCATCATACCCAGTATATCCCAAAGACAACATAAAGCTATCGTTAGGGTCGGGAGAGGATGAGTGGCAGGCAAACAATACCTCTATCCAGGAATAGAGGGTTTGCTTACCTCCGGCTCTGGATCAAACACCCTCTTCATTAGCCAAAAAGAAAAAGAAAAGGGAAAAAGAAAGTGATCGCGGTCATCCTTGAAGGACTCCATATCTAAGTGTGATCTAGCCTCCTCAGGTCCTTAGTAATTTTCTGTTCCTTGTCCTCTTGAAATCCTGCCTCTCCTAACCATTTCTGCAGTTTGGCTTCTTTATCCGCCTTGAACTCGTCATAATTCTCTGCAAGGGAAAGAACTTCATCTTTGGACATGCTTTGATCAGTTTGCAGCACTTTTAGCTCATCAAGAATTTGACTAGATAATGGCAGCTCATCTGCTTCAGCATCTTGTGTATCTGACGAGGTATTCCCATCTGCAGCGCCCATGTCTTGGCCCGGTTCCTTCGAATTGAGTTGAGGCCACCTGAAATTGCCAAGTTTAGTGGACCTCATAGCATTGGACAAATAACTAGAAGTTCCAACATCATCCTGCTGTGAGGAACTCGAGCTCCGACCCCAAACAGATGGGCTCCAAGAACTAGTGGTTCTCCCTATCTTGAAGGATGAATTCGAGCTGGTTATTAGTCCCTCTTTCGGTTGTTTCATGGCCATGATAGCTAATGAGCTTGTTATATCTTTGATCATGTCATCAGCAATGAGGTAGCCGCATTCTCTCATCGATCTTATCATGAAAATTGACTCTTCAGTGTCTTCTGTATGCAAAGTCATCTTGCGAGATTTCTCCGCAACTTTGTTCTTCAGGTTGATTAAGTTTGGTGCTGAACTCTGAACATGCTGTTGAATGTAGTAAAGGCCCAGAGATGGTTCATTTGCCACATACTTCATCATGTCTGCTAAGCATTCACCTACCTCCACAAACCCATCCACCAAGGAAAACTCATGCATCTTCTTAAAGGTAAATGGATCTTCATCACTGTAAAAGGACATGAACGTGCAATTGATATCGAAAGAATGAACAAGGAAAACACATCATTATTCAAAAGAAGAAGAGAAATAATAGAAAACTCATCATGACAAAGAAAGTGTTCCAGAAACAATAGATTTAGAGAGGTGCAGTGCACCAATTCCTTTGTAGTGTATTAATCCCCACGGACTTTAAAGTAAATTAGCATGAAAAGTTCATCACAGAGCTAGTGTATCACTATCATAAATCTGCAAAGCCTGTAGCCTCATTCAGTCATCAATCTGGACAAAAGGTAGGACAGAAAATTATAAGTCCGTCGCATAAAAAGCACTTCTATTTGTGCCATCAAATCTCAAGCATCCAATCCTTTTCTAGAATCAAAGATATATGGTGCCATGTACCTCCCTGTGGATGCATTTTTGTGATCCAGTAACTTACGCTGTTCAAATCCCAGTAAAGATTCTAGTTTGCTCTTGTCTCTCGCATAATCTCATAATACCTGTCCTTCAAGAACTACTACAACACTGCCGTCTTTAAGTCGAGATCTTAAAACCTGCATCCCGTTTTATCGTCTTTTCTAAAGAACGCCACCACATTTTTCAATCCCTCTGTGTTCTTTCCCACATGCACTTTTTGTTTAAAAAATCCTCCCACATGTTTTAATAGCTTGCCTAAATCTAAGTATGACTGCCTCATATAAGCTCCTTTAGCTAATGCAGCTCAAACCGGAAAACAATTAAACAGGAAAAACGACCACAACTTCCCTCGAGTACATCCTTGTCCTGACAGTCAACATTTGGAAAAGGTTACAAGATCCTAGTATTAAATCTGAAGTTCTTATAGTAACAGATCATTCTAATGCAGAGTAATAATTTTGTCGCTTCCGACTTCTCTGGTCATTACTCTATAAGATGAACACTTGATGTTTGGCAATAGTAACAAGCAAACTCTAGAACTTGTATGGAAAACTGAGGATATATTGACACCTCACATGAGCTGTTAAAAGATTTCTAACAAAATTCTCCAGTAGCAGCAACAGATCCATTCTTTAATAACGAAAAATGCCGGTACAGTCCAATCTCACTGAAAATTATATAATTCATTCTATGCAAAAGGTGTGAGTTGATATATTAACAATTCATTGCTGGCAACAAATTCAAGTAATATTATTGAACCACATAGCATCAAAATAGATTTGTCATAACACCAGGTGGATGCATAAGACTATGGAGTTATGAAAACATACTGGCAGTGTACCAAGGTGAAATGGCAAGTAATAGAAAATAATAAGACTGATCGAGCATGTATCTTACTCAAACATAGATCATTAAACTGCCACTCAAGTCCTCTGGGATGCAAGCACGCTAAAACCTGCAACTTCAACAAGTACACCGAGGGTCAAGACAATTAAAGACAACTAAACTAACTTTAATCCAAAACTTCTCACCGGATTTTGCATAAATGGAACAGCTCTACTTTACAGTTAATCTACTCGAGATACAGAAATTGCCAGCTCGGCTTCTTCCATTCTAAAGCACAAGTTAGGTCATCCACCAATTTCACACAAACAGATAGATCATTTGCCCCTTTAACCTCAGCAGATAGCAAAACCAACCACTTCAAGAACAATAAATTCTAGAAGAACCATTTTCTCATAGCGAAAAGTTGAAAGACATATCGATTAATCTCATATAGGAAAAACACTAACCAAAACCGTATCCTTAACTTACCCCCTGAATCTTCAGAAGATTCAAGTTAGATCAACAAAATTAATCAATTTTAAGAACCCAGTTGTCAAAATCCTATCTTTAGCTTATCCATTCAACTAATTTCAACATAGAAAGATGTAAAACACGCGGCCCCTTCAAACCTTTTACCACACCCAATCAAACAAGAAAGTAAATAAAAAATAAATAAAACTTAAATGCACTTGTACATAAGAAGAAAAAGGCAACGAGACACAGAAAGGCTTCAAAGATGATAAGCACGATATCCATGGGTAAATTAATTTCAGCCGACTTTCTTTGTTATCGTCAGCATTACCACCTCACATCCTACATACGTTTCCACCGCATCCGTTCTTTCCTTTTCTATTAATCTTCTGAACAAATCTTAAAACAGGGGCTAACGTTAACCGATACTCACCCAATGCCGAAATGATTTGGAGACGGATGACGATAGCTTAACAAACTTTTTTTTCCTTGAAAGCCAAACCTTTTTTTTTTTGTCTACGTCTCCACCTTTTGTCTAAATAATGAGCAAAATAATGCATACTATTTTAGTTAAAAAGTTTGACATCAGACACAATTTATAACAAAGTAATGCATATTATTTTAATTAAAAAATTAATCTAAAGTGATGATATATATTACCTTGTTTTGTAGCAACATAGTGTTTGAAAAAGCATATAAAAATATTTTAGAAAAATGCTCCAAATTTCAAGGAGCAGAACTTGGATTGGATGACGAGATAATACTTTGAATTCCAAATAGACCGAACGTTCTGTGACTGAGACTAAACGTTTGATGATGAGTTCTACGTTTGGTCTCCAAGTAGGGTCTGATTTTGAGGTTTTTGTTTTATGACCGAATGCAGCACCGGGTGTTCAGTAAAGCCATTTATCGAATGTTTAGTCATGAGTTTGGTGAAATGTGTTCAGTTGTAATGTTCAAAAATTTCAAAACCTATGTTTAGTTGGTTGTATACAACAGAATTTTCTACCGTCGTTTAATGAAATGATGCAAATTTTACAACTTCAGACACCTCCTTTCAACCTTGAACAGTGATAAACTAACTTTGAAAGTTATACTACGCAGAGAGATGAAAATTGACTTATTTACTGTGAATTAAAATATGTAAATGCAAGGATCAAAAGGTTTTTGAGACATACTTTTGATATACTTTAAAAAGAAACTTATGAAAGACTTTTTAAGATACGTGCAGAATTTCTTTCTTTTTTCTCTTTTCCTTCCTCTGGTATCAAAGACACAAATTCAATCTTATTCTTGTAGGACAAACAAAAAGAAGAAATTGTTATATCCTGGAAGGTATTTGCCACGTAGTGTATCTTGCTCAACCGGTGGAGTCGATTTTGCTTTAAGAAAGTAACATTTATTACGTTGCTGCTATTTTTATTTCTTTGTTTCCTGTTTCTTTCCAGTTGGTTACCATATCTTTGCCTAAATTTTCAACAATATTAAAGCAAAATTATTGATATGGGTACCAAACAACTCATAGTTTCAAATATGTCTTAAATTGGAGCCGTATGAAGAAATAAGTCAAGACATGAGATTCATATATAGATGCCGCTATACACCAAAAGTTCTATGATCAACTTGGTTACAGTTTTAAAGTAAATTTTTATGGAAGATGATAGAATTGAAATAGCCAAATCCTACCAAAGAAAATCCTACGAATGAATCTATGTTTTCATTCCCTTGGGATTCTTCATTTTCTATTTCTGCAAATCGTAGGTTTGAAACTTCAAAGAAACATCATACCCAAACCAAAGAAAGTGCCAAGAAACCAAAGCGATCTATGAAGACATATTGAATTTGGGCAAAATAACTGCTCAAAGGAAGATGCTCAAAAGAAGGCATCACTTGAAGCTTGGCACCATGAGGACTACATGCACAGGAATGAATTTTGGACTATTGGTAGTGGAACACTCATTTGAGAAGTGGCTGAATTCCATCAACATTGGATTTGGATACAAAGAATACTAGACATGGTTTCATCTATTGTCTGCCAATAAAGACAAAACATACATAAAACTGAGCATGGAAATGATTCCAACATCAACTAAAAAATCTCAAAAAGAGTAGATGAACATCCGACAGAGGTGACATGAACACCATCTTTGACAAAGAATGAAGAGGAAAAACCAATAGAAATACCAACCTGGTGAACACAAGTAGATCGCTTATGTCATTGTCTTCTTCCAGATAAATCTTATTGGTAGGACAATGGAATGGATGGTGAACATTATATTCACCATGTACATTGCAATAATAGATATCTATATCTTGAAATTCAAAAGATAAAATGTGATAAATAAATTTATTTGAGAATGCACGAGAAACACAAGAGTTTTAGAAGTTGAACGTGCTCTTAAAGTTAACTTTGTCTGTAAGGATGAAGTTGACAAATGTGTTTTATATACTACTAAATGTAAAAATTTGATTTTCGAGTCGCTACCAAACAAGGCTGTTATTGTCTGGTTTTGTACTATGTTATGGTCTTTTGATTCTTACAAGGTTTGTATCTTATGAGATTGATTCACTTCTCTGGTTCTACGTAAGACAATATCATGAAAATGCTAATACTGTTAAGATAATAAAGAAGATGAATATTATCATTGTCAGAACGACTAAAAGCATGTAAACATGTTTTGTTTATGATTTAAGTAAAGTCTATGCATGTATTTAGATATGTTTAAATATAAAACGTGATTTGGTTTGATGCCTTGATAAAGTTTTATGTTTAAACCATGTTATTAGGTTTGTAGATAGCTTTGTCTTTTGAATTGAGATTTCTAGTCAAAAAGAAATTTGACCAGTTGTTCAAATGTGAAGCATGTTACTTGTGCATAATGCTGAAAGTATTCAATGGTAAATGGAAAATATAATTTAGAGATTTCGTAGTTTGCTTTCATCTTTTTTAAGAATAAAGTTTCATGTTAAAAATGAAATAGTTAAGAGTAGTCATTATTGTGATTTCATGTGTGTACACGAAGAGTTCTAGTCTTAGGTATTTGATGTCTTTATAGATATGCTAAAAAGACTTATGCGGAAAATTTAGAAATCATTTAAGATGGATTTCTATGTTTTGGTATTAGCATTTAGATTAACTTTATATAAGTGTTGTGGGTTGGACTTATTTGATCAAGTTGTTGATAAAGTATATTTCAAGAGTAATTGAGAATTATATTTTGTGATAGATAACACTAGGTCTATTTGGATATGATATTAGAATCAAGTGTTAAGTTAATAATTGACATTTGCCATTTGATTAACAAACAACGATTTTGAATCATGAGCATGAATAATGGTGTAAGGATAGAGAAATATAGAGGATATTATGATATCTAGAACCTTTCTTGTTTGGAAGTTTTATAAATGATATACAAGTGTAGTTCAAGAACGTATGTAAACTTGTATGTGATGTATTGCATACTTTTATACCTCTATAAGATAGTAGAAATGTATAAGTTAATAACTTTTTTTATAAAGTTTGTTGATGTCTATTTTATCATGACGATAAATATGTTTTAAGGGTTAATGCTTATGTTGTTAAATATAGATAGCATAATGAAAGTTATTTATCTAAAGATGAACACTAAACTAAATATAAGATTGATGATGAAATATGATTTTGTTGAGTCTATGATATGATTGAAAGGTCAAAAGGTTGTTTTCTTATGAATCTTTGATCATAATAAAGTTGTTGAAATTTACTCTGAAGTAACATAGACAGTTAAGTCTATGTTCATTGTTGAAAGCCATTTGATTTGAATAATACCATAGCTTGTTGATGGTTACATAATGACTAAATTAAAGTTGTATAGTTGATACTATTCATTTGGTGAAATGAATGTTGTAATTTAGTTCAAGTAGCAATGTCTTATGGTCAATGATGACACGAATTACGAAGAAATGTGAGGGTTTTGTCTTTCATGCTTGTGTGAAAGTAAAGCTATTTTTAGAATGTTGATGTGCGACATGTGAATAGCTTGTTTAAGTTGTATAACTTCTGAAGATATTTAGTAAGTTCAAGTCGAAGATTAAATCGATTCTAACATGTTTCTAGCTCATCGTTTTAATTGGGTGATGTTTTGCTTATGAGGATAATAGGCTTTCTTGATGTACATATCATGTTGCTTGTTTGCTTTTTGTTGGTAAAACTAACTCCATAATAAAGATGTTTATGCTGAATGTTGATTATATTTACTGGAGGAGTTGGTTTATGAAAACGTTGTATTTGAGTTTAATGATTTGTTGATAAAAACAAAACTTGGTGTTTCCAAACTTGTTTCTAGTTAGTCTTTATAGATTAATGAGATGTTTTATCAAGTGATTCATTGACAAGAATCACTGAAAGGTATAGATTTGAGAATGTGCTAGTACTTGATGATTGATACAATGTTGTGAATAATCATGGGCTCATTTGGGGTAAATCATAGACAACATGAGGCATATGAGAGTGGTCTGATAAAGTTTCTTTGAAGTAAATTATAGGCAGCGTAAAGTCTATAGGTGTGGCCCTGTAAGAGCTAAGTGTAAGTTCTTGTGACATCGAGGGTGATGTGATTATTTTATTTGATGTGAGCTCTCTGTGATGGCAATCCAACATTCTATTAGTATAGATCCTACAAATGAGGTTCAATGGTTTAGAACAAGGCAAAAAAAAGTTCTGATTAGCACTATCAAAATTGTTCCTCTTTATGGTGTTGATGTAAGATATTGGTTGTTGCAAGTTTTTGAGGTTGAGCTTTTAAGAATCTTTTATTGTAATTCATAGCCATATTTATGGTGCTGTGAGCACTACACATTTGATGAATTTTACATATATACGTACAGAGGTGGTGCAGCTTCCTATGAGAGTTTAGAGTAACCCACTAGAACGCTTATGAAAGCCTGAGATTGGATGCATGACTGATTTCACACCAAAGTTTGAACTTGTATAAACTAGACAATGACATGTCTTTCAGTTATTCATATAAACAGTAGTGAAATATGATTCAAGGCATCTATATCATCTTATTTTTGTTTATATACTTCTATTTGTACTAAGTGGCGACTCAAGAGCGAGCCATCGTTCATTATGTATCAATGTCTTTGTTTAATACCAGAGATGCTAGTTTATGATTGTTGATGGGTGTTTTCATATAAGTATCGATCATTTGTGAAATTGTTAGAAAAAGCACATAAAAGTATTTTAGAAAGTGCTACAAATTTATATAAAAAATTTAAGAATGTTGATTGAAGAAAACAGTAAAACTTGGATCGGCTGTATGAAATGATTCTCTGAATTCTGAAGAGTCTGAACATTCGACGAATGAGACGAACGTTCGATGATGAGTTTTGAGTTTGGTCTCTAAGTTTGGCCTGATTATGATGTTTTTGTTTTGTGACCAAACGCAGCACGCAACATTCGGTGAAGTCGTTTACTGAATCTTTGATTCTGAGTTAGGTGAAATGCGTTCAGTTACAACATTCAGAAATTACAAATCATGCGTTCAGTCAGTTGCAGAAAGCAGAATTTTCTGTTGTCTTTTGATGAAATGATGCAACTTTTGCAACTGGGATAGCTCCTTTCAGCCTTGAACGGCCATAAACTAATTAGAAGTTAAATTCTACAGAGATGTGTCAAATTAACTTTTTTTCCTTGTGAATTAAAGTTTATCAATAAAAGGATCAAAAGGTTTTGAAGGCATATTTTTGATATACTTTAAAAAGAGGCTTTTGAAGGAGAATTTTTAAAAAAGCTGAATAATTTCTTCCTCTTCTCTCTTCATTCTTCTATTTATTGAACACTTCAAATACACATATTCAATCTTCTTCTTGTAGAGAAAACGAAAAGAAGAAGTTGTTATATCTTAGGAGACATATGTCGCATAGTCTATCTTGCTCAACTGGTAGAAGTAATTTTGCTTTAAAGACAGTAAAATTTGTTACATCTCGTTTATTTCTATTTCTCAGTTTTCTATTTATTTTGTTTGATTGCTATATCTTTATCTAAGTTTCCAATATGTAGCAGCCACACTTTTATAGCAGCATATCCGGACGGTATCAACAGATTAACTTGCAACTTAGTCTCTGAAGCGTGTTAATGGTAGTTTAAGCATGTTATCAGACTAGTATATCCTTTATTTGAGGCAATCTTACGAATAAAAATATTTAATATGGATAAATTAATAAGTCAAATAATTAAAGAATGCCTATAAATAAAAATTAAACAATAGAGTTGTGTATATTTCTTTTGTTTTTTTCCTTGGTAAAAAAAAACAAGGTGAGTGTAATTAATCAATGAATTTGCTTCGGAAATGAAATACTTCACATGTTATTGGAAAATCTTATTAATGAAATCATTGAATTAACATACATGAAGATATTGATTGATGGATCCTTGGTTGAGTAATAAATCAAACCAAATGTAAATAAACGTTAGGCATTTGAATTGACTTAATAGTAAAGATTAATACATTTTTTAGCCAAAAAAAAAAACGTTTTGAATTCATTTACCTTCCTTCTCCCAGGAAAAATATAATTTACCTTCCTAAGTTAAACAAATTAAAAATGAAATGTTATTTTAGAGGAAAATGATGAAACCATTATTTCTAAAGTACTGATTGACAAGTGTATAATACGAGTATAAGGTGTATATTTTCTGGTAATTTGGTACTGAAGTTAGGGGTTAATCTGACTGAGGTTTATGTAAAGGAGAATGTAAGTTTTGTTGGAGAATTAAGGTTGGGCTTGGCCCATCGTTGGATGTTGAAGATTGGGCCTTGGCCCGTTATGAAGTTGCAAGACTTGTGCAACGTACTATGAGCTTAATGAATCCTTAACGTGTAGTTAATGTTAGGATGTGATCTCACTCAATTATGTATTGTGTGAATGTGAAATTAATGCTCAAAGTGGATGAAAATGTTATGGATGGGTGACGTGTCACTCGTGTGGAGGAATGCCACGTTGGAAGTGTCCGTGTGGCGTAAAAGGCATCTGAAGGACATCGATCGATGACATCGATCGATCGATGTCACTTCGATCGATCGATGTCATCGATCGAAGTGGATCAGGCAGCATAGATTGATGGATAGATCGATCAAAGATGATCAGAGGACATCGATCGATCACATCGATCGATCGATGTCACTTAGATCGATCAAAGTGATCGATTGAAGTGCTCTGTCAGACATCGATCGATCACATCGATCGATCGATGTCACTTCGATCGATCGATGTGATCGATCGAAGTCTGACAGCGGGCAGAATCGATCTGTTTAAGCTGTTAAGTTTCAAACGTGAAAATAACACTATCCTCCGGTTTAAAATAAGATCAGTCTGTTATGATCTAATGGTGGCAGGGAAGATAGCTTTGATCTAACGGCCGAGATTTGAACTGTCTTAACCGCTTAACCGAATATGGTTTCCATCCAACGTTCCAGGTTTAAACCTGTTAATCTATCTTCGATCTAAAGGCTGAGATTAAACCATCCTAATCTGGATAGGAGGTTTTAATCCAACGGCGTAAATTAAACTTCGGTTTTGATCCAACGGTTACGGTACCTCCTATTCCCCTATATAAAGAGGGCTAATGGCTCTTTCAAAAACACACACTAAGCAATCAAGCATAAGAGCATTCTGCATTCATAGCACGTGAGTCTTGCATTTCGTCCGGGAGAAGTCAGGACATTCAAAGGTTCGAAGGAGTTCAAGTTCAGCAGTGCCGCTCAACTGAACAGGTACCCGTTGTATCCTGGGAGACGATTGCTCATACCGGTTGGGCACAGTATACTGGAGCAATACGTCTTAAGGACAGAGTCCTTGACTCGCCCCGGGTTTGATTTATTTTGTTGTTTCATATGCACACAGTGTACGACTGCGTCTTGGTACAGGATTGATTGTGCCAACAATCTTAAGACGTATTCCGATTCAATTATATTCTGTACCCTTTTTGTTTATTTACGCAAAGGCAGTTTCGTACTGTTTTGCAGTCTCTTTCTACTCATTCTTAAACCTGTGATAGTTCTGATCTCTACGTTTTGATCAAACTGAACAGGAATGGAACACGAGAGCTCAAACTCTGTTCAAGGCTTCAATGGTGCTCACTCTGTGTCTGCACCTGAAGGGGCTCACAATGTTGCTGCCGGGCCGCAGATCAATACGGTCCCGTTGGCACCAACTGGAGGGCCACAAATGAATCCGGCTGCCACTGCTGCTCAGGTGGAAAAGCCGGAGAAGTTTGCTGGAAGCTTTTTCAAGAGGTGGCAGCAGAAGATGCTGTTCTACCTCACGGCGTTGGGGTTGGCCAGAATGCTGTCCGAGGATCCACCCGTGGTTGAGCCTGTGGAGGATCAACAACAAAATATGCAGAACGCTTTGGGTGCTGAGGCCTGGGCGTATACAAATTTTTGTTGTTTGAATTTGATTCTGGGTTGCCTAGATAATTCTCTCTATGGCGTGTTTTGTACATTTAAAACTGCAAAAGCTTTATGGTTGGCTTTAGATAAAAAGTATCGCACAGAAGATGCGGGTACTAAAAAGTTGATAGTTGGGAAATTTCTCGACTATAAAATGTTAGATTCCAAAACTGTAATTTCGCAGGTGGAAGAAATACAGATGTTGGTTTCTGAAATGGAAGAGGAGGGCATGACGCTCAGTGAATCTTTCCTAGTTGCGGCTGTGATTGAGAAGCTGCCTCCTTCGTGGAGGGAATTCAGGAGCTATCTCAAACACAAACGAAAGGAGATGAAGATGGAGGATTTGATAGTCCATCTTCGTATTGAGGAGGACAACCGTCGCTCCGAAAGAAAGTCGTCCATATCTTTTGGTCAAGCCAAGGCTCATGTTGCTGAGGCAAAGAACAAGAAGAAACATAACACTTTGAGTGTGAACTCCAAGGGCAAGGAAATTGCAAAGAAGTTCACAGGTAAGTGTTATAATTGTGGTAAACCAGGGCATCGAAACAATGAATGCAGGAAGCCCAAAAAGAATCAGAATCAGAATAAAGCGAAAGCAAATCTGGTCGACGCAATGGATGATTTGAACCTTTGCGCGGTGGTGACCGAGTGCAACGCAGTGGGAAACCCACGAGAATGGTGGGTGGACACAGGAGCCACTCGACATGTTTGTGCGAACAGGGCAATGTTCAGAGAGTACGTGCCCACGACAAACAATGAGCAATTGTTCATGGGAAACTCCAACAGCTCGAAAATTGAAGGATCGGGCAAGGTAATCCTGAAGCTGACCTTAGGAAGGGAGTTGACTCTGCAAAATGTGCTGCATGTTCCCGATATAAAGAAGAATCTGGTGTCTGGCGCGCTGCTAGTCACGCATGGGTTCAAGCTTGTATTTGAGGCAAACAAATTTACACTTTCTAAGAATGGGGGTGTATCTGGGGAAAGGGTATCTTTCGGATAACATGTTTAAGTTAAATGTTATGACCATTGTACCCAAAAATGTTGCGCCCATTGAGGCTAATAAAATTGTTTCCTCTTCTGCTTACATGCTTGAGTCTTCCTGTTTATGGCATTTTCGTTTGGGACATGTAAATTATAAGTCAATACAACGTATGATTAATCTTGACTTATTGCCCGAACTGGACTTTAGTAATAAAGAAAAATGCCAAATATGTGTTGAAGCGAAATTAACAAAAGTGCCTTTTCCTTCAACGGAACGAAACACTGAATCGTTGGATTTAGTTCACACAGATTTGTGTGATTTAAAGTTTGTGCAAACAAGAGGTGGTAAAAAGTATTTTGTAACTTTTATCGACGATTACACACGATACTGTTATGTATATTTGCTAAGTAGCAAAGATGAGGCCCTTGATGCTTTCAAGGATTATAAAAATGAGGTTGAGAATCAACTTAGCAAACGAATTAAAGCAATTCGTAGTGATAGAGGTGGCGAATATGATACACCGTTTAATGAATTCTGCTCAGAACATGGCATTATTCATCAAACGACTGCGCCATATTCACCTCAATCAAATGGTATTGCTGAACGCAAAAACCGCACTCTGAAAGAGATGATGAATGCTATGTTGATAAGTTCGGGTTTACCTCAGAACTTGTGGGGGGAAGCAATCCTCTCAGCCAACGTCATTTTGAACAGGATTCCGTCCAAGAAGACGGATAAGACCCCATATGAATTATGGAAAGGCTATAAGCCTAGTTACAAATACTTGAAAGTGTGGGGGTGTCTGGCGAAGGTTGCAATACCTAAACCAAGACAAGTCAAAATTGGGCCTAAAACGATTGATTGCATATTCATTGGTTATGCAACGAATAGTAGTGCATATCGTTTCTTAGTGCACAAATCAGACGTTCCGGAGATACATGAAAATGTTGTCATGGAATCAAGGAACGCAGTATTCTTTGAAAATATCTTTCCAAAGAAAGACAAAGAAAGTGAAGAAGCTGGCTCAAGTAAGCGAGTGCGTGAGACGACTCCTCAAGATACTGAGGAAATACGTCAAAGCAAACGAGCCAAAATACCGACGTCTTTTGGACCAGATTTTCTAACCTATATGGTAGAAAATGAGCCAAGGAATTTCTCTGAGGCTATGTCAACTCCAGAAGCTCCATTCTGGAAAGAGGCAATTAACAGTGAGATAGACTCAATTCTTCAAAATCACACTTGGGAGTTGGTTGACCTTCCACCTGGAAGTAAACCACTTGGTTGTAAGTGGGTTTTTAAGAAGAAACTTAAAGAGGATGGGTCTATTGGGAAGTATAAAGCCAGGTTAGTAGCCAAGGGCTATAGACAGAAAGAAGGCTTTGACTTCTTTGACACCTACTCACCAGTGACTAGGATCACTTCAATAAGGATGCTAGTAGCCATTGCTGCAGTCTATGATCTGGAAATCCATCAAATGGATGTAAAGACTGCCTTTCTGAATGGTGAGTTAGAGGAAGAAATTTACATGGAACAGCCCGAGGGGTTTGTCGTTCCAGGACAAGAAAGGAAAGTATGTAGACTTGTTAAGTCTTTGTACGGACTTAAACAAGCACCCAAACAATGGCATTTAAAATTTGATCAGGTAATGATGTCAAATGACTTCAAGATAAATGAATGTGACAAGTGTGTGTACATTAAGAGCACACAGAACGTATTTGTGATAGTGTGTCTCTATGTAGATGACATGCTTATCATGGGCAATACTCGTGATATCGTCTTGAATACAAAGAAGATGTTAACACGAAACTTTGATATGAAGGACATGGGAGTTGCCAATGTCATTCTAGGAATTAAGATTTCTAGGGTGACTGAGGGACTCATACTGTCACAAACTCACTATATTGAATCTGTTCTGAGACGGTTCAATATGGATGATGTGAAACCGGTAAAGACCCCGCTCGACTTAAGTATGCACTTAAGGAAGAATCGAGGCGAACCTGTGGCTCAATTGAAATATTCTCAGGTGATCGGGAGTCTGATGTACATAACGAATTGTACAAGACCAGACTTAGCTTGTTCAGTAAACAAGTTGAGCAGATTTACGAGTAATCCAAGTGTTGATCATTGGAAATCTCTTAACAGAGTAATGAGGTATTTGAAATACACAATGAATCTTGGATTACATTACACGAGATATCCAGCGGTGTTGGAAGGATACTGCGATGCAAATTGGATATCAGATAGTAAGGACTCGAAGTCCACCAGTGGATACGTGTTCACTATTGGTGGTGCTGCTGTGTCGTGGAAATCCACGAAACAAACATGCATAGCTAGGTCCACTATGGAAGCTGAGTTCATAGCGTTGGACAAAGCTGGGGAAGAGGCTGAATGGCTTCGGAATTTTCTGGAAAATATTCCGTGTTGGCCTAAGCCGATAGCTCCTATTAGCATACACTGTGATAGTCAGTCAGCTATAGGACGTGCGCAAAGCAGCATTTACAATGGTAAGTCACGACACATACGTCGAAGACATAATACCATTAAACAGTTGATCTCTAATGGCGTGATTTCCATAGATTACATAAAATCAATGGAGAATCTTGCGGATCCGCTTACAAAAGGCTTGCCTAGAGATCAGATGTCAAGATTGACAAACGGAATGGGACTGAAGCCCATAATGCATGAGTCTTTGTAATGGTAACCCAACCTTGTTGACTGGAGATCCCAGAATCTTGGTTCAATGGGACAACTAAGTTATGAAGATTCAGTTAGCACTTACTCATTCCGTCTGACAAAAGTGCTGTCTGCAGAGATTTGAGGGTAAGCTAAGGCTTTTAATGCTGTCCTATATCTTGATGCGTCGAGTGGAGTATGGCAGAATACTCTTGATAGGAATCACCTATGTAAGTGTGAAGTGGGGCCGCTTCTATGAGAAAGTCTGGGTGGCAAGGTTTCTCTAAAACACTTTCTGAAACCAGGTTGTTCATGGCCAAAACGAACACAACCATGAGAACCAAAAGGGTGTTAAAGAAAATATTGTGTGAGTATCATTGTCTTGGTTCACAACAAAGGCTGACTAGTTCAAGACATCAAGTCACTACTTAGCCGAGTGGATCCGATGATACATCACTATGAAAGGTTCAAAGCCAGAAGCTACCTCTTCTGATGCAATATTTTCTTGTCTGACTTCTCCTCAGAGTTTGCATAAGTGTTTGCATTAATTTACATTCATGTGGGGGATTGTTGGAGAATTAAGGTTGGGCTTGGCCCATCGTTGGATGTTGAAGATTGGGCCTTGGCCCGTTATGAAGTTGCAAGACTTAAGCAACGTACTATGAGCTTAATGAATCCTTAACGTGTAGTTAATGTTAGGATGTGATCTCACTCAATTATGTATTGTGTGAATGTGAAATTAATGCTCAAAGTGGATGGAAATGTTATGGATGGGTGACGTGTCACTCGTGTGGAGGAATGCCACGTTGGAAGTGTCCGTGTGGCGTAAAAGGCATCTGAAGGACATCGATCGATGACATCGATCGATCGATGTCACTTCGATCGATCGATGTCATCGATCGAAGTGGATCAGGCAGCATAGATCGATGGATAGATCGATCAAAGACGATCAGAGGACATCGATCGATCACATCGATCGATCGATGTCACTTAGATCGATCAAAGTGATCGATTGAAGTGCTCTGTCAGACATCGATCGATCACATCCAACGTTCCAGGTTTAAACCTGTTAATCTATCTTCGATCTAAAGGCTGAGATTAAACCATCCTAATCTGGATAGGAGGTTTTAATCCAACGGCGTAAATTAAACTTCGGTTTTGATCCAACGGTTACGGTACCTCCTATTCCCCTATATAAAGAGGGCTAATGGCTCTTTCAAAAACACACACTAAGCAATCAAGCATAAGAGCATTCTGCATTCATAGCACGTGAGTCTTGCATTTCGTCCGGGAGAAGTCAGGACATTCAAAGGTTCGAAGGAGTTCAAGTTCAGCAGTGCCGCTCAACTGAACAGGTACCCGTTGTATCCTGGGAGACGATTGCTCATACCGGTTGGGCACAGTATACCGGAGCAATACGTCTTAAGGACAGAGTCTTTGACTCGCCCCGGGTTTGATTTATTTTGTTGTTTCATATGCACACAGTGTACGACTGCGTCTTGGTACAGGATTGATTGTGCCAACAAGTTTGTTATGTATAAGGTGTATATTTTCAGAATATAGGTTATCTTCCATCATATAAATGTTTTCTTATATAATTGTGTAGGTTTTCTGTATGTTCGTTTTCATAAATCTTGTATGGATCTCTAACATGTCCGGTAGTTATAACAAGATTGTGTAAGTTTTTTGTGTTTATATCTCATCGCGTAGGTTTTTGTGTATGTTTAATAAATTTTCGTATATTATAGATTTTTTAACATATCATTTACCTTGTGTGAGGGTCTTGTATATCATTTTACGAAGTGGTAAAGCAATGAACTGAAAGCAAGGTTCTTCACTTTTTTCCAACAAAAATTCATAAAGGCAAAAGTTTGTATAAGTTATATTCTTTCGTCGATAGTATTGTAAGTTATCTGAAACTCAGATAAGTAAAAAAACGTTTTCGTTGCATTAGACTCTCGCGTTTGTGTAGGGTCCAGAGAGGGATCAGATTGCGATGCATCCTTACCTTACATTTTTTTTTTTTTGTAGAAGACGCTGTTTCTACGACCCGAATCCGTGAGGTGGATAAGTCACCGAATATAAATAATTTGCCATTACAAAACTTACAAATAGCATGTAGAAAACCTGCATTTGATAGCAAAAAAACAACCGCCCTAAGTAAGCAAGCAACTTTTTATTTATTTATTTGAAAAGGACTTCTAGTTATAACTTAATAAGTTATTACGAATACTTTACTTGATATATCATGTCAAATGCGAACACTAAAGTAAAAAGAATGTAATTTTTTTTATTTATATATACCGAGTCTTTTGGCGCGAAGCTTCAGTGTCTCCTTTAAAGAATTTATGCCCCATGTTAGCTCCCGTTTAAGGAAAGGGATTCCATGACGCTCCCCTTGTTGACGCGCAGCTGCCAATGTCTGGCCGCCACGTGGCATTCAGGCCATAAGTTTTTTTTTAGTTTTGTTTTTTTAAAAATTAATCAAAAAGCCTCCCTAAAATTATTTCAAACCTAATTTCTCACTTTTCTTCCTCACACGTTCCTTCTCCAGCGAAAGATTCCTTCTACTGCGTCATCTCCACTCCTTCAGTCAGAACAGGAGGCCAGACTACAAGAATAGCAGGTAACTATCTAATTTTCTCTTTCCACCATGCCTAATTCCCTCCTTCCTTTCTTCTTCTTTCCCTGTTCAGCTACTTCAGCAGCAGAAAGTTCCTCTTGACAGCCTTTAGATGAGGTCTCGTTTTCAGTCTCACTCCCCTGCTTCTTCCTTCTTTTTAGAAGCTCCTCACTCTTAATTGCATTACGGTCCTTTACCTCATTAGCTTTCTCTTTTTCCAGCTTCTCCCACATATCTGTTGCTGCTTTCATTTTCTCTTCGGCGCTGTCAAAGAGCTGTAGTGTTTCTGAAGGATCCCATTTTGAGAGATTCTCTTTCCAGGCTAGGACATAGGACCAATGGAGTTTTGCCATTTCAAATTGCTGCTGCCTAATGCCAGCAGGCCTTCATAAAAGTCAGGTTTGATAGATAGAGCCTCCTCATACTTCTGTTTGGCCAGAGTATACTTCTCTTTCACCCAATCATAAGCAGCTTGGATTTGTGAAGCCATCATTTCATCCGAAGACGAGTTCTCTATGGGTATACGTTTCCTTGCTGCACACATGTGCACGTTGCCCCAGTTGAAGAATGCCAGAGCAGCAACCTCCTGGAACTTCAGTGAGGCCTTATCAAAAAGGGCTGTTCAGGCTGTCATTTCTGCTGCTGAAGTAGCTGAAAAGGGGAAGAAGAAGGAAGGAATGAGGGAATTAGGGATGGTGGAAAGAGGGAATTAGAGAATTACCTGCTATTCTTGTAGTCTGGCCGCCTGTTCTGGTTGAAGGAGTGTAGATGACGCAGTCGACGGAGGAAGGGGAGGAAGGAGTCTTTCGCTGGAGGAGGAACTCGTGAGGAAGAAAAGTGAGAAATTAAGGTTGAAATAATTTTCTGGTAGGTTTTTTGATTAATTTTAAAGAAAACAAGCGAATTTTTTTTTAAAAAAAGCTTATGGCATGAATGCCACGTGGCGGCTAGGTATTGGCCGCGTCAGCTGCGCGTCAACCAAGGGAGCGTCATAGAATCCCTTCCCCCCGTTTAAGGAGTCAAAAGGAAAACCTAGGTATATACTCCACAAATCGGATGAGATCCTAGGAAGCTAAAAGTAAGGCAGAATATGAGGTCTCTAATCACGCGTCGCCATGTGTACACAAGCAAATAGGTGCTGCAATTTTTTTTTAAAACCGTTTTTGTACACGTGACGACGCGTGATTGGAGCCTTCATATTCTACCTCACTTTTAGCTTCTTAGGATTTCATCCGCCACAAGGGAATTTCCATTTCTCTAATCATTTCACGATTTTCCAAGTTTCCATATAAATTCCACTATCTCGCATAAACAGGTGAATATAAGGCAATAGGATAATGTTGTTGTTGTTATGTTAAAAAAGTGTAATGACTTTTACTCTATTTCAAATTTCTTGTTTTACAAGTGTTAGAAAATATGTAGATGGCACAGAAAAAACCAAACAATAAAGACAATGAAATCCGAGACGAGTTTCGGGATAACTCTGTCCTTAAAGCAATTTAGCCTCCACCGGTGAGCAAGGTAGACTGCAATGACTAATGTTTCCCAAGATATAACGGCTTACTCTCTTTAGTTTGCTCTACTAGAGAGAGTTTGAACTTGATGGTAGAAGAGATTGATAGTAGAGAGAATGAGAGAAGAAAGTACTGCAGAAAATCTCACAAGTTTTCAAGAGTTTTTCATGTATATGTTGAAGATAGCAAAGCCCAATATTTATAGGCTTTTGGTTTTCAAAACACAGGTTTAAAAGACCATTTTCTGCAGTTTATTTCTCCCTAGGATCGGCCATGGACGTTCAATATGAAAGGAGATGTCATTTGGAGGAGAAGATGCTTCTTTTGCGAACAGTCGGGTCACATTAGGCGCCTAATGTCACATCGAACGACTGTACAAAATGACATCGAACGACTGTACAAAATGACATAGGAGCTTCATGTGACATCGAACGACTGTACAAAATGACATTAGGCGCTTCATGTGACATTGAACGACTGTACAAAATCACATTAGGCGCTTCATGTGACATTGAACGCCTATAGGCGTTCGAAGTGTTCTGGAAGTGTTCCCGAACACTTCGAACGCCTACATGAGGCGCTTCAAGTGTTCTGGAAGTGTTCCAGAACACTTCGAACGCCTACATTAGGCGCTTAAAGTGTTTGGAACACCCCCATTTCCTTCCATTGTTCATAAAACACTCCAAACTTCATCCAATCTTCTATCAATATGTTACATAACATTATACAAGGTTGGATCACAAGATTTAAAGTACTTTTAAGTACTTTTTCCAACAATCCCCCACATGATCCAATCTTGTATAGTCACAAACGAACGACCATAAACCAACCTTTCTACTATCAACCAAAGATAATGATACATAACGGATACGATGACTTGTGGTCTTGAATCGCCGGTAGTACAACTTGAGTTATATAAACGGAAGTAAGATGAACTTTGTCTTGAATCTTACTCCACTATTGTTTATATGAACAACAAGAAGACATATCATTATCTACTTCTTCAAGTTCGCGGTTTTGGTGCGATATCGGCCATGCACCTATCTCAGGATTCATAAGCTCTCTAGAGAGTTTTCCAAGCTCTCACAGGAAGCGGCACCACTTCCAAGCTTATATAGGTGAAATTCATCAAGTGTGCTCTGTTCACACCACCATACAACATGGCTATGAATTTTCATTAAGAGATTCTCGAAATCTCACCCTCGAATTTTTATAGTGAGCACTATCGACAACAACACCTCAGGGAAGAACACTTTGATAGTGCAACATAGAACTCTTTCATGACTTGTTTTTACCACATTGAACCCCGTTTGTAGGATCTCTACTAATAGTGGGTTGGGTTCCCATCATGAAGAATTCTCTACAGATGGAATAAGTCTCATCCCCCTCGATGTTTCATAGACTAACTTCTTATTTAGTCCTTTAGTTAAGGGGTCAGCAAGGTTAAACTTGGTTCTTACAAACTCCAAGTTTACCACCCCTGAACTTATCAACTCATGCACAATATTGTGCCTTAAATGGATATGCCGGCTCTTCCCATTATAAATCTTGTTCTTTGCACGTGCGATCGCAGCCTGAGAATCACAATGAATAGATACAGAAGGCATAGGTTTAGACCACAAAGGAATATCAACAAGTAAATTCCTTAACCACTCAGCCTCTGTACTAGCTAGTTCTAACGCAATAAATTCAGACTCCATTGTAGATTTAGCACTACAAGTTTGTTTACATGATTTCCAACAAATAGCTCCACCACCCAATGTGAAAACATATCCACTAGTGGAGTTTATTTCATCATTATCGGTCACCCAATTAGCATCACAATAGCCTTCTAAAACAGCAGGTGACCCTGTAAACATGAGTCCTAAATTCATTGTTCCTCTAAGATACTTTAATAAACGCCTTAATGCACACCAATGACTCTCATTTGGGTTATGAGTGTATCGTGCAAGCCTATTCACAGAATATGCAATGTCAGGCCTAGTGCAATTCATCAAATACATTACACTACCAATTATCCTAGCATATTCACATTGTGACACACTATCAAATTTGTTTTTGGTCAAAGTAACATGCGAGTCATAAGGCGTACTTACTGGCTTTACATCGTAGTGGTTAAACTTTCTCAACATTTTTTCCACATAATGTTCTTGAGAAAGTAAATAACCCCCACATTTCTCTATTAACTTAAGACCAAGAATTAAGTCCGCCTTCCCCATGTCTTTCATATCAAACAAAGTAGATAACAATGATTTTGTATCATTAACAACATTTATGTTGGTTCCAAATATCAACATATCATCAACATAAAGGCAAATAATGACACCATCACAATCATTAAACTTACTATACACATAACGGTCACTTTCATTTACTATATAACCATTAGACACTAATGCGTTATCAAACTTCTCGTGCCATTGTTTAGGCGCTTGCTTAAGACCATACAAAGACTTCTTAAGCCTACATAAATTGTGTTCATGACCTTTAACTATCATACCCTCCGGTTGCTTCATATAGATTTCTTCTTCTAAGTCTCCATTTAAGAAAGCTGTTTTCACATCCATTTGGTGAATAACAAGCTTGTGAATAAAGGCAAGTGCTACTAAGACTCTAATCGTAGTGATCCTAGCAACCGGTGAGTAAGTGTCAAAGAAGTCTATACCTTCTTGTTGTGTGAACCATTTTGCGACAAGCCTAGCCTTAAACTTATCAATTGTTCCATCTGCCTTTAGTTTCTTCCTAAAGACCCACTTACAACTGATAGGTTTACACCCTCTAGGCAACTTCACTAACTCCCAAGTATTGCTACTTAAAATAGACTCAAGTTCACTATCTATGGCTTCCTTCCAAAACTTAGAATAAATCGACTTAATTGCTTCTCCGTAAGTTTTGGAATCATCTTCAAAAATGAAGGCTGTTATGAAGTCACTTCCGAATGACTCCTCTGTTCTCTGTCTCTTACTCCTCCTAGGTTCATCAATTTCTCCTTCAACTACGGACTTACTTGACTCACCTGTCTCAAATTTAGACACACCAACGGATTGTTTGTTCATAGGAAATATATGCTCAAAAAATTCAGCATCTTTAGATTCTAATATAGCACCATTATCTATAGTCATAAATCTATAGGCTGCACTATTCTGAGCATACTCGATGAACACACAATCTCTTGTCTTAGACCCGATCTTACTTTTCTTAAAATGAGGAATCTCCACTTTGGCTAGACACCCCCACACTTTCAGGTAACTTAAGTTGGGAGCATAGCCTTTCCACAATTCATAAGGAGTTTTATCTAACTTCTTATGAGGTAACCTGTTCAAAATATGACTTGTCAAGATTGCCTCCCCCCACAAATTGTCCGGCAATCCTGAACTAACCAACATGGCATTCATCATATTTTTCAACGTTCTATTCTTCCTTTCAGCGACTCCATTAGACTGAGGTGTGTATGGGGGAGTAACTTCATGAATAATGCCATTCTCTTCACAAAACTTTTGTAAAGAGTCTGTGCTATATTCGCCACCTCTGTCTGTTCTAAGCCTTTAGATTTTTAAGTCTAGATGATTCTCAACCTCGTTCTTATAACTTATGAACTTAGACTCGGCCTCATCCTTATGACTTAACAAATACACTTTTGTGTATCTAGAGTAATCGTCAATAAAAGTAACACAATACCTTTTACCACCTTTACTCATGTGATTCTTGAAATCACCTAAGTCACTATGGATTAGACCAAGTTTTTGTGAGACTCTATCAACTTTCTTAAAAGGTTTCTTATGATGTTTCGCTTCAACACAATGTTCACATTTGTTGAAGTTATCATCATCATAAGAAATCACATTCATATTCTTAAGTTTCTTTATTGCTCCTATATTTACATGTCCTAGTCTAGCATGCCACATATCAAGAGACTCAGCGAAATAAATAGAACTAGATGCATCTTTATTAACGCAACAAACAACATCGAGTACAAGCAGACCTCCATTACAGAAACCTTTACAGATAAACTCTCCATTTCTAGACAAAACAAGTTTATCAGACTCTAAAACAAGTTTAATATTAGCCTTGTTCAGCAGCACTACGGAGATCAAGTTCCTACGCATGGTAGGAACGTGCAGCACATTGCTTAATTCCAGTTTCTTCCTAGATGTCAACTTGAGAAGCACCTTACCCTTTCCGAGGACTTGGGTAATATGTGCATCTCCCAAGAAAACTAGTTCATCACTGCCTATTTCCTTGTATTCAGAAAATAGGTCTTAACTGGTAGCAATGTGTCTGGTAGCACCTGTGTCTACCACCCATTCCGTAGTGCCACCTACAAGGTTTACCTCCGTTAAGACGACTGTTGCGATGATGTCGTCTGCTACTCCTTTGGCTTTCACAAGGTTCGCCTGGTTGCTTGGTTGGCCCTTCCGTTTCCTACAATTGATGGCTCGGTGTCCCGGTTTCCCGTACACCCAACAAACTCCTTTCGTCTTGTTCTGGCCCTGCACAACAACTTTCTTACCTTTTCCTCCATTATTATAGCCGCCGCCGCCACTGTTGTGGAACTTGGACTTCTTCGCAGCATGCTCCACAACGTTTGCCTTGACTCCCTCTTCACGGTGAGACTCATCTTCCAACCGGTTGTTCTCTTTGATGCGTATATGTTTGATTACGGCATCTAGAGACAATTTTGCATCGTCGTTCTTTCCCCTCTTCTTGTATTTGCTCCAAGAAGGTGGAAGCTTCTCCAACAACGCTGCTGCCTGGAACGTCTCATCGATCTTTATTCCTTCATGTTCCAGATTATCCACCAGTTGTTGGAATTGATGGATTTGATCATTTATTGGAGAATGATCAACCATCTGGATTTCAAGAATTTACTCACCACATACTTGTGTTTGCCCACATCTTCAGCACCATATTTGTTCTCCAGTGCTGACCAAATCTCTTTTGCAGATGTAAATTTGACATAAATGTCAAATAGAGAGTTGGCCAGGAAATGTAGAATGTGGCCTCTACAAGTAGTGTTGTCTGCATCGTATTTCTTTGCTTCAGTTACATCACTGGGCTTATCCATCTTGAGTACATATGAAACTGAGAGCATTTCCAAGAAGAACAACACTTTTGCTGCCCATCTCTTATAGAACCTGCCATCGAACGGCTCCATTTTGGACATATCCGGCAAAGCTTGCTTGGATGCCATTGTAAATTGCTTTAAGATTGTTAGAAAATATGTAGATGGCACAGGAAAAACCAAACAATAAAGACAATGAAAGCCGAGACGAGTTTCGGGATAACTCTGTCCTTAAAGCAATTTAGCCTCCACCGTTGAGCAAGGTAGACTGCAATGACTAATGCTTCCCAAGATATAACGGCTTACTCTCTTTAGTTTGCTCTACTTGAGAGAGTTTGAACTTGATGGTAGAAGAGATTTCTAGTAGAGAGAATGAGAGAAGAAAGTACTGCAGAAAATCTCACAAGTTTTCAAGAGTTTTTCATGTATATGTTGAAGATAGAAAAGCCCAATATTTATAGGCTTTTGGTTTTCAAAACACAGGTTTAAAAGACCATTTTTTGCAGTTTATTTCTCCCTAGGATCGGCCATGGACGTTCAATATGAAAGGAGATGTCATTTGGAGGAGAAGATGCATCTTTTGTGAACAGTCGGGTCACATTAGGCGCCTAATGTCACTTCGAACGACTGTACAAAATGAGATCGAACGACTGTACAAAATGACATAGGAGCTTCATGTGACATCGAACGACTGTACAAAATGACATTAGGCGCTTCATGTGACATTGAACGACTGTACAAAATCACATTAGGCGCTTCATGTGACATTGAACGCCTATAGGCGTTCGAAGTGTTCTGGAAGTATTTCCGAACACTTCGAACGCCTACATGAGGCGCTTCAAGTGTTCTGAAAGTGTTCCAGAACACTTCGAACGCCTACATTAGGCGCTTAAAGTGTTTGGAACACCCCCATTTCCTTCCATTGTTCATAAAACACTCCAAACTTCATCCAATCTCCTATTAATACGTTACATAACATTATACAAGGTTGGATCACAAGATTTAAAGTACTTTTAAGTACTTTTTCCAACAACAAGACTTTTTAATTCTACAAAAGTCCTAAAATTACAACTATCTCTCTCTTTTTTCGTATTCGTTAGTCAAGTCATTTGGGTTCTAGACAATGAGAAGACAAATGAATATTCTTTTGTTGCAATTATTGACCTCCAAAACGCAGTTATTAGTTTACTTTATTAACAAATATTAAGAAAGAAAAACAAAAAAAAGGGGGGGGGGGCAAGGGGGCGGGGTGGGGAGGGCCTCTATGTGAACTAAAAGAAAATATATGTCGACTTCAAATCCAGACAAATCCCATCAAATCTTTTTTTTTTTGAACAAATCCCATCAAATCTTAAAATTCAAGATTTGCAAACTCCTGTTCAAGGACAAAATGCTTGGAGTGGCGCATCAAGTACACACCTATTTAAATTATGTTGCAAAGCGTGGGCTTCTTGCTTAACACCATCATGCATGCAGGGTATGAATACCTTGACGGGTTCCAGGACATAACCTGATGAAAACATGCCAGGGATAATCACTTTGAAAGAGAGAGGTTGTGAGTTCGAATTCATCTGGAGCTTTTGTGGGGAACTCCTTGGGCTCCATAATGTTGTACCCGTGTATAGAACATGTCCTTTGTCTGAATTTATCAGGTTCCTGATTTATATCCTTACACTTCCTGTGAGATCGGGA
This sequence comes from Eustoma russellianum, assembly GCA_036186865.1. NCBI lineage: Eukaryota > Viridiplantae > Streptophyta > Magnoliopsida > Gentianales > Gentianaceae > Eustoma > Eustoma russellianum. Next base: position 7,926,682 of record AP025064.1, on the reverse strand, counting down.
GTGGCAGGGACCCTTATTGGTGGGGGTACAACTTTTATGAATACCTTGACGGTCCCCAGGATATAGCCTGATGAAAATAGGCAAGGAATAATCACCTTGAAAGAGGGAGGTTGGGAGTTCGAATCCCTCCGGAAGCATTTGTGGGGAATTCTTTGGACTCCATAACCCGTGTATATAACCTATCATTTGTCTGAATCTATCAGGTTCCTGATTTACATACCTACACTCCCGTGGGATCGGGAGTGGCAGGGACCCTTACTGGTTGGGGTACAACCTGGTACAACCTTATGAATACATTGACGGTCCCCAGAACATAGCCTGATGAAAATAGGCAAAGAATAATCTTATTGAAAGAGGGAGGTTGGGAGTTCGAATCTATCCGGGAGCATTTGTGGGAAATTCATTGGACTCCATAATGCTATACCCGTGTATATAACATGTCTTTTGTCTAAATCTATCAGATTCCTGATTTACATCCCTACACTTCCTGTGTAACCGGAAGTAGCATGGACCCTTACTAGTTAGGTTACAACCTATGAATACCTTGACGGTTGAAATTTAACTTATATAAAACATATGTAAAATATATACGAGTAAGTCCAGTTTTTCGACTATGAATACATTTAACGTCTCATGTTAGTTATGAATTTTATAATGTAATTATTATATATTCCTTGAGCTCCAAAAGTAATTTCATAGTTAATCAACACATGTAGTTGATTAAATATCAATTAAGATCAAACTTGTTAAGTATTAAATACAATAGTTTATGAAAATAGTTTTTGTATCGTAATATGGAAAATGCAAATTAATTTTATATAATATTTGAACAACTGTGACGATATTTTTGAACAACTGTGATGATATTTTTAAGACGCAATAAGTATATGTTAAGGAGCAACATAAACGCAAGGAGCAAATAACACCTTACAACAACAATATTACCTCATAGCTTTATAGCAGTTATCATCATTTACCGTAAAGATAATGATTTACCGTAACAAAGAAAATACCAGTCCTAGTCATTGCTTGAAGAAAAAGCATCAATCTACAAAGCTGACACAGCAAATAGAGTTAAAACATAGTTGCTTGAACATTAGAACTTCATTTAATCAAAGATTTAAACATGAAATCAAGTGTTCTAAGTGAAACTTTTAGTCAGACAGGTGTATTGTTACATGACGTGTTACCGTGTCCATATGCATACCGATGAATAAAATACAAGAGTATTACCAAATACGCATCCCATTTGATATAATAGTTGTGCCATGTCACTACATGGACACATATACATATACATATACATACATACATATATATATATATATATATATATATATATATATATATATATTAATCCATTTACATTAAACCGATATCTCACTATATATATACATACACACAAGTGTGTGTGTACGTGCGTGTATAACATACACATGTACGCACACATGTATCTGCATACAAGCAAAAAGAGATATACATGAATTTACGTGTCATTGTAAATTTAATACAAAGTTTTGATGCATACGTAATGAGCTAAAAGTTGGATTAGTATAAATTCACTAACATTTGAAATCACTGTTTATTTGTATTCATGGACCCATTGATAAGCAAATTAAGCAGCATAACTGTCGGTTGATCTCTCATTGTGTTAACCCTTTTTTTACTGTTAATCCTTTTTATTGATTTATTTAATGTTATGGACGTTTTGCCCTTTCCTTTTCAATTTTTCTGAGTTTCTTTATTTCGTGTGAACTTTATGTACTATTTATATACTTTTAAAAAAAGATATGTGATACACCATAACTGAATCGTCTGTTAGTCAATAACATTCAACAGCTCAATTCTAGTAGCCCAGCATACGAAGTACTGCAGTTCAGCAGTTCAGCGCCTAAGTACGGCTGTTCAGCCTCGGTGGCACTTCAGCAGGGTATCATGGCGTCCTTATAAAGAATGTGCTAAGGTATGCACCTCGGCATCAACGTCATCCTATGTCTAGATACCGTACCTCAGACCACTTCCATGAGATAAGGCCAAGTCACGCACTTCGGCAAGGTTCAGCTGTGTACCACAACAAGTCATGCACTTCGGCAAGGTTCAGCTGTGTACCACAACAAGTCATGCACTTCGGCAGAGGTCAGCTATGTACCACAGTAAATGAACTTATTACGATAATACTTCGTGGGACCCTCAAACGGAGATACTTTTCAAATATAGTGACTACAGCTGTTTAGTCTTCCTGAACACGCCAAGGTCACAACAGCCGGTCTATCAGTTACATCAACCAGGCCGACCTATTAATCACATCAATCAGCCTATTGATCACATCAGCAGACCTATTATGTCTTAGGCTCTCTGCCCTAAACAAAACGTCTTCTCCAAGCTACTATCAGAATCTTAAAGCTGGAAAGAAATCTATAAAGACAAGCCAACCAAGACAAAGAAGGACCAAGATCTGAATCTAGAATTAAAACATTCATACTCAAAAGCAAGCTCACACCCTTTGCTCTTCGGCATACATTGTGAGAAATTCCTAACTCACCCTTTACATTATAAATCTTAGTGAGATATAGCTCAAACTGACTTGAGCGTCGGAGGGTTTTTCCCGGGGCCAACTCCCCGGGACCTCTGACCTGTGCTTACTTGTGCAGGATATTTGGCGCTATTCCAGCTACACTCTCTCGATTTTAGTTAACAACTCTTCAAGTTAACTGACGAAGCTATTTTGAGGTCAACTAGACCCTTGGTGAAGATCCGGCTTCATCATTTGGCGCTAGAAGGAGGGCCCTTTAGTCCCTTAATCCAGCAAACAACTACTCAAAGCTTTTCTAACGATTACTGAGGGCCTTTCTAATTGCAATTGGGAGCTCTTGAGAAAAAGATGAGTAAAAAAGATAGTCAAGGGTCCAAGCAACCTATAACATCCACGAGGAGCCAAAGGTCTTCTCAGCAACAAACTGATCAATGCTCTACGGAGCCAAGAGAATCCTCAACTCCCATTGCCTTCACATATGAAGAGCACAAGCAAGCCATTCGCTATGTGGCTCAGAACCCAGAGGTCTTCCAAGAAGTAATAAGGGAGATGAAGGAAAAGGCCTCTGCAGCAAAGTTCAGTGGGTCCTATTCTGGTAACTCTTACCCACTGGAACATCTGGAGTATTCTCCCACTCGGCCTGGTTATTCCCCCAGACGTCAGGCCGAACTTATGGCCGAGGCAAGACGGCCAGAACAAAGGTTTAGCTATCAGAGCCTAAGGTGTACCCAAAAGGCCTCCTTGCCATTTAAACATGGCAGAAAGGTTCACAATAAAGGCAAAGCTCCATTGCAGGAAAAATGCTCTGTCAAGATTCGGTTAGGAGGCCGAGGAAAGGAAAGGAACTCTCTGCTAGCTTCAAAAGCCCATATCCTTTCCTACATGAGGAAAAAATCTCTAGTGAACGAACCCCAGCCCCTAGCTGGAGCAGTTCGCAAAAGCAATCCTCAACTGTACTGTCTTTATCATCATGATATTGGTCATGATACAGAGGATTGTAGGCAGCTCGGACAAGAGATTGGGCGTCTTATTGAGCTGAGTCACCTGCAACGTTTTTATAATCCAAGGTCTAGGCTCCACAACAGGCTAGACTTTGGCGGACCTCCTTCAGATGAAAGTTGTAAACCTGGGCCTCCTCAAGGTTTTCTAAGTGATGAGGATTCAGATCCTGATGAAAGGGGGTTACGGGTTCCTGAGCATATAAGGCTGATATAACGGCAATAGTTCCTGATTCAATCGAATCATGGCTTATCTCTTCCTGCGCTCATCTGGTATTTTCTGGATCAGCCTTATGTTATCAAGGGACCAGTTTCTATTATTCAACTGGATATTCTTGTTTGGCATTCAACCAGGAAGTTTAAGTCACCCTATGGTGTATGGATCAATAATATGCCTATATATCACCCACGGCGAAAGTGGGGGCAACATTATCTTTACCCCAGCAGGTCTGGGAGACTGAGCAGGTCTCAGCAGGATGGGACATGTTTCCCGATATTCTTACCCCAGCAGGTCTGGGAGGTTGAGCAGGTCTCAACATTATCTTTACCCTAGCAGGTCTGGGAGGCTGAGCAGGTCTCAGCAGGATGTGACATGTTTCCCGATATTCTTACCCCAGCAGGTCTGGGAGGTTGAGCAGGTCTCAACATTATCTTTACCCCAGCAGGTCTGAGAGGCTGAGCAGGTCTCAGCAGGATGGGACAGGTTTCTCGATATTCTTACCCCAGCAGGTCTGGGAGGTTGAGCAGGTCTCAACATTATCTTTACCCCAGCAGGTCTGGGAGGCTGAGCAGGTCTCAGCATGATGTGACAGGTTTCCCGATATTCTTACCCCAGCAGGTCTGGGAGGTTGAGCAGGTCTCAACATTATCTTTACCCCAGCAGGTCTGGGAGGCTGAGCAGGTCTCAGCAGGATGGGACAGGTTTCCCGATATTCTTACCCTAGCAGGTCTGAGAGGTTGAGTAGGTCTCAACATTATCTTTACCCCAGCAGGTCTAGGAGGCTGAGCAGGTCTCAACAGGATGGGATAGGTTTCCCGATATTCTTACCCCAGCAGGTCTGGGAGGTTGAGCAGGTCTCAACATTATCTTTACCCCAGCAGGTCTGGGATGTTGAGCAGGTCTCAACATTAACTTTACCCAGCAGGTCTGGGAGGTTAAGCAGATCTCAAAATTATCTTTACCTCAGCAGGTCTGAGAGGTTGAGCAAGACTCAACAGCGGGATAAGTTCCCTATATTTTCACCTCAGCAGGTCTGAGAGGTTGAGCAAGACTCAACAGCGGGATAAGTTCCCTATATTTTCACCTCAGCAGAACTGAGGGATTCAGTAAGTCTCAATAATGAGACAAGATTTGCCTATATTCTAGCTCAGCAAAGCTAAAAGGGTTGATGAGAAAGGGACAAAGTTTTTCACATCTTAAAATCCATCAAGACCCAGCAGAGCTGAAGAGCCAAGTGCAAAAGCTGAAGCTTATTACTTCAGCGAAGAGCTAACATACAAAAGATATTCTTTTGGTAAAGCTGAAGACAAATACTTGCAAACTATTAAAATAGAGCAAGTAAAGCTGAAGACAAATACTTGCAAACTATTAAAATAGAGCAAGTAAAGCTGAAGACAAATACGTGCAAGCTATTAAAATAGAGCAAGTGAAGCTTTTGATAAAGCTAAAGACAAATATTTGCATAAAGCAAAACTTCGCAGAGCCAAAGACAAATATTTGCAGACAAAGCAAGTAAAACTTCACATGTTGAAGACAAAAGCAGAAGCTGAAAAGCAGAAGTTGGGAAAAATAGATTTTCATTGAAATACAAAATATATTACAACTACAGAAAATCCTATTCTACTATACAACTTCTTCATCTTCTCTGAGATCAATTCCACTTTGGGACTAAGCACTTCGGTTTTCAACTACAGCTTCAGTCTTAAAACCATGGAGGTCAGCAAGCTCAGAATGTTCCTTATCCAGATCTGGACAGACTCCTTAGCAAAGCATCAATCGTGCAAATCCCTCTTCTTCCAGTGAAGCAATAAACAATTGCGATTACATTTTTCGCAGGCCATCTTCAAAGATATGATGGCAGCAGAGTTTTGCTCTGCCATGTAACCATAGAGAGGGATGCTTGTATTGAAAAAAAGGAGTGATTCATTTGACCTATCCATATTTGAAGTACATCAAAATGAATCCTTTGCTGGAAAAGGATATGTTAAAGGAGCACCCATACCAAGAGATGACAGGGGTGCTAAAACGAAGGATATGACAGTAACCAAAGAGGATACGCCAGTAAGGCATGATCTCCTTGAGAGACGGTTGTCCCCATCAGAGCCAAATTTTTCATAGAAGGATTGGACCTCACGGTCATCCTCCAGATCCTCTGAGTAAGAGAGAGAATACATGTTTTGGAACTTTTACATGAGGGGCTGGAATGAAAGCAAGAACACTGCAAAAGACAAGGATAGGTTTCAAAGACGAAGAAGATAAGTGGAGAATGCAGAATGAGGGGAGAAATCATTTCTATTTATAAGCAAAAGAAGACGAAAAGTTGCTTCTTTTCGTTTGAAATTTGAAAAGGCAGAGGCACATGCATTTTCCCTCCCTCGGGGAATGAAACCGCCGAAAAAGCAGTAATAAGGTATCAAAAATAGCGCTTACATTGAAAGTTGGAATTTCTGAGCGCGTATAAGGATAACTACGCAATCAATGAAGGACTACCACATCACAGGAACAAGATTTGTCCGCCTTCGCAGTTCAGCTCAGCCACACAAAACCTGGGGGCAAATGATACACCATAACTGAATCGTCTGTTAGTCAACAACAGTCAACAGCTCAATTCCAGTAGCCCAGCATACGAAGTACTACAGTTCAGCAGTTCAGCGCCTAAGTACGGCTGTTCAGCCTCGGTGGAACTTCAGCAGGGTATCATGGCGTCCTTATAAAGAATGTGCTAAGGTATGCACCTCGGCATCAACGTCATCCTATGTCTAGATACCGCACTTCAGACCACTTCCACGAGATAAGGCCAAATCACGACTTTGGCAAGGTTCAGCTGTGTACCACAACAAGTCATGCAATTCGACAAGGTTCAGCTGTGTACCACAACAGTCATGCACTTCGGCAGAGGTTAGCTGTGTACCACAGTAAATGAACCCATTACGATAATACTTCGTGGGACCCTCAAACGGAGATACTTTTCAAATATAGTGACTACAGCTGTTTAGTCTTCCTGAACACGCCAAGGTCACAACAGCCGGTCTATCAGTTACATCAACCAGGCCGACCTATTAATCACATCAGTCAGCCTATTGATCACATCAGCAGACCTATTATGTCTTAGGCTCTCTGCCCTAAACAAAGCGTCTTCTCCAAACTACTATCAGAATCTTAAAGCTGGAAAGAAATCTATAAAGGCAAGCCAACCAAGACAAAGAAGGACCAAGATCTGAATCCAGGATTAAAACATTCATACTCAAAAGTAAGCTCACACCCTTTGCTCTTCGTCATACATTGTGAGAAATTCCTAACTCACCCTTTACATTATAAATCTCAGTGAGATATGGCCCAAACTGACTTGAGTGTCGGAGGGTTTTTCCCGGGGCCAACCCCCCGGGACCTCTGACCTGTGCTTACTTGTGCATGATATTTGGCGCTATTCCAGCTACACTCTCTCGATCTCAGTTAACAACTCTTCAAGTTAATTGACGAAATCTATTTTGAGGTCAACTAGACCCTTGGTGAAGATCCGGCTTCATCAATATGTAATTGTCTTCTCACCACCTAATTATCTACCTGGACTTGGAAGCATTTTCGACGATAATCTATTCTAGTTTAATATAATGGTTTAATAACAATATGTATTTACATTCTCAATAGAGTCAATGACATATTTTACTTTAGAATATGATGGAATAAAGTAAAATGATTCACTAAATTGGTTCCGCTTTTTATATTGTGAAGTAGCAGTTGATCGGAACAACTTGACACAATTTTCATTATGGGTCATCGGGAAACAACCTATGTGTGTTTCTAACACATGAGTATGGTTGCGTAAATCCGACCCCCTCATACTCTGCAATAGGTGGAAGCCTTTAAGGTACTGAGATAATATTGTTGTTGTTTTAATAACAATATGATGTAATTTGAATAACCATTGATAGAACATATATAAACTACTAGGGGGCGGGTGGTGGTGGTGGTGGTGCATTCAAATGCACAACCCTGCCCCAGGCCTTGTGTTAGGTGATGTGTGAAAGAGAGGTGAAGTTTGGATGTGTATGTGGAATTTCTATAATGGTTAGGTTAGAAGGGAAAGTGGGATTATAAAATTGGGATGGATTATTCGAAATGGACAGGGATAAGTTAGATAGAATGTTGAAAAGGAAAGAATAGATTCTTACCATGTGTAAATAATTAAGACTTACCATACATAGTGTAATCACATCTTTACCATAGTTAGGAAATTGATATTTCATTCCTTGTATATCTCATAGTACATGCTATAAGTAGGGAACAATGTACTGAATACTAATCAATGAAGAAAAACAATTTTTCTGCCTATTGGACATGGTATCAGAGCAGTACATCTCCTCTCTGTAAGAAATTCGTTTTTTCTGAGAATAAGACTCAGAAAAATTTCATCATTGCCTTCATACCCTTCTCAGCCATATGGCCTTCTTACCAGCCTTCACAGTGGAATACTGTGTTGCTTGATTAATACTATTCTTACCAATACATACCTGCATAGCCACAAATATGACAGATTCTGGAAAAACCGAAGACTTTACCCACACAACAGAGTCATCATCCACTCCCAACTCTGTTCTTGGAGATTTGGCACTACAAGTAGCCCAAATCCTCAGGGACAGTCTTCATCCGCCTTCATCTCCACCACAGATGTTTACACCCGCACCAGAAACACTGCACATCTCAGTCAAACTGAATAGTAATGATTATCCCTTATGGTCCACAGTTATATACAGGGCCATCCTTGGACAAGGCAAGATTGGCCACTTAACCGACAATCCACCACCACTGCTTCCCAGTGATCCAAACTATCGCAGATGGGAACAAGAAGACAATAAAGTATTTACCTGGATACTACAGAATGTAGATCCTACAATGATCAGCAACATAACCAGATATCCCATAGCGAAGGCCTTGTGGGATGGTCTGGCACTTACCTATGGCTTGAGCGGCGATGGACTTCAAATTCTCGATCTATACAAACGGGCCAGTACCATCCGGCAAGGGGATGAGACTGTGGAAGAATGCTGGAATCGGCTCCAAGACACCTGGGTGTCAATTGACATCAAAGATCCCAACCCTATGCGCTGTCCAAAGGACATTGGGTTGTACAATCAAAAAACTCAACGCTTTCTCTATCAATTTCTCATGGCCATCAGTGATAAATTTGAACAAGAAAAGAAAGAAATAGTCAAACGGGAACCCCTACCATCGGTAGAAGCTGCTTTCTCAGAGATCCGACGGGCTGAGGCAAGAAATAGCGTTCTGAGGGGACGCACTCCTTCAGAAACTGAACCATCAGTAGGAATGGGACATGGACTACTTGGGAATGTTGGACCGTGCACCTGCAATAAACACCACTATAGGGGAGGTGAATAGTGGTTAGCGGAAATTACACTACAACCCTTTGTTAAAATCCCCTTTGAAAACAGAATCTGAAACCACCTCAGATTCAGAACCCGTTTTTCAAAAATTCATAAATAATTGTACACAACTCCAAAAATTATGAAACGTTTCATAAATTAACTTCAATGAGTTAACAAGACTCTGTCCAAAAATCAGACAAAAATAAGATCGTTTGACCCTTCAAAAAAATAAAAAGATTCAGATGGTCAATCTGGACAGAATTGGACAGAATGTTGCTGATTTTGCAAAACTTGTTTCTCTTTGAATACTCAACCAAAAAGGTTTATATTTATATCAAAACACTCCTTAGGATGTGTAGATGAAATTTTGTAAAAGGCCCTGACCTTAACCAACTCTTGAAAAATACAGAATTTAAGTTTTCTCAAAACTGGTCAGATTGCAGCCAGATTGGAGCAGTTATCTTGCAAAGACTGAAAGACTAACTTTCCCTTGCTCAAATCAAGTGATTCTTGTTGAAAATGAAAGCTAACAGTCTGAAGTATAACTCCACCAAAAATCACTAATTTTGAAAATGTTTAGCTATTTTTTCAAATTGTGAGAAGTTGTGTGTAAACTGCAGTCAAAAACGGGCAGAAAATAGAAATAAAGAAACAAGAGAAGAACACCGAGAATTTATCCTGGTTCGGTCAATGTGACCTACTCCAGTCCCAAGGAACACCTTTCCTTGGACTTCACTCTCAAATGAACACCTTACAACAAGAGCCAAGCTTGATCCTTGGGTTATACACCAACCCTATTCAAGACTTGGATAATCACTACTATGCAACTCTTGGTTACAACACCTCTACCACCTATTGATGTAGCCTTATAAATTTGGCTAATCAATCATACAAATCCAACTCAAGAAGGTGTGTATAGTGTAGCTGGACAACAAAGAAAATTGGAACACCTTAGCTACACAAAGTATGAACGAAGATATGAGAAGAGAATAGCAAGACAACAATCTTCAATTTTGCTTTCAAGTGTGTGTCTTCTCTTCTTCACCTTGCCTCCTATTTATAGTGTGAATAGATGGCATATTCTCTCCAACTTTTAGACCATGTGATGGCTGAGAATTTTGAATTAAAGCACCTCCATAATCATCTCCAACAACCTTGTCTCCATTACATTTAAATTTGAAATTTCAAGTTGGCAACTTTTGCCAACTAGCTTGTTTTTGAATTTTCCACTTGTCCAAAAGTCATAAAATGAGTACACCACCTTCTCCACCTGTTTATGGACGTTTTTGATGTTGTATGTATGTATACCAACTCAAATTTTGTGAATAAAAAGTAATGAATAAGTGTTGACAAGATTATGTCAACATATAACACCAAAATTCATACTTTCTTCTCCTTTACATATTGTGATGAATCTTGCACCAAGGACACCTTGTAATCTATAAACGATGATGATTAATATCCTCTTATAACATATATAAGAGGGTCTTCAAGAAAAAATAGAATGTGACATCTCAAATCGTCACATATCCAGCTATAGTCAATAATATCATCGGTTGAGAGAATAAAATATAAGACCATATAATCTTCAAAATAATAATAACACAGCTCCAAAATGAAGATAATAATATGCTCAAGAGATTCCTTGAGTGAAAATACCAAAAATACCCTTGGGGGTAAAATGACCAAAATACCCCTGGTGTGAAAAAACTCCAGAAATGCCCCCGATGGTCAGAAATAATCACAATACCACCTTTGTTATGATAACCAAGATAATAATATGCACTTGAAATATTTTTCACCATATGATGTTCCTACAAAACTTAAAATACCAATTTTGCCATTTTTGGTAAGTTGTAGAAACTTCCAAGGCACGTTAGTCACAAGACAATAATACTCACCAAAAACACATAATAAGCACATAATGAGCATGTATAAATCATGTACAAATGAAAACAACCATTTTATCACATTTTAGAAAATTATTTCTAAAAACTCTAGACATCGATCGATCGAAGTACCTCAGCTTCATAGATCGATGTCTCACATAAAGGTTCAGGTTTTGTCTCTGACCTACATCGATCGATCGAAGTGAGAGTTCGATGTACATTGATCGATCGATATGTCTTAGATTTAGAGATCGATGTCTCACATAAAGGTCTTAAACTTTTCTGCCTTACATAGATCGATCAATGTGAGAGATCTATGTACATAGATCGATCGATATGCAACAACCTGAGAGATCGATGTCAACTTGTTCAACTTATTCAACTTTTAATCACATATAACACCATGTGTGACATTTTTAAATATTCATCACTTAAAATCATGACTTTGAAAATTATCCAAACATATTTCTCAACATTCTCTCCCTTTTGGATGATTTCCAAAATAACCTAACATGATTTTAATGTCACAAATTATAACCAAAAGTTTAACCAAATGTTTTCAACTATGTTTTCAACGTTTAAATAGTATGTTGCTCCCCCTCAACTCATACTCTCCCCCTTAACCTATGCTCCAAAATTTATACCAATAAAAAACTTAGCATATGATTCATCATGACTTACCAACTAAAACATGACTTACCAACTAAAATCATGTTCTTATTCTATCTCCCCCTTTATTTTGCAAATCGTGCAAAAGATAGAACTATGCAATGGGATCGTAAGTCATCATGCCTAATTTGGCTCGTAAGTTTTCAAAAGTAGCTTGATTAAGGGGTTTGGTGAAGATGTCAGCGATTTGGTGATCAGTTCTTATATGGTTTATCACTATATCCTCATTTTGAACATGATCACGAAGAAAGTGGTATCGCACCTCAATGTGTTTCGCCTTAGAATGAAGCACCGGATTCCGGGAAAGATTGATTGCACTTGTGCTATCGCAGAAAATTGAAATCTTATTCATTTTAATGCCAAAATCACTAAGTTGCTGTTTAAGCCAAAGTATTTGGGTAGTACATAAACTCAAAGCGATATACTCGGCTTCAGTGGTAGAAAGAGCTACACTAGCTTGTTTTTTAGAAAACCAAGAGATCAAATTAGTTCCTATGAATTGACATGTACCGCTATTGGTTTTTTATCTAACTTGCAACCACCATAATCACCATCACTATATGCGTGTAATTCCAACTTAGCGTTTCTATCATACCATAGTCCTAAGTGAGGTGTATGCTTAAGATATCTAAATATCTTTTTCACTGCATTGTAATGTGATACCTTAGGACAAGATTGACACCTAGCACACATACACACACTAAACATAATATCAGGTCTTGATGCAGTTAAGTATAACAATGAGCCAATCATAGACCTATAAAGTGTGTCATCAAAAGGTTTACCATTTTCATCCTTATCAAGTTTGGTACTAACACTCATAGGGGTAGTTGTAGGTTTCAACTCTTCAAAGCCAAACTTCTTAATCATATCATTGACATACTTAAGTTGGCTAATGTGAATTCCTTGAGGGGTTTGTTTGATTTGAAGTCCTAAGAAATAATTCAACTCTCCTACCATTGACATTTCAAACTCTGACTTCATACATTCTTCGAAGTCTTTTACTAAAGTAGGGTTGGTTGAACCAAAGATTATATCATCTACGTATATTTGAACTATTAACAAATCATTACCTTTTCTTCTTAGGAATAATGTGTTGTCGATGGTCCCCCTTTGATTATTATTTGCAATAAGAAAGTTTGCAAATCTATCATACCAAACTCTTGGAGCTTGTTTTAAACCATATAGAGCTTTCTTAATGTTATAAACATGGTTAGGATTCTTTGGATCTTCAAATTCAGGGGGTTGTTTGACAAACACCTCTTCTTGGATGTATCCATTCAAGAACGCACTCTTGACATCCATTTGGAAGAGCTTAATATTGCTTAGACTTGCAATCGCAAGTAATAATCTAATTGCTTCTAGTCGTGCAACGGGTGCAAAGGTTTCTTCATAATCTATTCCTTCTTGTTGATTATAACCTTGTGCGACTAGTCTAGCCTTATTTCTTGTAATGTTTCCTTGTTCATCCATTTTATTCCTAAAGACCCATTTAGTTCCTATAATAGACTTGTCTTCAGGTTTAGGTACTATGTCCCACACGTTGTTCCTTGTGAATTGATTTAATTCCTCATGCATAGAATCTATCCATGATATGTCACCTAAGGCTTCCTTTACGTTCTTAGGTTCTAATTGTGAGATTAAGCTATGTCCTTCAAGTTGACTTATATTTCTACGTGTTCTAATCCCAACACTTGGATCCCCAATGATTAGTTCTCTAGGGTGCCACCAATTCCTAGATTGACTAGGTTCACCCTCATCTTGTTCAAATGTTTCATTAGTGTGAACGTTATCATATGTAATTGGATCATTAATTGTATCTTCCAATTGCAGAGTCTCTTGATTTATTTCATCTAAGGGTTCATGTATGTCTTGTTCAGGGGGAGTTGGTTCTAGATGAGCAAGTACAGGCTCAAGTAATACATCATCATCAAACATATTTTCAACATTTGTTTCTTGTTTATGTTGATGTTTAACTTCAAAGCATGCATTTTCATTGAATTTCACATGTATAGATTCAATTATTTTTCTAGATGCAGGATTATAACACCTATATGCTCTTGAGTTAGTTGAATACCCAACAAATATGCATTCAATAGACTTTTGTTCAAATTTATCTAGATTATCCTTAGTGTTCAGAACAAAACATTTACATCCAAATACTTTAAGATAATTTATCTTAGGTTGTCTATTGTTTAGCAATTCATAAGGCGTTTTATTTAATTTCTTTCTAATAGTGAGCCTATTTATAATATAGCATGCACAACTAACAGCTTCAGCCCATAAATATTTAGGTAATTTATTTTCACACAGCATTGTCCTAGCAACTTCTTGAATCGTTCTATTTTTACGTTCAACAACTCCATTGAGTTGTGGTGTTCTAGGTGATGAGAATTCATGTTTTATTCCATGTAGTTCACAAAATTTGATTACGTCTTTATTTTTAAATTCTCCACCTCTATCGCTTCTAATTCTTTTAACATTTTCTTCATAAATGTTTTCAAGTTGCTTAATAAGGGTTTCGATTGCTAATGGAGCATCGTCTTTGTGTGTTAAGAACAATGTCCATTTGTAGCGTGAGTAATCATCTACTATGACACACATATAGTAGTGTCCACCTAAACTTCTTGTCCTACTTGGACTAAATAAGTCTAAGTGAAGCAATTCTAGTACATGACTAGTACTCACTTCATGTTTCGGTTTTAAAGTTTCTTTAATGTGTTTTCCCTTAATACATGTTTCACACATTTGAAAATTATCTAAGTCTAACTTAGGCATTCCTTTAATTAAATTCTTCTTAGACAATTTCTTAATAGTTGAAATTCCTATATGGCTTAATCTTCTATGCCATAAATTTACATCTAAGTCATGTGATATTAGACACTTAACCTTAGCATCTAACATGTTATCTAAGGTAAGGGTATAAATATTTCCATCGCTATTTCCTTTTAAAACCGTTTTTCCTTTTTTATTTATTATATCACAAGAATTGGGATGAAAGGAGACATTATAACCACAATCTATAAGTCGAGAAATACTAAGTAAATTATAAGATAGATTGCTTACTAATAACACATTTCGTATTTGAAATGTGTTAGGGTCCCCAATTGTTCTTTTTCTAACAACTTGTCCTTTGTTGTTGTCACCGAATGTTACTTTTCCTCCATTCTTGATATGTTCCAATTCGATGAATAGTTTGGGGTTCCCCGTCATATGCCTCGAACATCCACTATCTAAAAACCATTTGGTTTTTAGATTCTTTGACTTTGCCTCCTTCTTGCATTCCTTGCGTTTATCCTCGTTGGATACGAAGAAGACTTGAGCTTCCTCAGTTTCGGATTCTGAGTCGAATGAGTCGCTCCATGTGCTCACCTTCATTGCTCGTTTCCCTTTTCTTGCCTTAGACTCCTTTGTCTTTGTCGTTTGAGCCTCCTTGTCCTTGGCTTGTTTATTATTGTTGTTGTTATTATTATTTTTCTTCGTGGGACAGTCGCATGAAATATGTCCTTTTTGACCGCATTCATAACACTTTAATTCTTTATTATTCCATTTGTTTATGTTATTCTTCCTAGGTTGAGAAGAAGAAGAAGAAGAATTACGTTGTCTATTCCTATTTGGACGTTTGAAAAATTTTCTTAGTTTTCTAGCTATCAATATCAACTCATCGTCTAATTCAGTATCACTATTACTATCATCTTTACTAGCATGTGTTTCGGTTGTTTTGAAAGTTATTGACTTACCGGATGACTTAGAAGATTCAGACTTTCGTTGGTTTAATTTAACCTCGTAAACTTTAAGAGACCCGATCAATTCATCCATCTTAGTGATTGACTTTATCTCCTCGATTGCAGTCACCTTTGGATCCCATTCAGCAGGGAGGCTTCGTAACACCTTTTGAACCTTTTCACTGTTCGAAAATGACTTTCCTAAAGCTTCAAGGGCATTGAAAAATATAGTAATCCTCAAATCCATAGATGTTATGGATTCGTTTGGCAACATTTTGGAAGTCTCTAATTCAGTCATAAGCATGTTTATTTTTGACTCTTTAACACCACTAGTACCTTCATGCTTTAATACAAGTGATTTCCACATGTCGTGTGCGCTTGTGCAATTTGACACATATCCTGCTTCAGAAGTTGTAAGTCCATTCAAGAGTAATTGCATAGCTTTAGCATTCATGGACATTTTCTTTTTATCATCTGATGACCATTCACTTTTACATTTTTCAACCTCTTGAGTTATTTCACTAACTTGTGTAATTTTCGTTGGAATGTACGGCCCATCTTCAACTATAGACCATAAATCGATGTCTATAGCCATTAAGAATAGCCTCATTCTTAGTTTCCAATGAACAAAATTATTGCCATCAAAAAGAAGAGGGCGTTGTGTAGACATACCTTCCAACTCACCTTTGTGAGAAACAATAGCCATAGTATGTACCTTGGATTTGAGACAAGCAGTATATAATGAATCATTGTTTCTTGGCCTTGTATTGTTCGTATGGTGTTGAATCTTGCTTCTTTTTAGTGGTGTTGGTCTGGCTCTGATACCAAATGTTGGACCGTGCACCTGCAATAAACACCACTACAGGGGAGGTGAATATTGGTTAGCGGAATTTACACTACAACCCTTTGTTGAAATCCCCTTTGAAAACAGAATCTGAAACCACCTCAGATTCAGAATCTGTTTTTCAAAAATTTACAAATAATTGTACACAACTCCAAAAATTATGAAACTTTTCAGAATTTAACTTCAATGAGTTAACAAGACTCTGTCCAAAAATCAGACAAAAATAAGATCGTTTGGCCCTTCAAAAAAATAAAAAGATTCAGATGGTCAATCTGGACAGAATTGGACAGAATGTTGCTGATTTTGCAAAACTTGTTTCTCTTTGAATACTCAACCAAAAAGGTTGATCTTTATATCAAAACACTCCTTATGATGTGTAGATGAAGTTTTTAAAAGGCCCTGACCTTAACCAACTCTTGAAAAATACAGAATTTAAGTTTTCTCAAAACTGGTCAGATTGCAGCCAGATTGGAGCAGTTATCTTGCAAAGACTGAAAGACTAACTTTCCCTTGCTCAAATCAAGTGATTCTTGTTGCAAATGAAAGATAACAGTCTGAAGTATAACTCCACCAAAAATCACTAATTTTGAAAATGTTTAGCTATTTTTCAAATTGTGAGAAGTTGTGTGAAAACTACAGTCAAAAACGGGCAGAAAATAGAAATAAAGAAACAAGAGAAGAACACCGAGAATTTATCCTGGTTCGATCAATGTGACCTACTCCAGTCCCAAAGAACACCTTTGCTTGGACTTCACTCTCAAATGAACACCTTACAACAAGAGCCAAGCTTGATCTTTGGGTTATACACCAACCCTATTCAAGACTTGGATAATCACTTCTATGCAACTCTTGGTTACAACACCTCTACCACCTATTGATGTAGCCTTATAAATTTGGCTAATCAATCATACAAATCCAACTCAAGAAGGTGTGTATAGTGTAGCTGGACAACAAAGAAAATTGGAACACCTTTAGCTACACAAAGTATGAACGAAAATATGAGAAGAGAATAGCAAGACAACAATCTTCAATTTTGCTTTCAAGTGTGTGTCTTCTCTTCTTCACCTTGCCTCCTATTTATAGTGTGAATAGATGGCATATTCTCTCCAACTTTTAGACCATGTGATGGCTGAGAATTTTGAATTAAAGCACCTCCATAATCATCTCCAACAACATTGTCTCCATTACATTCAAGTTTGAAATTTCAAGTTGGCAACTTTTGCCAACTAGCTTGTTTTTGAATTTTCCACTTGTCCAAAAGTCATAAAATGAGTACACCACCTTCTCCACCTGTTTATGGACGTTTTTGATGTTGTATGTATGTATACCAACTCAAATTTTGTGAATAAAAAATAATGAATAAGTGTTGACAAGATTATGTCAACATATAACACCAAAATTCATACTTTCTTCTCCTTTACATATTGTGATGAATCTTGCACCAAGGACACCTTGTAATCTATAAACGATGATGATTAATATTCTCTTATAACATATATAAGAGGGTCTTCAAGAAAAAATAGAATGTGACATCTCAAATCGTCACATATCCAGCTATAGTCAATAATATCATCGGTTGAGAGAATAAAATATAAGATCACCATATAATCTTCAAAATAATAATAACACAGCTCCAAAATGAAGATAATAATATGCTCAAGAGATTCCTTGAGTGAAAATACCAAAAATACCCTTGGGGGTAAAATGACCAAAATACCCCTGGTGTGAGAAAACTCCAGAAATGCCCCCGATGGTCAGAAATAATCACAATACCACCTTTGTTATGATAACCAAGATAATAATATGCACTTGAAATATTTTTCACCATATGATGTTCCTACAAAACTTAAAATACCAATTTTGCCATTTTTGGTAAGTTGTAGAAACTTCCAAGGCACGTTAGTCACAAGACAATAATAATCACCAAAAACACATAATAAGCACATAATGAGCATGTATAAATCATGTACAAATGAAAACAACCATTTTATCACATTTTAGAAAATTATTTCTAAAAACTCTAGACATCGATCGATCGAAGTACCTCAGCTTCATAGATCGATGTCTCACATAAAGGTTCAGGTTTTGTCTCTGACCTACATCGATCGATCGAAGTGAGAGTTCGATGTACATTGATCGATCGATATGTCTTAGATTTAGGGATCGATGTCTCACAGAAAGGTCTTAAACTTTTTTGCCTTACATAGATCGATCGATGTGAGAGATCTATGTACATAGATCGATTGATGTGCAACAACCTGAGAGATTGATGTCAACTTGTTCAACTTATTCAACTTTTAATCACATATAACACCATGTGTGACATTTTTAAATATTCATCACTTAAAATCATGACTTTGAAAATTATCCAAACATATTTCTCAACAGGAAAGACTGCAAAAGGACGAAGTAAACAGTCATAGACGGAGAAGGGATACAACCCAGCCCGCTCAAATCCATCATCACGGGTTGGGAAGGAGGATAAGAGTCGCCTCTTGTGCAATCACTACAAAAAAACGCAGACACACAAGGGAGCAATACTTTCAATTGCTGGGATACCCTGATTGGTGGGAGGGAAAGAAGATAACCACCATTGGTTTTGGCGGTACTGGAGCAGCCACCACCAATCCTCAAAGGGATGACGGAAGTAGTCCAGGAGTGGGCAATTACCCAACTAACGACAGTGGCGAGCAACCAACGCCAGCCTCACAGGAGGAAAACGCAGCTGGGGGAGCAAACATGGCAGCAGGTAAAAGGAGGCTGAGGGAAAACCCTAGCCCCCTCTCCTTTTTATACCCCTATATTACTCCTCAGCCCTTGTGTTCCCTAGAAATGTTACTTCAGTCTATCCTCAGATTACCCATACAAACCCTCAAAGTTCCCGAAACACCACTCCAGTCCCTTCACTTTCAAAAATGCCACCTGTGGTCCCTCAAGTTCCAAAAGCGTCTGACTCAAGCCCTCCAACTTTGCAGAAGCCTAAATTGAGTCCACCTACTTCCCCTAATGTTGCCCTAACCCACAATTCACCCTATACTACATCCAATTGTATTAATGACTGTGGAGCCACTGGTACGATGACATTTGATCCCACTGATTTTATTAGCCACTCACCTCCCTCAATGTCCCACGTTGAAACTGCAAGTGGAGAAACTATACTTGTCCAAGGAGGAGGGACTGTTGCTATTACTCCCAATATTATCTTATCACACTGCTTATTTGTTCCTTCCCTATCAACTAAATTGTTATCAGTTAGTCAACTTACCAAGGAACTAGATTGTGTTGTCCTCATATATCCTTCGTTTTGCATTTTGCAGGACATTCATACGGGAATCATAATTGGACATGGTACTGAGAATGGTGGACTCTATTACGTGGATGCCGTAGAGCAACAGGGTCGGTCTAATCTTGCTACCGGATCGGTTACTAGACAGTTGTGGCTCTGGCACCGCCGGTTAGGACATTCATCATTTAGTTACCTTAAATTTCCTTTTCTAGATCTTTTTCCTTCTCAGTTAAATAATTTGCGTGACTTACATTGTAACACTTGCCTCCGGGCAAAACAACTTCGAGCTACATATCAAGCCAATAATACTCGTGTTGATAAAATATTTTCTCTCGTACATTCAGATGTGTGGGGTCCTGCCCCACATCCTACCCCACTTGGTTTTCGCTACTTTGTTATCATTGTTGACAATTTTTCTAGAATGATATGGTTATACATTCTGAAACACAAATCCGATGTTACTACAAAATTTGTGGAATTTCACAAAATGATCACAACACAGTTCCATACTTCTATAGAAATTCTACGCTCAGACAATGGTGGGGAATACTTTGACGGGGCACTCAAACAATTCTTTTCTGATCATGGAATGATACATCAAATTTCTTGTCCTGGCACTCCAGAACAAAATGGGGTTGCCGAACAAAGAATCGCACACTCTTAGGAACGACACGAGCCATGATGATCGATGCCCATGTCCCTTGGGGTTTTTGGCCGGAGGCATTGTCTACTGCTACCTATTTTAGCAACAGACTTCCTACCTCGGTACTTCAACATCACACTCCACTACAAGTATTAGCCACCCAAACTACGATTCCATCCATCATGACCCTACCTTCTAAAGTCTTCGGTTGTACCGTTTTTGTACATGTCCCTACCTCCCAAAGAACTAAATTTGACCCCTATACTGAGAAATGTGCCTTTGTCGACGTATTCATATAACCATGACTTGCGTTTTTCTTGAAACCGAACCTTTTTTCTCCACCCAATCTCAGTCTTAGGGGGGAGGTAATTAGTGGTGATACCCTCGCTTGGCTGGCCACACCACACTTGTCAGTGACTGGACCAACACGGCAAGTAGATGACGTCGACTGCTCAGCAGCAGTCCATGATAAAGACGATATCAATCTCAGACCAACCAATGATGTTCCCCAGCTGAATGACTTGCACCAGGTAAACGATAGTATACATGTTGACAATTCTGATCTTAGTTCCTATGAATTTATTGATACAATCACTACTTCCACTGAATTACCCGACTCTTCTATCGCTCCCACTACCCAAGACCCTCCTATGGACTGTACTAACCTCTTTCCAGAGAATCAGGGACGAGTACTACCGCGAAAAAAATAGAGGAATACCACCAGAACGGTATTCCCCTACTAAGATTGCTCAAGCCTCCAAGTATCCTGTCATGGAGCCATGTAAAGGTGTATCAGAATCAGCCCACAGTTTCTTTACAGCTCTGTGTACTGAGAAGATTCCACACACAGTGGAGGAAGCATGCAACCAGCCTCAATAGAGAAAGGCCATTGATGTAGAAATGGAAGCACTTAAAATAAATCAGACATGAGAAAAATGCCAGCTGTCTCAAGGAAAAAAGACTGTTGGATGCAGATGGGTGTTTACTATTAAATACTAAGCAGATGGGAGTATTGAGAGACACAAAGACAGACTAGTCGCCAAAGGATACACCCAGACATACGGCATCAACTATTCTGAGACCTTCTCCCCTGTAGCACGAATTGACACCATCCGGGTACTTTTTTTCTATCGCTGCTAATAAAAATTGGCCCTTACAGCAATTCGATGTGAAAAATGCCTTTCTACACGGAGAGCTAAAAGAGGAAGTGTATATGGAACCTCCACCAGGGTTTACTAATGAGTTTGAGCCAGAACAGGTGTGCCGACTAAAGAAAGCACTTTATGGACTCAAACAATCACTATGGGCTTGGTTCGGTGGATTCACTTCTGTCATGGAATAGGATGGATATAAACAAAGCAACGCCGATCACACCCTTTTCTTTAAAAAACAAGGAAGTAGTATTACGTGCCTTATTATTTATGTTGATGATATGATAATTACGGGAAATGACACTAATGAAATCTCTTGTCTCAGGAATCATTTGTTTACCCAGTTCGAGATGAAGGATCTTGGAGGCCTGAAATATTTCTTGGAAATTGAGGTGCTGAGATCATCGACAGGCATATACATATCCCAGCGCAAGTATATCCTGGACTTGCAAACAGAAGTTGGACTAATAGATGGAAAGCTGTGGACACACCAATGGTTCCGAATCAAAAACTGGAGATTGTTTAGGAGCTCCACTAGTAGAACGGGAACGGTATCAAAGGTTGGTTGAAAAGCTAATCTACTTGTCTCACACTCGTCCGGATATCGCGTATGCTGTGGTAGTAGATTTTATCTAAGATTTTCGGTTCAAATTTTAGCAGCCGTATTATGGGTGTTTGGATCCTGCCGTCAATTCATTATATTGAATCGAGTTTGGACTTAGACACTTTATAAACTCAAGAGATAGCTGTCTATACACTAATAAAGAATGTATAGATTCTCGAGAAGAGAGGAGCCACGTGGTCTTCCGGACCGACTGGATCCTAAAAGTGAATCGAAACTTGGATGTACATTGAATCTCATTTGAATGAGGATATATTCGGTTGTCGTCAAATCATTGGAACCTTAATATGTAAGTGTTAGTTTACTGTTAACTACTCAAAAGAATCAAACGCAAAATCCCTCCCCATCTCTTCTCAACTTAAACTTTTTTTTTATATCAAAAACCGAAAACTATAAAATGTTATATATTGTCTATATTAGTAAATTATTATACTAAATTTATTAATCATAAAAAATGAAATAGTTTCAAACATCAATATGGTAAAAAAATCATAAATATAACCGTGTTCCAAACATATTAATCTTGTTTTAGACTTGGGGAAATAACAAAAGTTTGCAACATAGGAAAACAAAAATTTGAACCGCATGCGTTCGAAAAATATCAGAAAACAAGAGTACTATAAGATTCGAAAATTAACCAAGTTACCAAGGATTTTCCCTTCTAATAGGGAAGTGGAAGGAGATTTTTCTTAATAAAATGGGTGATGTGACGTGAACTGAATACGGTCACTTTAGTTATAAGGTTATTTTCCACCCAACAAAACGACTTTAGGGTGGGAATAACATTAAAAAAGTCTGAAACTTAGCCCTAGCATTAGTCAAATATCCCACAAGAAAAAGGTAAAAATAAACCAAAAAAGGGGATGAGATTTCCTCACCGCGCGGCCCAGGACGCGACATGTGGCAGCAGTAGGGGGTGGTAAAGCTGGATGAAGGTTATCCTCACCCAGCCTCACCACCCTCTCTTTTTGCCACGTGTCGCGCGGTCACGCACGCGGTGAGGGGGGAGCGGTGAGGAGATCCTATCCCAAAAAAAAAGGCCACTTCAAATGCCCCCATAGTGCTTCAGGCGGTTATGTCTATCTTAATATTGATAGCTTTTATTTATATTTAGTAAATTTTTTCACTAACACACTAGCGTATCATATTTTTTATTATGTTGTCTATGCAGATACATATAGAGCCGAATGTCTCGATAGAAGCAAACTCTCTATCCTTTAAGATGGAGGTATTGTTTGCTTGATTCTCACATTTCTCAAACCATAACGACAACTTTTACTGTTGTTGAGATATAATAAATTTGTGTTGTTGTTCTTGTAGGCTCCTCTACATATTTTAAAAGCCTTATATAAGAAAGTGAAACAAATACAATTATCTTTATCACATTTCTCTTCAGCTCTCCTCAAGTCCACTTTGTTACTAACCAAAAACAAATCAAATGGATGATCAATGCAGCTCTCTTATCAACTGGTCCTTCTATTACTCAGTAGAGGTAAGTCACTAAACCCATTCTCCTCTTATCAAATTCCACTATGGTCATCATCTTTCAATGAATTTTTCTTCAAAAAGTTGTATAATGTAGTTTTATATCATAATTCTCAGTTTCCAAATTTGCCAAATCACGTTATATAGGGGAAGAATAGTGCCCCATAGATGGACATTTGGATTTTATAAATTCTGCTTATATCTTATAGCTTTGTCTACAATATAATGTCATTTTACAAGATTGTAGAAAGAATCATATACATGAGCTGCTAACATATTTCAATACAATAACATGGTACTATACCATTATTATATCATTTTTATTTACAATATAGTTAAAGGACCCGTTGGTCTTTTACTTTGAAATATGATGAAATGAAGTAAAATGACTCACTAAATTGACTGAGCTTCTTATATTCTGAAGTGGCAGTTGATCGACACAGACGCAATTTCCATTATAGATCATCGGAAAACAACATCTGTGTGTTTCTAACACATATGTATGGTTGCGTACATCCACCCTTCATATTCTGTTATAGATGGTAGTCTCTAAAAAAATGAGGCGATGTTGTTGTTGTATACCGTTATTATAGAACGTCTTCAAAAATTGATGCTCATTGTGCAAATTCTGCAGGGGACGGAGGAGTACTTGGAGCATTATCTGTTGTACACAACTCTTGAATTAGAGAACATAGTCCTCTCAGCTCGTGAAGAACTTGCAAGAAAAGATGATGAGCTTGAGCATCTCAAGGTTCTTTTAACAAGAACAACTAAAGAAAGAGGTGAAGCTGTTTCCAAATGCCAAAGATTAATGCTTGAAAAGCTGCTCCTCCATCCTCCAGCAGCAGAAGCAAATTGAATATGCAGCTCCACCTTCAATTGGAAACTGTTCCACAATGGCTTCAGATGAATCTTATGCAGATGGGTTCTGTTCCTCTGATTATGATGAAAATGGAATCAATCCTCCATCTGAAATTGAAGATTTCGTGGAGAAATTTGAGCCCGGAAAGACATTACCTGAAAAAGGGAAGTTCTTGCAAGCAGTAATGGAAGCAGGGCAACTTCTGCAGACACTTTTGCTGGCCGGACCACTTCCTCAGTGGCAGCATCCGCCGCCGCATCTCAGCTCAATTGAGATTCCTCCGGTGACGATTTTTGTTTCTCCTAGGCCACGGTTGCTCCACCAAGACTTCTGTCTTAACACTGCAAGGGGGGTGGGGGTGGGGGTGGGGAGGTGTGTTTTAACTTGAACAACAAAAGGGTACTTTCTAATAGTCATTTAGTGTGTGATTCTTCACCTAGTTCTAAGCATCAAAGAGCAGTTCACCAATCTTCATTGACCCCATCTTCCATTCCTCTTCTTTCTTGATTTTAGCCTTTTTCATTTATGATGATGTCAGATTTATCACCACGGTAAAAGTTGGGATGTGGAATCTCGCCGTTACTCCTTCGTCTGACCTCTTCAAAGAAACCTGAAAAGGGAAGGAAATGTTAGGGGTCCCAGGGCGCTGCTCCGGGAAAACCCTCCGACGTTCAAGTCAGTTGTGGGCATATTAGCGTAGGGCTTTATGCTAGGATCAAGGTTATATGAAACCTGTTTTGGGTCGGCCCAAGTGTAAGCCGAGCTGAGATGAGTTCTTTGGGCTGTTCTGGGCGTTCGAAAAGAGTCCTCCCCTTCCATTATCCATGAAGTTCCTCTTTAATAGTGATTGAAGTTGAAGATGAGTGTCCCCAAAGTGGCTGAATTGGCGACACCTGGCGGGCTTTGTTTATAGCCGCGTGGCTGGGGAGTGCTGTGTGGCATCTCTGCCTTGCATGGTCAACAGTTAGAGTCGTGTAATTGCGATGTCTGGCAGTCTGCATGGGGGCCACGTGACACCCAGTGTCAAGTTGAGGTGTCAGACTTACTGGTAAGCTGGACTCTGCTTGGGCGTACAGTGACTGAGAACTGTGCTTGCCCGAGATGACGACTTGTCCGAGATGACCGTTTGATTAATCGAGACGACTGGTGATGCGGGGTCAGCCTGCCGAGATGAAAGTGACCAACTCCAAGGAGCATTGACGGGTCTTTCGTGATGCTCGTAGCTGACGCCATAAAAAGTGGTCCGAGTCCGGCAGATGGGTCGGATCCAAAACCTAGTCCAGCTCTTTGGTCGAGATGGAGCTATAGGCCGAGATGAGGACTTTGTGACCGAGACGGGACCCTTAGGCTCAAGTGTGGCCTTTGGTCCGAGGTGGATTCCTTAGCCCCAGAGGACGCTGAGACCGTGTGGTCGAGATGGCGAAGGGGCCCTGTGGCCGAGATGGACTGTCTGTCCGCATGTGACCTGGTGAACCACCAGGCCGACCTGCCATACTTAGCCATTTTTTTACCCCTACTTCTGCGTTGACCGTTATTGACTAACGAAGAGTATTTTTTGGCTCATCAATTTACTAATCCATCCTTTTCATGTTGTTTAATCAGTATGAAAACGTGATGGCTAATTCAGTATTTTACTTATAGACTATGTATAGTTTGGGGGTTGGCTTAGTGATCAAGGATCCTGACTGTATTGGGGGAGAGAGGATGAGATGCATGTTGAGAAGTATGTTTGGATAATTTTCAAAGTTATGATTTTAAGTGGTGAATACTTAAAAATGTCACACATGGTGTTATATGTGGTTAAAAGTTGAAAAAGTTGACATCGATCTCTCAAGTTGTTTCACATCAATCGATCTATGTACATAGATCTCTCACATCGATCGATCCATGTAAGGCAATGAAAGTTCAAGACCTTACTGTGAGACATCGATCTCTAAACCTGAGACACATCGATCGATTGATGTACATCAAACCCTCATTTCGATCGATCGATGTAGGTCAGAGACAAAACTTGAACCTTTATGTGAGACATCGATCTCTGAAGCTGAGGCACTTCGATCGATCGATGTCTAGGATTTTTAGAAATAATTTTCTAAAATGTTTTAAAATTGTTGTTTTCATTGGTATATGATTTATACATGCTCATTATGTGAATCTTATGTGATTTTGATAATTTTAAATGTATTGTGACTAACGTGCCTTGGAAGTTTCTACAACTTACCAAAAAGAGCAAAATTGGTATTTTGAGTTTTGTAGGAACATCACATGGTGAAAATAATTCAAGGGTGTATTCTTGTACTATTTATCATGACAAAGGTGATATCATGATTATTTCTGACCATCCGGGTCATTTCTGGAGTTTTCACATACCAGGGGTATTTTGGCCATTTCACCCCCCGAGTGTATTTTTTGTATTTTCACCCAAGGAATCTCTGGAGCATATTATTATCTTTATTCTAGAGCTGAGTTATTATTAATTTGAAGATAATATGGTGATTCTCTATTTTATTCTCTCATATGATGATATTATTCACTATAGCTGGATATGTGACGATTTGAGATGTCACATTCTATTTTTTCTTGAAGACCCTCTTATATATGTTATAAGAGCATATTTATAATCATTATTCAGAGATATCAAAAGTGTCAAAGGTGTGGAAATGTTCACTACATGCAAGAAGAAATAGTTGAAATTTTGGTGGTATATATTGACATAATCTTGTCAATTATTATTTGGTGATGTCTTCTCCAAAAATTTGAGTTGATATACATATTTGCCAGCCTCCAAACGTGTATAAACAGTTGAATATGATGTGTAATTCATTTTGTGAGTTGGAGACAAGTGGACCAATCAAAAAGGAGCTAGTTGGCAAAACTGTCAACTTGTAAAAATTCAAATGTAGCCAAACGGCTACTTGGTCATTATGGATATTTTTCAGCAGATTTTTGAAGTCAAATAAAGACTTCACATGTCTTATTATCTTGCTTGGAGTTGAGGATATTTTGATGGTATTATCCTTTCTTTTCATCTTCATTTTACAAAAGGTATTCAAGATTACTTTTTGGAAAATACCAAGTAGTAGCCAACAACTACTACTCACCTTGGAGATGTTTTTGGTTTGAATCCTTCAACTCCCACATGCCTATTCTCAAGCCAAGGGGTTGAGGGAATAGTGGAGTATTATCCCTCTAATTATCTTCATTTTTGGCAAAGGATAATCAAGATAATTTTTAGTGAAAAATTCGGCCAAGGTGATTATCCAAGATGGACTAATTATGTTGTCTTGTTTTGCCAAGTGTACAAGGCCAACCAATGATGTGAAGACACTTGGACTTGATGATAAAGATGGTGACGCATGTGCATTCTTATCTTCAAGGCTCAAATCACACTATAAATAGAGGCAATGGTGAAGAAGATGAAACACACTTGAAGCTCACAAGCATTTGTTGAAATTGTCTAGCTATCATCTTCTTGTTGTTGTTCTTGTTCCATTCTTTGTAGCTAAGGTGTTCTTGCTGTTTTTGTTGAGCTACTAGCCTCTTGAGCTTCATTTGTAAGATTGATTAGCCATTCTTATAAGGCTACATCAATAGGTGATAGAGGTGTTGCAACTAAGTGTTGCTTAGAAGGTGATTATCCAAGTCTTGAATAGGGTTGGTGTATAACCCAAGGATCAAACTTGGTTCTTGTTGTAAGGTGATTCATTTGATAGTGAAATCCAAAGAAAGGTGTTCCTTGGGACTGGAGTAGGTCACATTGGCCGAACCAGGATAAATCCTCGGTGTTCTTGTCTTGTTTCTTCATTTCTGTATTCTGCCCGTTTTTACTACAGTTTTCACACAACTTCTCACGTTTTGAAAAATAGTTAAACATTTTCAAAATTTGTGATTTTTGGTGAATTTATACTTCAGACTGTTATCTTTCATTTGCAACTAGAATCACTTTATTTGAGCAAGAGAAAGTTAGTCTTTCAGTCTTTGCAAGATAACTGCTCCAATCTGGCTGCAATCTGACTAGTTTTGCGAAAACTTAAATTCTGTATTTATCAAGAATTATTTAAGGTCGGGCCTTTTGAAACCATCATCTACACATCCTAAGGAGTGTTTTGATATAAATATCAACTTTTTTGGTTGAGTATTCAAAGAGAAACACGTTTTGCAAAATCAGCAACATTCTGTCTAATTCTGTCCAGATTGATCATCTGAATATTTTTATTTGTTTGAAGGGCCAAACGATCTTATTTTTGTCTGATTTTTGGACAGAGTCTTGTTTAGACATTTAAATTAAGTTCTGAAAAGTTTCATAATTTTTGGAGTTGTGTACAATTAGTTTTGAATTTTTCAAAAATAGGTTCTGAATGTGAGGTGGTCTCAGATTCTGTTTTCAAAGGGGATTTTTACAAAGGGTTGTAGTGTAATTTCCGCTAACCACTATTCACCCCCCTCTAGTGGTGTTTATTACAGGTGCACGGTCCAACAATTGGTATTAGAGCTAGGTCTATCACTCAAAGAAGCAAGATTCAACACCATACGAACAATACAAGGCCAAGAAACAACAATTCATTATATGCTGCTTGTCTCAAATCCAAGGTACATATAATGGCTATTGTTTCTCACAAAGGTGAGTTGAAAGGTATGTCTAGATGGCAATAATTTTGTTCATTGGAAACTAAGAATGAGGCTATTCTTAATGGCTATAGACATCGATTTATGGTCTATAGTTGAAGATGGGCCGTACATTCGAATGAAAGTTGTACAAGTTAATGGAGTCACTCAAGAAGTTGAAAAATATAAAAGTGAATGGTCATCGGAAGATAAAAAGAAAATGTCCATGAATGCTAAAGCTATGCAATTACTTTTGAATAGACTTACAACTTATGAAGCAAGGTATGTGTCAAATTGCACAAGTACACACGATATGTGGAAATCACTTGTATTAAAGCATGAAGGTACTAGTGGTGTTAAAGAATCAAAAATAAACATGCTTATGACTGAATTAGAGTCTTTCAAAATGTTGCCAAACGAATCCATAACATCTATGGATTTGAGGATTACTAACATTTTTAATGCCCTTGAAGCTTTAGGAAAATCATTCACGAACAATGAAAAAGTTCAAGAGGTGCTACGAAGCCTTCCGCTGAATGGGATCCAAAGGTGACTGCAATCGAGGAGACAAAGTCAATCACTAAGATGGATGAATTGATCGGGTCTCTTAAAGTCTATGAGGTAAAACTAAACCAAAGGAAGTCCGAGTCATCTAAATCATCAAGTAAGTCAATAGCTTTCAAAACAACTGAAACACATACAAATACTGATGATAGTAATAGTGACACTAAATTAGATGATGACTTGATATTAATAGCGAGAAAACTTAGAAAGTTTTCCAAACGTCCTAATAGGAATAGACAACGTTATTCTTCTTCTTTCTCTCAACCTAGGAAAAATAATACAAACAAATGGTATAATAAAGAGTTAAAGTGTTATGAATGCGGTCAAAAAGGACATATTTCATATGATTGTCCAACAAAGAAAAGTAATAATAATAACAACAATAATAAACAAGTCAAGGACAAAGAAGCACAAACGACTAAGGGAAAGGAGTCTAAGACAAGGAAAGGGAAACGAGCAATAAAGGTGAGCACATGGAGCGACTCATCCGACTCAGAATCCAAAACTGAGGAAGCTCAAGTCTGCTTCGTATCAAATGAGGTAAGTTCTTCATCTGATAGTGACTCTGAAAATGAAATGACATTCGATGAAATGTATGAAGAATTTTTAAAAATGCATGCTCACTGTAAGAAGATCTCTAAAGAAAAGAAGAAACTAATTGAAGAAAATAACAAGTTGAAGACGTCCAACTTGGAATTTTCCGATCAATTAGAATCTTTTAAACAAGAGTCTACTAATGCTCTTGATTCTTTAGAGAATAAAATTGAATCACTTAGGAAAAATGAACAAAAGTTAAAAACGGAAAATAGCATGTTACAATCTAAGCTAGAAAGTTGTGACAATGAGATAATGCAACTTAAGTCTTCTAAACTTACCTTAGAAAAAATGTTAGAACAATTTAAATCTGGTGCAAATATGTTAGATACACTTATATCATCACAAAAGTATGGAAATGATAAAACCGGCTTAGGATATTAAGAAGAAAATATAAAAGTAGATAAAAAGACTAAGTTCGTCTCATCTAGCATAAAATTGTCATATAATACAACAAAATCAACTTTGTCTGCTACATCTTCTTCTACACCTTCTTCTACTTATATCAAGGCAAAAATACAACACACACCCACAAATATACACACGCATAAACATACATCTATGCCAAATCTTGCATCTAGACAACCTAGAAATTATGCCTATATATATATAAATACAACTAGGAAGAATAAAATGCATCCAACTTATTATGAACCTAAGTATAGGCAACACTCATATAAGTCTTATAGAAATGCCTATGAACACACTTATATAGCGCCATTCAAGAAACAAAATTGCATGCCTTATACACATTATAAAAATCGGCCATCATATAATGATTATCAACCATGGCGCAACATGTACAACAATGCATCTTCACTTATCTGGAATGATCATCTATATGCTAATCCTTCCTATTTTCCAAATTATAACAATGCTAAAAATGTGCCTAGAAGGTATGTTCAAGTTTGGATACCTAAGGGACATCTAAACATGAATATTGCCCCTAACATTTAAGGACCCAAGTAATGGGTACCTAAAACTTTGTCTCCATTATAAGACAAACGCAAGGAATGCAAGAAGGAGGCAAAGTCAAAGAATCTAAAAACCAAATGGTTTTTAGATAGTGGATGTTCGAGGCATATGACGGGGAACCCCAAACTATTCATCGAATTGGAATATATCAAGCATGGGGGAAAAATAACATTCGGTGACAACAATATAGGACAAGTTGTTGGAAAAGGAACAATTGGGGACCCTAACACATTTCAAATACGAAATGTGTTGTTAGTAAGCAATCTCTCTTATAATTTACTTAGTATTTCTCAACTTATAGATTGTGGTTATAATGTCTCTTTTCTTCCCAGTTCTTGTGATATAATAAATTAAAAAGGAGAAACGGTTTTAAAAGGAAATAGAGATGATAATATTTGTACTCTTACCTTAGATAACATGTTAGATGCTCAGGTTAAGTGTTTAGTATCACATGACTTAGATGTGAATTTATGGCATAGAAGATTAGGCCATATAGGAATTCCAACCATTAAGAAATTATCTAAGAAGAATTTAATTAGAGGAATGCCTAAGTTAGACTTAGATAATTTTCAAATGTGTGAAACATGTATTAAAGGAAAACACACTAAAGAAACATTAAAATCAAAACATGAAGTAAGTACTAGTCATGTACTAGAATTGCTTCACTTAGACTTATTTGGTCCAAGTAGGACAAGAAGTCTAGGTGGACACTACTATGTGTGTATCATAGTAGATGATTATTCACGCTACACATGGATATTGTTCTTAACACACAAAGACGATGTTCCATTATCAATTGAAACTCTTATTAAGCAACTTGAAAACATTTATGAAGAAAATGTTAAAAGGATTAGAAGTGATAGAGGTGGAGAATTTAGAAACAAAGACGTAATCAAATTTTGTGAACTACATGGAATTAAACATTAATTCTCACCACCTAGAACACCACAACTCAATGGAGTTGTTGAACGTAAAAATAGAACAATTCAAGAAGTTGCTAGGACAATGCTTTGTGAAAATAAATTACCTAAATATTTATGGGCTGAAGCTATTAGTTGTGCATGATATATTACAAATAGGCTTACTATTAGAAAGAAATTAAATAAAACGCCTTATGAGTTGCTAAACAATAGACAACCTAAGGTAGATTATCTTAAAGTATTTGGATGTAAATGTTTTGTGCTGAACACTAAGGATAATCTAGATAAATTTGAACAAAAGTCTATTGAATGCATATTTGTTGGGTATTCTACTAACTTAAGAGCATATAGGTGTTATAATCCTGCATCTAGAAAGATAAGTGAATCCATACATGTAAAATTCAATGAAAATGCATGCTTTAAAGTTAGTGATAAAACTCAACATAAACATGAGAATAATGTTGAAAATATGTGTGATGATGATGCATTACTTGAGACTTTACTTGATCATCTAGAACCAACTCCCCCTGAACAAGACATGCATGAACACTTATATGAAATAAATGAAGAAACTTTGCAATTAGAAGATAATGCAACTAATGATCAAATTACATATGATAATGTTCATACTAATGAAACATTTGAACAAGATGAGGGTGAACCTAGTCAATCTAGGAATTTGTGGCATCCTAGAGAACTAATCATTGGGGATCCAAGTTTTGGGGTTAGAACACGTAGAAATATAAGTCAACTTGAAGGACATAACTTAATCTCACAATTAGAACCTAAGAATGTAAAGGAAGACTTAGGTGATATATCTTGGATAGATGCTATGCATGAGGAATTAAATCAATTCACAAGGAACAATGTGTGGGACTTAGTACCTAAACCCGAAAACAAGTCTATAATAGGAACGAAATGGGTGTTTAGGAATAAAATAAATGAACAAGGAAAAATTACAAGAAATAAGGCTAGACTAGTCGCATAAGGTTATAATCAACAAGAAGGAATAGATTATGAAGAAACCTTTGCACCCGTTGCACGACTAGAAGAAATTAGATTGTTACTTGCGATTGCAATCCTAAGTAATATTAAAATCTTCCAAATGGATGTCAAGAGTGCATTCTTGAATGGATACATCCAAGAAGAGGTGTTTGTGAAACAACCCCCTGGATTCGAAGATCCAAAGAATCATAACCATGTTTACAAGCTTAAGAAAGCTCTATATGGTTTGAAACAAGCTCCAAGAGCTTGGTATGATAGATTTGCAAAATTTCTTATTGCAAATAATTATCAAAAGGGGACCATCGACAACACATTATTTCTAAGAAGAAAAGATAATGACTTGTTAATAATTAAAATATATGTAGACGATATTATCTTTGGTTCAACCAACCTACCTTAATAAAAGACTTCAAAGAGTGTATGAAGTCAGAATTTGAAATGTCAATGGTAGGAGAATCGAACTACTTCTTAGGCCTTCAAATCAAACAAACCCCTCAAGGAATTCACATTAGCCAACTTAAGTATGTCAATGATATGATTAAGAAGTTTGGCTTTGAAGAGTCGAAACCTACAACTATCCCCATGAGTGTTAGCACCAAACTAGATAAGGATGAAAATGGTAAACCTTTTGATGACATGCTTTATAGGTCTATGATTGGATCACTGTTATACTTAACTACATCAAGACCTGACATCATGTTTAGTGTATGTATGTGTGCTAGGTTTCAATCTTGTCCCAAAGTATCACATTACAATACGGTGAAAAAGATATTTAGATATCTTAAACACACACCTCACTTAGGACTGTGGTATGATAGAAACGCTAAGTTGGAATCACACGCATATAGTGATGTTGATTATGGTGGTTGCAAGTTAGACAGAAAATCCACTAGCGGTACTTGTCAATTCATAAGAACCAACTTGATCTCTTGGTTTTCTAAAAAGCAAGCTAGTGTAGCTCTTTCTACCACTGAAGCCGAGTATATTGCTTTGAGTTTATGTACTACCCAAATACTTTGGCTTGAACAACAACTTAGTGATTTTGGCATTAAAATGAAAAAAATTCCAATTTTCTGCGATAGCACAAGTGCGATCAATCTTTCACGGAATCCGGTGCTTCATTCTAAGGCCAAACACATTGAGGTGCGATACCACTTTCTTCACGATCATGTTCAAAATGAGAATATAGTTATAAACCATATAAGAACCGATCATCAGATAGCTGACATCTTTACCAAACCCTTTAATCAAGCCACTTTTGAAAACTTACGAGCCAAGTTAGGTATGATAACTTACGCTACCATTGCGTAGTTCTATCTTTTGCATGATTTGCAAAATAAAGGGGAAGATAGAATAAGAACATGATTTGAGTTGGTAAGTCATGCTAAGTTTCAAATGGTATAAGTTGAGCATAGGTTAAAGGGGAGAGTATAAGTTGAGGGGGAGCGTACTATTTAAAATTTTGTTAAAAACAAAGTTTGATAAACAATTGATTATAAGTTGTGACATTAAAATCATGTTAGGTTATTTTGAAAATCATCCAAAAGGGGGAGAATGTTGAGAAATATGTTTGGATAATTTTCAAAAAAGTCATGATTTTAAGTGGTGAATACTTAAAAATGTCACACATGGTGTTATATGTGGTTAAAATTTGAAAAAGTTGACATCGATCTCTCAAATTGTTTCACATCAATCGATCTATGTACATAGATCTCTCACATCGATCGATCCATGTAAGGCAATGAAAGTTCAAGACCTTACTGTGAGACATCGATCTCTAAACCTTCGATCGATCGATGTACATCAAACCCTCACTTCGATCGATCGATGTAGGTCAGAGACAAAACTTGAACCTTTCTGTGAGACATCGATCTCTGAAGCTGAGGCAATTCGATCGATCGATCTCTAGGGTTTTTAGAAATAATTTTCTAAAATGTTTTAAAATTGTTTTTTTCATTGGTATATGATTTATACATGCTCATTATGTGAATCTTATGTGATTTTGATGATTTTAAATGTATTGTGACTAACGTGCCTTGGAAGTTTCTACAACTTACCAAAAAGAGCAAAATTGGTATTTTGAGTTTTGTAGGAACATCACATGGTGAAAATAATTCAAGGGTGTATTCTTGTACTATTTATCATGACAAAGGTGATATCATGATTATTTCTGACCATCCGGGTCATTTCTGGAGTTTTCACATACCAGGGGTATTTTGGCCATTTCACCTTCGAGTGTATTTTTGGTATTTTCACCCAAGGAATCTCTGGAGCATATTATTATCTTTATTCTAGAGCTGGGTTATTATTAATTTGAAGATAATATGGTGATTCTCTATTTTATTCTCTCATATGATGATATTATTCACTATAGCTGGATATGTGACGATTTGAGATGTCACATTCTATTTTTTCTTGAAGACCCTCTTTTATATGTTATGAGAGTATATTTATAATCATTATTCAGAGATATCAAAAGTGTCAAAGGTGTGGAAATGTTCACTACATGCAAGAAGAAATAGTTGAAATTTTGGTGGTATATATTGACATAATTTTGTCAATTAATATTTGGTGATGTCTTCTTCAAACATTTGAGTTGATATACATATTTGTCAGCCTCCAAACGTGTATAAACAGTTGAATATGATGTGTAATTCATTTTGTGAGTTGGAGACAAGTGGACCAATCAAAAAGGAGCTAGTTGGCAAAACTGCCAACTTGTAAAAATTCAAATGTAGCCAAACGGCTACTTGGTCATTATGGATATTTTTCAGCAGATTTTTGAAGTCAAATGAAGACTTCACATGTCCTATTATCTTGCTTGGAGTTGAGGATATTTGGGTGGTATTATCCTTTCTTTTTATCTTCATTTTACAAAAGGTATTCAAGATTATTTTTTGGAAAATACCAAGTAGTAGCCAACGACTATTACTCACCTTGGAGATGTTTTTGGTTTGAATCCTTCAACTCCCACATGCCTATTCTCAAGCCAAGGGGTTGAAGGAATAGTGGAGTATTATCCCTCTAATTATCTTTATTTTTGGCAAAGGATAATCAAGACAATTTTTAGTGAAAATTCGGCCAAGGTGATTATCCAAGATGGACCAATTATGTTGTCTTATTTTGCCAAGTGTACAAGGCCAACCAATGATGTGAAGACACTTGGACTTGATGATGAAGATGGTGACACATGTGCATTCTTATCTTCAAGGCTCAAATCACACTATAAATAGAGGCAATGGTGAAGAAGATGAAACACACTTGAAGCTCACAAGCATTTGTTGAAATTGTCTAGCTATCATCTTCTTGTTGTTGTTCTTGTTCCATTCTTTGTAGCTAAGGTGTTCTTGTTGTTTTTGTTGAGCTACAAGCCTCTTGAGCTTCATTTGTAAGATTGATTAGCCATTCTTATAAGGTTACATCAATAGGTGATAGAGGTGTTGCAACTAAGTGTTGCTTAGAAGGTGATTATCCAAGTCTTGAATAGGGTTGGTGTATAACCCAAGGATCAAACTTGGTTCTTGTTGTAAGGTGATTCATTTGATAGTGAAATCCAAAGAAAGCTGTTCCTTGGGACTGGAGTAGGTCACATTGACCGAACCAGGATAAATCCTCGGTGTTCTTGTCTTGTTTCTTCATTTCTGTATTCTGCCCGTTTTTACTGCAGTTTTCACACAACTTCTCACGTTTTGAAAAATAGCTAAACATTTTCAAAATTTGTGATTTTTGGTGGAGTTATACTTCAGACTGTTAGCTTTCATTTGCAATAAGAATCACTTGATTTGAGCAAGGAAAAGTTATTCTTTCAGTCTTTGCAAGATAACTGTTCCAATCTGGCTGCAATCTGACCAGTTTTGAGAAAACTTAAATTCTGTATTTATCAAGAATTGTTTAGGGTCAGGGCCTTTTAGAAACATCATTTACACATCCTAAGGAGTGCTTTGATTTTTGTCTGATTTTTGGACAGAGTCTTGTTAACACATTGAAGTTAAATTCTGAAATGTTTCATAATTTTTGGAGTTGTGTACAATTAGTTTTGAAGTTTTCAAAAACGTGTTCTAAATCTGAGGTGGTCTCAGATTCTGTTTTCAAAGGGGATTTTTACAAAGGGTTGTAGTGTAATTTCTGCTAACCACTATTCACCCTCCCTCTAGTGGTGTTTATTGCAGGTGCACGGTCCAACAATGCATCCATCAGAAGACACTGAAATATATTGAAATTCAGGCATACAAGTGGCAAACCTCAGTATCCTGATTGAAAATGTCCGTTTTCGATTCACTAGATCTCTACGTTTGTATATATTTCTAGGAAAGGTTATGTACGCATATTTACCTACATTTTGTGAAAGAAAACTCTAAATCTTTAACTATTGTAATGTTGTAGGTTATCT
The DNA here is from genome assembly GCA_036186865.1 of Eustoma russellianum. Classification (NCBI taxonomy): domain Eukaryota; kingdom Viridiplantae; phylum Streptophyta; class Magnoliopsida; order Gentianales; family Gentianaceae; genus Eustoma; species Eustoma russellianum. The sequence continues at coordinate 7,889,318 of AP025064.1, read as the reverse complement.
TTTTCTTTTTCTTTTTATTGTTTAAAGCTCTCTAATTATAACTAAGGTTCCACTAGAGGTAGGGGATTGTGGGTTCCCCAAAAGGGTGGGGAATGTCATATGATGAATTCGCTTCCCTTTGTTATTGAAAAGGGAATTTGATGTGTATCTTGATAGATATGTTGGGCTTGCAGTAGTAATTATGAAGATTATGTTTTCATGATGGAACCAATTAATGATGAAGCCGGATCTTCACCAAGGGTCAAGATGACCTCAAATTAACGTTGTCAGCTAACTTGAAGAATTGTTAACTGGATTGAAGGTTGTAGCTGGAGTAGCTTTTAAAATATCCTACACAATGAAGCACAAATCAGAGGTCCCGTGGGGTTGGCCCCGGGAAAAACCCTCCGACGCTCAAGTCAGTTTGGGCCATTTCTCACTGAGAATAAAATTTAAATGGTGAGTTCATAGTTTCTCACAGTATGAGCTGAGGACTAAAGTGTATGAATTTGCTTTTGGATATGAATGTTTAAATTCCGGATCCACCCTTCGTCTGTATTGGCTTGCTTTTATTAACTTGTTTCCCGCCTTTGGTTTCTGATGGCGGATAAGATATTTGCTTGGGGCAGAAAGCCTAAGACATCGTAGGTCTGCTGATGTGATTGGTAGACTAGCTGATGTGACTAATAGGCCTGCTAGAATGACCTTGGCGTGTTAAGACCAAATGACCAGCTGTAATCATTATATTTGAATTGCACTTCTGCCTGATGGTTCCTTGATGTAACATTGCGCTTGATTCCTTTGCTGAAGTGCCTAACTAAGCCTGGCCGAAGTGTATAGTTAGATCCAGCTGAAGTGATCTGAAGTGCGGCACTTGGACATAAGCTGAAGTTGGTGCCGATGTGTAAACCTTGGCATATTCTTCGATATTATAAAGGGTGTCATGCTGCCCTGCTGAAGTGCAGCCAAGGCTGAATAGAAATGCTTGGGCGCTGAACTGTTGAACTGCAGTACTTGAGTGCTGAGCTACGGGAGTTGAACCGTTGATTGTTGTTGACTAACAAACGATTTAACTATGGTTTATCATTTGCCCCCAGATTTTGTGTGGCTGAGCTGAACTGCGAAGGCAGACAAATCTTGTTCTAATAAGACTGTGACGTGTCGTCACTAACTGAACAGTTATCCTTTTATCTGCGTCGTAACTCTCGCTTTTAATGTAAGCGTTAATTCCAACACCTCATCATTATCTTTTCGACGGTTTCAGCTCCCGAGGGGGAAAAAACTTTAACCGCTGCCTCTTCGAATTTTCAAACGAAAAGTTGTGACCTTTCGTTCTCTCTCACTTATAAATAGGGACAATTACCCTAACCCTTTCTTTTCTTCTTCTTTTATTCTGCGCATCTGCCTATTCTGCATTTTTGTTCATCTTCTCCGTCTCCGAAGCCTTTCTTCATCTTACTCCGGTGTCCTTCCTTTCAGCTCAACCCTTCACTCTTCTGTAAGCTTTTCTTCAACTCACTCATGGCTTTCGTTATTTCAACCCTTCCTTCTTCGGATTCTCAGAATATATCTACTCATTCTTACCCAGATGATCTGGAAGGTGACCGTGAGGTTCAATCCCTTCACGAGAAATCTGATTCTGATGAGGACAACCGTCCTTTAAGAAGGTTACGCCATGCTGGTGGACCTTCTTCGGTTGCTGCCACATCTTCTGCCCTAATACTCCTGCCGTCTCTTGACAGGGGTTCTCCTTCTCCGATAGTGCAAGGTTCACCCTGCACTTTAAAGAATGCTGATATCTCTCACTTCTGCAGTGAGTTTAATATTGATATAGATATTTTTTCCCCAATTTTGCCTCTTCCTCATCAATCTGTCTATGATCCACCCATTGGGTGTGAGGCAATTTATGAAGAATACTTCAAGACAGGGTTTGACCTTCCTGTCCCTGGCCCTCTTCTTCAAATTCTTGACTTTTACCACCTTAGACTACCACAAATTATGCCCAATGGTCTAAAATTCATCGCCAGCTATCTGCTCTACCTGAGAGCAGCTGAGGCTGAGTTTGATTTAGATGTCTTTAGGGGGATGTTTGTGTGTAAGCACAAAGAAAGCTGGTATTACTTTAGTAGAAGACATCCTAATAAAGCTATTAACCACGCTATAAACATCCCCTCTTCTGTCAAGAACTAGAAGGGCAAATTTTTCTTCATCAAGGCCATAGGGTTACCTGGGAGAACCTTATTTTGCGATGAAGCCTCAAGGTTATTGCATCTTCCCCAGGCTATAGACTGGAAGATGGTGTACAGGTCGGTTGTAAAGGCGGCTGACCTGTACCACATGTGGCCCTCCCATCAGTATGAAACACTGGGCTCTTCTGCTCTAGCCTTGATCTTGGGTATGTTTACGTGCTTTAGACGTATATTGACTTTTCCTGATGTTGTGCACACCTTTTGACTTGTTTGTTGTTGCGTTTTGAAGGAACCATGGTGTCTGAACGTCTTGTAAATCTGAAGAAACTAGTTTCCAAGAAGAGAAAGAGAGAGGATGAACCACCTTCTTCCTCTGCTCAGCCTTCTTACAAGGCTTCTACTGAGGTGCGGGCCCCACCTGCTCCTCCAGTCGTCCCTTCCTTCAAACAAGGTAAAGACGAAACATCTTGTTGTTGATATTGTTGTTATTTGATTTCAGCGCTTTTTACTTGAGTTTTTATTGCAGCCAAAACTTCTGTTGGCACTTCCACTTCAGTCAAGAAGTCTCTTCAGGCTGCAGCTCAGTCCCTGAAGAAGAAAGCTTCTGGGGCCCCAGCCTTGCCTCCCAAATCTGTGGCAAAGGCTGGGGGAAGTGTCAAGAAGACTGCCCCTCGTCCAACGGTCATCATCAAGGCTCCACAAGCCAAAGTGACTCAACCAGCTTGTCCAACCAATGATGTTCAAGCTCCTGAAGCACCTATTTTTGATCCAGTCCTGGCTGCGCCAGTTGCTGATCCAATTTCTGCCGTACCAGTCTCTATTCAAGCCCCGGCGGCCCCAATCTCTCCTCTAGGGGGGTCAATCATCAGGGACCCAAAAGATGCCTTTACTGGAGGGGTTGTGGTTACTTCAGGAGAGGCTTCCCCCCGTCATCCTCTTGGGAAAGCTCCATCAGAGGGGGAGCCCTCCCATGAACATCGTCGTGAATGGAGAAACCTGGTGTACGGAGTAGCTGTTACTGCGGCTCATCCAGGCGTAGCAAGAAAGTTAGCTGATCTTCCTATGCTGCCTGTGGATGAGGCCCAGTTCGCACGCCAGGACTGGGAGTCTGCTTTTAACACGTATTTCAACAACATGTCCTTGGTGAGTTTCTTTAGAATCCTACAATCCTTTTACTTAGATTGTTGAAATGATATCTGACTATGTTGATTGTTGCAGTATCGTGCCCAGGAGTGTGACATGCTGAGAAGAGCTGAAGAAATGCGCAGCTTGGTGGTGAAGCTCTCTGTGGAAAATGCTGAGCTGAAGAGGGAGAATGATGAGTTTGCTGAGACGACAAGGCCTGATGATTTCAGACTGGATGAGATGGATGCTGAGCTGAAGACGTTGAGGTCAGAATTGGACTCAACGAAATCAAAGTTGGACTCCTTAGAGTCTGAAAACTCCCATTTGAGATAAGGAAAAGAGGAGTCCGACACTCAGCTGGCGGTGGCCAATTCACAAGTGGATGAACGGAAGGGAGTGATCTCTAACTTCTGAGCTGGAATCTACCAAGACCCACCATAGTGCTGAACAAGAACTGTCCCAACTGAAGAGCCAGTCTGAAGCAGATCAGAAGATCAAGAATGAACTGGCTCAGCAGCTTGTAGCAGAAAAAAGATCAAAGATGAACTGGCTCAGCAGCTTGAAGCAGAGAAGAATAGCAAAGCTAAGCTCATTTCTCAGTTTGAGTCTCAAGCTGAAGAGATCAAGAAATCTGTATTTGCTGAGTTTAGGAAATCTCGGTACTTTGAAGAGAATCTGATGAAGATGCAAGCTGATGTGTTAGCAATGGGACAGACTTGTGCAATTGACGCCCGTCGAGAAGTCTATCCAGATCTGGATAAAGAGCATCCTGAACTTGCTGATCTCCATAATACTGAGGCCGAAGCTGTATTTGACAAGCTCCTTGAACAATTAAAGGAAGGAATTGACCTCAGAGAAGTTGACCAGGAGGAGGGGCAATAGTCTAGGATTTTTTCTTTTCTTGTAATTTTTGTAGTTGTAATAGACTATTTACTCAATGAAAATCCATTTTTTCCAACTCCTGCTCTTCAGCTTGTTTCAGTTTCTTTAACCGTCTTTGTCTTCTGTATGTGAAGTTTTATTTGCTCTATTTCAATAGTTAATGCAAATATTTGTCCTCAGCTCAGCAAAGCTTTACTTGCTCTTTTTCCATAGTTTGCAAGTATTTCTCTTCAGCTTGCTTTATTTCCATAGTTTGCAAGTATTTGTCTTTAGCTTGCTTTATTTCCATAGTTTGCAAGTATTTGTCTTCAGCTTGCTCTATGTCAATAATTTGCAAACATATCTCTTCTACACTGCGAAGTTTTGTTTGCTCTATTTCAATAGTTATGCAAGCATTTGATCTTCTGCACTGCGAAGTTCCATTCATTTGCTTTATGCAAATATTTGTCTTCAACTTGCTCTATGTCAATAGTTTGCAAACATCTCTCTTCTGCACTGCAAAGTTTTGTTTGCTCTATTTCAATAGTTATGCAAGCATTTGATCTTCTGCTTTTGGCTCCGCCAAAATATTTCGCCGTTTGACTAAAGTGCAGCTCAGCCATGCTTTAACTTGCCGTTAATAATTTTTAGATAAAGTAAAACATGTTACTTAATCCATTTAGGCAGAATGAATGAACCACAAGTCAACTTTGTCACGAACAGCGTTTTATACAATCTTCAGTTCCACTGGTAATAAATAATTTACATTTTTCTAGCAGTGCTAGAAAAAGAAAACCGTGAAAGACTTCTTTGAGAAAACCACTCAGACCTGCCGAGGTGAAATTCTTCACTGATGTAGAAGCCTTAAATGAGTATAATGCCAAGTCCTTGGTAAAGTTTTGTCTTCGAAGGTTTGTAATTTATACGCCCCATTTGAGCGAACCTTCTCAATCCGGTAAGGTCCTTCCCACTTAGGATTGAGAGCTCCAGTTGGTGCTACATGGCTTGCTTCATTGTTGCGCAATACCAAGTCCCTCACTTGATAGGATCTTGACCGTACTCGGGAATTGTAATATTGTGCAATTAGATTTTTGTATTGAGCCATGCGGACATGAGCCCGCTCCCTTTTCTCTTCCAGTTCATCCAAATTCAACCGTAACTCCTGGTCATTGATTCCAGCAGAATAATAATCCATTCGGGTAGAGCTGGAACCAATTTTGGCTGGGATGACTGCCTCAGTGTCATACACTAAGGAAAATGGTGTTTCCTTAGTAGAGGTAGAGGGAGTAGTTCGATACGCCCATAATACGTTTGTGAGCTCCTCTACCCAACTTGCTCCAATTTGGTATAGACGTTTTCTCAGTCCATCCTTGATTGTTCTATTTGCCAATTCAACTTGTCCGTTAGCTTGAGGGTGTGCTACCGAAGTAAACCGTTGTTCAATCTTGAGCTCAGCACACCAACTCTTAACAGGGTCATCAGCGAACTGTTTTCCATTGTCTGATATAAGAACTTGTGGAAGGCCAAAACAACATATGATGTTCTTCCACAAGAATTTCTTAATCTGATTCCCCGTTATTGTAGTTAAGGGTTCGGCTTCCACCCATTTGGTGAAGTAGTCGATGGCTAAAACCAAAAATTTGACTGATCCGGAAGCTTGGGGTAGAGGTCCAACAAAGTCTATCCCCCATTGTACAAATGGCCAGGGACTTGAAATAGAGGTAAGCTCTTGACTTGGCAAATGCGTCATAGGAGCATTGACTTGGCATGCTGGACACTTCTTGACCAATTCTTCTGCATCCCGCCGTAGAGTGGGCCAGTAGTACCCAGAAAGATAGCATTTCCTTGCCAACGACCGGGTACCCGAATGATTTCCACAGATTCCTTGGTGCATCTCTCGAAGGATGTAATCGCCTTTAGACGAAGGCGCCGAGCTGCACGTTTATTCTCGGGCTGAACTCCATGCTGCAAGAAATTAACGAGTTCGTCCATCCAGGTATTGTGATAGTCCAATTGTAACACTTCATTAGCATCATAAGCACGATGCTTCACGAGCTCCACAACTATCTTTTTTTTCCAAAGTTGTTGAAGTGGATGATGCTAGCCGAGATAACGCGTCAGCTCTCTTATTGGAAGATCTGGGGATATGTTCAATGCTGAAGTGCTCGAATGCATGTCCGAGCTGTAGCACTTTAACCAGATATTTTTTCATGTTTTCCTCTTTGGCTTCATAATCCCCATTGACCTGAGAAACAATCAGTTGTGAATCACTTCGGGAGATGATTCGTTCTGCCCCCAACTTTCTCGCGAGGCCTAGTCCTGCTATGAGGGCCTTGTATTCCGCCTCGTTGTTGGTTGATTCAAAGTCAAATCGCAAGGCGTATTCAAATTATTCTTTGTTGGGGTTGATAATTAGGAGTCCTGCTCCACAACCATCTTTGGAGGAAGACCCATCCACACATAATGTCCAGTCAGCCACTGGCTTGATATCTTCCTCCACGGATATCCCTTCTGCTAAGAAATCTGCTAATGCTTGGGCTTTGATGGAAGTTCTCGGTTTGTATTGGATATCGTACTCTGCAAGCTCCATAGCCCATTTTGCAGCTCGGCCAGATGTGTCTGGCCTTGATAAGGTTTGTTTCAAGGGCTGGTCAGTGACCACTATAATGGGATGAGCTTGCAAGTAAGACCTGAACTTCCTCGCTGCCACTACGAGCGCTAAGACTATCTTCTCAGCATTGGGATATCTTACTTCAGGCCCATGTAAGATTTTGCTCGCGAAATAGATGGGCCTTTGTACATTGTCTTGTTCCCTGAGTAGGACTGCACTTACAGCTTCTTTGCACGTTGAGAGGTATATATAAAGCTCTTCTCCAGGTAGAGGTGAAGTAAGCATTGGCACCTCAGCCAAATGAGACTTCAGCTCGTCGAAGGCCTTTTGACATTGTTCGTCCCACTGGAAAGCTGTCTTCTTCTTCAAGACCTGGAAGAATGGAAGGGACCTCTCAGCAGATTTGGATAGAAATCTGCTCAGTGCGGCGATTCGGCCCGTTAACCTCTGCACTTCCTTTACGTTCCTAGGGGGATGCATGTTTTGTATAGCTTCAATTTTAGCAGGGTTTGCCTGTACCCTATCTTTGGAAACCATGTATCCCAAGAACTTTCCAGTACGTACCCCAAATGTGCACTTCTTTGGGTTCAGTCTCATGCGTGAGTCTCTCAGCACAGTAAAAACTTCCCTTAAATTTTTGATATATTGATCAAGAGTCCTGCTCTTGATTAGCATATCGTCGATGTAGACCTCCAGTATCCGGCCAATTTTTTCACTGAACAAGGAATTGACCAGACGTTGATAAGTGGCCCCAGCGTTCTTCAATCCGAATGGCATAGTTACATAACAATAAGTACCTGACTCAGTTATGAAAGCAGTCTTTTCCTGATCTTCTAATGCCACGAGGATCTGATGATAACCTTTGAAGGCATCCAAGAAATCAAAGATTTCATGCCCAAGAGTTGAATCCACTAGCCTGTCGATTTTCAGAAGTGGGTAACAATCTTTTAGACATGCTTTGTTGAGATCAGTATAATCTATACACATTCTCCAAGACTCATCTTGCTTGGGGACCACCACTGGGTTAGCCAACCAGATTAGAAAAAGTTCTTCGATAATGAATTTTATAGCCAATAACTTTTTGACTTCTTCCTCAATGACTTTATAGGCTTGATTGGGGACCACCACTGGTGCGAAATGTCGCTTCTTCTGTTTTATAGGCTTTGCCAAAGGATCAACATTTAGTTTATGCTCAGCCAGATGTAGAGGTATCCCAGGCATATCCTCCGTAGTCCATGCGAAGATAATCGCGAATTCTCTCAGCAGATCCTGCAGCTGAGCTAGCAGTTTAGATGGCATCCAGGTCCCGATCTTTATAACATTTTCAGGTCTGCTCGGATCAAGGACGAAGTCCTGCACTGCATCATCCGACTGTAAATGCTCCTCGCCTGAAGGTATCAGTTCATCAAGACTGACTTGCTGAACTGATTCATTTCCTTTGGTGGCAATAGCGTAACAAATTTGTGCCACTTGTGTATCACCTTGAATGGTTGTCACTCCCTCTGGAGTGGGAAACTTCATGCTGACGTGCAAAGGTGATACAATGGCCTCCAATGCCACCAAGGCTGGACGGCCCAATATGACGTTGTATGGGATACGTCCTTGACGACCAAAAAGTCTATCCATATACATCGATAGGCCGGGGGTTTGCCAAAATTGCAGCTGAGTGTGACCACTCCTGCTGGCCGCACTGCAGCTCCAGTGAAACCAAATAAAGAAGAAGTGGCAGGCCTCATCGAGGAGTCGAGCAAACCAAGCTGCTGATATACTCGGTAAAACATTATATTCACGGCACTGTCGGTGTCCACATAGACACGTCGGACCTGCACAACTTTATCAGGAGGAAGGTGTACACACAGCTCTATCACTAAGCCTGTGTTGTTCGAATCCAGAGGAATGGGATCTTCTGGCCCATAAGTCAGCTCTCTTGCCATCTTGGCTCTTTTAGATGGTGGATCTGACGAGGTTCCTGAGGAACTAGGTGCTCCTTGTTCTAAGTGAGGTGGGCCTCCAGAGGTTGTGTATATAATAGCATTGACTTGGGGCTGACCTGCAGCTCCACGCCTTCCTTGTTCCCCATCATCCTCATCCCTGCGATGCCGAGGTGGAGACTCTGGTCGGCGTTTGTCTTTCTGTGGATCCTTGTGGAAATCCAGACGGTTGTTCAGGCGTGATCGAGGGTCATAAAACTGTTTTAAATGACCATGTTCAATAAGTCATTTAATAGCCTGAGCCAACTGCCTGCAATCTTCTGTATCATGCCCGATATCTCTATGGTAGCGGCAATAGAATTTAGGATTCCTCTTTGTCCTAGGCCCGTACAGAGGCTCTGGATCTGTCCTGAGACCGTCTTTTTCCATGACGGTCAGAATATATTCCTATGAGGCCAACAATGGTAAGCCCTCCTTACCACCCTTGTCTTTTCCGCTTATGCGATCGAACGCACTGCGTCGATCATGGTTTTTCACTTCATGGCGCCGATCTTTCTTTTTTGAACTAGATCGACTTTCTTGCCGGACTCCATGCTCGGCCTCTCTCTTTAATCTGTTTGTCTCCTCTCCTCGGGCAAACTGATGAGCTTTCTCTAAGCATTCTCTTAGAGTTGTAGGTCCCTCTTCAGCCAGTTGGGAGAAGAGGCGACCAGCTCGGAGTCCATTAATGAAGGCTGCAGCTTTAACACCCTCATTTCTGTCACTGACCTGCAATGATTCATCTGAGAAACGCTGTATGTATTTCAGCACAGATTCATCTGGACCTTGTCTCAAGGTCATCAGATGGGATGAGTTCTTCACAAACGGGGTGCTGGACACAAACTGTGACTTGAACTTCTGTGCCAGCTGTTTAAAGGACTTTACAGATTTTGATGGAAGCTCTTGGAACCATCTCCTGGCCTTTCCCCTTAAATATAAAGGGAATGTTTTGTAACGCAAAGGGTCTGGGATGTTTTTCAGACTCATTGCAGTTTGAAACTGGAAGAGATGGTCTGTTGGGTCTGTGGTCCCATCATATGTGTCCATCTTTGGCACCTTAAAGCTGTCCGGTGCCAAATACTCTGCTATATCCCAGGAAAAAGGACTTTCCTGGACTGCTTGCACAAACTCTTGCCTATGCTCTTCGTAGTAAGCCCTCGGTCTGCGAGGAGCTTCTTCGTCCCTGGGGACGCTTTTCAAAGACTTTGACCTCACACTTAAGTGAGGTCTAGACATATATTTTGACTCCACGGTGGGAGCTTTGAAGCTGTGTCTTCTAGCATCTGCCATAAAACCTTTATGCGGTCTAGAAGATTGTCCTTGTGATACTGCCCTCTGGGAGGAGGTGGATCTACCTCTATATTCTGCACCTCTAGTTACTTGCCTTTGAGATGCTGGACCATGGCTTCGAACACTTCCATGTTCTCAGCAACATATTTTATTGCTTTATCCCTTACTTCCCTTGAAACTTGCGGGACAGGGATAGGATTAGGCATAGGAGATTCAGGTACCCTAGAAACCTGTTCTGGGGCTGCTGAACGCGTAACCATGCGTTGTGGTGGGTTGGATGACTCACCCAAGCCTTCTCGACGACCCTTTGTCATAGGTCAACGTTGGCTGTTTTAAGTTTGAGCTTTTTTACTGGATTAAGGGACTAAGGTGCCCTTCCTCTAGCGCCAAATGATGAAGCCGAATCTTCACCAAGGGTCGAGATGACCTCAAATTAACGTTGTCAGCTAACTTGAAGAATTGTTAACTGGATTGAAGGTTGTAGCTGGAGTAGCTTTTAAAATATCCTGCACAATGAAGCACAAATCAGAGGTCCCGGGGGGTTGGCCCTTGAAAAACCCTCCGATGCTCAAGTCAGTTTGGGCCATTTCTCACTGAGAATATAATTTAAATGGTGAGTTCAGAGTTTCTCACAGTATGAGCTGAGGAGTAAAGTGTATGAGTTTGCTTTTGGATATGAATGTTTGAATTCCGGATCCCCCCATTCGTCTGTATTGGCTTGCTTTTATTAACTTGTTTACCGCCTTTGGTTTCTGATGGCGGATAAGATATTTGTTTGGGGCAGAAAGCCTAAGACATCGTAGGTCTGCTGATGTGATTGGTAGACCGGCTGATGTGACTAATAAGCCTGCTAGAATGACCTTGGCGTGTTCAGACCAAATGACCAGCTGTAATCATTATATTTGAATTGCACTTCTGCCTGATGGTTCCTCGATGTAACACTGCGCTTGATTCCTTTGCTGAAGTGCCCAACTAAGCCTGGCCGAAGTGTATAGTTAGATCCAGCTGAAGCAGTCTGAAGTGCGGCACTTGGACATAAGCTGAAGTTGGTGCCGAGGTGTAAACCTTGGCATATTCTTCGATATTATAAAGGGTGTCATGCTGCCCCGCTGAAGTGCAACCAAGGCTGAACAGCAATGCTTGAGCGCTGAACTGCTGAACTGCAGTACTTGAGTGCTGAGCTACGGGAGTTGAACCGTTGACTGTTGTTGACTAACAAACGATTTAACTATGGTTTATCAATTAAAGATATGATTATGGAGGCTTTCTCCTCCTTTTTTTCTTTTTTTATCCATGAGAAACTTTCTATTGGTTAAATATTGTACAATAAAGTAAGCAAGGATTCAAATGATACTGCTTTCCATGAAGTCCAACGACCATATGAAAATGGTGAGTGTCTGCTGTTTTAATAGCTTATTAGAGCACGTTCACGGTTACAAAAAGAGTAAAATGGTGTTTCTGATATACTACTCTTCCGCGTTTGTGTAAGGTCTGTAAAGAGATCGGATCACTTTGTGATTTAATGTATGTAGTCTTACCTTACACTTTATGCAAGAGGCTATGTCCTCTACTTGAACCCGTAACCTTAAGGTAATAAAATAATAGTTTTATCAGTTACTCCAACGTCCGCGTTCAGTTTGAAAAAAAAAAGTAAAATAGGCAAATGTAGGGAGGATACTATGAAGGTGCATGCTGGGGCCCCGCGGCACAACACCTCCACTCTCACCTTTTCCAGAAGATGGTTTTTTTCTAATGTACTATTGGTAATGTTTGAAGTATGATGTTTTGCCAAATTTAATTTGAAAAATAAAGTGTCTTATGAAAAATCAGGTATAGAAAAAAATAAAGGTATTTAAATGTGCTAATGCAAATTAAAGAAAGCTTTCAAATGATTTTGTTTTTTAATGATATAGTAATTAAGTATGAGATGTATCAAGCCGTAACTCAAAAACATAATAGAGAGATAAACAATGTTAAGGCACAACTCCTAACATACGATAGTGACATTAAAATCTAAGACTCAACTTCCGAGATACAATAACAAGATAAACAGAGTTAAGACCTTAACTATGGATATAATAGTGGCTTAAGCAAAATCAAGATTCTAATTAATGATACAATAGTGCGATACGCAACATTACTGCCCTACCAAGAGGATACAATAGTGTGATAAGCAAAATTAAGCCTTTACCCATGGGATATGATATTGAAGCAATCATATAAGTTAAAAAACAGAAATATTATAATTTAATTAACTAGATTCATACATTTCTATATTAGTGTTTTACTTAACTCCAAAAGCATGTAAGACAGCCGATAAAAGGCGGTCTGGAGCGGATGAGATCCTAGGAGGCTAAAAATGAGGTAGAATATGAGGCCTCCAATCACGCGTCGCCACGTGTACAAAATCAAATAGGTGGTGCAATTTTTTTTAAAAAAAAAAACTGTTTTTGTACACGTGACAACGCGTGATCGGAAGCTTCATATTCTGTCTCACTTTTAGCCTCCTAGGATCTCATCCGGGCCTGGAGAGGCAGAATGTGGCCAATCAAAAGTCGCCTTGGCCTTAAGACGGTCAAACTTAAGGACGACTTTGTTAAGTTAGGTTTTTAATATCGTACCTGTTAATGACATATAAAGATAAATAAGAAACCTTAACACAAACATAAAAAAAGTCGAATTATAAACTTACTTCATATAAACATGAAGTTGCGGTAATATACATGATGAAGAAAAAAACAAACAAACTATGACAATACGTCCACATGTCTCTGGAGCAAAAGGTCATACATTGTCTCTAAGGTTCGCTACCGTTCTAGGTCCAAAGAATATTGTAGAGGATGTAAATCAGGAGCTCAGCGGTCTTCTAGGTTGGGTGAAGACTTACGCAGTGATTTATACAAAATGTCTCTGCAAACTAGGTCTTCAGCCTAGCAGCAGTGGAATACCTACACTGTGTGTCCCTGGAATCCGAATATTAATTAAGCTATGCACTGGACACCACACGTCCTACATCTACGAAGGGTGTCTTCTACCAGGCACGTAGCTGCCGTGGCTGACGTGGTGGAAGTGGAGTGTATCACCACCTTGCACATACCTCTGAGTTGGCGGCATATTAAATGGTCACCTGTGAGGGATACAACTTTGAACAATTTCCAGTAACTTTTGAGGACATCTTTTGCCTGGAATGGGATCACCTCTCCCCCCCCCCCCCCCACCAAATTATCTCACTCTATTCATGATCTCGCGACACGTGGCAGCACAGTGGGGTAGTGATGCTAGATGCTGGTGACCCTTATTTAGCCTCACCATCCCCCTTGCTGCCACGTGTCGTGCGGTGACGTGTGGAGTGAGAGAAAATGAGTGAGATGATTCAATCCCTTTTGTCTAGAGATAAAAATTTAAAAGAAACCCTTGCAACGTCTGCAATGGCAAAATCATATACATATTTAATCCTTCACTATCTAGAAGACCAAATTCAGAAAATGGTTGTAATACAATAATCATGGTCACATTCTATAGCTTTTTTCAATAATATAACCGACAATGCCTCAATGGTTCGATTACCAAAGAATATTCAACCTGTTTATATTTTTAGAAGACCAAATTCAGGAAAATTGTTGGGATACAATAACCGTTATCACATACCATAACTTTTTCCAATGACACGACCGACAAAGCCTCAATGGTTCGATTACCAAAGAGTATTCAACCTCTTTGTACATGTAAACTTGCATAACATAAACCACATCAAACGTCTTAAAACTCATCATTATATTACACGACGTTCCTCTAAACATAAATTTGTTTCAGTATATGAATGTGTCACATAAATATAAACATCCAAAAATCTCTATCTGAAAAAGATATAGAGAATATAGAGTTAATCCTATATACTCAATAAGAAATAGACTTTAAACAACTATCACAATTTCTACCTTCCTCTTACCATTCTCTAATTCTTCCATTTCGTTTTCACAAAGCATACATAATAGCCAAAACGTTCTCTTCTTTTCTTTTATTTTATTTTCTCCTTTTCTTTCTTTCCTTTCTTTTCTTAAAACGGTTTTCTTTTCTTTTCTTTTTATCTTACATTCTTTTAATCTTTCTCCTCATTAAAGAGGTCAATGACTCATCCTACTTTTTGTTTACTTTAGGTATTTTACCATTTTCTAGCAGTAATTTTATTATGCTCATGGAGCAACTAGTGGCCCAATAAAATGATGACAAATAAACTTCATCTACATGCAAGCAAGGGGATGATTGGCCAAAATAAAGAGCCCATAAATATTCTACATATTTCATTGGTCATGGATCAACTAATCATACTTACTCATTGACCACTTTAAAATTAATGATTTTCTAGATCTTAATGCGACAACCTTACTGCATGATTATCCAGATAGGACTATTTAGCTACATTAGCTATCATTATGGGGAGGCTACTCTCGCTTTTCACAAGAGTTTAGTTTAACCCTCTTGTTTATCATTTGTATTTCAACCAAAACAGAAATCATTCCCATTAGATGGATTTTTGGGTAGGTGTACTTATTAACTTTATAATAACAAAATACAAATAAATACGAAAAGCAAATAAACGTTTAAAAGATTAAAAATACAGTATCTGATTGAAAAATACCCGTTCAACTGCCGTAAATCGGTGCATGGAGGAAGTATGCTTTTTTGTTTTTGTTTATTATCATGATTTTACGTATGAGTTGAGAAGAAATAGGCGTATTCTTTAAAAACAAAATTAACAAAAGCGTGTAGTACCATGTCATACCAATAAGTTTTATACTTTTCACTAGTTTATACTTGTTCCTAGTTCTAATTTTGGTTCAAATTAGACGATTTTGGTGATAATTCTTTCAAATAGTAAAAAGCAACCAAAACAAAACCGTCTAATTTGAATCAAGATTAGAATTTAGAGGACAATTATAAACTAGTGAAAAGTATAAAACTTATTGGTATGACATTTTCTGCAGTTATGCCTCACTACTGTAAACTAAAATCTAAGATCTGGGCTGCTTTGGTTTTTTTCATCATCTTATCAACTTATAAAAGTAGCACCATATATTTTCAGAATATTAATGAAGACTTACTAGAAAATATAACATTCCAAATGTGAAATTTAGCACAAGCCATGTTTGACGGGAGCAGATCTCCTGTCCCACTTTCTTCTCACCACACTCGTCACCACGCGGCACGTGGCAGCAGGGGTGGGTGGTGAGGCTAGATGCATGTGACCCTCATCTAGCCTCACCATCCACCTCTGCTGCCACGGTCGCGTGATGACGAGTGGGGTGAGGGAAATGTAGGATCTGCAAGGCACCACTAGAAGGAGGGGGTGTTGAATAGTGGGTGCGGAAAATTTGGTTTTTAAAATTGTTTTAATCCAAAAACCCAACTTCTGAAAACAGTTTCTGTTTTCAGGACCTGTTTTGCAACGTTTTAAAAACTAGGTTACATGTCTTTAAAAATTATAAACTTTGGAGAGATTATAGTCTCAGATGTCCTGAGTATCTCCTAAAAATTTCAGATCAAAATTCAACCTTTAACCCTTTGAAAAATCGTTGGTGGTCAGATTGCGCAAATCTGCCAGAAACGGTAGTCTAACTTGAAAAATTTATTCAGATTAAATGGTGGCTCCAAATGGTCTAAAAATTTAATGACAAACCTCTTACTATGTGTATTTAATTGGGTTGAAACAGTTTTAAAAAATTCCTTTGGGAAGTTAGTCAAATACGTTTAAAGTCTCAACCTTTGCAAGTCTGAAAATCAGACTGCACTAGTCTCAGAACTATGGACGTTTGAATGACTTATACTTGTCCAAATGAGTTGAAGCTTGCGTCAAATGAAACTTAAAACGTGTGGCTATGTTTCTGTAAAGTTTAGTGATTTTTGAAATTCGTTTGATATTTTTACGATCGTGATGAAAATGATGCAAGGTGCTGGAAACTGAAAGTAAAATGCTGAAAGTAATAACACCGAGAATTTTATATTGGTTCGGTTAACACAACCTACTCCAGTCTTCGAGGACACTTTCCTCAGTTATCACTAAACAAAATAATACCTTACCACAAAGGGTTGCTGGAGTTACACACCAACTCCAACCCTTTACAAATGATACAAGCAACCGCACCTTTCACGAACACCACCACCGAACGGATGAAGGTTTGATCACACCTTGATCAACCTTTTATAATTGAAACGTGTATGGTGATCTATACAAAGCCTATTCAAAATATTTGAATATAAGAACAATAGGCTTGAGAGAGAAGAAGAAGAAAGAAAGGTAGAAGAAGAAAGTGGAAGACACTTTTTTGCACTTGAGAGAATATGAGAATTGTCTTGTCTTGGTTTGCTCTCTTCTCTTATTTTTAATTCAAGAGTGGCGCCCCCTTAGGGCATCTCTTCACCTTGGAAATTCTCTTTTAAGTCCTTGGAAGAATGCCTTGTGTAGATATGACACCATCTTACTCACTTGGCGCAATATGATTGGATAGATGACTTGGCTTTGCTTACTTGACACTTCATGATTGGTCCAACCTTGTCACCATTTAGTGCGCTGTAAAAATCTGAGATTAACTTGAAAAACATGTGCCAAAAAGAATTTAAAACACTACCAAATAATCACCATTCAATCCCTTCAATTTTGGGATGCAAATTAAGGACAAATAAATAGTAAATTCGGTCACTATTCATATGTGCTGAAAATTTTCAGTCTGAGTTGCATTTTTGAAATCTTTCCTTGTGTGTTGCCCTCTTCAAATTCACCCATCATGTGTGGCTTATTTTCCACAAGTGCCAAATAAGCTCCATCTAGACTCCAACAAAGCTGAAAATGGTGTGTGAAATTCCTGCACATATGCTGAATTATTTTTGCATACTTTGTAAAATAGTGCACAATAATTATACACATATGGTATATTCCAATCAGCCCTTAAATGATTTTTCTAGAATACTTTAGGATGTATAGAGTATGTAAAAAGTATCTAGATACATGTTATATGTCATGCCAAAAATGTTCCATGTGTCGTGTTCGTAGAAAACCGAATTTTCGACGTTTGTCGATTACCCGATTTTTCTCCGATTAAATTCCAACTTTTAGCACATGTTATATATATTATGTTACACATAATATACATAAATTAAACTTTAATATTCAGCTCTCATGGCTGATTAAAGTGGCGCCTACATGTGACGAAAATGTTGAATTTGAAATCTCCACAATTTGGCCTTAATTGGGGGTGATTTGTGTGTGCTAACATGGAATAATTTTATGGCTGAATATACCATGTAAGCCACGAAATTTGTGGCCATTTTTGAAGTGTAGGGGCTGGCCATCTATTTATGGCAAGTACGTGACACGTTAGCGAAGTTTCGGTTGTCACCCGATACGACAATTTTTGGTTTAGAACCTTGTAACGTGTCGTAATAATTTTTTCATCACCATGAATTATATCATATGATATAAGACCTGAATATACTCATAAATATGAGGTAAGTATAGTGGTGTGACGTTGACGTACGTTCGTAAAATATATAACGTGTCGGTAGTACGTTGGAATATATGTGTATAGTGCCTTTTCGAAAAAATCCAAATATATATATAAATATATATATATATAACGTGTAGAAGGAGTGAGAGAGATTTTCCATTCTTCAATTTGTTTCCTTTGTGCCTTTTCCAAATATAGCTTCCTTTAATGAACTACTTAGTTTATTTAACTAAGTACTTCACTTAATAAACTAGTTTAGTTCATTAATGATGGCACCTGAAAATAGTTCAAACACAACAAATGCTTGCCATTTGATGTAAGCTTTAAATCTTCATGGCTCGTTAGTACGACAACATTATATATGAACTATATAACACAGGTTTTATGCAAAAACGTGTCATGTCATAAAATATGTTATGCATTTCTTTAATACACGTTATTTAAATCATGGATTTTGAAATCACTCAAACCCCTTTTTCTCAACAGGGAAAGCGGCGAGGGGATCCTAACCCGTGCTTGACACAAGAAATAGGAAATAACATTCCAAATTTGTAAAATATAAAATTCAAACATTCCAAATGTAAAATTTAGTACAAAGCTTAAGTATCTTCAGATTACAATGCCATAAGGATAACAATCAGAGCAATAACCCTGCAATCAAGTAGGAAAATTCAAATTAATTAATTAGGTGAAGTAAAAAAAATGTAAATAATAAAGAAACTTCCTTTTAGAAAAAAATAATAAGATAAAAAGATTCTTTTAATCTTTCTTCTCAGCGCAGATGTAGTGATTTCGGAAGGGATAGAGTCTCCTCACCCACTTTTTCTCACCGCATGCGTCACCCGCATCTAGCCTCACTACCCCACTCTGCTGCCACGTGTTGCGCGGTCATAAGTGGGGTGAGAAAAAGTGGGGTGAGGAGATCCCATCTCCTTCTTGAATGATGTGGTGGTGGAGCTTGTGGCGGACGATCTGGTTGCCTTGGTGTTTGTGACGGAGGATCTGGCTTTGGGTCCGGACAAGTTGGCATAGGTGGAGGTTGCAATAATCCAATTCACCCCAAAATCAAGAAGATAATGTAGCAATCTTATCAATTGCTTGTACCATATAAAATGTCTGTTACATTCCAATTCCAATGGAGGCAATGATACATTTTTTTAACTTTGGAATATAATAGAATAAAGCAAAATGACTCACTTAATTGGCTGCGATTCTTGTATTGTGAACTAGCTATTGATCAACACAGCTTAACGCAATTTTCATTATGGGTCATTAGTAAAAAACTTCTGTATGTTTCTAACACATGAGAATATTTGCGTACATCCAACTCTTCATACCCTACCATAGGCAGAATCCTCTAAAACAACGTGGTTATACAATATAAGATGTGATGTCATATAAACACCATATGGAATATGACATAATATAAACAATTAATTAATAGCTATTAAGATTATAGGACTTCAATAGACGTTGTAGCTAATAAATGGGACGTGTTTAAATGAATGTATACGAACCACTTAACCAGCAATGTAGGATAATTTCAGGATACACAACTCACTGTTTTGTGACCTTGAGGTCACGGGTTCGAGCCACGAAACAGACACTTGCAATGTAGAATAAGGATGCGTACATCGAATCGCAAAGCGATGCAGTCCCTTTCTGGACCCTGCACAAATACGGGAGCTTAGTGCACGGAAAACACTCCTATTGAAACTCAAAACTCGAATTTATTGCGGTCTTCAAACAGGCTTCCCTCTTTTCCGTGATTCACCAGTGAATCATGGTTGCATGTGTGAGCAAATTCCTGGACTAGTTTTGTAGTTACAAAAGTCATAATGATTATGTATCTTTTGATGAATATGATTGCAGGATAATCAAGTTACCTAAATTGTAGAATGCCATACTGGATCATAACGATTGTAAGTCGAATTGAGGCTAGAACTCCACTTTCTTTTTCCAAAACAATCCACCAAAAAGAAAAACATAGATCAAATTCACTTATTGAGATCAAACAAGGCCATAAGTACACAAGTATTTTAATTCAAGTTGATGATTCAGAAAAGGTGACATCACTTACCCTATAACAAAGAAGCTAAATCTATCTAAATGCCAAGAGTCTATAGTAATATTACTTGAATTCTCCAGAATAATCTCAAGCATCACCTTATACGTGGCACTTGCAATAAAGGTACCTTTAACGGCAGACTCTAACACATGATCCACATGATATTCGTCTAGCACGTAAACTCCAGACCCATTCAAAAATAATCAGCCAACTGTAAGAATCAATTATAATTAATGTAACAGATTACAAGAATCTCGTGATTTATTTATAAATCACTAATGTGGATCACATGTATAAATGTATCCGTACGTTTTGTTAGCTAGATACGTTGCAATTATTGCCGTATTAATGATCAGATTTCATTCTGATTGTTTGGCAATTAATATAATTCCTTGATGGAAGGAATTAATTATCCGTTAAATAAGGAAAGGGTCCCTCACCTAGCCTATAAATAGAGAGCATGTGATATTCCATCAATCCGAGCAATACAGCATTCAGATAGACATAGGCTGTAATGCTCCATTTCCAACAGGAATTCTTCTCTGCAGCAGGCTTCCGGTTTGAAGACAACGACTAAACAAAAATAGTCGAAGATTTATGCTTCCGGTATTCATTTTGGCCTTACACCAACCTCAATGGAGTTGCTGCATTAACATATGCAGCATTATTTACAGCAAACCGATCAGCTCCATCAATCTCCACCTCTGATCCATCTAGCACAAATCGTTCTCCAATAGTTACGTTATGCACATTGAATGTACCTTGTGGATTAGGCCTAGCGGAACCTGTAGTCAAATTCCGCCTATTATAGAATGGAGCAACAATTAACGCGCAATAGAAACAATAAAGCAAAAAACGCAAAAAAGGCTGAGGGAAATGAAAGACAAGAACTTGCTTCGGCATGATGCCTATATCCATATTAAAAGCGCGTTCTCGGAGTATTAGTTTCCGCATTTGCATAGAATCCGAAGAAGGAACGAATCATTTTGCGATCTGATTAATGTAAATACTTAATATTAGGACATTTTTCTACTGAAATAAATACTTAATATATTTCGTCCTATGCATTTAGTGAGCAATCTATTCATTAGACAACAAAACCCTCATTTCACTCTGGTCTGCCATCGTCAAAGGTAAGTTGTTACACAGATGCAAAAGTTGTGGCAGTATTACGGAGCTGGATCTCCTGATCCCTCTACATGGACGGTGACAAAGAACCCCCTACTACGTGGTAGCAGGGTGACCCGCTCAGCCTCACCACCCTCTGTTGTCACGCGGCGGACGGTCACAAGAGGGGTGAGAGGGCCGGTGGTCAGGGGATCCGGACCCAGTATTACGTTCAAGGCAAGGATTTGAGTTCAAAAGTACGTTAAAAAAAATCAGCCTAGTCCTTTTATTTTAATTTAATGCATGAAGTTGACCTATAAGCATATTAATTTTCATATAACGAACTGTTTAATTAAGTGGATAGAAGTCTGCATTAATTAAGATAAAAAGATTTTCGTTAGTGGAAAAAGGTTTGCATTGGCTAATTAGTCTATTGTAACTTATTTTCATCACGAAAGTAAAAGATATGAAAATATGTTAATTTGGACTAATCAAAAACCATAAACGTTGAGAAAATGAAAAAAAGATACTATTTAATAGAAAGAATAGTTAAGGATTAGCTCTAATATTAAGTGGTATCTTTATTATATATGACCACTTTGGTATACATTTTTCTTTCTTTTATGTGGTCGTACTGATAAGCATGTTACTTTAATATACACATCCTTTCGTTTTTATTTCCAATGGACTCAAAACATTGGAATGTGATGGAATGAAGTAAAATGACTCACTAAATTAACTGCGCTTCTTATATTGTGAAGTAGCAGTTGCTCGACACACCTTGACTCAATTTTCATTATGTTTCAACGGAAAACAACATCCGTGTATTTTAAACACATGAGTATATGGTTGAGTACATCCGACCCCCTATACATCGCCATAGGCGGGAGGCTCTAAGACAATAGAGTAATGTTGATGTATACTTTGTTTGATGTGGTTAATATTGATAAGCAATTTTCTTATTAGCTGATTTTATCTGTTAATAACCTTAGACAAATGCCTTCTAAATCATTAGGTCAACTTAACAACTTAAGACGAGATTTTATTTTTTCTTAATTTCTTTAAAATGTTTCAAAACAAACATGTATGACACATTAGGTAAGTATTTTCCCGAGGAAAGGATCGATTTATTGAATAAATAATAAATCAACATTTACAAGAAAGAGTATCTATGTACATCTCAGCCTACTGCAGTATTCATGACATCTTTTGAATTACAACCAACTACATATTCTATATTGTATGCTCTGTGCGTAATCTCGTTAGAAACAGCTACCAGCAGAGGGAGATACGTGACACTACCATGTCATGTGACACTTACCACATTAGGTAAGTATTTTAAAATCGGTAACTCGTTGCCCCCCTCCTCAACTGCCGCCGTCCCCTGACCCTTTGGTTGTCCGGCATAGCGGGGCTGTGGTGGCCGGTGATCACCAGTCGCAGGCTTATTTGAATTTAGTTTTGATTTTCTGATCATCGAAGTTGAAATTTTTTGTTCTGAAGAGTGGTTCGACTTTTCTGAAAATAATTTGAATCATAATAATGATTTAAAGTATAAAAAAAAACTATGTAATAAAGTTATAGCTTGTCTTTCTTCTTTTCCATTATCTCAAAAAAACCAATATTTGCATAAAGTAATGACATTGCTTATGTAAACTGATTATTTTATATTAAAAAACACGTTATAACGATTAAAATTGATACAAAATTTAATATTATAATTAAATCAAATTTATTGAGCCAGGAAAGTTGAATCAAATTAATTCAAACTTAGTTCAAATCAAATAATGTAATTCATGATCAAGACAACAAAAAAAAAAAATCATGATCCAAGTGAAGATTATAAACCACCACGTTAGTAATGGATTATAGGTAGGACGAATGGGCTTGTCATGGTTTAACCAGAATTTTTATGGATTGGCCTCTTGGGTGAGTCCATAATGAAATTAAACCCATGTTTACCAATTTGAAATGGACACCCAACGTTAAGATGAGTCATGATCTCCTGACCCCCATTTTTTGGGGTAAGAAATGACCCCCTGCCACGTGGTAGGAGGGTTGGTGAGGCTGGATGCAGGTGACCCCCACCAGCCTCACCACCTCCCTCCACTGCCACGTGACGGGCGGTCACGTGGGGGGTAAGATGGGCGGCGGTGAGAGGATCTCACCCCGTTAAGACCGTCATTACATCGCTCTTGGGTTGTGAGAAACATATTAATATGGTAAACTGCGTCCAAATATATATTCTTGAGACGAAATTGCTCTGGTCCAGATGAAAAAAAATAAATAAATTACGTCGCGCTACAGACATTTACATTTTTTTTGTTGAAAATACCCTTAAGCGTAAAATAGAGATAATGGGTTGTTTATATGCAGGAAGTATACAACGCGATTAAGTTGCACTGTCATCACGGTGTTTTTCTGATTAAGATATGCACCAAGAATGACGATTGATGAGCCAAAAAATACACCCGTTAGTCAATAACGGTCAACACTGGAATAGGGGTGTAAGAATGCTAAATCCCGCAGCTCATATACAGACAAACAATCCATCTCGGCCAGACGGTCCCACCGCCATCTCGGCCACATGGCCCAGCGCCATTGGGACCCACAGGTCTCACCTCGGCCTCAAGATCTCATTTCGGCCTTCAGCTCCATCTCGGCCAAAGAGCTGCACTCGGCCTCAAATCCGATATACCCTCTGATCTCGGATCACTCCGGTGACGTCAGCGATGAGCATCATGAAAGGCCCACTAATGCTCTTTGAAATCGGCCACCTTCATCTCGGCAAGCTGACCCCACACCCTAAGTCATCTCGGGCACTTCTGAGTACTACTAGATGACTTCATCTCGGTTCTAGGAGTTTACCCTGAGTAATTCTACCAGGTGAAACTCCCAGCCAGGTGTCCCAAGCTAGCTTACTCAGCTCAGTACCGAGCCACGTGGCGAGCATGCAAGAGCAGGAGTCATCCAAATGACGTCCTTGCCTGTCACGATTTCCGGGCTCTGCCCATGCATTGACCCAAGCCGTCATATAAAAAGGCAGAGCAGCAGGAGAGAGAAGAAAAAGCTAAATTTTCACAACTTACTACAGTAACCCATCTTCCTCACGGTGAAAGTACAGGTTTACCAGAAAACCTCTATTTACAAACTTTCCTCAGTATATAAACCTCTCCTAAAATGGCCTTGACTGACTTGACCGTCGGAGGGTATTACCCGGGGCCGTAGATTCCGGGTCCTCTGATCCTTTTCCTTTGTGCAGGTCGGCTAGTCGTCTAGTACAGACAACTGACGGAGATCTAACGGCATAACCCACCACATCAAACAAATACTTGGTGATATAATCCGACATCATCAACGATGTTACATCGTGATCACAAAGTTCTTTTGATTGAAGTTTGCACCGTGAATGACCATGTTATTTAATCAGAACAATAACTGTTGACACCTTTAAAATGGTGTATGTTACAACGTATAAGATAGTGTAGGAGTACAATAAGATATTTTGATTTAGAAGGCGAAAAACTTTTAGGTTTAGCTGTTAAATAGCATTTATCTTATTTTCGGGTCTCGATTTCGATTTCTCTTCCTAATTTTTGTTTTCCAAAAGAAATATTGTTTGATTTAGAAGACGAGAGAGCTTGGGATCTCGACACATTGTAATATGGTGACGGGGACACCACAAGCACGGTGTCAAGAAAAAGTTAAACAGATGAATAGAAACATTATGAAGAAAGTTTATCTAATTAAAGTTCAGAAATACTATTTGTGGGAACGTTGAATTGAAAAGTAAAGATACACATTATATGTTGAAAAGTAAAATCAACATACATAGCGAAATGCATTAGAACTGAATGAAGTACAAAATTAACATATACATATTGCAAATAAAGCATGTAAATTGTACATTTTACTGAACTCGATAAATTGAACTTCTAGCAAGATAGCAATTTTGAAAAAGAAAAAAAAAAAAACTTGCAGGTCCTTAAGGTGGATCCTCCGTCGAGAACACTCCGAAATTGTCATGAGAAAGCGCTTTTGTCGAGTAGTTCAACTAGTAAAACTCTTTGCTAGATGGAAGACGTTTTTGTATAACGTTGAAAGAACAACACTCTGCAAAGCTAAAAATGTTACGGCCTTAAAAAAAATTAATTAATAAAAGAGAAGAGATAATTATTTATTCTTCTCAATTAAAAATAAGATAATGATAACACAAACAAACTTTAAGTAGAATAGGATACTACTTGATAAACTAAACCTAATCACCTATGGAAAACCCTAAATTTCCTTATAAATCTACCATAACCCCCACTCACATTCCCAAAATCCCTGCCGCCCACCCCCAACGAAGACAAAAAATATATATATATATATAATATACAAAGCAGCCGTTGGCTGCTATTCTTAACAAAAGAAAAAGAAGAGAGAAAGAAAGGAGTGGAGGAAAAGGGCTAGCCAAGCATCACCACGTATTTTTGATTTCACCATTAATCTACGAGTTTAAGGTAGGTGCCTCTTTCCCCTCAAATGGGTACGATCCATGCATGCTTTGATGATATATTTTATGTGGTTTCTTTGTTTTTAATTGTTTAAATTATAGAATTGTATTTGTTTATATTTGGAATAACATGAGGTAATTGTTTATTGCTGCTATGTACTTGTATGTATATGATATTGGTGATAGGATTGGATTGGGGTGGGAATACCCTTGAATTAACTCGAAAGATTTGGAATTTACATACTTAGTGAAGTTTAAAATTGCGTTTTGACCTTAGAATAAGTTCATCTAGCCCGGAATAGGTTGGGATTGGGTTGAAAGTCGAAAAAACGGGTCTGACGGACGCGTTTCAGGGGGTGGCGCGTGGGGCCCACGCGCGGCCCCTGACGGCGCGTCCGGACACGTGATGACGTGTCCACTCCCAAAAGTTGCGTCTCGTTATAACGAGTCCAACGCAACTTGTTTGAGGTCAATCGGAGTTAAAACGAAGATTTTATGGAGGTTAGAAGGAAATAGAAAAAAAAATAAAAAAAAAGAAAATACTGTTGGACCGGCCAGGCTGCCGGACCGGACCGGATGGCCAGCGGACCGGACCAGGTAGCAGGCCGGCCCAAACCGGAAAAATAAAAAAAAAATCTGAAAATTAATTTCTGAAATGAATAAATGATAAATAATTAATTAAAATTAGTTTAAAATTCTAGAAAAATATATTTATTTATCAGAAAATTCTAAATAAATTATAGAAAATATAAAAGGTTAAAATTAAATTATTACCACTTAATTTTTGAATTTTGATAAGTGTAAGTAATTAAAAATAATTAGTAATAAATGGAATTAAATAAGGGAAAATTAGTAGAAAATTTTACAAAATTAATAAAAGCTAAGGAAAAATAAGGGGATGCTAAATAACAACTTTTCAATGTTCTTAAAATTTACTAAACTAAATATTGAGCGCCGGAGATGGTGAGGATGGGCGTACGGGCCCCAGTCGACTAAATATTGAGTGCCGGAGTTGGTGAGGATGGGCGTATGGGCCCTAGGCGACTTTTGTTGTTGCATTCATGGCACGTGCATTGCATGAGGTATACTGCGTCTATAGGGCGTAGGTATCGGGATGACTTACCGTGTCTATAGGGCACCGGGGTCATGAGACATACTGCGTCTATAGGGCGTGGGTGTCCAAACGGCAAGTGGTGGCTAGAGACCACGACGCTGGATTTAGGACCCGGGGGCATGCATTGCATATAGGTCTAGGGGCATATTGCATGACATGATTCTTGTTGCGTGTGACACGTTAATTGAGCATGCATCACGTACTTGCGCATTTTTATGTGGAGTGCTTTACTTACCGCATTTACTTTATCTTATGCACGTTATCTTATATTTATGTGCTATGTGTTATATCATGTTTATGTGCTATGTGGCTATATCATTTCGGTATGTACGTTTTGTATTTGTTTGAGGCGGGCATCTACTGGGTGATTTCTGTCACTCACCCCTACTTCCCAAGTGAGCCGGATGAGGACTATGAGCATATCTTTATTGAGGACGGGACGGGCATAGCAGAGTGGGCCGGTTGAGAGCTGCAGCTAGGATATGAGGGGACTCTGCAGCTAGGGGTGTACATGGTCCGGTCCGGCCGGTTTTTGCGTATGTTGTCAACCAAACCGTTTGTAACGGTTTTGAAATTCAGGAACCGAAACCGGACCAGAACCGGTCAACAAACTGTTTGACCGGTCCGGTTCAGTTTGGTTTGGTTCCGGTTTTAATCGGTTTCAAATCTGCACATAGTAAATCTTGTTTCCCAGCTCGGCTGGACTGTCAGGCTGTAGTATCAGAACAAAAGCAAATATTCAGCATATTGAAGCAGTTGTCGATTTTCGTATTCATTTCTTACAGCAAACAACAATCAGGGAAAAAGGTGGTTGCTCACTGTAAAACCACTGGAGATTAACGCGGTATCATACAAGAGTTCCACCACCCTCTTGGCGTCATCGCTGTCGGGTGCATTCTTACATGCAGCCTGCATTTGGCAATGGCCAAAACCATACAAGAACAATTCTCATATCTATGGCATCATATTAGAATCATGTTATATGTGCAGAATTTATTGAAACCACTCAGAATTCTACTTCTTGAGTGTCCCAGCCTTTCTCCGAAAAAAATGTTAATAAAAAAAGAAGAAACTTACATTCAGGTCTTTGACGATAGGGTGCTCAGGATTAATCTCCAGTATCCTCCTTCCCCTCATGAACTCCAAACTTGTAGTGTCTCCAAGCGTCTGAGCTTTCATCAATCTGTTCCAATGGTTTAGTTAAGGTAGGAGTTAGTCAAGCTATCAGTAATGATCCTAGAAATTTGAAGGCAAGCAACACACCGCACCTTTCCATATTAGCAGACCACCCAAACTTGGCTGACACAAGAACACATGGTGATGAGCTCAATCGCTTTGAGACCTGCACTTTGGCCACCTTATCTCCCAATTGCTGCTTTACCCAATCACAGAGAAGATTATATTCTTGTTTGGTCTCCTTGTCCTTGACCTCATCCTCATCACCTGCAAATGTCATTTACATTATCTTTGATAACATTGATATAAGATCCAGTAAATGAGAAACACACGGGATTACACTAACCCAACTCCAAATCTTCCTTGCTGATGTCAACAAACTTCTTTTCTTTGTAAGTCTGTAGATTCTGGATAGCAACCTCATCAATTGGGTCTATTAAATACAATACCTGTAAATCAAAAACCCCAAAGAAGAAGTCGTGTACTTGCAGCAGAGATCAAAAACACAAAAATGTCAGATCAGAAAGAGAGCAAACTGCTAATCATCCCATAATATGAGTTTCCACCAACTTGACCTTAATTACAGCTCCTAAACCACCACTTTCCTTCATATGCTTTTCGGGGTTATTGTTTTTCCCCCTTGGAGCCCGGGGAGATGAGGGGGGAGAAAAAGACTTGACCCAAAGTAGCACCACCAACTGAATACCTCAATACCCTTCTGAAGTAGCTTTTCCAAGAAAGGAGTTGTCTTTGCACTTTTTAGGCTGTCCGTCGCGAGGGTAATAGTTTCAAAAATTTACCAAAGTTCTCCCAGAACTTCTTGTAATCCTGAATAAAATGCAATTCAAATCAGTAAAATAGAGACTAGTTAACAGTGGAAAGAAAACAGCAAAATTATCGACAGAACAAATACCTATCGTATCCCGCAGCCTCAGCCCTCAAATATGTTGCTATTGTTGGCAATTGTGATTACGGTGGAAAGAAGAAACAACGAAAAGCCAATGGCTGCTGCCTGCTGGAGTCTTGTGTGTATCGAAGTTTCAAAGTAGTCACAGAACAAGTGAACTTGGTGATTTCGGGGAAAGGACCAAAGGGATTTCGAATTAAGGTAGGATAGTTATTCGCAGAGTGAAGAGGAAGAGAGAAGCGGCAGCGGCTGCAGCGGCGTGGTTTCAGAGCAAAGCAGGAGGGATAGGGAATGAATGAGGGATAGGGCAAAAAAAGTAGAAACTTCTAGGTCTGAGGAGGGGAATAGCCGAATGGGTAGCAGGTAGTCGGGTACTGGGTAGCGGGAAGATTATTATGTATTTAATATATATTATAAATAATAAAACGGTTCGGTCCGGTTTAGCATTTTTTAATTCTGGAACCGAAACCAAACCGGACAAAACAGTTCGGTTTTTCCTTTACATATAAACCGACTGTAAGGCTGTGGTTCGGTTTTAAACGGTTTGGTTCGGTACGGTTCGGTTATTCGGTCCGATTTTTATAATTTCTGTTCAGCCCTATCTGCAGCTGTTTTGTGCTTATTTATACTTTGAGGATTTTCCACATACTACTTTACTATTTTTTATTCCCAGAATTTTTATTTAGCAATGCAATGACGGTTATTGGAGTTTAATTTATGTTATGGTTTACGTTTCCGCAGAAAAATTTCTACGTCTTTCGACAAGTAAAAGATTGATTCGACGCTTTGTATTCTCCTTAGTGAGATACGGCGGGTGCACTGTTCCCGATGTTAGGGCTCGAGAGCGGGACGCTACAAAAAATATGTCCATCAAGAAGTCAATACTTCTTGAAAAGTAGTGTTTGTCATTGAAAAGACGATTTTGGTTTAGTTGCAAATGTGACATGTATCTTGGTTGTTCTATCATATTTCGTTAGTATTGATACATGCACCCGTTTGAATTTGGTGATTATGTCTAGAATGAGGTTCAATGGGTTTGCTTCTGTGCGCATAGAAGGTGCCAGCTGGCCAGCCCTTTACCACTTCGTGTGCTGACCCGAGGGCGAGGAGGATTTAGTCTGGCTAATGCCGGGATACCTCCTAAGGGGCAACCCTTTATAAAAAAAACCAGAGTGGCTGGCGTGGTGGTTCAGCACCTCGTCCTTTAAGCAAGTGGCGACGGTTCGATTCCCCCTGGTGCTGGAATCGCTCCCTCGCTTCTGTGCGCATAGAAGGTGCCAGCTGGCCAGCCTTTTACCACTTCGTGTGCTGACCCGAGGGCGAGGGGGATTTAGTTTGGCTAATGCCGGGATACCTCCTAAGGGACAACCCTTTTGAAAAAAAAACTTTGTAAAAAACGGAAAGATGGCTGATTTATTCCAGGCTCACTGTATTTCGATTAGGCCTGTCAAAACTTACCAGATATCCGACATCCGAA
Organism: Eustoma russellianum; assembly: GCA_036186865.1. Classification (NCBI taxonomy): domain Eukaryota; kingdom Viridiplantae; phylum Streptophyta; class Magnoliopsida; order Gentianales; family Gentianaceae; genus Eustoma; species Eustoma russellianum. The sequence continues at coordinate 7,859,444 of AP025064.1, read as the reverse complement.
TTCGAATTCGGCTGTCCGAATCGAATATGGTAAGAGCTGTACATCCGTTTCAACGTATTCGAATTTGTATCCGAATAGTATTAGAAAAACAAATACGAATATGGTATAGTCATTACCGTATCCGAATATCCGTATCCGAATAGATATTTTTAAAATTAAATAAAAATATATAATAAAATATATAATAATATATAATAAAATATGTAAAAATATTTATTTTTAAAATTTTAAAAACATATATATGAAAATATGTATACCACTGTTGTAAATTTGCTGATTTCGAATTCGGATATCCGGATTCGGATATTCGAACAAATTTGATATAGATATAATACGGATTCGGATATCTGGCACCGAATTCGAATCCGAACAAATTCGAATTCGAATGACTTCCTAAATATCCGTCCGGATTCAGATACGAATTCGGATATAGTTAGACAAAAACGAATTCGAATACGGATACTGTGTTACTATATATATTCGTTTTATCCGTTTGACATCCCTAATTTCGATGACCGTGATGAAACCAAATGATATGACATATATAGGAGTGTTTGACATCGGGACTCGATGTGGGTCAAAGTATCATTAAATGAAAAACGAAACCGAATTAGTTGAGAATCACACATTGGCTAATTTGAGAAAAAATACATGATTTATATGAGGATGAGGTACCACCACACATTGCCTTAAGATTTTGACTGGATATGAGGTGAGTTGAGTGGATATGAGTCTCACCTCATGTAAGCCTAAGTTTCAACAGAATTTTTAATAAATTAAACACGCCTCGTATAACTTTATGAAAAAAGTTGAAGAAGCACGCTGACCCCGTTCTTTCTGTATAATAACTTAAATAAGATAGGATTTCCGATGTATATATGTATTTTTTATTAGTAGAAGAGTAGAACAACAGCAACATTACCCTATTATCTTAGAAACTTCTGTCTATAACAGGAGGTCGGATGTATACAACTATATTCATATGATAGAAACACACAGAGGTTGTTTCTCGATGACTCATAATGAAAATTGAGTAAAGTTGTGTCGATCAACTACTACTTCACAATGTAAGAAGCGCCGTCAATTCAGTGAAAAAACTAATAAGATTTTATAGGACTACCATAAAATTAGGATAGAAAGAGAAGTTCGTACTAGGTGTGTGAATGTTTCTCTCTTGATAGGCAAAACATCAAAACATTACTATAAGATTGTTGAGATATGCCTCAGGGCATAGTCCAGTTGGTATTTGGGTTGAGGTATTACCACAAGAGGTCATGAGTTCGAATCCAGGGATACGCACAGTGTGGGTGTTTCTCTGCTTCGGCCTAGTTTGTGGAGGGGACACCTTGTGTGGCGCAACTTTGTAAGATCACAATCTAAGAGGCTGATGAACTCTTGATTTGCATACTTCACGTAGGTGTAAGATCTTACCCAATCTAAGAGGCTGCTTGATTTGCATACTCCACGTAGTTTCTTGGGACTGGGACGGTGTAGTTTGTGGAGGGGACACCTTGTGTGGCGCAACTTTGTAAGATCACAATCTAAGAGGCTGATGAACTCTTGATTTGCATACTTTACGTAGGTGTAAGATCTTACCCAATCTAAGAGGCTGCTTGATTTGCATACTCCACGTAGTTTCTTGGGACTGGGACGGTGGAGCCTTCGGGATGAGGGATTTCACCTTTATTGCCACAAGATTGTTGAGATACCAACTACGAGACTGAAGGGAATGATACGATGTAGGTTTTACTTGAAAACTATTAAGAAATTATTGTTACAGAATAAGACATATATCGAAAGTGTAAAGTACGGCAAAATCATCTTGCCCGTCTAAATTGAGTGCATTTGATGGCTCGTACCTGATTAATTGGGCCTTGATGGTAAATTTACATAACAAAATACACCGAAAATGTCTTTTTTACTAGTGACCGAAGACCAGGTTTTTCGTCCGGAATAATAGGTATAATTTTGTAAAAAAAAATATACTACACCTTTATTGCGTGGCACAGTGAATGTGATTTTTTTTTCCTTGAACAAAACTTATGCCTTTTTAACGCTAAGGAAAAAAATAATAAGAATCAGTTTGGATTTGCTGTTACACGGTTTCCCTGCTCCCACGGTCACATATCATAAACCGAAGACGGTTAAGCTTGCTGTTTTGTGATCTTGAGGTTACATGTTCGAACAGCGGAAACAGTCTCTTACCTAAAGTGTAGGGTAAGGCTACGAATATCAAATCGCGAAGCAATCCGGCTCTTCTTCAGACCCTGTGCAAACGTAGGAATTTAGTGCACCGGAAACGCGTTTTGATATCATCATCATCATCATCCGTACCCAGTATATCACAACGACACCAAAAGCTATCGTTAGGGTCTGGGGAGGGTAAGTGGTAGACAAACAATACATCTGTCCCAATGGTTAGAGAGTCTGCTTCCAGTGAGACCCCCTGTTCTATATGTACTTGCATAAATGACATAATAATAGAGATGGTGTGCTCGTGTGTTAGTGAAGGATTCAGGAAATACCAAGAAGAAGCTTTCGATACTAAAATACACATAACGTGTATATGTACATATTATAACAAATAAAACTAAACACACGTCTATTTATATTTTGTAGCAGCATAAACAGTGAGATGTTATATAGCATCAGATCCGATCCTATTGGGCATGCGATCCTATCCCATCTTTCAGGCCTTGCATACACTTTCACAAAATTGCTTTTGCTAAAATTCAAACACCATATGATCCAATATATTGTGTTATATAGTCCTCGGGATATAGTCTAACTGGTTGCGGGCAGGAGTTCTTAAAAGGGAGGTCAGAGGTTCAATTCTTACCAAAGGCAAAAGAGCCCCTTTTCCAGCAAGTGCATAGTGTGGAAGCTTTTTGGTTCCTGCAGGGCTGAGGGCTTCTTATGCAGACTATTGTTTATATGACCAAGCTCTTACTAACAAGCCGACTACTGTTTATATGATCAAGCTCATCAAGCTCCTGCTAACGAACCGTTGGGTGCCTGATTTACATTCCTACACTACCTTCGGGACTGGGTATTACAAGAACCCTTACTGATTGGGGTTCAACCAATATATTGTGTTATATAAAGTTATAAGTCCTGAATGTTTGGTAGGTAGGTTCTTGTCAATAAAAGTTCACATAATTAAGTTCAAATTGGGACAAGTATCATATAGTCCACGCAACTGCAGAAATACTTGGCTTACTTAAAGCCATGAAAATTAGAGTGTAAACATAAAGTACAACGATAGCTACTTATCAACAACATCAATATTACTTCGTTACCTTATATTCTCTTGTGTATGACGGAGTATATGGGACTCGGATGTGCGCAACCATATCCATGTGTTAGAAACACATAGGTTTTTTTCGATGACACATAATGAAAATTGCGTCAAGTTATGTCAATCAACTGCTACTTCACAATATAATAATCGCAAAAAATTTCGTGAGTCATTTTGTTTTATTCTATCATATTATAAAATCAACAAAGAATGTATTTTTGAATCTATTAAAAATGGAAATAAAATAACGATAGCTCCTTTTCAATCGTATGATAATATGATTATGTTTGGTATAACACTTCAAACGGCTTGAGTTAATGACTACAATCATCATATTCAAGCAACAATTAAAAACAAAACAAATTTCCTTTTTAAAATTTTAATTATTGTTTTTCTTTTAGTTTTTTCCATCATGCAAAAAGTAACCTATTTATAAATACTATCCATGTCGGTAACTTATTTTATTGGAATAAAATAAAACGTTGATTGAAGTCATATTTCAACTTCAGTCACAGTAAATTACATAATAATTTAAAGTACAATTATAATTTTATGTCAAAAGAGCTCTAGAAGTTCGATTTAATTTTGAGGAAAGGGGAAAAAACAACATAAGATAAGAAAATTACTCAGACATATTTAGAAATGAGATCCAGCTTTCACAAATTCAATGCAGATATCGGACCAACTGGTAAGGTTGCTGCTTTGTGACCTTGAGGTTACGTATTCGAATCGCGGGAACAACCTCTACGCAAAGTGTTAGGTAAGGCTGCGTACATCAAATCGCAAACTATCTGGTCTGTCTTTGTACCTTATGTAAACGCGGTAGACTAATACACCATGAACGTCATTTATCCAGCTTTCACAAATCATAGTTTGGGACAACTTTCTTTTGAAGAAAGGGCCCCTATGAAGAACATGGTCATTGACAAATTAATCGATGAGGAAGGTTTTTTTTTTTTTTGAGGGGCTGGGGGTGGGGGTATGATTTTTTCTTCTTTTGAGTTGTATTGCATTAGCTTGAGTAGAAAGAAAAAAGAGAGACGGGCCAGCGGCAACATTTGCTTGTTGAAAAAGTTGCTAACTTTATTTAGATTCTAAAACAACAATTCTCGAGTGAAGGAATCTCTTCGTCCCTTATTCTTTCATTGTAATGTCTATCGTTCGACATGTGATAGTAAGAAAGGGTGGTGAAACTAGATATGGATGACACTCATCTAATTTTATCACCCTCCTCTTACTACATGTCGGACAGAGAACAATAAAAAAAAAGACGGAGTGGAGAGATTGTTAAGCAAGACACACTTGGAGAAAATTTTCTTCTTGATTGAATCCGGTTATACAAGCCCCTATTTATGCTTTACAATTATTCCCTAAGTATGGTATATGCAATATGTCCTAATGATGATTGAGGATTTTTCCTCCTTTGTACAAGGTAACCGTATATTTGTCTTTATGATACAAGGTAAGTATGGTAAGTAAATATTCTCAATATCAACACTCCCCTCAAGTTGAATAGTGGGATCGCCAACGTTCAACTTGCGCAACACACAATTGAAAATCCTTCCGTTGACAGCCTTGGTCAAGATATCAGCGAGTTGGTCTTCGGAACGTACATGTGGAAGTGCAATAATTCTTTCGTCTAGCTTTTCCCTGATGAAGTGTCGATCTATTTCAACATGTTTAGTTCGATCGTGTTGAACAGGATTTTCGGAGATGCTAATTGCCGCTTTGTTATCACACCTTAACTCTGTTGGATCCGCCACTTGAAAACGAGTTCTAGGAGTAGTTTACGAACCCAAAGTATTTCCGTGATGCCTTTTACAATCCCTCGAACTTCTGCTTCAGCGCTCGACAGTGCCACTACCTTTTGCTTCTTACTTCTCCATGTAACAACATTGCCACCGACCATGGTGAAATACCTGGACGTAGACCGCCGATCAACTTGATTTCCTGCCCAATCTGCATCGGTGTATGCTTCAATCTTGAGATGTCCGTTGTCCTTGAAGAATAGTCCAGCCCTGGAGTTCCCTTCAGGTACCTTACGATTCTGTATACCGCCCTCAAGATGGTTGTTCGTGGATTATGGATGAATTGACTGACCACTCCCACAGCATAGGCAATATCAGGTCTGGTATGAGACAGATAGATCAACTTGCCCACCAACCGTTGGTACTGCTCTCGATCAGCTGCAGTCGCCTCCTTGTATAAAGTCTAACTTATGGTTTGGACCATGGGGGTGTCAGCAGGCTTGGCATCAAGCATACCAACCTCCGTCCGCAGATCAAGAATGTACTTTCTTTGGCAGATGTGAGATGCCGGCTGGTGATCGCAACACTTCAATTCCCAGGAAATATTTAAGTCCACCTAAGTCCTTCATCTCGAACTGAGTGAATTAAAGTTCCCTGAGACGAGAGATTTTCATTAGAGTCATTTCCAGTAATAATCATATCATCAACATATATAATGAGGACAAGTAACGAGACTTCCCTGTTTCTTAATGAATAAGGTATGGTCAGCATTGCTTTGTTTGTACCCATCTTTCTTCATGACAGAGGTGAACCTGCCAAACCATGCCTGGGGTGACTGCTTGAGCCCATACAGAGCCTTTTTTCATTTACACACTTGTCCAGATTTAAAGTCGTCACAGAATCCAGGTGGAGGGTCCATGTATACTTCTTCCTTTAAGTCACCGTGTAGGAAGGCATTTTTTACGTTCAAATTGTTGTAACGGCCAGTTTTTAACAGCTGGCAACAGAAGAAAACAGTACCCTGATAGTATCTATCCTTGCGACTGGTTGAAAAGGTTTCAGAATAGTCTACTCCGTACGTCTGAGTGAAACCTTTTAGCTACAAGTCGTGCTTTGTGCCGTTCAATAATCCCATCAGCTTTGTATTTAATGTTAAATACCCACCTGCACCCTACTGTTTTTCTTACCTGCTGGTCAGACGCATACCTCCCAACTTCCGCTTTTCTTTAGCGCATTCATCTCAACCATCATAGCTTCCTTCCATGACTGGTAGCAACTGCCTCTTCTACATTTCGCGGAGTTCTTCTGAGCATATGGTTGTTAGGAATCCTTTTGCTATGCAGTAAGCTTACTCCCTCTGGACCGGATATTTAGAGGCGCAGGCAATTTAGTGGGCGAAAAACCTCTCTGGTGAGATTCCCTCTGGTTTTTTCTTGGTGTGGCAGTATGCGTCTCTGTTTCTTGTTATAATATCAGTATGGTCCAACTCAAGTTGTCCAGGAGGTTCAGGCAATGGTTAGACATGTCATTATCAATATAGTAGGAGGATTTTCAGGGGTACTATCGGGGTTTAAAAGATTACCAGTGTCATATGTAGACTCATTTGCCTGTTGCAGTCCATTCACCTCGGACCACCTTTGTCGGGTACTGGCTCTGCGTTTGTACTATCGTAGGGAGCTATAGCGCAGTCGGAGCCATCTACTTGCCGTGTTGGCTCAGTCAGTGGCCAGTATAGGCTAGACAGCCAATCGAGTGGATCACCATCATTACCTGTTATCTCCCCCTGAGACCGAGATTGGGAGGCAAAAAAGAATTCGGTTTCAACAAAGACACAATTCATGGTGGTATGAATTCTTTGGGTTCGAGGGTTGTAACAGCGATAGCCCTTTTGTGTAGAGGCATATCCGACAAAGACGCATTTCTCGGCACAGGGATCGAATTTAGTGCGGTGAGTTTTAGGGACATGTATAAAGACAGTACACCCAAAGACTTTTGGGGGTAAGGTTAACATGGATGGAATTCGGTTTGACTGGCTAAAATTTGTAGTGGGGTTTGGTGGTTTAGAATAGTGGTGGGTAGGCGATTGCAAAGATAGGTGGCAGTGGACACAGCCTCCGGCCAAAAACCCGAGGGACGGCAGAGTCAAGCATCATTGCACGAGTCATTTCTAGAATAGTACGATTTTTTCGTTCAGCCACACCATTTTGTTCAGGTGTGTCTGGACAGGATGTCTGATGAACAATCCCTTGTCGGAAAAGAAACTTTTTAGTGCCCCATCAAGATATTCCCCACCATTATCGGATCGTAGTATTTGGATGGTGGAGTTGTACTGAGTTTTGATCATGTTATAAAATTCAACAAATTTACTGGCAACATCAGATTTATTTTTCAAATATAGAGCCACGTCATTCTGGAATAATCATCAACAAATAGAACAAAATAGCGAAAACCCGTAGGTGTAGGGTAGGAGATGGTCCCCAGACATCTGAGTGAATAAGAGAAAATACGACTCACACGAGTATTATTAGAGCGATACGTCGCTCGAGGCAGTTTGGCCCGGAGGCAAGTGTCACAAGTAACAGTAGGCATATTATTGGAAAACAATTTGGGAAAAAGTTTTTGAAGATAACCAAATGATGGATGTCCAAGTCGACGGTGCCATAACCACAACTGACGAGAGACCGTGCCGGTGGCAAGATTAGACTTACCCTGTTGTGCCACCGCATCTACATAGTACAAGCCACCGCGCTCAGTACCACGTCCAATGATCTCCGAGTATGAATGTCCTGCAACACACAAAACGAGGGATACATAAGAACTATGCAATCTAATTGTTTGGTGAGTTGCTAATAGACATAATTTAGTTGAAAGAGAAGGCACGAACAAACAGTGTTTAAGAGTGACATCGGGGTGATCTGTATAGAACCACCACCACATACTGGGATGGTTTCTCGCTTGCTGTCTCAACATGAGTTTTATGGGGAGAGGTTTGGGTGATAAAGTCATTTGGGTCAAATGTCATTGTATCGGTTGCATCACAATCAAAAATCCATGTGGTTTGGTGTGGATGGACGGGTTTTGTAATTTTTGGAATGTTAATTGGACTGGTTTGGATGTTGTTGGAAGAGCAGGGGCAGAACTGGCTTGATAGGAAACTGCGGGGGTACCTGCGGAAATTTTTGGGACTGGGGGGCTGGTTTTAGCAGGCTGAGTTATTGAGGGGACCATACTAATATTATCATCAGAATTGGGGGGCATACTGCAATTTGATTAGGGACTACTTGAACAATTTTGTGAAATAAAAGGCTTTGGGGGTTAGGGTTCCAGCCCAACCCCTTTTACCTGTCCCTTCGTCATTCTCTGTTGGGGAAGCTTCTGGATGTCCGCCGCTGGTCCCTTTGTGGCCTGTTCCCTCCTCTGATCCTTGAACCACGGCAGCCTTGCCTCCTGTTCCTGCGACTGGAGCCTTTTTTCCTTCCCACCAGTCAGGGTACCCCAATATCTGAAAGCAACTTTCTTTCAAATGGCCCTTCTTCCCACAGTGGTCACAAAGAAGATGGCTTTTGTCTATTTTGGAGGTCTGACGAGGTGGATGTGGCCCTCCTTGCTGCAACCCTTTGTCTCCTCCAGTGTTCCTCCCACGGCCCCTTCCTTGGGGGTTTTTACGGCCAGACCTTGGCCAAGCCCGATGAGGATATGAAATCTGAGGGGCCATGTTTGGTTAATCCAGCTCAAATCTCTGCGCGTTTGATCTCAAAGAATGCAGCCTCAACGTTTGGTAATGGCGTTCTTTTCAGCAGTTCCTTTTTTTCTGTTTCATATTTATCACGGATAGCAGTCAGAAATTGGTAAAGGCGAAACTCTTGCATTTTTTGGTTGTAAGAACTTATGTCTTCTGGACATTTCATAGGGTTTGTGTCGAGGGTGTCTATTGAAACCCAGACATTTTGGAGACTATTCCAGCATGTCTCCACGAGTTCTCCCCTTGTCTGATACTGTTGGCCTTTCGGTGCAAGTCAAACACTTGCAGAGAATCTCCACCTGAACCGTAGGTTAAAGCTAGCCCATCCCATAGGGCTTTGGCCGTTGGATAGCGTGAGACGTTGTTTATCATGCTTGGGTCCACATTTTGAAGGATCCATGTAAAAACCGAGTTGTCATCTTGTTCCCACCTTGGGAAATCTGGGTCTGTGGGTTTGGCGGGGGTGGAACCCCCGTAAGATGTGAGCTTCTTCCCCTTCCTAGAATAGCTCGATATATAACCGTGACCATAAAGCAAAATTGCTGCCTGTTAATTTGACAGCGATACTAAGGTTTTCTGGTAATGGAGTTTGTGATGGAACGGTGGGTTTGAGGCTATCCCTGAGGATGTGTGCCACTTGAATGGCCAGATCCCCAGGCTGGGTGTTTGTGGGGCTTCGTGTTTTGGATTTTCTGATGACTCTGGTATGTCTGACATGGTATAATGTGTTTGCAGGTTACGGATATATCTGGGTGATAAGTAACTGGTCTTATGGCGGATGGCTGATTTTACAATCAGCAACCGGAGACTGGTATGGATGGTAAGGCAGACAGCCGGGTAAGGTATGTGTTCTTGGCCGGAGATATTGGCCGGGGAAGGTATTTTATGGCTATGATGAAATCTTTTTCTGAGCCTATGCCCAGAAAAACATTTTTTCCAAGAACCGTGCTTGCTCTGATACCATGTTAAGCAAGACACACTTGGAGAAAATTTCTTTCTTGATTGAATCCGGTTATACAAGCCCCTATTTATGCTTTACAATTATTCCCTAAGTATGGTATATGCAATATGTCCTAATGATGATTGAGGATTTTCCTCCTTTGTACAAGGTAACCGTATATTTGTCTTTATGATACAAGGTAAGTATGGTAAGTAAATATTCTCAATATCAACAGAGATCACATCCCAATTCTCGAGTTATTCAGCAAGCCAAATTGGTTAAAGATTACTTGTGAACGCAACCACATTTGCATGTGGTTTTTAGTCACTTTTCTTTTTCCATACTTAATCACATTGACTCATCTTTGATGTGACGTGATTTGGCCTTTTCACCTCTCCAAACTACGTAATCGTTCTGCAGTAACCTTTTAGAACTAGGGGTGAGCAATTGTCCGGTTTCAGTTTTGACATTTTCATATTCGTTGAAACCGGATTGAAACCGAAAACCGTTTAGCATAATATTTTGGAATCGAACTGGAACTGTGAACCTATGAAACCGTGGAACCGTTTAATACGGTTTGGTTTCGGTTCAGAACCACAGAACCGCCAAAAAAAATAAATTATTATTTAAACTATTAATTATTATTTATATACAAAACTATTAATTATTATTTACAGGTTTAAACTATTAATTATTATTTGTATAAAAACTATTAATTATTATTTAGGTTTTAAAATTTTAATTAGTTTTTTTAAAAAACTAGTAATTATTATTTATATAAAAAAGTAAATAATATTATTTATACGGTTTGGTTCCGGTTCTAGCAGTTTATGGAAATTAGGAACCGAACTGGAACCATGAACCAGAAATCCGGTTCAGAAACCGAACCGTTAAAGTTATACAGTTCTGGTTCGGTTTAAAACCCATATTTTCTGTTCAGTTTCGGTCTGATTTTACGATTCTCGGTTTTTTGCTCACCCCAACTTTGAACAAAAACAATGGAGAGATTCTACGTTGTATATTAAATCGATTTTCATGTCTACCAAGCTTAAAAAATTCAATAACATATATATGTTAGGATTGATGATCATGGTTCAAAACATACTAGCTAGTCTTTGTTGGATAATTTTCTCTCTTGGATTTTAGATGAACAAGTATTTTGTGTAGTTTATTCTCTTCGAGTTGAAATGATTAAGTAAAACGGGTGACCGAAGCTTCGTCTCAGATTATTTTTGTAGCGTCTCGACCCGGACATCGGAATCCGAATCGGTACACCCGTCGTAGCTTACTGAGAAGACTACAAGACGTCTCATCTCTCGAATACACATCATCGATGACGTAAGAGAAATAAGCGCGGAAACATATCTCGGTAATCTAAATCATCAATACAGTACGTCAACCGACAATGTGAATACCAAAAGAACTGTGTATAGCCGTAGCCATCTAAAATTCCAAATGAATCAAGAAATAAAAATGACAGAAAACTATCTAATCAGTCCATTCCACAAGGTCTAACCATCCCACTCTGCCCACTCGCCGTCGTCCTCAATGAAAATCATGTGGTAACTAGGTTCATCTGCAAAGGCAAAGGTAGTATCCTTAGCGAAAACGCTAGCAAGTAACCCGCTTATAAGACATACGGGATCAACACATGACAAGACATGAGTAATATGTAATTCAAGGGAATGGTGGGGCACATGTCTTGTGACTTTCAAATATATAACCAAATAACACAACAGAGCAAGTACAGCAGTTTGCAACGTAAATAACAACGCATTGCAAATCAAATAACGCTCATATTCATACCACATTGACTCTCGTGATGCATGTCAAAATATGCACTACACTACACATTCACATATGCATGAACGCTTTCTCTTTTAAAATAGTGCAATGCATGTCACAATGTCCGGTCACTTCACATAACTTTATACCCTGTAACGCGCCCCGGCTTATATTTCCATCCCGGTTTACGTTACAGCCAACTTTATACCCTGTAATGTACCTCGGCTTATATTTCCATCCCGATTAGCATTACAGACAACTTTATACCCTGTAACGCGCCCCAGCTTATATTTCCATCCCGGTTTACGTTACAGTCTTTTGTGCCCTGCAATGCACCCCGGCTTAAATTTCCATCCCGGTTAACATTGCAGGTCACCTTCGCAAATCTGTGCCGAAGCACCTTTCTTTTCAAATCAATATGCAAATGCACGTGCCATGATGCAAGACTCCTCGTTTCATTCTCATTTCTCATCCTCGTATGCAATTCACATTCATATAAGTCATTCATGTACACATGCGCACGTATAAGCAACACACAAGCTCTCACTAACTTACACATCATAACTTAGACTTCGTCTATCGCGTCAACACTTAGTCATGATCCTAAGGTTCATAACCTAAGGCAAGTATCCCTAACAATTCCTCGTTGAACTCTCAAACACCTCGTACGTTCATCTCCTAACCCCTCTAAGTCATATATCTTGAAATGCGATTCGAAAACCCCTTTCGAACTCTCCAAATTGATTCACCATCCTAAGCCATGTTTCCGAGACTTAAACTACCTTTAATCCGGCCTTAGGAAGTCTCTAAAATCACCCAAAGATTCCCCGAGCTTCCCTCTTTCTTCCTCTATTTTTCCACAAACTTGATGGACTTCATTCCCTAGCTTCGATCGATCGATGTCCAACTGGGGACATCGAACCCTCCACTTCGATCGATCGATGTCCAACTGGGGACATCGATCTCTCAGCCTCACTTACACCGATCGATCGATGTCCGTCTGGGGGCATCGATCTCTCAGACTATCTGCACATCGATCGATCGATGTCCAACTGGGGACATCGATCTCTCAGCAACCAGTACATCGATCGATCGATGTCCAACTGGGGACATCGATCTCTGACATAGATCGATCGATGTCTGCGGTTTCTCCAGAATTTCTCTGTGTTTTCTGTGCATCTGCAGAACCACAAACCAAGTATCGAACTTCTTCCCAACCAATCCAGTCCAAGCCTAACCCCTGTTATCATCCATGCTTAAACTACGGATTCAAACGTTATACACCTACCAACGACGATTCAACCTAGTACGCCATCATCCGACTTCCTCAATCAAAAAAAAAACTCATCTTTCCCCTCAAACCCACGCAACCACGCAATCACATCAAGAAGGGATTCAAGGGGTGGGGATTTGCAGGATTTCACATAATCAACAATATCTACAAAGACTTTCATATACATCGGCCCAATCTTGAATACAAAACACATAGATCATATACAATTAACCAGAGAACGAATCTACTGCATGGTGATCCAATTTTTTTGATATCAAAATAGGCCATTTTTCTTTCGCAAATCGTAGGAACTTATAAGTAGATTACTTTCCTGTGATTACTCGAAGGAAAAGCGAAGAACGGAAGAGGAATGGATTACGAATCTTGAATGCTCTTCACCTAGGGTTGCCAATGGTGGAAATCGTCTAGGGGGGGAAAGGGAATTGCGTCGTGTGAATAAGGGGGAGAGGAAAACTGACGTTGTCAGTTAAATAAGGATTTAGGGAAAGATTTGGAGTTTCTAAATTATATCTATTATCTTATTTATCTTAAAGGATAAACCTTAATTATTTAATTCTAAAATTAGATACCATTTAATTCTAATATTAAATCTTCTCATTAATTTCTTATTAATCCTTTTACTTAATGCCTCATTTATTTCCGTTGACTATCATTAAACTCCGTTTAATTCCTTCTTTGCCTTTTGATTAACCTACGGAGGGTGCGGGACATGACAATTTTATACCTAAAACACATTTATCGATTTGCCTATTAGTCGTAACACACCATATTTCTATTATTGTGTCATCTATGCACGTATATATAACAGAGGGTTTCACTAGAATCAAACTCTCTATCCTTTGGGATGGAAGTATTGTTTGACTGCCTTTCACCCTCCCAGACACTAGTGATAGTTTTTGCTATCGTTGAGATATACTGGGCATCTATGCAGGTACATATTAAACATGGAGTTTCATTAGAATCAAACTCTCTATCTTTTGGGATGGAAGTATTGTTTGTCTGCCTCTTACTCTCTCCAGACACTACAGATAGCTTTTGATATTGTTGGAATATAATGAATATAGTTGTTGCTATTGTTGTTACCACTTAGTCATAGCAAAACATCTCCGCATACACAAATGAGTTTTGTCCCAAAAGAGTAAAAGTTTGGGGACTTTTCTGTCATCGAAATAAGCTATTGCGCTATACTATAATCATGATTATATCTAAGTAGTAATCTTATTTTAACATTTTTATATCTCATACTTTTGGTATACAAAATAAACAATTTTCGTATGAAAAACTATGACAATATTTTATAGACATATTACCTTATATTAAAGAACATGCTATAAGAATTAAAATTAGTACTCTTTCTGTCCTAAAAATATTGTCACATCTGGTCAAACATACAATTGGTCAAACATCAATTACAATCAATTTATTTAAGTATTTTACACACAATTCATTAAAATTTAGTCTCAAATGATGCAAAAACTACTTTTGGCAAACCATTATTATTGGGTAGAAATTGCTTTGGACCCAACCGAAAAAATATTTCGTCGCAACACACACTTCTGACGATTTTTTGAAAATAGACGTCCTTTTCCCTGCTTACGTTAAGTCGATAGAAGGAACAAAAAGAAATAATCAAACTTCCTCTCGAAAAATGTAACGGTACATTTTTCCATCAAAGACTTGGACTAGATTTAGAACTAAAACGGCACTACTGTGAGTATAACGTAATAAAGTCACTTTTTGATGGTTAGATTGAGAGATCAAGATAGTGATCTCTATTGACAAGATTTGACTGTTTCTGCTGTATCTAAACCCGAGATTCTAGTGGTATGAAACCATTATCATGTTGTAAAAGCACCAAAATCCCACTATATAGTAAATCCAAGTTTGAAAATTCAGTTGGAGCCCGAATTTTTGTCTTAGTACACTTCGATTTGCTACATACCGGGATCATTGTGTGTATGACGTGTTGGATTTAATGTAATAAACCCCTGAATAGGACCATTTAATCGAATCAATAGACAAAGCAACAGAATGCGAAAAAATATACCTTGCTCCATTGCTGTTGTTAATCTAAACACCAACTGCTCCGGCTGATGAAGAATCTGGCGTGATCCAAGGATTCACGACCGCTGTTGTTAATCTAAACACCAACTGCTCCGGCTGATGAAGAATCTGGCGTGATCCAAGGATTCACGACCTCCCACCAATTGCTGATATACCCCTTGACTGGTTTCAACAATTCATGCTTTACCCGATGGGGAGGCTAGGCAGTGTGGGCTTTATAGAAAACTTGGCACTCCTTCCCTCCTTCCCTCTAATATACTGTAATGGACGCTCTTCTTTTGATACTGTATGAGTCTATTTTCTTTTTGATGATCTGAGGAGGTGAAGCCTCCTCCTTTATATAGAGGGGATGGAAGGATCTGATAGGTTATGATTTAAATTTAAACTTAAATTCAAATTTAAATTTAAACTTAAATTCAAATTTAAATCTGAATTTAAAACCTAACCTTATCTTCCTTAATATTTAATTATTGTGCCAATAATTATATACTAGCCACACGTGGGTTGTCGCCCCTCGGGGACCAGATGTCGTAACTTTATGGTCGCTGCACTTTGAGCCCATCCATCGCGGTCTATGAACATATGACTGTCTACATATTTGGGGTTTCCATTTAGACCAGACTATACATCCACGAACATACCTGATGATCACTTAACGTGTGGATGTTTTACGTAACAATTAATATTATTACGTGACATATGTGACATATAATATTATCATACTTAACGTCCATCTTATGATTAATTCGTATAAACCTTATCAACGTGCTGCGCATCACACGTATTTCGAATTAATCCCAACATGACGGTGAACTATATATTGGAATCCCGATATGTAGTTGTAAAAGGTTTTTACAAAAATTACAAAGGCTCCTTTGTAACATTATGGTATTATTATCTTTGTCCAAATCAGTAGGCACTGAGCAAATTTGGTTAGAAAATATACCGGCTATTGTCACTCTTATAAAATTTTAGTCTTAATTTGATGTTTGATCAACTACTTATTCAACTAGGTGTGACATCATATTCGACACCTTATACCATCTATATATATAAAACGCTAATTATATCAAATTTTCAAGTTAGTGATTTAAGCCGAATGCATCCAAGCATGATTTAAATCATGAATATAATTATGTTCCAAACAACAAAAATTAAATTCAATACTTAAAAATTAGAAAAACTACGTCAAACAAGAAACATGTGATTGGCCATTAGAAAATATCAAAATGTAATATGTATCTTTTGCCAATCAAAATAATTAGTATACTTACTTCACAAGTCTTCTGAATTTACGTTAATAAATTCACCATTTCTTAGAATATGAGTATTGTTTGCATGTCTCTTCCACTTTTCAGATCCTAACGTTAGTTTTGGTGTCGTTGGAAATTATCTAGAAATCACATGCAGATAACTTATCTAGAAAGATGCATGCTTATTGAAATGTTGACGTCTTTTCATAGTTTAATTTTGTATTTTTTCCTTTTTCCTTTTGTATGACAGATTTTGGTGTTTTGATATTGAAATGTTCATAATTTTTTTTTTTGCTTATTTAGGATTTGGGTTTTTTCCCCTCTTTTTGGCGAGAGATTGTGGTATTTTGATATGAATTAGTTGCCTACATCCGACCCCTCATAATAAAAGCATGAGTTTTTAAGGTAATGTGGTAATATTGTTGTATAATAGATATGATATTTTAAAATTCCTAAAATCGTGGACATTTACAGCTACAGGCATTCCTATAAATAACATGGTTAGCTACATTAGTTGGTTTAAATACAATTTCTTTCTATTGAAATTCCCATATGATAATAATAGCTGAAGTCTTTTTTTTTTTTTTTGGGTCTTTAAAACTTTTTTTGAATAAGGTACTTTCTAAAATGAAGAGTTATGGTACCTTGTCGAGATTGAACCTTCATCTGTCAATCTGAATCTTTTTTAACACTCTTGCTAGTCTGATTCTGGACATCTAATAAGCTCAAGAAAGCGTTTTCGTATTAGATTCTCGTATTTTCATGGTCCGAAGAGGGACCGGATCACTTCACGATCTGATGTACGCACATTATAGTACACTTTGTGTAATAAGCTGCTCAAACATTTAACCTCAAATCCACAAAAGAGCAAGCTTACCAGTTGTTCTAAGGTCCGCCATCTCTATCCAATAAGTTTAGCTAATCAAAAAAGAAAAGAAAAAGAAAGAAAGACAAAACAAAAGCAAAAACAATAAAAATAATAAAAACACATAAACACTTGCCTAACAAGGACGTCAGTGAGTAAAAAATGTAATATCACCATGTAGTTCAAAAAAGGGCAAAAGGGGAGAAAATGTATTGATTCACCATCTTTATGAAAAATGAACAATGCGTTACATTATTTAGTTTTTTAACGCATTTTTTATATTTTTTTCGATACAAAAGGCTAAAAATCTGTGTTAATTCGAAGAATGTGAACATGAAAATTCGTGTTTCACTTTTTATATATAAAAGTTCAGAGGACCTATAGCTTATATTATTTGCATGTTCCATTCGTTACAAAAATATTAGTATAGTTGACTTCAAATACATTTTACAAAACATTTCTTAAGACAATTTTATCAAGTGTTCTACTGTTACTATACATCTATCCACCGTTCTTGTTAAAATATTTATTCTCTCTTTTGCATTAGTTATAATATTAATGAAAACCAAGTTATAAAACTAGTAACTATTAACACATTCCCACTTTTGTGAAATGATTGATATTTTTTTATAAAAAATTATTTTATGTTTTGAAAACGGAGGAGTATAATACAAGAATGATTAGTTGTAGTTTTGTTCATTCACTTCCCAAAAAAATATTAATACAAATATGTCAAATTAAATGCGGCACGACACACGAAAATCTGCGTATGAAACAGAAGTGATAAAGGTTACTTAACGGAGGGGCAACAGGTTGCTTGACTTGTACTCCTAACTTTATTACACCATCTTCCTTAATTTTAATCTTTAAATAATTCCATCCTTATCACCTACCCCTTTTCTCGTCTTTGATTCATTTTAACATTTTGACTCATCATGCATCCATCCCTTTCAACTATGTTATCACCAATACTTACGTCAACAACATTATCACTGTACCCAGTATATCCCAACGACAATAAAAACTATCGTTAGGGTCTAGGGAGGGTAAGTGGTAGGCAGACAATACTCTATCCCAATGGATAGAAAGTCCGCTTCCAGTGAGACCTTCGGCTCTATATGTACCTGCAAAAGACGTAAATAGAGATATGATGTGCTAGTGTGTTAGTGAAGGAATTCAGTAAATAAAAAGAAGAGGCTTTCGATATTAAAATACACATAACATGTATATGTAAATGTAATGCAAAACAACTGTAAAACATAAGCAACCAAATGCAAAATCAACCTAAAGCGTAGATAGTGTCTACGTCTATCTATGTCCCTAATATATTCTAAGGTGTCCTTATATATGACATATACCTCGTTAACCTTAATCTTATGTGTCCATCAATAACAAACAAAACATAATCAATTAAATAAATCTACTTATGGGTAGAAACGTAGGTCAGCTAATATGTAAGTATGTTGTTGTTTCCCCTCTAGCTTGGCTATAAATAATCGCTACGGTTCTCGGGCATTATCAAGATAATATATCACCTGAACAAGTTAAAATATAAGGCATGTCTTGGAGCAATTGGCAATGTTGTTGTCTTGTGATTTTAAGGTTATGAGTTTGATGCACGGAAATAGCCTCTTACACGAAGTGTATGATAAAGCTGCGTACATCAGATCCCGAAGCGATTCACCCCTCTCTGAACCCTGCGCAAACGCGGGAGGCTAGTGTGTGAGAACATCCATTACCTGAACAAATTACAATGATTGTTTGGTGTCATTATTAGTCACATGACTTTGTTATATATTTTTTAATATAAATTTTAACCTGCTCTTTTTTTCCTTACGTTTTTAACATACGAAATAATTATTCGTAAAAATATTATGATAGTTGCCTTTTTTATTAATTATTTTTGAATTATGTTAGAAAATTAAATATGACAATTTTTATGATGGATGGAGAATATTTTCCAAAAATAATGATATATTTGTCAACACAAGGTTTGATATATTGAAGAGTGTAAGAAATTGTTAAAAAGTGTATCATATTGAAATTTTATGCTATCAAACTATATACTAAATTATTGAGTCAAAACATGTGTAAATCCAATATCCTCTTACATTATTAGTTTCAGTCGGATAAATCCAATATTCCTCTTATACTAAATTAGAAATATTATTAGTAGCATACGACTAGAAGAAAATGAGAGATGCGAAGCAAATATTTGGTGATTCCCGTTAGGGAGACGAGGACCAGGAGGGCTGCGTAGATTACGGTTCAGAAATTTTCTGATTTTACTGTTCAATTTACTATCAAATACTTTTTACTATTAAAAAAGTATAGAAATATTTTTCTGATTTTACTGTTCAAGTTTATTCGGCTGACTGGATCGATGTTTGGATCATATGCACACTCATCATCATCATCTGGATCCAGTATATCGCACAACAAAAAAATCTATCGTTAGGATTCGGAAAAGGTTTATGTTAGGCAGGCAATACCTCTATCCCAAGGGTTCAAATCTCCTCACCCTACTTTCCTCACCCCCTTTGTCACCAGTGACACGTGGCAGTAAGGGGGTGATGAGGCTAGATGAGAGTGACCCATCATAGTCTCACCACCCCCTTGCTGCCACATGTCGCGCGGTCACGCGTCACCGCACTCCCCTGCGGTGAGGTGATCCTATCCCCTATCCCAAGGGATAGAGAGTCTGCTTCCAGTGAGACCTCGACTCTATATGTACCTGCATAAATGACAGAATAATAGAAATATGTTGTGCTAGTGTGTTAGTGAGGAAATTCAAGAAATACAAAGAAAAGACTTTCGACAATAAAATACACATCACGTGTATATGTACATGTAATGTAAAACAACGGTATAACATACGCAACAAAATGCAAAGTCAACCTAAAGCGTAGATAGTGTCAACGCCTATCTATTTCCCTAAACATACTCTAAGTGTCCCTATATATGACCTATACCTCGTTAACCTTAATATTATGTCTCCATGAACTCCTATCTTGTACCATGTACTCAGAGAGGTGCAAATCTAGTAGGCCGTGCCTAATATGCTCATCCCAAGTTAGTTTTGGCATGTCTGTACTTCTGTTCCCCTCTACAATGAGGCTTTCAATTGCTCTGACCGACGCGTTGTCTGTCTCCGCTTGACATGCCCAAACCATCCATTCTTCCCTCCCTTATCTTATCTGCAATACTAGCCACGCCTAACCTTTCTCGAAACACCTCGTTTCTGATCCGGTCTAGAGCCTTGTATGCCTACATATCCACCTCAACATCTTAATCCCTGCCACTTCCATCTTCTGTAATTGTGACCTCTTGATGGCCTAGCAGTCTGCTCATATAGCATTGCCGGTCGTACTGCCATCCTATAAATTTTCCCTTTAAATTAGTTGGGAAATTTTTGTCACACAGCACATCTGAGGCCGCTCTCCATCTACAACAGCTTGCTTGAACTCGATGTGCTACATCATTATTTATGTCGTCATTATGCTGCACAAATGATCCTAGGTACTTAAACTTACTTATCTGTGGTACCACTTGACCATCGATGGTGAGCTGGCTATCCTCACTGTCTGCTACGCTGCTGAAGTCGCAGTGCAGATACTCAGTCTTAGAATGGCTAAGATCATATGCACACTGGATTATAAAATTTTATTAATAGCATCTCTACTTTCATTTTGTTTTGAAAATATTAACAAGTTGACTTTTCATAATATATAATTAAAAAATCAAATATGATAATATTTTTAAGACATATACGTATATATATTTTAATTTTTCAACATAATATAGCTGAAAAATTAAATGTGAACATATTTTTAAGACAAAGATAATACATACATACATATATGTGTGTATATAGGGCTTTTGAACGAACCGAACTGTTCGAGTTTGGTTTGTATTCGCTAATTATTTGATAACGAGTCGAATTCAAACAGGCATTCGGGTTCACTTAGTTAAACGAACCGACTGTTCGGTTTTAAACTATTATAAGGTTATCGAGCCGAACTCGAACCAATTATAGAGTTCGTTTAGCTAAACGAACCGAACTGAACAATTCGTTTAGCTAAACGAATCTGAATTCAAAAACCAAGTATTTGGTTCGTTAACACCCATATTAATATATTTATGTATGTATGTCTATATATATATATATATAGAGTGCTTATCGGGGCGGAAATTTTGATCCTTATCTACAATCCCCCTACACTTGCTTTATGCAAAAGAGAAAGGGAAGACTAAAATTCAGAATTTCGGAATGGCGTTTTCCTTTTTTTTTTCAGTTTCTGATATTCCGGTGATCCTTATATCAACTTATGATATGAACATTGATATAAGTCCATTTTGATGTAGGTATTTAAAGTCTAAGTGAATAGTTTTTCAGCCGGTTTTGTTGTATTTCGGCATATTCTTATAAAGTCTAAGTATCGTTTGGTGTTGGTGTTGGAGACAATCAATTCTGTACCAAGACGCAGTCGTACAATGTGTGCATATGAAACAATAAAACAAAATAAATCAAACCCGGGGCGAGTCGAGGACTCTGTCCTTAAGACGTATTGCTCCGGTATACTGTGCCCAACCGGTATAGCAATCGTCTCCCAGGATACAACGGGTACCTGTTCAGTTGAGCGGCACTGCTGAACTTGAACTCCTTCGAACGCTAGAGTGTCCTGACTTCTCCCGGACGATATGCAAGACTCACGTGCTATGAATGCCAAATGCTTGAAATGCTAAGAGCAAAAGGTGTGTCAAATGAACACCCTTAGCCCTCTTTATATAGGGGAGTCGGTTGGAGAACAAGGAACCGACCGTTGGATCAAAACCGAAGTTTGATTTAGACCGTTACATTAAAACCTCCTATCTAGATTAGGAAGGTTTAATCTCAGCCTTTAGATCGAAGATAGATAAGCAGGTTTAAACCTGGAGCGTTAGATGGAAACCATATTCGGTTAAGCGGTTAAGACAGTTTAAATCTCGGCCGTTAGATCAAAGCTGCCTCCCCACCACCGTTAGATCAAAACAAGTTGATCTCATTTAAACAGGAGGATAGGTTAGTTTCAGATTTGAAACATAACCACTCAAACTGAAGAGATTCTGCACGCTGTTCGACATCGATCGATCACATCGATCGATCGATGTATACATCGATCGATCGATGTATCGATCGATGTACGTCAGAATCGTTCCTCACCTTTCTGTCCAACTTCGATCGATACATCGATCGATCGAAGTCAACATCGATCGATCGAAGTGATCGACTGATGTGAGACAGAAACATCGAAGCTCTCTGATCAACTTCGATCGATGACATCGATCGATCGAAGTGACATCGATCGATCGATGTCATCGATCGATGTCCGTCAGAAGCTCTTTTACACCACATGGACACATCCAACGTGATATTCCTCCATAAGGTGACACGTCACCCATCCACAACATTTTCCATCCACTTTGAGCATTAATTTCACATTCACACAACATCGTAATTGAGTGATTCCACATCCTAAATTAACTACTCTCGCCACGTATATAATTAAGGATTCATTAGTTCTCGATTATCATTATCGGAAACTCATTAAGCTCAAAGTACGTTGCTCAACAAGTTTTGCAACATTCATTAACGGGCCAAAGCCCAAATCTTCCATCTCCAACGATGGGCCAACAAACCTTAAATTCTCCAACAATCCCCCACATGAATGGAAATTAATGCAGACATATGCAGACTCTGAGGAGAAGTCAGACAAGAAAATATTGCATCAGAAGAGGTAGCTTCTGGCTTTGAACCTTTCTTAGTGATGTACCATCGGATCCACTCGGCTAAGTAGTGACTTGATGTCTTGAACTAGTCAGCCTTTGTGTGAACCAAGACAATGATACTCACACAATATTTCTTTAACACCCTTTTGGTTCTCATGGTTGTGTTCGTTTTGGCCATGAACAACCTGGTTTCAGAAAGTGTTTTAGAGAAATCTTGCCTCCTAGACTTTCTCATAGAAGCGGCCCCACTTCACACTTACATAGGTGATTCCTATCAAGAGTATTCTGCCATACTCCACTTGACGCATCAAGATATAGGACATCATTAAAAGCCTTAGCTTACCCTAAAATCTCTGCAGACAGCTTTTATCTCAGACGGAATGAGCAAGTGCTAACTGAACCTTCATAACTTAGTTGTCCCATTGAACCAAGATTCTGGGATCTCCAGTCAACAAGGTTGGGTTACCATTACAAAGATTCATGCATTATGGGCTTCAATCCCATTCCGTTTGTCAATCTTGACATATGATCTCTAGGCAAGCCTTTTGTAAGCGGATCCGCAAGATTCTCCATTGATTTTATATAATCTATGGAAATCACGCCATTAGAGATCAACTGTTTAATGGTGTTATGTCTCCGACGTATGTGTCGTGACTTACCATTATAGATGCTGCTTTTGAGCACGTCCTATAGCGACTGACTATCACAGTGTATGCTAATAGGAGCAACTGGCTTAGGCCAGCACGGAATATCTTCCAGAAAATTCCGAAGCCACTCAGCCTCTTCCCCAGCTTTGTCCAATGCTATGAACTCAGCTTCCATAGTGGACCGAGCTATACAGGTTTGTTTCGTGGATTTCCACGACACAGCAGCACCACCAATAGTGAACACGTACCACTGGTGGACTTGAGTCCTTACTGTCTGATATCCAATTTGCATCGCAGTATCCCTCAGTACTGCTGGATATCTCGTGTAATGTAATCCAAGATTCATTGTGTATTTCAGATACCTCATCACTCTGTTAAGAGCTTTCCAATGATCATCACTTGGATTACTGGTAAACCTGCTCAACTTGTTTACCGAACACGCTAAGTCTGGTCTGGTACAATTCGTTATGTACATCAGACTCCCGATCACCTGAGAGTATTTCAACTGAGCTACAGGTTCGCCTCGATTCTTCCTTAAGTGCATACTTAAGTCAAGCGGGGTCTTTACCGGTTTCACATCATCCATATTGAACCGTTTCAGGACTGATTCAATATAGTGAGTTTGTGACAACACGAGTCCCTCAGTCACCCTAGAAATCTTATTCCTAGAATAACATTGGCAACTCCCATGTCCTTCATATCGAAGTTCCTCGTCAACATCTTCTTTGTGTTCAAGATTATGTCCCGAGTACTTCCCATGATAAGCATGTCGTCTACATAGAGACATACTATCACAAATGCATTCTGTGTGCTCTTAATGTACACACACTTATCGCATTCATTGATCTTGAAGTCATTTGACATCATTACTGATCAAACTTTAAATGCCATTGTTTGGGTGCTTGTTTAAGTCCGTACAAGGACTTAACAAGTCTACACACTTTAGACTCTTGTCCTGGAACCACAAACCCTTTGGGTTGTTCCATATAGATTTCTTCATCTAACTCACCATTCAGAAACGCAGTCTTTACATCCATCTGATGGATTTCCAAATTATATACTGCAGCAATGCTACTAGCATCCTTATGAAGTGATCCTAGTCACTGGTGAGTAGGTGTCAAAGAAGTCAAAGCCTTCTTTCTGTCTATAGCCTTGCTACTAACCTGGCTTTATACTTCCCAATAGACCCATCCTCTTTAAGTTTCTTCTTAAAACCCACTTACAACCAAGTGGTTTACTTCCAGGTGGAAGATCAACCAACTCCCAAGTGTGGTTTTGAAGAATTGAGTCTATCTCACTGTTAATTGCCTCTTTCCAGAATGGAGCTTCTGGAGTTGACATAGCCTCGGAAAAGTTCCTTGGCTCATTTTCTACCATATAGGACAGAAAATCAGGTCCAAACGAAGTTGGCATTCTGGCACGCTTGCTTTGACGAGGTTCCTCATTCTTGAGGAGTCGTCTCACGCAATCGCTTACCACATCTTGTTTCTTCTTGAATTTTGTCTCCTTCCTTGGATATCTTCAAAGAACACTGCATTCCTTGACTCCATGACAACGTTTTCATGTATGTCAGGAATATCCGACTTGTGCACCAAGAACCGATATGCACTACTGTTAGTTGCATAACCGATAAATATGCAATCAACCGTTTTAGGCCCAATTTTTACCTGTCTTGGCTTAGGTACAGCAACCTTTGCCAGACACCCCCACACTTTCAAATATTTGTAACTAGGCTTGTGGCCTTTCCAAAGCTCGTATGGGGTTACATCCATTTTCTTAGATGGAATTCTGTTTAAAATGACGTTGGCTGAGAGAACTGCTTCCCCCCACAAGTTCTGAGGTAAACCCGAACTTATCAACATAGCATTCATCATCTCTTTAAGAGTACGGTTCTTGCGTTCAGCAATACCATTCGATTGAGGTGAATATGGTGCAGTCGTTTGATGAATAATGCCATGTTCTGAACAGAATTCATTAAACGGTGTATCATATTCGCCACCTCTATCACTTCGAATTGTTTTAATTCGTTTGCTAAGTTGATTCTCAACTTCATTTTTATAATCCTTGAAAGCATCAAGGGCCTCGTCTTTGCTGCTTAGCAAATATACATAACAGTATCGTGTGCAATCGTCGATAAAAGTTACAAAATACTTTTTACCACCTCTCGTTTGCACAAACTTTAAATCACACACATCGGTATGAATTAAATTCAAAGGTTCAGTGCTCCTTTCTATTGAAGGAAATGGCGTCTTTGCCATCTTCGCTTCAACACATATTTGACATTTTCCTTTATTATTAAAGTCCAGTTTGGGCAATAAGTCAAGATTACTCATACGTTGTATTGACTTGTAATTAACATGTCCCAAACGAAAATGCCATAAACAAGAAGACTCAGCATGTAAGCAGAAGAGGAAGCAATTTTATTAGCCTCTGCGGGCAAATCTCTTTTGGGTACAATAGTGATGACATTCAATTTAAACATCCTATTCGACAAGTACCCCTTCCCCAAATACATGCCATTTTTCGAAAGAATAACTTTATTGGATTCTAACACTAGTCTAAAACCATGCATGACTAGAAGAGATCCAGATACTAATTCTTCCGAATATCAGACGTGCAGCACATTCTGCAGAGTCAATGCTTCCCTGATGTGAGCTTCAGAACAACTTTTCCCTCCCTCGCCTTCAATCTTCGAGGAGGCCGAGTTTCCCATGTAAATTGCTCATTGTTCCCCGGGCTGGTACTCGTCGTCCGTGAACATCTCTCTGTTGGAGCAAAATGTCTAGTGGCGCCGTATCAAGCCACCACTCCGCTACGTTCCCCACAGCATTGCACTCTGAGACCACTGCACAGAGATTCATCATCCAATGCATCGACTATGTTTGCCTTTGCCTTGGATTGCTTCTTCTTCTTGGGCTTTCTGCATTCATTGCTGACATGCCCCTGAATGCCACAGTTGTAGCATTTCCCGGTGAACTTCTTGGCGATCTGCTTTGCCTTTCTTGTTCACCCCGAGTTGGCTCTTCTTTTTCTTGGCCTCTGCAACATGGGCCTTAGCCTGACTAGAGCTAGATTGTGGCACTCTTTCAGATCTACAATTGTCCTCCTCAATGCGGAGTCGAACAATTAGATCTTCCAATGTCATCTCCTTTCTCTTGTGTTTGAGATAGCTTCTGAATTCCCTCCACGAAAGGTAGCTTCTCAATCACTGCTGCCACGAGTGAAAGATTCACTGAGCAACATGCCCTCCTCTTCCATCTCGGCAACCAACGTCTGAAGTTCCTCAACTTGAGAAACAACAATGCGAGAATCAGACATTTGAAATCCAGAATTTGCCGACAATAAATTCTTAGTGCCGGCATCCTCCGTACGGTATTTCTTTTCCAAAGCCTGCCACAAAGACTTTGCGGTCTTGTACGTACAGTACAAACCATACAAGGAGTTGTCCAAACAACTCAGAATATGGCTCAAACAAACTAATTGTTGAAGTTCCAACCTTCAACAAAATGTTGGTTTTGCATATTCTGGGCTTGGTCCTCCAACGGATCCACCATAGGCGGGTCCTCAGTCAGAAAGTTTGCCAATCCACAACAGTCAAGAAGAACAACATCTTCTGCTGCCAGCGCTTGAAGAAGCTCCCACTGAACTTCTCCGGTTTCTCCACTTGGGCCACTACAGGACCCTGCGCAGGAGGAGCATGTCTTGGCACCCCAGCAGTTGGTGCCATCGGAGCAGAACTCTGAATGTCTGCACCATGAACCGAGCCTGAGCTTGCGTTCTCCATCAGATTACTGTTCAGTTGATCAAAACGAATAGATCAGAACAGAATCAGATTTAAGAAAGGAGTAGAAGTAGACTGCAAATCAGTACGAAACTGATTTTGCGCAAATTAAAACGGTACAGAAATTAACTGAATTGAAATACGTCTTAAGATTATTGGAGACAATCAATCATGTACCAAGACGCAGTCGTACAATGTGTGCATATGAAACAGTAAAACAAAATAAATCAAACCCGGGGCGAGTCGAGGACTCTGTCCTTAAGACGTATTGCTCCGGTATACTGTGCCCAACCGGTATAAGCAATCGTCTCCCAGGATACAACGGGTACCTGTTCAGTTGAGCGGCACTGCTGAACTTGAACTCCTTCGAACGCTAGAGTGTCCTGACTTCTCCCGGACGATATGCAAGACTCACGTGCTATGAATGCCAAATGCTTGAAATGCTAAGAGCAAAAGGTTGTGTCAAATGAACACCTTAGCCCTCTTTATATAGGGGAGTCGGTTGGAGAACAAGGAACCGTGACCGTTGGATCAAAACCGAAGTTTGATTTAGACCGTTAGATTAAAACCTCCTATCTAGATTAGGAAGGTTTAATCTCAGCCTTTAGATCGAAGATAGATAAGCAGGTTTAAACCTGGAGCGTTAGATGGAAACCATATTCGGTTAAGCGTTAAGACAGTTTAAATCTCGGCCGTTAGATCAAAGCTGCCTCCCCACCACCGTTAGATCAAACAAGTTGATCTCATTTAAACAGGAGGATAATGTTAGTTTCAGATTTGAAACATAACCACTCAAACTGAAAAGATTCTGCACGCTGTTCGACATCGATCGATCACATCGATCGATCGATGTATCGATCGATGTACGTCAGAATCGTTCCTCACCTTTCTGTCCAACTTCGATCGATCGAAGTGATCGACTGATGTGAGACAGAAACATCGAAGCTCTCTGATCAACTTCGATCGATGACATCGATCGATCGAAGTGACATCGATCGATCGATGTCATCGATCGATGTCCGTCAGAAGCTCTTTTACACCACATGGACACATCCAACGTGATATTCCTCCATAAGGATGACACGTCACCCATCCACAACATTTTCCATCCACTTTGAGCATTAATTTCACATTCACACAACATCGTAATTGAGTGATTCCACATCCTAAAATTAACTACTCGCCACGTAGATAATTAAGGATTCATTAGTTCTCGATTATCATTATCGGAAACTCATTAAGCTCAAAGTACGTTGCTCAACAAAGTTTTGCAACATTCATTAACGGGCCAAAGCCCAAATCTTCCATCTCCAACGATGGGCCAAAGCCCAAACCTTAAATTCTCCAACAGTTGGTTAGTTGTTTTTTTGGGTATTTGTAGTAGATATGATGGTTGAAATATATTAGAAATGGTTGTTGTATTGTTGCTATATTGTCTTGGAACTTTAGATGATGAAGGCTTGAAAAAGTTGAAACCAATATTGATTTTTGGAAACGAGAGTCGATCTCTCATTTTAAAAATACTATTATGTTTTAAAATATAAGTCATTTTCATTTTTTTAATATAGTATTATCGTCTTAAAATATATGTCCACCAACATAATATGAAAAATGGACTATGAAAACGACTTTAAGGTTTGAAAGCGGGATGAAATTAAAGACTTCAAGCAGAATTTGGGTTATGAAAATCGACTTTGACATATTGTCAAGTTTTTAAATTTTAGAGCTTTCCTATCTGATGCGTCCATTGTGTATCTGGAGCACTATTAATACTTTTTCTAAGGTGGATTTTACACATACAGCATTAATTTGGGGTTCATTCAAATCTCAAACAAAAAAATCGGTTCAGATCTGAGGGGTGTAAAGGTGAGTAAAAATATGAGGTATCTAATCACGCATCGACACGTATAAAAAATAGTTTTTTTTATATAATTTTTTAAAAAAAGAGCATTACCTCTTTCTTTAAAAAACTATTTTTTACATGTGACGACTCGTGATTGGAGACCTCATACCTTTAGCCTCTCAGATCTGAATCGAAAATAAATAACCCTTTATAAGAAGTCAACTCTTGCCACTCTTATCGCCTAAATTTTGATTATAATATACAAAATGTGATAGTTATGGAAAGATGGTACCCAACCAATAAAGATCCCTGTAACCTCTGGTCCCACAGGAAGGGTAGGGATGTAAATCCGAAACCTGATGGATTCAGATAAAGGCCAGGTTATATATACGAGTGCGGCATTATGGCGCTCAAGCAATGGAATTCCACACAAATGCCCCCGGAAGGAGTCGAACTCTCAATCTTCCTCTTTTAAGGTGATTACTTTTTGCTCGTTTTCATCAGGCTATGTCCTGAAACAAATGTGATATTTATGAGGTTCATGATATCGTTGATGTAGGTACATTGTAAAAGACAAAGTATTTAAACTTACTCATCAAAATAAACGTGTTATTTACCTACTCAATCAAGACGGTCCTTATATGGGTTGCAACATCGCCTACCGAAACTGCCAAATTTGACTTGTATCCTGAACAAATATTTCTCTTCAAATGTACTCATGTTTGACCATTTCTTCCAAAACATGGGACATATATTTGTAGATTTTTCTTCAAACAATTTCCCAACACGAGTATTAATTGAACTATGCTATGTGGAAAAAAAATGTTAGGTAAACTTTTTTAAGTGATTGGTCATACTGCATGGCTGTCTCATACTCCTAAAAATCCATCTATAGGTTATTACCGTTTGGCCCTACGCGTATGAAAGATTTTTTTTTGAAGAGGCATTGTTCCACTAATTTAATAAGAGGATCCAAATACAGAACCTCAGTCAACAGTATCAGAGTTTTTACTATTAGGACAAATGCTCTTGATAACAATGTTCGGTGAACTTTTTTAAGTGATCGGTCTCACCGCAGTCCGGCTCCCATACTCATGAAAATCCTCCTCCGACCTAGCCCTACGGTTATTAGAAACTGAGAACTTGGTAGAAAGCATATCTTCTGCCTGCCTATGAATTTCCCATCACTAAGCATTATTTTATGATATATAAATAACACTCTAAAATAGGTTACTCATACCCCCTAATATGTTTTCAAGTATGATTATCATCGTTATCACATATGGTCTGTGGAAATTTTATAATATAATCCATTAGCACTACTAGGCATCTTGTTATTTACTACTTTAACTGATAAGGGATTGATAAGTAGGCTATGATTCTCATCTAGCCTCACCACTCTCTATTGCCACGTGTCGTACGGTGGAGATTGTGGTGAGAGAATCGTCTCGTAGGTGGGACGGTTTATCTGATGCAGAATATCTGATGATGTATTTTATTTTGGATAATGTAAGTGTCTTAACTTTAAATTGAGCGTTTGTTCTCTAATTCTTCAAGATAGCGCTGCGGTCGTTTTCTAATTATTCAAGCTAGCACTCCGGTCGTATTCGTACATGATGAACAGAAATTCAATTTACGGATTTTCTTTATGTGAGGCAGAATACAATCTCCCACGCTCATAGGACGTAGCTAAATTGGTACTCGGATAGCAGATTACTCTTCAGGTGATGCAGGTTCAAAATTAGAGATAGTTGTAGTATGAGTATTTCACTGCTATCTAGGCCAGAAGTTTCCGACCCAATTAAGATAGGAATGCCAGACTAGTTACAGTGGATAACATACGAGGTATATGATGTAGCGCACCGCCCCCGAGCCCTAGCATCGGAAATAGTGCACCCGCCGTAGCCTACTACGAGGACTACAAAGCGTCGTTCAAACTTCTTTACACGTCAGAACTGACGCAGAAATTTTTCGCGGAAACGGTAATTAAAGAAATAAACATCTTGATTAAATTAAATCCATCAAAATAAAGTCAAGTACAAGGGTTGACGAAACCCGCTAAGTCAAGTATGAAATACTAAAATCAAACGATAAACCTAGGTGGAGGTCTATCTGACTATCCCGAAAACAAGCTCCCGGTCAACAAGATCTCTTCTCGAGCCCAGCTCACTCTTCTTAGCCTCGATAAATATATACTCTTAATCCTGCTCACCTGTGGAGGGGAGGTGGGGGTGAGTGATGGGAGTCACTCGTAGGTTACCCGTCTCTCCCGAAAAGAGACTGTCACATACTGAGTCGGGTAAACACATAAATCACGTAAAGCATAAATAGATAAATAAATAAAAATAACATAAATAAATAAATAACACATACCCGACCCGATCCTTATCCCAAAACGTAGCACTGAAACAACTTAATAACAAGGTCAACGATAATCACAACAATAACAATGCGATGTGCAACTTCATGATGCATGCACTTCTATCTCCGTGACACACGCAGTCATTTAATACCACACGTTATGCTCTTTCTTTTCCATGATATGCTATGCATGTCCCGGGTCCTATTAGGTGAAGGTAACCATTATTACCAACACCCATCACACGCTTCGTCAGGCCACACGTCCCGTAGGACCACACGGCTCATAGGCCAAATGCAATGCTCGTGCCATGAATGCTTCACACTTTCACACTTCCGTTTCTCCTATGTTGTATGCTCCGTTCTATGTTGCGTATACATATATTGCGTAGTTATCCTATATTCCGTGGGGTTCATTACTGTATTTTATCTTCAACCATTATTTTATCTTTCTAGATTTTATTTTACGTTTCTACACTTTATTTTATCTTTTCTAGGCTATCACCCACTGTATTCTTTATTTATTGGTTTTTTTTTTCTTCCCCTACTATTTTTCCTCTTGCTTTAATTTTCTTTTCTTCCCTCTCTTTTCCTTTTTTTTCGGCCAGTAACATCAACAGAACCCAAATCCTACTTTTATATCTAATCCACTCATGCAGCAACACAACATTTTGTATCCATTTACATAAAATTAATATGTCATCATTTATATTCAGCTGCACACGGCCATGTGGCCGAATTCTCTCTTTCTTTTTTTCCCACAATTCCTACAACACATTATTTACCACTTACAATTTCGCACGCATGGTCATATATACATATATGTATTTACACGTCATATTAAATATATTTAGGTTCATGCAAAATTCTTTTTTATTCTTCCACAAAATATACTGTGCGAAAATATATATGGCTTGGGCCATTTACCATGCAACAGAAACAAAACTTGAAATTTCGTCAGAATGCAAAGATTACATTTGCAATGTATACACATGCACACTTTCGGCACTGTTCATATTTCCTTATAAAACAAACTATTATATACATATATATCTATACTCAACATATGTCACTGTACGTACTTATATTGTACCAATATAATATCTTTGAAATCACATAACTCAAACTGGTCGAATTTCTCCAAAGATTACTAATCAAATTTCGGCCAGCAAAACTTTTACATATTCGATGTCCGTATGTATGCATAATATATATGTGTATATAAACACGACTATAAATACACGTATTTTCATCAATCACGCAATTTGCATACCAAAACATAAAGAATTCGCAATAAACATATAACAATAAACGTACAATGATAAACAAACAATCCCAATACAGAATGCGAGGGAATCCAAAGCAATCCGACAGAGGGAGTGTAACCTACCTTTCACACACGAATAGTTCCTTAGGTACGGTGGTTAGATTCGGTGCGGGTGACCTTTTCTTCCCCTTCTCTTCCTGCTCTATCTCCATGCTCTCAGCCGAAATTTGTAATTTGTAAAGTGATAGTGTGTGAAATGAATGTGAGGCTCGGCTGAGTCCTTTATGGACTCATTTCATTAATTAATTTTTTTATATATAAGATGGCAGAAAAATCGGTTATGGGGAGGGAATTCATGGGAGAGATTTTAGGAGTTAATGGTGTGGGTTATAGGAAGATAATGGAGTAGTGGGGGAGTTAATGGGATTAAGTAATAATTTTTTACTTTCTCTTTTTTTTACAGCACACACAAAAAATTACATAATTACATTTTATTTTTTAATAAACGCGGTCATAACATTCTTCCTCCCTTACAAAAAATTTCGTCCTCGAAACTTGCGTATAGTATAATCAATGACATAGCATGGTTCTACTCGATTCATCCACCTAAATAATGATCAAGCTATACATCCATTGCATATGTTATATGTACACATTACATTTTCTCGACGTAGGACTAAATCCTCAAATCGTTCCTTGTATACATACAAGTAATTTCTAATCCATTTCTCTTCGCTTATTTAAGATCATAACCTAATCTATGTATGATTATCAAATCAAGTTAAGGGTGTTGCATCATATCGGGGTTCTATAACCCAATCGACGATGTATAAAGTACTAGTAACTGCGGCCATCAGCAGCTCTCTAAAATCAGTTCTTAGATGTACTATAATCTTTAACTTAATTCTGTATAATGACAACTTATAAACCTCCATTTATACCATTTGACGTGTATCAGTCAACTTATTGCAGTTTACAATTCTGAATTCTTAACTCGTCATATATGATTCAGCTTCTAGTTACATGTCCAAAATATCCTCAAGTCCTCTGATTTATCACTCATCACACTTCATAGATATAGAATCAAGTCTCAAAATCAATTCTTATGTACTTACGAGCTAGTTCTATGATCATGTCCTTACCTTTCTCAGATATATCAACAGCCTAGTATACGAAGTAGGTGCATGGACATATTTCCTTCGATTTAAAGTAGTTTATGTAACCATAGCACTAACTGTTTGAAATAATATATCTTTCAAAAATTTTTTTGTAACACAAGCCCCACGGTATCATATATTTGTTTTCGTAAAACGGTGTCTCAAAAGACCATTCGTAAAATAATGGTACAACTTACTTTGCAAAGGTATTTTGATGAAATTGCATTAAAACAATTGAAACACAACAATCGTAAAGTTTTTTTAACAAAACAATTTGAACACGTTGTCTTTTTCTTTCCAAAGAAATACAAATTCCGAAAGCTACGTTCTGTTTTGCAAAATGAAACAATTGAAAACTCAACGATTATAAAGTTTCATAAAATAATTTGGATAAGGTACTTCTCTTTTTCAAAAAAAAAGTATATACATTTTTTTACTTTATCTTTTTTTTACCGCACACACAAAAAAATTACATAATTATATTTTATTTTTTTAATAAACACGGATCATAACATATGACCATTCCACCTAAAATGCTGTAAGTTTCTTAATTTGTATTCTCTACAAAATTTCTTGCCGGAGTCTTAGGGCATGAGCTTTTGCTCTCCAAGAATACAATCTCCCACTGCTCGATTCTTCGAAACAAAATGCAATGATGAGAACTTCAATTCAAAATGCTCGATCAAAAAAAAAAAAAAGAAAGAAGAAAGCCAAAATGCAAATAATGTGTATTATACTAAACATGGAGATGCTGTTGTTACTATTTCTGGTTTTCTTTTCTTCTTGTTTATCACTTGTATGTTATAATATAAACCTGAAGTTCAAGAAGAAAAAAAAATGAAAATGCTCCTTCTATAAAAAAGGAAATAAAAAGATACAAAATTAAGCAATAAAGGTAAAAAAGTAGTTATGTTATTTGTATTAACATATTGTATGATATTATGAAGCCATTTTTTATCATGTTCGACGCTAGAATTAGATAAGAACAATAGTTTATTTGCGATTACATGTTACTATAGTCATTATACAAGTAGTTTCTCGTGATACAAGTAACCACAAAGTATGATGTTAGCTAGGCAGGTGTAATCAAAATAACAAAATTAACATCTTTTTGACCAATGATGTTTAGTGATTAGTTCTGTAACATTTTACTATCTTAAAATTGAGTTATTTCATTTTTGGAAATTTTAGATTGGTTAACGTTGTGACAATTATGTATTTTACTAGTTGTTTTTAATCAACCCTTGAAGGTATAATGCAGGTTAAACCTGGAAGATATGCGTCAAGTTGTGTCGATCAACTGCTATTTCATAATAATAAGTGCAACTAATTTAGTGAGTCATTTCGCTTTATTCATCATATTCCAAAATCAATAAATTATGTGTCCTTAACTCCATTGAAAATGGAATATAAACCTGAAACTTAACGAAAGAAAATAATGCATGGCTAACAAACCTTTGTGAGGGCAGTGGTTCGAATCTTGTTTTCTCACTTAAGAAGTCTGTTTGAGTTTCACTGTTTGGGCAGAGTGAATTTTTGGACCATCACATTTAGGTGGCGTTTGGTTCGTACTTGAGTATCGAAATCAGAATTGGAATGGGTATGAGTTTGGAGGATATGAGTTTGAGCCTAAAATTGATAGTTGTTTGGTATTGAAGTGGGAATGAGTATGATAGACATTGATGGTGTTTGGAATGTATCGGAATTGAAATGAGTATCGAATTTGGACAGACGGAAAAATAGCCGGAAATATTTGACCGGCCGGAATAATGATCGGTGGGACGGTGGCCAGCGGCATGGACCGGCGTTGACCGCCCATCCCGCTCATTCCCGCTCATTCCCTCTCATTCCCCCATATTGATAGACAAGGGGCTAATATATCAAAAAACGATATCTAGTACCAAATACTTGAATATCAAACTGAAACCATATCTCTATTTCCCCAAACAAACAACTTCAATGGATTTGAAGGAATCCAAATCTATTCCCTTATTCCTAACCCCCAACCAAACACCACCTGAATTCTGTCATGAGTATGTAACTTTCTAGATCATAATTTTCTATCTTACTTCCTCCCGACGTTTGCCCTAAATGAATGTAAAAGGTCTTTGAATTTTACCATACATCGAGTTACTTGGCAGTAAGTAAAAGATATACAAATATGATAAGTCTTTTATTAATACAAATACAATCGCATGCCTTGTAGTAACTAGTAAGGTTGTTGCTTTGTGACGTTGAGATCACGGGTTCGAGCCGAAGAAACAGTCTATTGTACAAACTATAAGGTAAAACTGCGTACATCAATTGTGATGCGATCCGATCCCTCTTTAGACTCAGCGCAAACACGGGAGCCTAGTGCACCGGAAACGCTCCTTTTTTTTTTTTACAATTGTGGGCACTATATTTTTCATTTTCCTAGACTAACAAATAATATGAATATAATACTTGTTTATCGTAATAAAACTTATGAGTCTTGTTATGGTCATATGAAAAGCATTACCTAAAATAGTAAAATGTATATGCATTCATCATATACACGTCAGTAATTTTATGATGCTACAAATTAACTAATTATATCTTAATAGTTATTCCACATTCAATACAAAATTGACACGCATATAGGAGACCTTATATCATTTGGGTGATTACATGAAATGCAATTTGTACGCACACTTCCCTCTCATTAGTTATGAAGCAACTAATGAGAGGTAAGTGGCAAAGGTGATTGGGGCCGACGTCCCGAGTTCGAGTCCGTGTGGAGACAATCTTTGTTGAAATATTACAAGGTTGCCTCTGGGCTAGCTGAGTCTCGTGCGTCCTCTCCCTTTGCAGGGCTTGCCGGTGGAGCACATCCATCGATTTACATCCCACCTGGCTAAGGAGCCTCTGGTACAGGTGGGGGAGAACCCACTCCCTCATCAAAGTTATGAAGCAACTATGCGGATTGATTATTTATGACACGGCACTGCAATCCGAAACACTTTTCACGATTTTTTTTATTTTTATTTTCATGTGTTTTGGTTAAAATCATGTCGGACCCTTCAAATCCGACATGAACCTAAACCATCAAACCTAAAAATAACCTAACAACCTGTCAATCCGTCAAACTCGACATGTCCAAAACCCATCAACATGATAGGTTATGTTTGAGTTTGCCTTTAAAACCACAAACCTACTAGCCCAAATCTGATATATTCTACATCCCCATTTAGGATATATGGTAAAGACCCAGATTTGTCCAGCCGATTTCAGGTTTGGCGTCTGTTCGGTCCCGACGTCGTCATAATGGGCAAACACTACTGATGTCATCAGAATCCGGCTTTCGTCTTTGCTTGTCCAAAAACGATTAATCCTTGTTAACATTTAGCATTTATGTCATACTTATATATCATGTCACCATCTTTCTTTTTTCTAATGCGAGACTTTTGGTCTTTACATTTTACTTCCTTAATGGGTCAGCATCCTCGCTGGACCCCACTAAGGACGGGGATTCCTCTAACGCTTCTGATTTAGCCATTTCTCTTTGGCAACGTAGTCGGGTATGTTACCATAATTATAACAACTTGGATTTACCTAATCGATTTTAGACTCGGCGTCTATTCGGCTCCAGCGTTGTTACTATGAGCAAACACTATTGAATGTCAATTAAATCAGACTTCGTCTTTTTTATCCAAAAGTATTAATCTTTAATGACACTTATCATTTGTGTTATAATTCTATATCATGTATCTTTTTTCTTTCCTATGTAAGATTTTCTTAGTCACTACAGTACCACTGCCTAATTAATCCAGGGACATTTTAAATTTTGTATGTCTGCTTTTCGGATAGTAACGTTATTGACGAATAAAATAAGCCGAAGTTTCTCCGAGGATTGAGAAAGAAGAAGAAAAAAAAAAAGCAGTATTATTATTGCCAGGGTAGAAGAGAAAAAGTAGAACATCAACAAGATAATAGCAACAAGAGAAGAAACAAGGAAAACCCCTACCTCATCTCCCCAAAAAAAAAAAAAATGATATTTATATATTTTTGGGCAACAGCCTCCTTCACTCCTTTGGTATTGATTTTCGATTTCCGTGTCAAGCAAGCATCCTGCATCCCCATTTCAACACTCCCAATCACCACACTCCCGATTTTTTGTGATTTTGTAGATTCTTTTTTTTTTTGCTCCAGCTTTCTTAACCGATGGGCAATTCCCTGCTCTTTCCTTTTTCTTCTCTCTCAATTCTCCCTTCCTTTTTAGCCTCATGACCATATCTTGTTTTCTTTCCATCCCTCCCTTTCCTATCAGATTCATCACTCCCTCCTTGCCCCTTCAAACATAACATCTCGTTTATATGGTTATATGAATTTCTAGTCCAAGATTTTGGTGGGTTCTAGTTCTTTTGAGGAAAGAAAGAAGCTTTTTTTTTTTTAAAAAAAAAAAAATTAAAAGTAGTGCATAAAAAAGAGTGTTAAGTTGAGGGGGATTAGTGAGGGGAAATGGTGGGGCAGGATTTGGTGGCGGTGGCACCGGCGACGCCTGTCGGAGGTGGGATTAGTGGGCCCGTTTTAGCGCATCCTCCGACGTCACTAGCGCCGGGGTTCAGGTTTCACCCGACCGACGAGGAGTTGGTGAGGTACTATTTGAGGCGGAAGGTCTGTGGGAAATCCTTTAGATTTGATGCTGTTTCTGAGATCGATGTGTACAAATCTGAGCCCTGGGAGCTTGGTGGTAATTTCATTTACCACCCATTTTTTGTATATACTTTTTTTTTGGAACAAATTAAATTATAGGAAGGGGGAATTTTTGTCTGCAGGCTTTTTGTTGTCATTTCTTGAAGCATTTTTGTTTGTTGTTTGGTGGCAGTGATTATCTGTTCTATGTACACGAAATAAAATTGGAAGAAGATTTGAACTGAATAAAGAAAATGAAGATTTTAAACCTGATCAGCTCATCATTTTTCACTAATTAGATGCCAATCAATCTGATAGCAATTTATCGGTGGATTACTATTTACATGTTGGAAAAAAAACATTAAATACAATGGTGGAAAAGTTAGTGCTTGTTACTTAAATGATGAAGTTGAAATTTTTCTGCATAAGACAACAGGATCATGAAGCGTTCACTTGTCGAAGTACACAAAATTCAGATTTTTATGCAGATAACAACCAAAAAAAGATGTCTCTACATGTTGAAATGCAGAAAGCTGAGATATTTG
Organism: Eustoma russellianum; assembly: GCA_036186865.1. Classification (NCBI taxonomy): domain Eukaryota; kingdom Viridiplantae; phylum Streptophyta; class Magnoliopsida; order Gentianales; family Gentianaceae; genus Eustoma; species Eustoma russellianum. The sequence goes on along the minus strand of AP025064.1, from coordinate 7,820,435 downwards.
GTTTTAGTGGCGCTCCTATAGAATGATTGTTGGGCGTGATGGTGGACGGGGATTGTAAATTATTTAATTTTTCTGGTGGGCATTTAAATCTTTTTGTTCTCTCGTTGAGTTTCGTCTGAGTTGATTCATATGTGTGTTGTGACTGGCAGGTTATTCATCTTTGAAGACGAGAGATCTGGAGTGGTACTTTTTTAGTCCCGTTGATCGGAAGTATGGCAATGGCTCCCGGCTAAACCGTGCTACTGGCAAAGGATATTGGAAAGCAACTGGAAAGGACCGTGCTGTGAGACACAAGTCTCAGACCATTGGAATGAAGAAAACTCTCGTTTTTCACAGTGGCCGAGCGCCTGATGGGAAGAGGACTAATTGGGTCATGCATGAGTACAGGCTTGTCGATGAAGAATTGGAAAAGGCTGGAGTAATACAGGTATAAAGAAAGGATTATATCTATGGTTCTCTGTAAAGTTGTAATATATTCTCTGAGTGCTGAAATTGACTGTAACTTGTTTGTGGTTATCTTGCGAGAAAAAGGATGCTTTTGTGCTCTGTAGAATTTTTCAAAAGAGTGGTCTAGGACCTCCAAATGGTGATCGCTATGCACCATTTGTTGAGGAGGAGTGGGATGATGATACTGTTCTCTATGTTCCTGGAGGAGAGGCAGATGACGATATGGCCAATGGTGATGAGTCAAGATTTGGCTGCAATGAGCGCAACCAGGTCTGCTTTTTTACCCGAATGTTTTTTTTCTAGATATGGCTTGGGTATTTGATTTGTTCGAGCTTTGTCGTATGCAAATAAAGTTGCAGGTGACCAGAAGAGCAAGCCTCAGGACAAATGAGTGATAAGAAATAACCTTTGATGTTAATGGTTTATCTGTTGTCTTTAATGCTTTTCTAAAGCGTTTTTTTTTCCCTATTTTTCCAAGAGGAACAACAGTATCTCGCACATTAGGATACTACAGATCTTGTATGCAAGTCTCTAAATGGGGAGTTATCTTGATTGGATTCTGGAGAATAACACTGATTCCTCTTATCCTTTTGGAGTAATTATTTGAAACTTTATGAGCTAGCCGGAGGTTACATCAGTGAATAGTCTGCGTAATGTCGTGATAGTCAGCCCCCCTGCCACAGGAATATATTTGCTACAGCCAGATATACGACAAGAGCTACCTAGTATGGCTTTGTATTTCCCTGGGATAGCATCAATGTACAACGGTGCCAGGAGCAAATTTTGATAATTTCTTATTTAAGTGGAAATATCAAGTTTTCTCTGCTTTTGCTTCTTCCCCTGTAAAAGATAGAACACATTGGATTACATTTCGAATCTTACTACCAAGAGTCTAATTTTGTCTACATAATTGGTTTCATGGCGGTGCCTACAAGATATGTCTGGGTACCATTAAAAGACTTTTGAAACTGAATTTTTCTTTTAGAATTGTTCGTTTTGCCTGGTTGGTGCAGGAAAATCAAGGTCTTCTAAAGGAGTTTGTAAACTTGCTTTACTATCATAGGATGAGGGTGTAATCACCACCCTCTGCAAAAGTTATTTCGTAATGTTCCACATTTTTTTGTTTAGTACCTGGTAAAGGCTAGAAGACTATTGTTAACTGTTTGACATGAAATAATGGAGTTTGAAGGAACTCCTTGGGAGGTAAGGATGGGATTTGCTTAAATGTTATAGTAAGTATTTGTGTTTGAGCTGTTTTCATGTTTTCCAAGTGGTTCTCGGAGTGTGGTGCATATGCGCCCTATTGTAATAGCGCGCCACTTTGTACCAAGTGAAACTGTTTCATAAGTACAACTTGAGAAAGGTGTGAAGGCCTTAAATTTTGGATGGTATTAGCTTGGCAAATATCTGATGAACCAAAGCCATGCATTGTTTCTCATTTATATCTTGTTCTGCAGCCAGGCTACTTGTGATTTTTCTTCTGAAAATCATTTCAACTCAATATGTCTGAATACTTTTATGCATTTGCTGCTCTTTCTCATTTAGCCATGGTGATATATGAAACCATATGTTCATTTTATATTATATTTGTGTCTGCTGCTCTTTTAAGTCTTTTTTTTTTCCTCTCTTGCAGGATGCAAATAAAACTCCTTTGCTCCTTGAGTATGAGCCCCAAAGCATCGAATTCATGTGCAAGAGGGAAAGATCAGATGATGTGGAGCCTCTTTCTTTAGGCCAGGCTAAAAGGTCAAAGCAAGATGACCCGAACTCGAGTCACGCAAACGGCTCAGAGGATTCGACTACTACAAGTCAGGATCCTGCTACAGTGATAATGACGACAAATTTTTCTTCTTCACTTTTGGAATTTCCTTTACTGGACTCTGCTGAAGCCAAAGAGAGTCAGCCTTCCAACCTGCTTACGTTTGACTCTTCGAACCTTGAGAAATCTGTTCCTCCCGGCTATTTAAAATTTATCAGCAATCTAGAGAATGAGATCCTAAATATCTCCATGGAGAGGGAAACTCTGAAGATCGAAGTGATGCGAGCTCAAGCAATGATCAACATTCTCCAATCACGCATCGACCTTTTGGGCAAGGACAATGAAGAGCTAAGGAGACTTGCACGAGGCGGCTAGGTAGTTGCAGAGTAACTTATGTTTATTTATATGTTGTCTAGCTTTTTCTGTGGCTTAGAGTCGTTGCACCGATACTCACCAGTGGCACCTTATCTTTCAAAATAGAAAGATGAGTTAAGAGCCCAGTGAGCTGTTTATTGCACTCTCTAGCTGTGGAGTTTTTCTGGATAGATGTATCGTTAGATGTCTGTCAGCCCCTTGACTTGGCAAATAGGTTATCTCTATCTGAATAAAGTTTCTGTCTCTAGCAGTTCTGCTGGAGATAAATTTCTCAGTTCACTTGTTGGATGTGTGCAGTTATCGTTTGGTTAGGCCCTTTTTCTCGTTTCACCCCTGTTTTTTCTACCTTCCATGACCAATCTACAAGTAGAGCAAAAGGGAGTAACAATTTGATGCTTTCTTTAGAGGATTATCTCATTTGGTACATCAGCGAAAAGGATGAAGACCGCCTTTTTTTACCTTTTCAGTGAAAGAGAAGGTGATGAATCCCTCTATGAGAATGCAAGGAGTCAGCGTTAAAAGATGCAAGATGACCCCCTTTTGGATATAAACTAGCAACATCCTAAATGTTCCTGCATTTCATGTGGTTTTTTTCGTATTCACAAAATTCCTTCACTAAAACACTAGCACACTATATCTCTGTTTTTATGTCATTTATGCAGGTACATATAGAGCCGGGGGTCTCACTGTAAGCGAACTCTCTATCATTTGAGATGAAGGTATTGTTTGCCTTCCTCTCATCCTCCCTAGTCTCTGGTGATAGCTTTTGCTATCGTTGGGATATACTGGGTATGCGTTGTTGTTGTATATAGTCTTCCATTCAGCTTGAAGCTTATCTTGGATGTTTGCCATTCCAAAACCATGTTTGTTTGATGGACTAAATGGATCTTGAGGTACTACTTGCAGTTCTGTGTCAAAAGGCAAATGAAATACTTCTGTTGTTTACCACTTGTATGAGCACCAACTGTGTACAAGAAATGATACTTTCTTGCTGCTGGCGAGGATATTTGTGCCTCTGTTTTCCTCCTATATTTTAAGAGCAATACAATTTAAGTAAACTTGCATTGGAGCAACTGGTAAGTTTGCTGTTTTTGACCTTGAGGTCACAGGTTACAGGTTTGAACCGCAAAAACAATCTCGTATACAAAGTGTAGGTTAAGACTGCGTACATCAGATTGCGAAGCGACTCTGCCCCTCTCCAGACACTGCACAAACGCGAAAGCCTAGTGCACCTGGAACGTCCTTTCCCATTCAAGTAAACATGGTATATATTGTTTCGTTTTACCCTAGGTTTCTAATTAGCTAGCTTAAATGTCCCTTGTCCCTTGAAACAAAGAAAAATAACCTTGTATTATACGGATACTCGTTCATTATTTTCTGAGTCCTTGTATCTGAAGGACCTGTGAACTCATTTAAAGACTCATATGAATGTTTTAAGATATCTTTTGGTGACCTCTAGGGTTCTTTTGTTTTCTGTACTGTTGATTTTGTAAACGGACGAGAATGGATAGGTTTTGAAAGAATATTTTTTTATTGAAGTATTGTGTGTATACAAGGGTCCTATCTATAGTATAATTATTTTGTTACATATAGTAGGCAATAAATATAATAAATATAAGGATATTTTTTCTTCCATCTTTGTAGCTCATATTTGATTTTTCTTAATTGTAGCAATGTTTTCCCTCAAGTTGAGTAGTAGGATCACCAATACCTAACTTATCTAGCATTGAGCCAAATATTCTTTCCGTAATTGCCATTGTGAGAATATCTGTCAACTTATCTTCAGGCCTCACGAAAGGAAGCTCAATGCTTTCTTCATCGATATTTTATTATGAAGTGGCGGTTCACTTTCATATATTTCATCTTGTCATATTGTACAAGCTTATAAGAAAAGTTTAAGTAGGAGCTCAATCTTATTCATTAGTTTATTTATCCATAAAATCTCAATTATGCCTTTTGCAATGCCTCTGAATTCTCCCTCATCACTTGACAGTGCCACTACCTTTTGTTTTTTGTTCCTCCATGTTATTATGCTCTCTTTCCTAGGCAAAATACCTTGAAGTGGACCGTATATTGTTTAGGTTATCTGTCCACTTAGCATCAGTATAAACTTCAACGTCTAGATATCCATTTTCCTAAACATTATGCATCTTCCTCGTGTGCCCTTTAAGTATCATACTATCCTCATGGCTGCCACCGTATGTTCTTCATAGGGTTGATGCATGAACTGACTCATTATTCCAACGGCGTATGCAATGTCAGGTCTAGTGTGAGACAAGTAGATCAACTTTTCCACTAGCCTGTGGTACTGTTCTCGATTTGCTGATGCACCTTCTATCATTTTGAGCTTCTGATTCACAACCATCGGAGTATCACTAGGCTTGCAGTCTACCATCCCAATCTCAGCCAACAAATCTAGAATGTATTTTCGTTGGGATACGAAGATTCCTTTATTTGACCGAAGAACTTCAATCTCTAGAAAATGCTTTAGCCTACTCAGGTCTTTAATTTCATACTCTGTAAACAAATTCTTCATGAGTTGTGCGATGTCTTCTTTATCACTCTCAGTTATGATCATATTATCCACATATATGATAAACACCTAATTAAATCTCTCATTTTCTTGAAAAACAAGGTATGATAAGCATTGTTCTACATGTATCCATTCCGTTTCATACATATCATAAATCTCTCAAACCATGCACGAGGAGACTATTTTAGTTTATAGAGAGCCTTCCTTAGTTTGTACACTTCATTTTCTCAAAATTCACCTAAAAATCCCTATGATGCTTCAATATATACTTCCGCTTTCAATTCCCCATGTAAGAAATCATTCTTACCATGGAACTGCTGGAGTGACCAATTTTTATTTGCTGTTACTGAAAACACTACTTCAATAGTATCAATCTTTGGAAACGAAGAGATTGTCTCTGAGTAATCAATATCATATGTCTGTGTGTATCCTTTAGCCATTAACATTTTTTTGTATCGCTCAACGGTGTCATTGGTTTTGTACTTGATAGTGAAGACCCACTGGTACGGTTCGAAACGGTAAATTCTTGGGATACATGGCGTTTAAGGAAGGACTTCAGGCTAATACAAGCAAAGTTGAGGCTTTGAAGGCTATGCATCTCCCATGAAATATGAAGGAGGTGCAGCAAATAACTAGAAGAAAATGGCCATAAACCTGTTGCTGTCCAGGTCGGTTGAGAAATTGCTTCTTTTCCAACAGACGACAAGGGTAAACAAACCTTTGACGACTTGAAAATATACTTGGTCGAAGTGCCAATATTAACCTCCCTAGTGCCTAGGGAGGTGTTGTACATAAATTTAGCCGTTTGTCACGAAGCTATCAACTCCTTCCTACTTAGAGAGGACGGTGACATGCAGAGGCCAATATACATTGTTAGTAAAGCATTGTATGAGCCTAAAGTCAGATATACAAACTCTGAAAACATAGTTGTGGATGTGGTTGTAGCTGCGAGAAAACTCAGACCCTATCTTCAAGCTCATCATATTACAGTTGTGACTGATGAACCGCTAAAGAAAATCTTGTCGAAACTAGAGACATCAAGTAGGAAAGTTAAATGGGTTATAGAATTGGCCGAGTATGACACTGATTGTCAAACTCGCACTTCAATTAAAACTCGAGAATTAGCCAACTTCATCGTTGAAGGGATTTGAGCCGAGGATGAGCAGTCTTAGAAGGGCCAATGGATCATTTTCTTGGACAAATCATCCTCTTGAGATAACAGGAGAGCAAGCCACCTAATCATAAGTCCAAAAAGACAAGAGTTTGAGTAACAGTGATGTTCAACTTTGATACAAACAAAGAAGAAACCAAGTACGAAGCCTTGATTATAGGCTAGAGCATCCTGCAAAAAATGGTTGCTCAAAAGGTTAAATCGCACAGTGGTTCTCAACTCATGGTGGCTCAAGCCAACAGGGACTACAAAGCAAAGGAAGACCAGATGAAACGATATTTATCCAAGGTCGAGAGGCTCAAGGATGTGTTCGAAAAGTTTGAAATCGGAAACATATCTAAGGCAGCAAACAAAAGGGCCAATGCGCTTTCCTCTTTAACATCCCGAACTCCAACAGCGTTGAGCAAGAACATTGTGGTGAAATTATTAAACACCAAGCTTATAATCAAGCCGATGTGCTGCAAGCTAACTACTGCGACGTTGGAATGGACGAGATTGTCAGCTTCTTAAAGCATAATGTTGAACTGTAAGACAAGCAAGAAGCACGCAAGCTGTGCATTAAGGCGGCCAGGTACGCTTTTTTTAATGGGATCTTTTCAGGAGGTCATTTTTTTCAACCATTGCTGAAGTGCGTCTCGCAAGAAGAAGAATATATCATCGGGGGATTCACATGAAGATCTGTGGTAATCCTTTTGGATCAAGATCGTTAACACAAAAATGCTATCTAGTCGGGTATTATTGGCTGACCTTGCATCAAGACATTCTTGAGCTGGTGGAGAAATGACAAACATGCCAGATGCACGCTCATTTGACTCATGTTCTCAACTAAGAGATGATTCCATTATCATCCCGTGGCCATTCATTCAGTGGGGAAGTGATCTTGTCGGACCTCTACCACGTGCTCTCAAATTTTTTCAGTATCTCTTTGTTATTGTCGACTAATTTACAAAATAGATTGAGGTGGAGCCTCTAGCAACAATAACAGAAAACAATGTAAAGAAGTTTCTCTATAAGCACATTATTTATCATTTGAGATTGCCAACTATTTTGGTCTCTGACTATGGAAGGCAATTTTCTGATGATCCATTCAAAAACTGGTGTACCGAGTTGCATATCAAGCAGCAATTTACCTTTGTGGATCATCCTCAAGCTAATGGTAAAGTAGAGCTTGCTAGCAGAAATTTAAAGGAGGTACTTAAAAATCGTCTAGAGCGAGACAGAGAAGGATGGGTAGATGAACTTCTCAATATCTTGTGGGCATATGCATAACTCCTTCAATGCCACAAAGAAGGCTCCATTTGCTTTGGTCTGCGAATTTGAAATGATTATATCAGCTGAGAATGCCACCTTGTCATCTATACTTGAGAATTGTTCTGACCATGATAACACTCGAGACTTCTTCTCAACTTGGATGAGTTGGAAGGAAAAAAGAAACATGCTCACATTCGCATGACACATCATAAAAACTTGATTTCTTAGTATTATAATGCTAGAGTGTGGCATGAGTTTTTCAAGGTCAACGACTTTGTCCTTCGCAAAAAACTCAGCCAGTCAAGTTGGTCCTTTCGACAAATTAGACCCACAGTGGGAGGGCCTATACTGTGTCATCAAAAAATTTTCCTCTGGAGCCTATAAGTTAGAAACCGTATCTAGAAATTCTTTGCTAAATACTTAGCATGTATCAAACTTATTTCATATATGATACTTGTAAATTTTCCTTAAGAAATTACATATAGATTTTGTTTTCTTTGTTGACCCTTTGTTTTAAAGCACAAATACATCGGCCACAAAACAAAATTCTGTAAACTCTTTCAATTCCATTATATGCAAAAGAATTATGTATTCAAGGTGGATCCTCAAAACGGTGACCCCTCGCAGGCTCCGAGTACTCCTTAAGCAAAAAATATGACAAGTTTTCCATTGATGGCCTCAGCAGGTCTAAGCGCCTTCCCTACAAGGGGCTTATACAAAACAAGTTTTCTAATCGACATTAGCAGATATGAGCATAGTCCCAACAAGGAATGCTAGACAACCATCCCATGCGGCCTCGACAGGTCCAAGTTCCATCCCCAACAAGGGGACCATATAAAACAGTTCAAACTCATCTAACTCATAAGAGAGGCTAATGTAAGGAATAATCATGAGAAAGGAATCCACAACATAACATCTTTTCAACTTAGACAAGAGTTATTAATGAGATAAAGTCTCTGACGTGATAACAAAACATGTTTATATAACTTCAAATATAGTCTATTTGCTTACTACATTGTATTTCAAGGGCTTGTACGGTTATACAGTTCAGTTTTGCAAAATCTGAGGTGATCGCACTTGTGTTAATCAATTAGGATTTTCATAAATATTATATAGTTTTTTAAGATCCGAAGTGATCATACTTATAGAAATCAATCAGGATTTTGGAATTTTACTACTACTTAGACCAATCTTGGAAGGTCTCGGGTGATTATACTTTGCAAAAGTTGGTCAAAATTCTCGCGGCTCTGGTTATTCTTACTAGCTACTCGACTCAGCCAAGGAGGCTGATGTTATTATACTTGCACGAATTAAATGTTTGTTTCATTTTATTATTAAAATTCAGCTCAGTTTAGAAGAGTAGACGTGATTATACTTGTAAGTTATTATCCTTTATAACCTTTCTGGCTGGCGGTGTGCAAGTCAGAAACAGCTAGATAGAGAATCTGAACAGGAAAACTGGATATAGAATGTTTGCAAGGATCTTGATTCCACTCATTTGGCACCTGTTACAATGTTTGGACATGGAAATTACAAGCAAAGCCTGAGGATAAAAGGAAACAGAGACAACTCGATGCTTATCTACTCAGCATCCCTCAAGTTTGCTCCCTTGGTGAATAGTTTGTATTGTTGTTCAAAGTCAGTCTTTGAAATAGAGTTGTACAGCTTTGTCGGCTGGGGGTCTTCTTTGTTGAAAGAGGGTTCCACCTCGGTGTAGACATCGATCGCCTCTGTATTGCTCATTTCCATTGCAACTTCCTATGCCTCGACGAATTATTGCTGAAACCTTTTCCTCTTTAGTACTCCAACACACCTAAAACCTCTATGAGACCCTAAGATGCTTGTAAACCAAATAAAGAAGTAAATGCAAACAAGTTCTAGGCTGGAACTTGTATGAAAAACCGTTAGGTGGTTTTAATCCTCAACTTGAAATGTTGAAAACTCCTTTGAAGGAAATTCTGGTTTTTGTATTTGATAAGTGTTGTGAATTACATTCAGCTTCTAAGACTACTTATAACAAACGAAAATAAACAAGGTACAAGGTTTGGAATACAAAGTATAAGCCTAGAATAACATGCTTTCTCTTTGATCAAGTTGGTGCAACTTTCGGTTGAGAGGACCTGGTTGCTTCCCTTTCCTTCTTTGCTTGTCTTTCCAGCTTTAATTTGATTGGTTTAAAGGTTGAGCAGCTTGCTTGAGAAAGGCTTTGATTGGTTGCAAGTTGTTTTTGAATCTTCAAACCTTTTCATTCCTTAAGCCAACGGTTTGCTTCAAGTGTTTTGATTGGATGAACCTTTGTGCAGCTTGATTAAACTTGGCTTTGATTGGTTCTCACTTTGGTGTTGAATTTTCAAACATCTTAGTCATGAACCAACGGTTTCTTCATGGAGTTTGAGTGGTGCAATTGTTTGAGCAGCTTGTCTTGGTCATCATTGGCGTGGAGGACAAGTCTTGGTGTTTGACATGTGAGCTTGTCACCTCTTTGCTTGTCACCTCTTTGCTTGGATAAAAATTCAGGTTTGAATTGCATCTTCAAGCTACAAACGTGTACCTAAAAGACAAGGCAAGAATACAACACAAACTATCCTAAAACAAAGTTAACAAACTAAGAATATTAAAAGGAACATATAAAGATATGTACAACATGCTTTTGATACAACTAGATCATAGCTTGTATCATATAAACCCAATGGATGTCATCTTTGCTTGGCTCATCCTCTTCATGCCTGTAAAGGAATGATTCAACACAATGTAACAATTTCTTAGCCATACTCCTTGTTATGGGACCATTGTGTGGCAATGAGGTGTCATCGTCAGTGTTTGCATCTACAAGGTTAGGCTGTAGCTCATCATTCCCTCCCACTTGAAAAGGATTCGTCCTCGAATCTGAATCAATACTAAACGGAGAAAGGTCAGCAACATTAAAAGTTTTAGAGATAGGGCCATACCTTTCTTCAGGAAGATCGAGAACATAGGCATTATCACCAAGTCGTTTCAACACTTTGAACGGTCCATCGCCTCTTGGCTTCAATTTGGAGTCCCTTTCCTTAGGGAATCTTTCTTTTCTCAAGTGTAACCAAACAAGATCACCAGGTTCAAATATAACAACCTTACGATTTCTGTTGGCTCTATTGGCATACACTTTATTCTTAGCTTCAAGTTGTGACTTAACCTTTTCATGCAATTCTTTCACAAGTTTTGCTTTTCGTTCACCATCTAAACTAACACGTTCATGAACAGGTATGGGAACAAGATCAAGCGGGGACAAAGGGTTAAAGCCATAAACAACTTCAAAAGGAGAATGCAATGTTCCACTATGAACAACTCTGTTGTATGCAAACTCAATGTAAGCTAAGCAATCTTCCCAATTCTTTAGATTCTTTTGAATGACAACACGTAAAAGTTGAGACAAAGTTCTATTAACGACTTCAGTTTGTCCATCGGTTTGTGGGTGAGCAGTTGTGGAAAATAACAATTTAGTACCAAGTTTACTCCACAAAACACGCCAGAAATGACTTAGAAACTTTGTATCTCTATCACTAACAATCGTACGTGGCATGCCATGTAATCTAACAATTTCCTTAAAGAACAAATCAGCAATATGAATAGCATCATCAACTTTCTTACATGCAATGAAATGTGCCATTTTGGAAAATCTATCAACAACAACAAAGATGCTATCTTTACCAGTTTTGGATCGAGGCAATCCCAATACAAAGTCCATAGAAATATCAGTCCAAGGTGAACTTGGAACAGATAAAGGAGTGTACAATCCATGTGGTTGTGTTCTAGACTTTGCTTGCTTGCAAGTAATACATTGGTCACATATCTTATCAACATGTGCTCTCATATGCGGCCAGAAGAAATGTTCCTTAAGTGTTTCCAAAGTCTTTAACGAGCCAAAATGACCCATTAAACCTCCTCCATGAGCTTCTTTTATCAACAACTCTCTTAATGAACACATTGGTACACATAACTTATGTTCTTTAAACAAGTAACCATCATGCAAGTAATATTTAGCAAAAGGTGAGTCAGTGCATGCTTGATATATAGAACTAAAGTCATGATCAGAATGATACATCTCTTTGATAGACTCAAAACCAAACATGTTACATGAAAGAGTAGTAATCAAAGTATAACGACGAGATAAGGCATCAGCAACAACATTTTCTTTTCCTTGTTTATACTTGATCACATAAGGGAATTGTTCAATGAATTCAACCCACTTGGCATGTCTTTTGTTCAGTTTTCCTTGACCCTTTAGATACTTAAGGCTTTCATGATCAGTATGAATCACAAATTCCTTAGGTTGCAGATAATGTTGCCAAGTTTGTAAGGAACGGACAAGTGCGTACAATTCTTTATCATAGGTTGAATAATTGATGGAAGCTCCTTTCAATTTCTCACTAAAGTAGGCAACAGGTTTGTTACCTTGATGCAATACGGCTCCAATGCCAACTCCACTGGCATCACATTCAACTTCAAACATTTCATCAAAATTGGGCAATCTCAGGATGGGTGCAGAAGTTAGACGTTTCTTAAGTTCCTCAAAGGCTTGTTGTTGTGATTCTCCCCATTCAAATCTTACATCTTTCTTGACTAATTCATTTAAGGGTGCAGCTATGGTAGAGAAATCCTTCACAAAACGTCTATAGAAACTAGCTAATCCATGAAAACTCCTAATATCTCCAGCAGACTTAGGGGTTGGCCACTCAGTTATGGATTTAACTTTCTCTTGATCCACCTCAATTCCTTCAGCACTAATCACAAATCCTAAGAATGTAACCTTCTCCAAACAGAAAGAACACTTCTTGAAATTAGCATACAACTTCTCTTTCTGTAGGGTGACAAAAACGGCTCTTAGATGGTTCAGGTGTTCACCTAGGGTTTTGGAGTAGATAAGAATGTCATCAAAGTAAACTACTACAAATTTCCCTATGAATCTCCTTAAGACCTCATTCATTAACCTCATGAAAGTACTAGGGGCATTGGTTAAACCAAAGGGCATAACTAACCATTCGTACAATCCAAACTTAGTCTTAAAGGCAGTTTTCCATTCATCACCTTCCCTAATTCTGACTTGGAAATATCCTTGCTTAAGATCTACTTTGCTAAAGCACTTAGACCCATGTAACATATCCAACATGTCATCCAACCTAGGAATAGGGTACCTATACTTCACAGTGATCTTATTGATGGCTCTACAGTCAGTACACATTCTCCAAGTTCCATCTTTCTTAGGGACAATGATAACAGGAACAGCACAAGGACTCATACTCTCTTTTACTTTACCCTGGGTCAATAGTTCCTCAACTTGCTTTTGGATTTCCTTAGTTTCCTCTGGATTGGCTCTATAGGCAGGTCTGTTTGGCAGAACAGCTCCTGGAATGAAATCTATTTGATGCTCAATGCCTCTTAGAGGTGGTAAACCTGGGGGATCTCCTTCAGGAAACAAGCTAGAAAATTCTTGAAGTAAAGATGCAACTTCACTTGGTAAAGTAGATGGTATGTCAGATGAAGAGAATAGAGTTTCTTTGTAAAGTAAGATATAAACATTTTTGTTTGAATTGATAGCATGGAATACCTCACTTTGAGATGCAAAGAAAGCGTTTTTCTTTAGGGATGGCTCAGCAGAGACTTTGCTTTCTTTTGGTTCAACTTTAAGATGAGAACTTCTTAGTTGGTGTTCTTTGATAAAGATCCTTTCTAATTCCTTTTCTTTTGGATCATTGTAGCTTTTTAACATTCGTTGTTGATCCTCAAAGACTTTGTGTGGGGGTAAGGCATTTAATTTGAACAGTTTGTTGTTATGCCTAAAGGAATATCTATTTAGGTAACCATCATACGTAACCTTGTTGTCAAATTGCCACGGTCTACCTAATAAGATATGACTTGATTGCATAGGGGCTACGTCACATAACACCTCAGCAAAATACCCACCAATTGACAAAGGAACTAGAGCTTGCTTTGTTACTTTAACTTCACCACACTCATTAAGCCACGTAAGTCTATAAGGATGGGGGTGATTCAATAAAGGTAACTCAAGTTTCCTAACAAGTTCAAAACTTGCCACATTGGTACATGAACCGGAGTCAATGATTAAAGTGCAGACTTTCTTTTTAACCATACAGTGAATGTGGAATATGTTCTCTCTTTGTATGTCAGGTTCTTCAGTTTTAATTTGGGCACTTAGGGCTCGACGGACAACTAAGAACTCTTTTGTTTCACACTCATTAGTCTCTTCACTAATCTCTTCTTCTTCCTCACATGTTTGCTCAATTTCTTGTTTTTCTTCACTCTCTCCCAATTCTTCCTCAGAATAATACTCATTAGACTCTTCAATAAACATGATGCGTTTAGGGTTGGGACATTGATTAGCAAAATGACCTTTTCCTAAGCATTTAAAACATTGAATATCACGAGTCTTAACATTAGGCGTACCTTCCACCTTGGCTTTGCCTTTATCAGGGATTGGAAACTTTGGACGATTTTGGATGTTCTGGGTTGATTTTCCTTGGAACCCACGGCCTTGACCTTGTTGTGGACGGAATGGCGTCCTGGGCTGTGTTCTAGGAAAACTCAAAGGATTAGTCCGAAAAGAAGGGTTGGAAGTTTTTACCTTCAATTGTCTCTCCACTTTCTCAGCAATGTGGACCATAGAAGTTAGATCAGAGTAAGGTGTGAGTTCCACCTTGAATGCAATCTCTTTGTTCAAGCCAGCTAGAAATCTAGCCATTGTGGCTTCCTCAGCTTCTTCTTGAGAAAGTTGTTGCAATTTCTGGAAAACGCTTCTTTCATAGGAAGGAGATATGAATCTCTTCCTCATCTCTTGTTTCAGCTCGGACCAAGTGACAACAGGGGGTTGTCTTGTTCTCCTCCTGGTGTTCTTCAATTGTTCCCACCAAAGTAAAGCATAATCTACAAATTCAAAAGTTGCATACCGCACTTTGGCCAATTCAGAATAGTTAGTGCAAGAATACATATGATCTACTTTTGTTTCCCATTGCAGATAAGCTTCAGGATCACTTTTCCCTTGGAAGGAGGGAATTGTCAGTTTAGTAGTAATGAACTCTTCTTCAAGATGTTCACTCCTATCAGGTTGACGTTCATCATACCGTTCTTCCGGATAGTGTTCTTCATTGTACTCAGGAAGATAATCAAATCTCTCCTCAAAAGAAATGTTCCTACGACCACCATTACTACCTCGACCTCGACTTCTACCTCTATGTGATGTGACTCTTCTAGGTTGAACATAAGACTCATTAGCATAAGAGGTGCCTTCTTGAAAAGGTATACTAGGTTCCTTTTGATCTGAGGTTGGTTTTTCTACGTTGTTTATCCTTTGTTTGTTATCCTCTATGTCACTTCTCATTAAACCAAATTGATTAACAAGGAAAGTGAGTGTTTGCTGTATATTCTCTAGGGTAACAGGGACTGGGGATGGAACAGGAGTAGATGGGGACGGGGATGATGCATTATCTTTCTGTTGGGGACCCATGATTCAGAAAACAATCTCAAAAGCCAAATAAAAGATTGACAAGATGCAAATACTCTACTTTATGTTGACAATTGTTTAAAACAGCAACTTGGACTATTTCTCCTAAAGATTCAAGTAAATCACAGAAGTCAAATTGTTGTTCGGGCTGAAAGAAATCTACGGGGTTGTTTTAAGACAATACCTCAATTTACTTTACAGCATATGCAATTATCAATTGTAGTAAAGCGAAAGTAAAGACACACAAACAAAGTGCTAGCAAGGGTTTGCTTTAGAAACTTTCAATATTTCAAAACTACAACACTTTGGGGTTTGGTTTGGGCGCTTTCTTTCTTTGGAGCTTTGCACGGGATTTTCCCTTTATGAAACGTTTATCTTTGGGCTCTTTTTCCTCACTTGGCTTTCTTGTGCAATTCCCTCTTGTCTTGCCTCTTACTTGTTGACAATTTCTGGCTTTTCTCTCGCGTATTTCTCAATCAAGCTTAATTTTCTTTCTTTGGATGGTTTTGCTTGATTGTTGTGAGACTACTGCTCACGGCCTACATGAGACATTGCCCACGGCCTTTAATTGCACAAGGTTGGTTGTATTTGGGATTTGAAAGTTCCTCGTACACAACACGGCTAAACACTATGTAGTGGGAATTCAATTCACAATCACAACAAGATCAAATTGTATATAGTGCAATGTAAGTTCAGAAATTGATCTAAAACAACAATGGGAAAGCTCTTTAACAATGTGGGGCTTAAACAATTCCTAAATTTCAGAATATATCTAAGTCCAACAAGTTGTTTGAAACAATTGAAATCAACAAAAAGATAAGACTATTAGCATATAGCAAGATTTCAAATGAGCTTTAAAAGGTTGTTTTGATCCACACGGTTTTTGGGCAGGTGTTCTTTTTCCTTTTTCTGTTTTTGGATGCAAGTGACCTAACTAATTCTAAGATGGCTAAATGCAACTTAGTTAAGTCTAAAGGAAGTTCACAAGGCTGGTTACTAGTAACTAATGGAAAATCAGTTTAGATGCAACTAAGCTATCTTGTTTTGTTTTGTTTTCAAGTGAACTAACTTACTTAGTTTTTGTTTTGGTTTTCTTGTTTGATGCAATCAGATTCTAAACTAAATGATACTAGATGCAAGTGTTTAAAGCCTACTTATCAAACGTTCATGTACTAGAGAGACTAGGCAGCACACTCTATTTAGCTAAGCTACTTGTTTTGGTTTTTGTTTTCGGTTTTCTAGTGCCAAACTAATCAGCCAACTAAAATACTTAAAGTATGATGTAAACTAGCCTAAACTAAGCTAAAGATGGCAGCACTAAAAACGTTACAAATGGTTTGTTCACAAGTACTAAAAACAGGATTTTAACTATGTGAATACAAGCTAAAGTTTCAACTAATCTAGTTTTGTGTTCAAGTTTTCTGATTTTAAGGACACACTATACCAACACTTAAACTACTAAATCAAGGTCTAATGATGTTTATCTAAGCTAAATAAGGGAGCATAGAAAACGTTCAAAACAGTTTGCACATAGGAACTAAAAACAGAATTTCTAACTACTACAACTTGATGATTAACCAAACTATCAACTAGCCTATTTTGTGTTCAAGGTTTTCTGATTTAAGGAGTCAATCAACTACCATTTAAAACTACTAGATTAGTGTCTAATGAACAATATCTAAGCTAGGTTGAACACTCACAAGCTGGCCACACACGGTTTTTGCTTCAAGATACCAAACAGCTCCTAACAC
Source organism: Eustoma russellianum (assembly GCA_036186865.1). Classification (NCBI taxonomy): domain Eukaryota; kingdom Viridiplantae; phylum Streptophyta; class Magnoliopsida; order Gentianales; family Gentianaceae; genus Eustoma; species Eustoma russellianum. The sequence goes on along the minus strand of AP025064.1, from coordinate 7,803,653 downwards.
ACCTAAAACTAGTCTAAGTTGTTCTTGTGGTCAGTTTTCGTTTTGCCTACTTAAACTAAGTAACCAAGCTATATTATACTATCTAACAAGCACTTTAAAACATAATCTAACTATCAAAACAAACAACAACTAAACGTACTAAAAATCAGTTCAACATTGGGCAGCAACATTCATATGCAAATCTAATCAAATGTAAACATGAATAGAAGACTAACCAAGGCTCTGATACCAATTGATGAGCCAATGTGGGGGCTGAAAACGTTGCCAAGGATGTTGTCCTCTATTCCAAATTGATTTGAACCCAAGCTATGTCAAAGAACATCTTAAAGACACCCTTTAAGCTTTAACCTTTGTTCTTGGCTCAATCTATGCCAAACCTTTTCCTCTTTAGTACTCCAACACACCTAAAACCTCTATGAGACCCTAAGATGCTTGTAAACCAAATAAAGAAGTAAATGCAAACAAGTTCTAGGCTGGAACTTGTATGAAAAACCGTTAGGTGGTTTTAATCCTCAACTTGAAATGTTGAAAACTCCTTTGAAGGAAATTCTGGTTTTTGTATTTGATAAGTGTTGTGAATTACATTCAGCTTCTAAGACTACTTATAACAAACGAAAATAAACAAGGTACAAGGTTTGGAATACAAAGTATAAGCCTAGAATAACATGCTTTCTCTTTGATCAAGTTGGTGCAACTTTCGGTTGAGAGGACCTGGTTGCTTCCCTTTCCTTCTTTGCTTGTCTTTCCAGCTTTAATTTGATTGGTTTAAAGGTTGAGCAGCTTGCTTGAGAAAGGCTTTGATTGGTTGCAAGTTGTTTTTGAATCTTCAAACCTTTTCATTCCTTAAGCCAACGGTTTGCTTCAAGTGTTTTGATTGGATGAACCTTTGTGCAGCTTGATTAAACTTGGCTTTGATTGGTTCTCACTTTGGTGTTGAATTTTCAAACATCTTAGTCATGAACCAACGGTTTCTTCATGGAGTTTGAGTGGTGCAATTGTTTGAGCAGCTTGTCTTGGTCATCATTGGCGTGGAGGACAAGTCTTGGTGTTTGACATGTGAGCTTGTCACCTCTTTGCTTGTCACCTCTTTGCTTGGATAAAAATTCAGGTTTGAATTGCATCTTCAAGCTACAAACGTGTACCTAAAAGACAAGGCAAGAATACAACACAAACTATCCTAAAACAAAGTTAACAAACTAAGAATATTAAAAGGAACATATAAAGATATGTACAACATGCTTTTGATACAACTAGATCATAGCTTGTATCATATAAACCCAATGTATGTCATCTTTGCTTGGCTCATCCTCTTCATGCCTGTAAAGGAATGATTCAACACAATGTAACAATTTCTTAGCCATACTCCTTGTTATGGGACCATTGTGTGGCAATGAGGTGTCATCGTCAGTGTTTGCATCTACAAGGTTAGGCTGTAGCTCATCACTTCTTGTTTCAGCTGCTCATTTTCTGTAGTCACTATCTTACGTTGGACCTCCATCTTGGCCTTGCTTGCCTCTGACTCAAACTGCAGTTTTATGGCCTCACCTAACTCTTCCTTTAAAGCCTCGTTAGAAGATTGGGCATGTGTGAAAGATTGCTCTAACTCAACCACCTTCTTCCAAAATTTCTCTAACTCAGAGATGGTGGAAGTCAATGACGAGTCTAACTGTTCTTTCTCATGGAAAAGTTTCTCCAACTCGGCTTCAAGCTCATCAGTTCTCTTCATTTTCTCATTTGAAGCCTTGATGCAGGTGATCCGTTTCTTCATCTTGGCATCCAGAAGTTCCGCCATCTCTGTGGCTCTACCCATAAAGTCCATCTGTCTGGACCTGATCTGTAAGAGACAATCAAGCTGGTCAACAAACAAAAAGATAGTGTGACAAAAGCATTATGGAAAATCAGTAAAGCCATACCAGTTCCATATCATGATGCAACGCATATGCCAGCTGCTCATTTTCTGTAGCCATTAACATTTTTTTGTATCGCTCAACGGTGCCATTGGTTTTGTACTTGATAGTGAAGACCCACTGGCACGGTTCAAAACGGTAAATTCTTGGGATACATGGCGTTTAAGGAAGGAATTCAGGCTAATACAAGCAAAGTTGAGGCTTTGAAGGCTATGCATCTCCCATGAAATATGAAGGAGGTGCAGCAAATAACTAGAAGAAAATGGCCCTAAACGTGTTGCTGTCCAGGTCGGTAGAGAAATTGCTTCTTTTCCAACAGACGACAAGGGTAAACAAACCTTTGACGACTTGAAAATATACTTGGTCGAAGTGCCAATATTAACCTCCCTAGTGCCTAGGGAGGTGTTGTACATAAATTTAGCAGTTTGTCACGAAGCTATCAACTCCTTCCTACTTAGAGAGGACGACGACATGCAGAGGCCAATTTACATTGTTAGTAAAGCATTGTATGAGCCTAAAGTCAGATATACAAACTCTGAAAACATAGTTGTGGATGTGGTTGTAGATGCGAGAAAACTCAGACCCTATCTTCAAGCTCATCATATTGTAGTTGTGACTGATCAACCGTTAAAGAAAATCTTGCGAAACTAGAGACATCAAGTAGGAAAGTTAAATGGGTTATAGAATTGGCCGAGTATGACACTGATTGTCAACCTCGCACTTCAATTAAAACTCGAGAATTAGCCAACTTTATCGTTGAAGGGATTTGAGCCGAGGATGAGCAGTCTTAGAAGGCCAATGGATCATTTTCTTGCACAAATCATCCTCTTGAGATAACAGGAGAGCAAGCCACCTCATCATAAGTCCAAAAAGACAAGAGTTTGAGTAACAGTGATGTTCAACTTTGATACAAACAAAGAAGAAACCAAGTACGAAGCCTTGATTATAGGCTAGAGCATTCTGCAAAAAATGGTTGCTCAAAAGGTTAAATCACACAGTGGTTCTCAACTCATGGTGGCTCAAGCCAACAGGGACTACAAAGCAAAGGAAGACCAGATGAAACGATATTTATCCAAGGTCGAGAGGCTCAAGGATGTGTTCGAAAAGTTTGAAATCGGAAACATATCTAAGGCAGCAAACAAAAGGGCCAATGCGCTTTCCTCTTTAACATCCCGAACTCCAACAGCGTTGAGCAAGAACATTGTGGTGAAATTATTAAACACCAAGCTTATAATCAAGCCGATGTGCTGCAAGCTAACTACTGCGACGTTGGAATGGACGAGATTGTCAGCTTCTTAAAGCATAATGTTGAACTGTAAGACAAGCAAGAAGCACGCAAGCTGTGCATTAAGGCGGCCAGGTACGCTTTTTTTAATGGGATCTTTTCAGGAGGTCATTTTTTTCAACCATTGCTGAAGTGCGTCTCGCAAGAAGAAGAATATATCATCGGGGGATTCACATGAAGATCTGTGGTAATCCTTTTGGATCAAGATCGTTAACACAAAAATGCTATCTAGTCGGGTATTATTGGCTGACCTTGCATCAAGACATTCTTGAGCTGGTGGAGAAATGACAAACATGCCAGATGCACGCTCATTTGACTCATGTTCTCAACTAAGAGATGATTCCATTATCATTCCGTGGCCATTCATTCAGTGGGAAAGTGATCTTGTCGGATCTCTACCACGTGCTCTCAAATTTTTTCAGTATCTCTTTGTTATTGTCGACTAATTTACAAAATAGATTGAGGTGGAGCCTCTAGCAACAATAACAGAAAACAATGTAAAGAAGTTTCTCTATAAGCACATTATTTATCATTTGAGATTGCCAACTATTTTGGTCTCTGACTATGGAAGGCAATTTTCTGATGATCCATTCAAAAACTGGTGTACCGAGTTGCATATCAAGCAGCAATTTACCTTTGTGGATCATCCTCAAGCTAATGGTAAAGTAGAGCTTGCCAGCAGAAATTTAAAGGAGGGTACTTAAAAACCGTCTAGAGCGAGACAGAGAAGGATGGGTAGATGAACTTCTCAATATCTTGTGGGCATATGCATAACTCCTTCAATGCCACAAAGAAGACTCCATTTGCTTTGGTCTGCGAATTTGAAATGATTATATCAGCAGAGAATGCCACCTTGTCATCTATACTTGAGAATTGTTCTGACCATGATAACACTCGAGACTTCTTCTCAACTTGGATGAGTTGGAAGGAAAAAAGAAACATGCTCACATTCGCATGACACATCATAAAAACTTGATTTCTTAGTATTATAATGCTAGAGTGTGGCATGAGTTTTTCAAGGTCAACGACTTTGTCCTTCGCAAAAACTCAGCCAGTCAAGTTGGTCCTTTCGACAAATTAGACCCACAGTGGGAGGGCCTATACTGTGTCATCAAAAAATTTTCCTCTGGAGCCTATAAGTTAGAAACCGTATCTAGAAATTCTTTGCTAAATACTTAGCATGTATCAAACTTATTTCATATATGATACTTGTAAATTTTCCTTAAGAAATTACATATAGATTTTGTTTTCTTTGTTGACCCTTTGTTTTAAAGCACAAATACATCGGCCACAAAACAAAATTCTGTAAACTCTTTCAATTCCATTATATGCAAAAGAATTATGTATTCAAGGTGGATCCTCAAAACGGTGACCCCTCGCAGGCTCCGAGTACTCCTTAAGCAAAAAATATGACAAGTTTTCCATTGATGGCCTCAGCAGGTCTAAGCGCCTTCCCTACAAGGGGCTTATACAAAACAAGTTTTCTAATCGACATTAGCAGATATGAGCATAGTCCCAACAAGGAATGCTAGACAACCATCCCATGCGGCCTCGACAGGTTCAAGTTCCATCCCCAACAAGGGGACCATATAAAACAGTTCAAACTCATCTAACTCATAAGAGAGGCTGATGTAAGGAATAATCATGAGAAAGGAATTCACAACATAACATCTTTTCAACTTAGACAAGAGTTATTAATGAGATAAAGTCTCTGACGTGATAACAAAACATGTTTATATAACTTCAAATATAGTCTATTTGCTTACTACATTGTATTTCAAGGGCTTGTACGGTTATACGGTTCAGTTTTGCAAAATCTGAGGTGATCGCACTTGTGTTAATCAATTAGGATTTTCATAAATATTATATAGTTTTTTTAAGATCCGAAGTGATCATACTTATAGAAATCAATCAGGATTTTGGAATTTTACTACTACTTAGACCAATCTTGGAAGGTCTCGGGTGATTATACTTTGCAAAAGTTGGTCAAAATTCTCGCGGCTCTGGTTATTCTTACTAGCTACTCGACTCAGCCAAGGAGGCTGATGTTATTATACTTGCACGAATTAAATGTTTGTTTCATTTTATTATTAAATTCAGCTCAGTTTAGAAGAGTAGACGTGATTATACTTGTAAGTTATTATCCTTTATAACCTTTCTGGCTGGCGGTGTGCAAGTTAGAAACAGCTAGATAGAGAATCTGAACAGGAAAACTGGATATTTTGCAAGGATCTTGATTCCACTCATTTGGCACCTGTTACAATGTTTGGACATGGAAATTACAAGCAAAGCCTGAGGATAAAAGGAAACAGAGACAACTCGATGCTTATCTACTCAGCATCCCTCAAGTTTGCTCCCTTGGTGAATAGTTTGTACTGTTGTTCAAAGTCAGTCTTTGAAATAGAGTTGTACAGCTCCGTCAGCTGGGGGTCTTCTTTGTTGAAAGAGGGTTCCACCTCGGTGTAGACATCGATCGCCTCTGTATTGCTCATTTCCATTGCAACTTCCTATGCCTCGACGAATTATTGCTGAAAGGTGTTGGCTTCTTGTTTCAGCTGCTCATTTTCTGTAGTCACTATCTTACGTTGGACCTCCATCTTGGCCTTGCTTGCCTCTGACTCAAACTGCAGTTTATGGCCTCACCCAACTCTTCCTTTAAAAGCCTCGTTAGAAGATTGGGCCTGTGTGAAAGATTGCTCTAACTCAACCACCTTCTTCCAAAATTTCTCTAACTCAGAGATGATGGAAGTCAATGACGAGTCTAACTGTTCTTTCTCATGGAAAAGTTTTCTCCAACTCGGCTTCGAGCTCATCAGTTCTCTTCATTTTCTCATTTGAAGCCTTGACGCAAGTGATCTGTTTCTTCATCTCGGCATCCAGAAGTTCCGCCATCTCTGTGGCTCTACCTATAAAGTCCATCTGTCTGGACCTGATCTGTAAGAGACAACCAAGCTGGTCAACAAACAAAAAGATAGTGTGACAAAAGCATTATGGAAAATCAGTAAAGCCATACCAGTTCCATATCATGATGCAACGCATATGCCAACTAGTAGAAGACCAGGGCTTGAGACCTCTTCATGTCAGCTGGCAACACGGAGTTCTTATTGAGGCACCGAGCCGCCTCAGCACCCTTAGCAGTATCCTCATTGGTGATAGATTTTGATCAGCCAACTCTTCATTTGGAGGCGTCACCTCAGCCATTAGAGGCTTTATTGGAGTCATTCCTCTACAGTAGAGTGAGGCTGATCTTGGACTCCAAATCTTTCCCATCTTCTTCTCTTTTTTTGCTCCTTGCTGGGCAAGCATTGTATCATCATCTTCCTCTTTCAGCAGAATAGGCGACCTCAACAGTAGCCACCATGTTGACAGGACTTTGCACGGATGGCCAACTCTTGCAAAATGACCAAAAGAATCACCCCCGTGTCATGCAGCAAGACTGCCATGCGTAAAAAACAAAGTTAATCCATGTCACAAAAAAAAAAAAAAAAAAAAAAAAAGGAAGGGATGCTAAACTGACCTGGAGCCAGATGCACCATCTCTTCTTGTAATTCTTGCAGCTGCTGAGCCCGCTGCATTACCTCAAGGGGTGACTTGCTTCCTTTATTATCACCCTCGTGGATCTTTCTGCCGCCTGGATGGCCTCTCGATAGCGGTATGTTCATGAGCAGCCGCCCTTGGCAGCCTGTTTTTCCCTTGTTCCTCGTCGTTATTGCAGCAAACATGTTGGCAGACACGCAAGATTGCTCCTATGACAACGAACAAGATCACTATTCAGTAAGATTGCTCCTATGACCACTCAGACCATGTGATTCAAGTCACCCTTCTTCAGCACCAAGCTGTTCAATTTAAGCCAGTCGATTGTGACGTCGTTTTTGTTTGAGACACGACTTACTAGAGATTAGGCATGACTTACTAGACAATAAATATGAAAAGAAAAAATTATACGTTGTACACTCCTTATTGATATCTATGTAAATTTTTGTACGATATAAATATTTCACTTTTGTTTTAGACAATACTAAATAAACCTACCCTCTCAATCTTAAACGAATTTAACGTTTTGCACAACCGAATAACGCTCTCTGACATGATTGTTTAAACTTTTTTTTTTCGTTATAAATGTGCACCTAACAAATGAATTAAAAAGATGCATACATTCATTCTTAAAAAACCTTCAACAATTATATATTCACCTTATACTATCACATGACGTCACACAAAACTTCACAACGTTTTTCCACCTTTCATATCTTATTTACCTCAACTTCAAAAATAATGACAAAAAATGGCCAACAAACTATCGCAAAGTTACGATACATGAAGGATCGTATGTGGAATGACATAGAAAGATTAACTAAAGAAGATGTCATGACAATCTGCCAATTCAATTATACAAAACCAAAACTCCTATCCATGATATGCAACGGCGCTTGGATCAAAGAGCCAATATTTTACTTTAAAATCAGATTCAAATCGCATGGAATACACATTATCCAAGGTAAATGAAAACATATTTGATCTCGAACTCAAGCGTCTAACGAAAATGCTTGAAGAATTTATTTCCTCCCAACATCCACCTCTTTTATCATTGAAAACCACCACACCAACCAAGATGACAAACTGCTTATTTGTTGTATTTCTTTCATATTTATTGTTATTGCTAAAATATCGACCTTGTTATTGTTAATTAAAAATAGAAATTTCAATTATACTTTTGAAGTCTTTATTTTTTTTCTCTGGCAACCAAGTGCCGGTACCAACAAACGTCTTCACGCTTTTGCATTATTCATTTTTTATTTTTATTTTCACTTCCCTATATCTAGACCATTCAATTTATCAATTGAAAACCTTCCAATATATATTCTATACTACTCATACCGACTTTTTGCATATGGCGACAACCGCATGGGTGCATAAGTACATTGATATATTACTTTATTTTCTTTTACAAACTTATATACATTTATTTATTGGCCACTTATAAATACATAATTTTTCAAAGCATATTTGTCATTTTTATTTTTTGATGTATCTCATAATCCAGTATCAATCATTATATACATGTTTTCTCATGACTAACAAAATTTCTTGGTCGCTAACTTGACGCGTCACACACACACACATAGGAATGCATTCATCATGCATTTATATTAGAAATATATTGCTATGAAACTATATTCTAAATATATATATATATATAGACAATATATATATATATATATATATATAGATAATGAAAGCATTCATCATTCATTTATGTAGAATAATACATCTTGCTATGACACTATATTCTAACGGTGAAAAGGTGAATCATGTAAACAAAAAAGAATGAGAGCTTTTTGATACTCTGTTCTCCTTTTTGATCCATATCACCTATTTTCCCCCCTCTCCGTATCATTCAATACTGGCTCATTCATATCATTCAATACAACAAGTAATTACTCAGCATATCCCAACAACAGCAAAAGCTATTACTAAGGTCTGGGAAGGGTGAGAGACAGGCAACAATACATCCATCTTAAAAGATAAAGAGTTTGCTTCCAACGAGACCCCGGCTCGATATGTCCGTGCTTGATACGTCCCTGCATAAACACATAATGAATGACAAATAATGAAAACAAAGGCAAACACAAAAAGTGCAAAGTCAAACTAACGCTGAGAGAGTATCTAAGCCCTTATATATCCTCTAAGGCGTCCCTATAGCCTGCCTAAACCTCGCTAACCTTAATCATCTGTCTCCATGAGCTCCTATCATGGAACATGTCCTCATAGATGTACAAATCTAGTTATGCCATGCCTAATCCGCTCTTTCCAAGTCAGTTTGGGTTATCTTTACTTCTTTACCTCTACAATGAGATTTCAAACTGCTCTGATGGACATTGTTGTCTTTCTCCGACATACCCAAACCATCTCAGTCTCTCATCCCTTATCTTATCTGCTATACTAGCCACCCCTAACACTTCTCTAAATATCTCATTCCTGATCCGGTCTAATTTTGTATGTCCACACATCCACCTCAGCGTCCTCATCTCTGTCACTTCCATCTTCTGCGACTGTGTCTTTATGGTCTAACAGTCTTTTCCATAACATTGGCGCCGCATGCCATCCTATAAAATTTTTCATTTAATTTAGTGGGAAAATTCTTGTCACAAAACACCCTTGAGGCCGCTCTCCACCTCTACCAGTCTGCTTGAACTCGGTGCGCTACATCACTATCTATGTCCACATCCTGCTGTACAAATGATCCTAGGTACTTGAACTTACTTACATGTGGTACCACTTGACCCTCGATGGTAAGCTGGTTATTCTCACCGTTGGCTGCGATGAGGCGCAATGCAGATATTCGGTTTTAGAACGACTAATCCTTAGGCATTCTGTCTCTAAAACCCCTCTCCACTGCTCTAGTCTCATACCCAAGGTTCATATCATTCAACCTTCTCATCTAATGGAACACCCACCCAAATTGATTAAATAGGGAAAGAAGGCACCCCCTTGCTTCCACATTGTATCCACCAAAGTAGGGGTGTACATGGTCCGTTCTGGCCGATTTTTGGACATATGAAAAACCAAACTTTTTGCAACGGTTTGACCTTTACCAAACCGAAACCAAACCAGAATCGGTCAACAAACTGTTTGACCGGTCCAGTTTGGTTCGGTTGGTTTGGTTCCAGTTTGTTTCCGATTGGCAATCCCAAAATGAATACCATAATTTCATTCTCCATTAGCACACCACATTATATCCATTCTTCTGCACTTCCCAATGACAACTCAATCCCAACTTTAATCTAATCAATTTTCCAAACAAACAACACCCACAAAACCCAGTCAATTTCAACTAATGCTTTGAAATACATAGTGAAATTATAACATAAAAATAAGATATTTGAAATTTGAAATACATAGTGAAATTATAACATAGAAGTAAGAGAAAGCTTAGTTCCTTATAGATAATCCTATTGCCTCCATCTACAAATCACAAAAAAGGCATATGAGGGGAAACTGCTTGAAAAAGAGCCATGTATGGAGCAACTTAATGTTGAGCTTGAGGTTGCAAAATTGGCAGAATCTTATGCGCATAACTTGGTGAACGAGTGAAAAAGGTAGTGTAATTAGAGATTCATACCAAATTCAAATTCAAGTAAACTGATACTTATCTTCTAATCAAACAAACACCACACAATCGAACAAACCTGCACCGCTGTCCACTGCTGAAGGCTTCACCGCTGCTAACTGGTACTTAGCTTCTGCCTTCCAGGCTTCTTAGCAAAAAGGATTGCTGGCAGACGACGAACGGACGAAGCATGCAGAGGAAAAAAGACATAGAAAATGAAAGAGACGTGCAGAGTTAGGACTGAAGGGAAATTGGGAATTGCTAATTCGGTAGGAAAATGGAAGGGGAGGAGCATAGAAGATTCTAATGCTTTTTGTTTTGGTATATAATATATATAATATTTTAAATTTTAATATAATTATAGTAAACCAATCTGGTCCGGTTTGACGGTTTTAAATGTTTAGAACCTAAACCAAACCGACAAACACAGTTCGGTTTTTTCTTAACATATAAATCGGTTGTTAAACCATGGTTTGGTTTTAAACAGTTTGGATCGGTACGGTTCGGTTACTTAGTCCGGTTTTTAAAATTTTTGTTCAGTCCTACACCAAAGTAATAATACAGCCTACAAACATTGAGACAATAGTCTCCCTTTATGGATGAAGTTGTCTATCTCGCCTGTTGTTCGCGTGGCAGTTCAACGCAAGGTTGCATCAGTTCCATGGCTCAAAAACAAAGGGGGAAAGGACGTCGTAACGTGCAAAGATGACAAAGAACTTCCTAATTAGATCTTCATCCCAAATTCTAGGACAAGAAATGAAACAAAAGCAAAGAAAGTGAAAGAAAGAAATAGCCCTCTCGTTTTGGTAAGCTTGCTGATTTGTGACCTTGTGACTTTAAGGTCATAGGTTTGAGTCGCATAAACAGCCCTTGCACAAAGTGTAGGATAAAGTTGTGTACATCAGATCACGAAGCGATTCAGCCTCTCTCCGGACCTTGTGCAAACGCGAGAGCCTAGTTCACCAGAAATGCCCTTTATGCTGGTTCAAGTGAGCAAATCACATAAAGATTCGAATTTTAGTGTAAATGCCGTTACACTTTCTATGTCAACTAGAGTTAGAAATTCTATCCCCTCCTTTGTGTGTGGAAAAAGAAAAATCATATTTCGAGAAAGTGAAACGAACGAAGCATAAAATTATAGAACATGTTAACCTCTATTCAGTGATGAAGAGTACATAAACATTCTCTCCTTGAAAGATTCCAGTAATGGTTAGTCTACCAAGGAAAGTAAGAAAACTCCTATACTCTACTGGTAAGATACAAATTCCAAGAAATCACAAATATCAAGTCCAGATGAAGTTACAAAGATTGTAAAGAGCACCCAAATCTAACATAAGAACATGTTGCATCAGCAGTTGTCCTATAGTGTACAGCAGGGTAACATCAAGCAGAAACTCAATAGCACTCACATAGAAATACATTCAAAGTTACACTTCAGCTAAAGAGGTTTGGTATGCACACACCAGCATCATGGTTTTGCTGTTCTTTCCATATTCTGCCGGTGACTCTAAGCTTCAGCTCCTTCCTGTCTCCGCCAGAAAAGAAGAGCGCCATGTTTCGCTGGATAATAAGACCATCATGACTATCTCTAACCTTGCGGTGGCTATCTCGAATGCTCCTTGGAGTGCCCTCCCAAATGAGCTTTCTCCCATTTGCTCCTACTTCTAGGCTATAGCTGTAATTTCTGGCGTCATTCTCATCGCCCATAAAACGGAGAAAAGCCATGTATACAGGTGCCATACCAAGCTGGAATGCTTCAAAATGTAGACAGAAGTACTGACCAAAACAGTGGAAGACCTGGCATCACAAGCACATGAGCCAATCAGAGTCCCTTTTCACATGGCATAGGAAAACTCAACATGGTAGGCATTGAAAAGTGTAAGAAAAATATCAAGTACCCTAAAAATGTATTAGGCTCTCATATCATGACAGAAGTTCAATAATTATAATTTGCATAGATCTACTTAACCAATAGAGTACTAGACACACCCTGTTTTCCCTATTTTAACTTCACCTTGTAATATTTAACATTAAACTTCTACACACACTTTCAATGCAAACACAGCTTATGCTGCCTGGGGCCATAGACTCAACCAATTATTCAAGAATTCACTACAACTAGGTCTCAACTTTCCTCTAACCAAAAAACTCAATGTAAATTATATCCAAAGACGCATACACAGAAAAGAGAAATAGTAGAAAGGGCTTGGAACAAAGCAGGAAGAACATCTCATATGAACCAATAAGAATGAAAAGGCAACAAAAAGAAACAGCAACAAGATTATTTGAAAATAAATTTGAACTGCTCACTGTCAACATCCATGTGGCATTCTCCACCTCGCGTGGATTAGACTTAACATAGCGATGGTTGAATGTACATCCGGTGTGCATATCCACCTTGTGATCATCTCTCAAATGTGAAACTAGATAAGGAATGTCCCCAGTTACTGAGCACTCAGATCCAGCATATGGGCAATTGTAAGGTCGGAAGTTGCAAACTGCTTCATGCTTAAGTTTGCTATAATATGGAAATATCTCCGGGCAGCCCAATGAGTAATACTTGCAGGGCAGTTCAAGTGACTCAGCCACTTTCTCCAGTGCCAAGCACCTAATATCACCGAGCTCTTGTCTACATGTAGGACATCTGTTATGCACCCTTGTTTTACATGTGGAACAGAGTGTGTGTCCATTGTGGCACTGCAAAGGCACATGCGTGATTCACACCCATTCATTGATGACAAGGTTATAACAATGAAGAAAATTCAGAAGAAAAAACGATAACATAAAGAGCCACAACATAGTTTGGGATACACATAACACTTGGCTATTACAATTCTCTTCTTTGAGGTCTACAGAATCCATATTCCTAGTTTGCAGAATCCATATTCCTAGTCTGCATAATCCAGATACTAAAGCATTCTTAGGTCTTACTCCTTAGCCCTTATTTTACTTCATCTCAGATTTTCACAAAACCACAATGTTTCTCAATTTTTCCTCCATACCCCTTATGAGACTAGTACTCAAACAACACCCTGATCAGTAGAAAAGGTTAGGTCAAGATACAAAGAACACTCAAGACTAAGAATCTTGTTCCTTCTTACGTAGCCCCCAGGTGGGCTGCTGGGGTGGGGGAATACCCAAGCCTTCTCAAGGAGAAATTTTACATAATATGCCAAACTTGTTCTCACCCTATGACACAATAAAGGTCAACATATGGACGCGCAAAATTAAATTCCAATAAGACAGGCCCAGAAAGAAGCAACAAAGGAAGGAAGAAATAAAAAATTTAAAGAACCTGATGAATTGGCGGATACATGGAGTTGGTACAAACAGGGCATTCAAGCAATTCATGGACGCTAGTGGGGGCAATTCCAGATGGGATTTCGTTGTGAGGCTTTGTCGAAGCAAATTGATGATGTTGCACTGCACTTGGATGAATAGTTGACACAGAGGATTGGATCTCTTCATCTCTAATCCGATCAGAAGATGATACACATTCTATGCTATCCATTTCCATTTCCTTCCTCACAAGAACAATTATCAATTGTCCACCTCCCAGAAGCGATCTTTTGAAACGCAGATCAAAGCCTTTTAAGCGGGATAGTTGATTTTCAGAAATCGTTGATAATTTCTTCAGTTATTATCTTTTTTTCTTGGTTTCTTCTCAAAAGGAAAAGAAGAACAAATCCATTTTCAAAGAAAAAAATTGAAGTCCGTAAATGGATTTCCCTTTCTTTTTGGTTTGTACAAACGGAGAAATCCGCTTGGATGGATTATGTAACCAAACATTGAGGGGCCCTTCCTCTATTTTCCAACCCCAGAAAGGAAAAAAGAAAATAAGAATTTGTTTGAACATTGCTCTAGGAGAGAGAAACATGGATCACCGTTGATTATGGAAACCATTGAAGTGGGATAGTTCATCTAACGGTCCCTTTCTGTTGGTTAGATAGTGGTATCTTACACTATGCTTAGTTTCTCTACACTATAGGTTGATTTTGTACTTTTTTTTTATTTTAGTCTTTGTATTTTATTATTTATATATATACACAGTTATGACTAAATATCAAAAGATTTTTATTCGTGTTTACTAAACTCATTCATTAATACATTAGTATACCTATTTCTATTATCGTATCCTCTATGCAGGTACATATAGAGTACCAAACTCTTTATCTTTTAGGATGGAAGTATTGTTTGCTTCCTTCTTACCTTCTCCAGACCCTAGCGATAGTTTTTACTGTCGTTGATATACTGGGTATGGTTGTTGGTTGGATTTTAAAGAAATAGATTGTGGTTATATCTTCCTAATCTACTAAACTTTTTGCAGTAGGAATGAAGGCTGACGTCTTGCTAAGTTTTCGGTATAAAAAGAGCAACTAATTATATTTATAGACGATAAGTTGTGTAATTAGAAAACCGCAGTGTCGATGTTTCACCGTTGTTTGGGTCAAAAACTCAGTTTACAGTGGACACATTGTGTGAGCTTCTTGCGTATGACTTATCAACCTGAACGGCCGTTGAGCTCCTGATTTGCATCCTCCATAATGCTCTTTGAGGCTAAAACGTGAATGGTGATGAATGAATTTGTTGAAATTGTGAAAGTCCTTAGACGCAGGATATAGACTTTTGGTGCAAGAAAACCACAACACTTAAGTCCCTTCGTGTAATTAGGAAAGCTCTCACACATATTAATCAAGTCAGAGTTGTCTTAATGAGCTGTTTAGGCGTTAAACCAAGCTGTTTTGTGAACTTTCCACTTTCTTTGTTTGAACTTAAAAGCGTGCAGCCACCTCATAAAGAAAAGACTATAAAGCGTACTGAACCTCCTTGCTTTTGGAATGAATTGGCCTAATGATGAATGTGGAGTTTTACCCACGCAGTCTCTGATAAACTAAACTTATAAAAGTATATGAATGTATCAAATTACGAACATTGATAAACCATAATCAAATCGTCTGTTAGTCAACAACAGTCAACGACAGTCAACGGTTCAACTCTCATAGCTCAGTATCAAGTACTGCAGTTCAGCAGTTTAACGCCCAAGCATGGCTGTTCAGCCTTTGCTGCACTTCAGCAGGGCAGCATGGCACCTATTATAATATCAAAGAATATGTCAAGGTTTGCACCTCGGCACCAACTTCAGCTTATGCCCGAGTGCCGCACTTCAGACCACTTTAGCTGGGTCCAATTCTGCAATTCGGCAAGGCCTCATCATGTACTTCGGCAAAGCTTGATTTGACACTTCGGAGAAGGAACCAAGCAAGACATTACCTCGTGGGACCATCAGGCAGGAGTGCAATTCGAATATAATGATTACAGCTGGCTATTCAGCCTGTACACGCCAAGGTCATTCCAGCAGACCTATTAGTCATGTCAGCCAGTCTACTGGTCACATCAGCAGACCCACGGCATCCTAGACTTTCTGCCACAAGCAAACATCTCATCCGCCCTCAGAGACCAAAGGCGGGAAAAAGTTAATAAAAGCAGACCAATCGAGAGGAAGAAGGGGATCCGGATTTCAAACATTCACATCCTAAATCAAATTCATATACTTTGCTCTTCAGCTCATATTGTGAGAAACTCTGAACTCACTATCTAAATTATATTCTCAGTGAGAAATGGCCCAAACTGACTTGAGCGTCGGAGAGTTTTTCCCGAAGCCAACCCCCTGGGACCTCTGATCTGTGCTTCATTGTGCAGGTTATTTTTGAAGTTACTCCAGCTACAACCTTCAATCCAGTTAACAACTCTTCAAGTTAGCTGACGACGTTTAATTTGAGGTCATTTCGACCCTTGGTGAAGATCCGGCTTCATCAAACATGTTGTGTCATTTTGAAAAATTTTAGCATCTAATAATGAAACGAAGTTATTCAACCGAGTTTAATAGCGTTTATGTTAATCAACTTGAGAAAATATAAAATATGTAACTGTATTTGCCTAAAACATTTTGTGTCCCTCTATGGCTCATATGTAATTTCAGCAATCCTTTGAATGTCCAGCTCTTGGTTTTCAAGTTGAGAACTGCATCTAGGACTTGTAAATCAATTATTCCAAATCCTGAATTTCTTCAATAACACACTGGCACACTATATCTCTATTATTATGTCATTTATGC
This sequence comes from Eustoma russellianum, assembly GCA_036186865.1. Taxonomy (NCBI): domain Eukaryota; kingdom Viridiplantae; phylum Streptophyta; class Magnoliopsida; order Gentianales; family Gentianaceae; genus Eustoma; species Eustoma russellianum. The sequence goes on along the minus strand of AP025064.1, from coordinate 7,787,235 downwards.
AGGTACATATAGAGTCGGGGGTCTCACTGGAAGCAGACTCTTTATCTCTTGGGATACAGGTATTGTCTGCCTACCATTTACCCTCCCTAGACCCTAACGATAGCTTTTGCTGTCGTTAGGATATACTAGGTACGATGATGAAGAAATCAATTATTCCAAAGAACGAATACTGACATGCAAATGCTTTGATTGGAATATGCTAATTTCTTCTCCAATTGCAAACTCACGATGTGTTTTACACCACGCTTACGATATGTTTTCGTTTATGTAGAAATTCAATATACGGAAATGATACGTGTTTGAAGACACAAGATACGATCTTTCTATTGGTTCTAATATATTTTCTCCAATGATTCGTTATTCGAGTAATCAAGAGTTTTCTTACCTTAAAACCGTATGAATGCTTTTTTGATATGAGCAAAGATTCTTCCAAGTACAATTTTGACGTGTATAAGAACGGAAATCCGCCCATGGGACATGACTAGAATCGGTTGAAATCGAATTCGCCACAACGTGTGCTCAATACATTGATAAGAATTCCAAACCGGGATATATGATCAAAAAACACAAGATTCATCTTGCAAAACATCACTTGGCCGAAAATTCTGCCAAATATTATTCATGTCTGATTAATAATGATGACACACGGGGATTTATATAGAAGACAAAACCTAGAAAACCTACACTAGTTAGAAAACTACAAGAATCCTACTTAAACTAGGACTCTGCAACTTACATCGATTTTGTGATGTGTTTTTTATCTTTCTAGAAGCTTATTCTGATGACGCGCTCCTCTTAACATTTGTAGCCACGGACGTTAGCTTTCCATTCCAATTTGAATCATGTTAATCCAAGGATTGTAGCTCGAGATATAGTCGAATAACTGTCAACTAATCAAATTGTGCATAGAACTCTGGCTCAAACTAGGATTTTTTGGACATGTCTGATTTTGAACGTGGATTATACTCCTTCTAGAAGCCAAATTTGCCAATGCGGTCCTCTTAAGAGTTGTAGTCTCATATGTCTAGTTTTTATAACGGAAGACTTTGATAGGTAAACGTGCCTCAGTATTGAGATCATTAAGTGCCCTTATAATCCAGATTTGAAAGATTTAGCAGTCAAAAGATAATTCTCATTCACACTAATGTATATCCTTTTACACAGTAATATATAACTTTTTACAACAAGTTGTTAATACAAAGTGAGAGACTTAACAACCATAACAAAGGTTGGTGTAACTAAGAGTTGTTACAACAAGATAGCTATCATGTAGTTAAGTGGTTTGGATATACCAAACCCTAACCGTGAGCCAGCTACATGCGGTTGGCACACTCGGACGGCACATATTCAACATCAACAACCTTTATCCTTAACACGCCCCCGCAAGATGGCAGTTCCATCGGAAAGGCCAATCTTGGATCAGAGGAGAAGAAAACGGTCTTTGGGCAATGGCTTGGTCAAGACGTCCGCTAGTTGGGCATTAGTAGAGACATGCGACACCTTGATAGAGCCAGCTGCAACCTTTTCACGAACAAAATGATAATCCAAAGCAATATGTTTCATGCGACTATGATAGACAGGATTTGTACAAAGATAGGTTGCACTTAAGTTGTCACAATATATGGTGGGGGTATGTGTGCACGTGATACCGAGCTCCCCAAGAAGATTAGTGATCCACGTAATCTCAACTGCGGCAGAAGCCACAGCACGATACTCAGCTTCAATGGATGAACGCGCAATAGTACGCTGCTTGTTAGAGCACCATGAGACCGGATCGCCCCCGAGAAAAATAAGAAAGGCAGTGGTAGAACGATACGAGTCATGATCGCCCACCCAATCTGCATCAGAATATGCATGTAAAACAAGTGGTTGGTGGCGACGAATAAAAAGACCGTGATGAACTGTGTGCTTAAGGTAGCGCATAAGGCGCTTAGCTGCTGTCCAATGTGTCTGTGTGGGCGCATGCATAAACTGAGAAAGCTTATTTACCGCAAAGGCAATGTCTGGACGCGTCAAGAGGAGATATTGAAGGCCGCCAATAAGACTCCGAAACTGGGTGGCATCAGCACGTGAAGTACCATCATTAAGAAGCAGACGGCTGCTGGATGACATGGGTGTAGCAGCATCCTTAGCACCATCTAGATGGAACTTTGCAAAAAGATCGCGAATGTACTTATCCTGCGAAAGATATAGACCTTCAGATGTGAAGATTGCTTCAATACCTAAAAAATAGTGAAGTGGCCCGAGCTCCTTAAGAGAAAACCGAGCGCCCAGCGCATCCACAAACGTACGAATGGAGGCTGAGCAATTTCCTGTAACAAGTAAATCGTCAACGTATACAAGAAAATAAATAGTAATGCCAGCATTCCGGTAGATAAACAGTGAGGTATCCGACTTCGAGTTACTAAAGCCATAATGAACGAGGAAATTTTTGAGCTCAGTATACCAAGCTCGAGGAGCTTGCTTTAGACCATACAAAGCACGCTTTAAGTGACACACATGCTTAGGAAGAGACGAATTCACAAAACCAGGGGGTTGCGCCATGTAAACGTCTTTTGTCAAATAACCATTAAGAAAGGCATTATTTACATCAAGATGAGAAATTGACCAACCATGTGACAGAGCAAGTGATAAAACCACGCGGACAGTAGTGGGTTTAACAACAGGACTAAACGTATCATGATAATCAATACCAGGACGTTGATTAAACCCATTTGCAACAAGACGCGCTTTATACCGAGCAATCGACCCATCCGGATGTCGTTTGATTCTAAAAACCCACTTACAACCAACAATATTATGACCGGGTGGTGATGGAACTAAATCCCATGTATGATTACGAGCAAGTGCAGCAAGCTCGTCATCCATCGCAGCACACCACTTAGGATCACGCAGCGCTTGTTTAACGGAAGTGGGTTCAAGAGCGGTTGGCATGGGATGTTTGGTGGTGTTATGAAACTGGATGTAATCAGGGAATTGCTTGGGACAACGAACATTATTACGGGAACGAGTGACCATGGGATGGCGTGGAGAGGGCGGGGAGGTTGAGGTGGAACTGGGTTGGGAAGAGCTTGGTAAGGCCGATGGGCCGTCAGGCTGGGACGCAAGAGAGAGTTCTGGATCGGGGTTATCATACCTGATTGGAGCGGGCTCAGCAGTTGGGGCAGCGGCCAGGGGGCAACATGTGGCGAGGGGACGGCAGGAACCCGAGAGGCACTGTCTGGAAGCACGGACACGGCGAGAAGCCAAGCAGAAACGTCGGGCGGTGGAGTGGATGGAGAGAGTGCTGCAAAAGGGAATTGAGTTTCAATAAAGTGCACATGTCGAGAGAGATGGAGACAATTGGTTAGAGAGGTCAAGGCACTTGTAAGCATGATGAGTGTTAGAATACCCCACAAAAAGACAAGGTTTAGAATGGGGAGCTAATTTGTGATCAGAGTACGGACGTAGCCAAGGAAAACACAAACACCCAAAGGCACGCAGGGTATGATACTGGGGAACTTTGGAAAACAAACGTTCATAAGGAGTGCTATTCTGAAGAACAGGAGTGGGCATACGATTGATGAGATATACGGCAGTGAGAAACGCATAGGTCCAAAATTTTGGGGGTAAAGAGGAGTGATGAAGAAGAGCTAAGCCAGTTTCAACAATATGACGATGTTTGCGTTCAGCAGAACCAACATGCTCAGGGGTGTAGGGAGGCGATATTTGATGAGTGATGCCTTCGGATTCAAAATAACGAGTAAGACCTTTGTATTCAGTTCCACCATCAGTATATAATGTAACAAGAGAACAACGGAAAAACTTCTCAACCATACGTTTATATTTTGGAAAAATAGTAGACACATCAGACTTTCTAGACATAGGAAACAACCAAACGTACTTAGTGTAATAATCAATAAACAGAAGATAATATCTAAACCCATCAACAGATGCAACGGGGGAAGGGCCCCACACATCCGAATACACTAGATCCAATGGTCCACGACTTACAACAGACGTATGATGAAACGGAAGACGATGACTTTTGTTACTGAGACAAGACACATAAAAAAACTCAGTCAAGGCTGGCCCAGACAAACTGGGAAAATTATGGTGACGCGACAAAAACTGGAAAACATGAGTTGAAGGATGCCCAAGACGATGATGCCACGTGCCCACAGAAGACGTAACACTGGCATTAACCTCGGGTTAGAGGTCGCAGAGGAGTCGGCGTTGACCGTAGCCGCAGGCTGAAAGTCCCACTCATACACATTACCATTGGTCCGCCCGTGAGCCAGCTGCGCCCCCGTGGTGAGATCCTTAACAACAAACAAAAACGGAAAAAATTCAATAGAGGTATTGTTTTGCTGAAAAAACTTTGACACAGAAATTAAGTTACGAGTAAGAGAGAGGGCATAAGCAAGACATCAGTCAAAAATAAGGACTTAGAAGAAGTAGGAATAACAGAAGAACCAGTGTGATTGATGCCAAGGCTGGAACCATCACCTAGGAGCACATCATCTAGGCCCTCATAGGATTGGTGATGGGTGAGGTTGGCCAAATCGTTAGTGACATGGTGAGAAGCGCCAGAGTCGAGGATCCAGTTATGTTGCATGGGTCCAGGGGTGGTGTGATGGACTTCAGGCTGCTGCAATACCCGCTTCAAGGAGTAGCATTGACGGGCTGTGTGACCTCGTTTTTGGCAGTACTGACATGTGACTCCTGCCTGTGAAGAGTGCCTAGAAGATCGTGGGTTGCCGCCGCCTTGCTGGCCGAAGCTAGCACCAGCCGGATGGGAGGACGACTTTCCAGAAAATGGGCGATTGCCGCCATTACGCGGGCCACCTGGAGAGTTGGTCGAAGGAGCAGACCGACCTGCCTTTGTTTGAGTATTATGAACCGCAACAATGGCACCACTACGATTTTCTTCTCGCTTGAGAAAGGCCTCATGTTCCACCAACTTATCATGAAGCTCTTCAAAGGAAATAGGTGTCTCACGTGCACGGATGGCAGCAGCAATCTCGCGAAAACTACTGTTAAGGCCATTTAGAGCAAAAATAGAGATATCATCGTCACTAAGATGAGTATCCACAAGGGCCAACTCATCGGAAATACCCTTGATAGCTTGAAGATAATCAGCAACTGGCTGAGTATCGCACGTAAGATTCGTGAGGCGCTCCTTGAGATTCATGATACGAGAACGAGACTTGCTTGCGAACAAGCGGTGAAGCTTTTGCCACGCCTCATGTGACGTGGAAGATGCAGCAATTAACGGCACTACACCTTCAGAAACAGATGCCAGAATGGCATGAAGAAGGAGTTTGTCTTGTCGAACCCAGATAGCATAATCTGGATTAGTTTTGGAGGCACCTGCTGAATCAACCGTGCACTGTGGTGGGCACGGCTTGCTCTCATCAAGAAACCCCATAAAGTCATATCCATACAAGAGGGCATCAAACTGAGCTTTCCATGACGGAAAGTTATTCTTGGTCAGCTTGAGAGGTAGCTGAGCAGCAACATTGATGGCGATGACTCCATCAAGAGAGCCATTTTTGGAAGTAGAGTTTTCGGCCATGGAATATGTTAACGTCGACTAAGGGGCAAGACATCGGCTGGAAAAACTCGTGGGAGCCGTTAGGGCTATGATACCATGAAAGATTTATCAGTCAAAAGATAATTCTCATTCACACTAATGTATATCCTTTTACACAGTAATATATAACTTTTACAACAAGTTGTTAATACAAAGTGAGAGACTTAACAACCATAACAAAGGTTGGTGTAACTAAGAGTTGTTACAACAAGATAGCTATCATGTAGTTAAGTGGTCTGGATATACCAAACCCTAACCGTGAGCCAGCTACATGCGGTTGGCACACTCGGACGGCACATATTCAACATCAACAACCTTTATCCTTAACAAGATTCCTCTATAAATTCCTAGTGCAAGGGTCCTCAGTTCTGCTTCTTCGCTGCTTCTGGACACTACAGGTTTCCTCTTGCTTTGCCAAGTAACCAGATTTCCTCATAGAAAGATTCCATGCCCTGTAGTTGATTTTCTTAAGAACAACTTGAGTGCTTTCTTTGTTTCTTTGAAGATAAAAGTTAGAATCCAATCAAGCTGTGATCAACTTTGTGGGGGATATCCAACATCAGAGGTGTGGCCGTTCAAAAGGGTGGAAACTTGCCTGGAAACAGGTAACTTTTGAAGGAGGAATGCTCAAACAAAATCTTGGTGATCAATGGTTAGGAGGAAGTTCAACTCTTGCCTATAACCGTTAAGGATCCAAGTGTTAGAGGAGACGATCCGTACGAGGCGTGACAACCACGCATCAATTTGATATCAAAGCAAAGGTTCTCCTTTAATCTATCATTCATTTTGTATCTTTTGTGTCTCTATCTTTAAGTCATCAAAAATTTGTCTAAAAAAATGCCCTATCATTTTGATTCCTTGTCTTATTCTTGCTTCTTGATTCATATTGCATATATTTTGTGTCTTCTTTGTTTCATCCATATAGTGTCAAAAAAATTAGCCTTAAAACTTCTTCATCGCTATTAAAAGAAATAATGCAAATGACTGATATATGTTACAACACATAAAAACTCAAAGATTGGGCTCAATTAGGTGAACCCAACGACCCTCTTTGTTCATAGGCTCGTCTCGCACATGTCTGAACAAGAATGCATCAACTTCTTGTCTCAAACTCTTTGTCATGCTTCTTCTCACTGGACCTCGACTTGCCTCTCCTTTGTTGGCTCCTGGCACCTGTACCTCATCAGCAGAGGACTCTAAGTTTGAAGATCCTTCCATCATGACCTTCTTCCTACTTTTTTTGTGTTTGATTTCTGCGAAGGCAACCTTCAAGATCGGCAATGGTCTGGTGCTCAGAATTCGACTTCGTGCAATGTCGAATTCTGGATTTAGACCATTCAGGAAGCGAAACACTCGTTGTTGTTCTGTAATCTC
>AP025064.1:7714166-7778177 GCA_036186865.1 Eustoma russellianum | reverse complement strand
TTGTAAGCCTTAAATCCATATCAACAATTGATTCATTAGGCAGTAAATGAAATGTTTCAAGTGTAGTCATTAACATGTTAATCTTTGATTCCTTTACTTGATTAGTTCCTTCATGCTTCATTTCAAGACATTTCCACATATCTTTTGCACTTAAACATGAAGAGACATAGGCAGATTCACTCCTACTTAAACCATTCAACAATAATTGCATTGCTTTAGCATTAAGACTCATTTTCTTTTTATCTTCATCACTCCAATCTTTTCTATATTTTCTCAACTTCTTGTGATAAGCCATCAATTATAACATGCTTAGTAGGCACATAAGGTCCATCTTCAATGATAGACCACAAGTCTATATCAATAGCCATTAAGAACAATTTCATCCTAAGTTTTCCAATGACTAAAGTTTTCTCCATCAAAAGAGGGTGGTCTTTGTGTGGACATGCCTTCTAATTCTATTTTCATGTGTGACTTAGACATGCTTCTTAGTGTGTGATAAAACGTTTAAAACACTTATAAGAAGGAAAGAAAGTGTCACCTTGTTGTAGATACCAAATATGAAGAATATAAGACAACCAGAAAATTTCCAGCAACTTTGCAACTTGGAGTGTAAACTGTTTTCAGCTCAAATAAGAATATGGTGCTCAACCTTGCTCTGATACCAATTGTTGGACCTGTATAGCACCACTAGAGGGGGGGGTGAATAGTGGGTTAGCGGAAATTACACTACAATTACCTTCAAAAACTTGTTTGAAGACCCCTTTGCCTCTTTAGCCTCAGATTCTGAAAATTCCAGAAACAGTTCACTACTTTGAACGTTTTGGTTGAACCACTTATACACCTGTGCAAGCTCTCAAACTTGGCAGAGATCAAGTTTAGAATGTTTATAATATGTCATAAAAAATTCAGTCAATTCCAAGCAAGTTAGCACGTTCAAATAAGCAAGAGAAGTAAAGTGTGCAATTTCTGGCAGTTTCAGGCAGAATGTTAGCTTAACTTCAAACAACAATATCTCAAAATCTACCCGTGCTATTTTGATGAATCTTATGTCAAATTAAACCTCAAGATGTCTAGTTTAATTTGATATAAGGCTCACTCCAAGATTCGAAGGATAGCCTATTCAAATTGCACAAGTTTGCACACTGGTCAGAACTGTTCACAGAATGTAGCAACAATTTTGTAAAGATGATTTGAATATGCTAAACACCTTAGAATTTAGTGATTCTTGCGGCTAATGAAAGCTAACACATTGAAGTATAATATATCCAAAATTCATGCAATTCTAAGACTGTTTGCTTGTTCAATTATGCGTGCCAAGTTAGTGTAATTCTCAGGCAGAAAACAGTAAGTGCAGGAAATAAGTAAAGAACACAAGGAATTATCCTGGTTCGGTCAATGTGACCTACTCCAGTCCCAAGAGACACCTTCTCTTGGATTTCACTAAACACCAAACACCAAAGTCACCTTACAAAGCCAAAGGAAGAAGCTTTTCACAAACTTCTTCAAGTGGCTGCACCAAAACTGAAAATCAGCACTAGTATGTTTCACCTTTGCACCTTTGCACCTTTTGCTCACCTCTAAGGAGTAAGCTTTATACACCAGCTTCTCCCTTACAATATGTCGTTTAAAAGGTGTTGAAATGACAAGAAATGAAGAACTATACAATCATAAAGCTTGCTACAAATGTGTTCTTCAATAGAGAAGAGAAGAAGAAAAGAATGGAGACAAAGAGCTAATTGTCTTGCTTGCTTTCTTTGTTGCTTTCGTTGGTGTACTTTTCCTCTTCATCTTTGGTGCTATTTATAGCCAAGAGGACAGCCTAAAGGCTCCTCAAAGTAGCCGTTTGGAATGGATGAGAATGGAGAAATTTCAGCACCTTTTTAGCTACCAAAATTCAGCATTTGACTTTCAAGATAAATCTGATTTTTTTAAATGCTTTGACATGGTCTTCCATCTGAATTTTTATCCCATTATAGCCGTTGGAATGAGGTGGAAATTGGCTCCATTTGACCGTTTAAAAACAGCTCCAATCATCAATATCCATGTGTAAATAACTTGCCATGTATGCAGCTGAATTGGCATGTATTTTGAACAACTTTATCTCCTCATTTTGAATACCAAATAAACGTTGGAATGGCTCCTCATTTTGAATGTTAAATGACGTTGGAATGCCTAGAAGATAGGCATTGGAGAACAAATTCAAAGATAGATAGAAATCAGCCAACCTTTGAATTTGAATTAGTCTTCAACTTTTAAACATATAGCCGTTTGCATCTTTCTTGGTTGAGAGATTTTTGCTCCAACTTTGAACCAATATAGCCGTTGAAAACATCACACAATATAAGCAAGAATAGTCACTTGAAATCAGCACCAAAATAGGATGTAATTCAACTTGCCTTGACTTGTTCAAAAGCTGAAAGTTTGAACATGATTTGTACCAATATGCGTGTGAACACATATAATATATAGTCATTTATGTCTTCAACATGTAGCATAGAAAACCATATGAAGAATACCAAGAATTCCAAGAAAACCATAGATGTGATAACCATAACATAAGAATTCCAATTGAGATACCATGCTGCCCGTTCCATAAAAATAGGGCACGTACCATATGTGACATAAACACATATAAACATCATATAAGCAATATATAACATGTTGGAAGATCCATTGGCAAGTGAAGAGACCAGAATACCCCTTAGCACAAAAATAGGAATTTTGTCCTAGGATGAACCTAGACATGGTGCTGCTCCAGATTCATTTTTGCCATGATGTGACATGACTTATAAATGTGTCATATGATCATATAAGTCCGTTGGAAGAAGACCAAATAAGAATGAGAAGTCCAAATGATGAAATTACCAAAATAGCCCTTATAAAGATCAATAAACTTCACCACCGGGTCAATTCAGTTTTAACCCGTGCCAAGCATGCCTTTCCTCAGCCAATTAGATTCTAAATTGAATAAGGATCATGTGGGCTTTTGAATCACTCAATTTGGAGTTCATTTGCCCAAGATATGAACCAAAACCTGCAATAGGATACTAAACCGAGCAATTTGCCTTATATTGTAAGTCATGTGACTTCAAGGCTTGGTTAGATCATATAATTAACATGTATTGGCATATATATCATCTAAGATCAGTTTGAACATGTCTTGATTTAGACATGTGATTGAATTGGCCAAGTTCAATCTCATGATCTTAATCAAACTTGTTCAATCTTGATTCATTCAATCAATTTTACATTTAGCTCATAAATTCAATCTCATGCACACATACACTTTAAACGTTATACACACATACATGCTCACATATGCATTTTGCAATATATCACAACAATCTACATGCTCACATATCACATATGCATTTTGCAATCATTCAAACATGATATATCACAACAATTCTGACGTATATGGTAATGGCTAGTTACCACTTCTGCTCAGCTATGTACAGTAGAAAAAACTTCTAAGTTATAATATGTACAACGACTAAGTGTAACAGCTCAGACTTAGTATTGCTGTCTTGTTAGTGCTTCACCTCGATATCTCGGCTCAACACTTCTTCACTTCAGTTCTTCTTTGCTTCTCTTCAAATCTTCTTTAATCCCAGCCTTTGTCTTCTTCGGTTCAGTACAGCCTTATCTTGTCTTCACCTCTTCAATTCAGCTTCCTTATTCAGCTCGGGCAACATACTCGGTCACTCCCTTCCTTGTTCAGGTCAGTTCTCCTCAGCTATTCCTTATCCAGTTCAGCTCGGCTACTATACTTGGTCACTTTCTTTATTTTTTGTCCAGGTCGCCCTTCCTCTGTTCAGCTCGGCTGGACTTATTTCTACAATATGTATATGTATGTAAGTGTCTATGTATATGTATGTAAGCGTATTATTTGTAGAATGTACACCTCATACATTGCATCCATCAAAGTACTTTCCAATATGGATTGCAAACCAGGGCACACGTATTTTTTGTAATGGCTCTTTTAGCTGTTAATCCCGAAGCCTTTTCAGTGAAATGCATCTTTACCTGAAAACCGAAAGCTGAAGCTGAACACGTCGCACTAAGTACATTCACGCCAACATTCAAAATAACCATAACCCCACAACACTACCCCACCCAACTAATAATAACAACAACAATCATACTCAATATATCTTGAGTATATCTTAGCGACAGCACAAGCTCTTGCTAGGGTCTGAGGAGGGTGAGAGACAGTCAAACAATATCTCCATTCCATAGGATAGAGAGTTTCCTTCCAGTGAGACGTTCGACTCTATATGTACCTACACAGACCAACTCGTAATAACAACAAATAAATAAAAAGAACTGGAAGACGATCAAGAAAAACCTACAAGCTTAAAGAAAAAAAAATTTACTTCCACACCAATGAAAGTTCCAGTATCATTTAAAGGAACTTTTACCCCGTTCATTTGCAATATCTTTCTATACCAATGCATTTTTAGGCTATGTTAGTGTCACGCCCCGAACCCTTCCTTCTCCTCTCTGTCAAAAAGCAGTCCTCTCTCTTTTTTGGATTGTTTGTTGGGTTTGGAGTCTTATCTTTCTCTTCTTAGTGTTATTAGATTTTTGATTTATATTAGTTACTTCTTCTAATCTTGATTAATCCGTTTTTCAATATCACTATATATATATATATATGTGTATGTATCCTTCTCACTTTTGGTATATATCTATCTCTTCTCATAATTATTATCTAATAAGTTTATACATTGCAATCACTTATCTCATTTGTTTTTCTTTTATTATCCTTTTTTTTTTTTTGGCATAACAGTTAGGGCTTAAAAAAATGTTAGAATCAGAAGCAGACAAGACAAGAAATAAAGACATAACATTGAAAGAATAAGAACCTTAAGAGCCTATAGACAACGGGATAGGATCCCCTCACCAAAGGGGTGCGGTGACGCGTGACCGCGCGACACATGGTAGCAAATGGGTGGTAAGGTTGCATGCAGATGACCCTCATCTAGCCTCACCACCCTTCCTTGCTGTCATGTGTCACGTGGTCACAAAAAGAGTAAAGAAAGTGAGGGTGAAGAAATCTCAACCCATAGACTTTGACTAAGACTACATGGACAGAGAATCCAAGAAACACAGGGGAAATATAATTTTTTTTAAAAAAATCAAAATGAGTAAAACAGCTTTTACCTGTACAAGTTGATCCTCCGTAAGAGCTGACAAGCTAACAAGGATCAGTAACCGTCCCACGAATTCAGGCATCAAGCCATAGGCAATAAATTGGCTTTTGGTTCGGACTTGATTATCTAAATCATATTCGAAATAGGTATGACGGTGTATAAGTTTGGAATATATGAGTTTAGACGTAAAAGTCATAGTTGTTTGTTATTGAAGTGGGAATGTACATGATTGACATTGATGTTGTTTGGAACGTATCGGAAATGAAATACGTATCGAAAGTGGGCGGCCGGAAAATTGGCAAGAAAAATTTGACCGGTTAGAATACTGACCGGCCGGCGGTAGGCCGCGTCATCGACCAGTTCGAAAGCCGTACTCCCTATTTCCCCATATTGATAGACAGGGGAGCTAGTATATCAAAAAAACGATATCAATTACCAAATATTTGGATATCAATCCGAAACTCATACCCCCAATTATCCAAACAAACGACTTTTATGGGTTTGGATGACCTTTAATATATAAAAAAAAAACCCTAACCAAACAACTCATAACATCACTACTTTCAACATTAAAAAAAACCTGGTAAACACTAAAATAAAAACATGCAAGACTTCAAGATAATGCTAGATCCATGCATGACTTCAAGATGTGCAATAAATTCATGCTTATTACCAAGCTATTGATGTGTGCTTAAAGATAATTCGATATTCATATACATCTATATCAAGCATTTACACACAATTGGAACTTGAAAGTAGTGATGACAAACAAGTCGTGTTTAGTGTTTTTCGGGTTTTGGGTATCAAAGTACTAGAACCATACCTTATTCATTTTCTTCACGTGTACCGAAATAGATACTCAAACCTGTATATGTCAGGTTTCGTGTCGTGTATCAGATATACCCAAAAACTTCACAAGTACAAATATTTTAGATCGTGTGCGGGTCATTTCGTGTATTTTTCAGGTATTTTGAGGTTTTGTTTATTTTTAGTTTCATGTATTTAAGCTGACTACTGTTACAATGTGTCATTGAAACAATAATGTAGGGGCGACATGGACAATTGCGAGGGTAAAAAGAAAGGGATTAGGTTTTAGGATTTTTTTATTTTATAATTTTTTACTTTAATAATCTATAATTTATATTTAAAATATATTTAAAAAATCGGGTATGCCCGGGTATAAATAGGTAACCTGCGGGTACATATGGACACGACCCGCTCTTAACGGGTAAGTTTCAGGTCTTACCCGATTTATACACGAAACCTGTCAAGGCTATACTCATACACGCGAGGAGCATATTATGTTCGAATCGTGTTTTTCTATCGTGTCTGATATTGTCACACCTAATTGTAACTCTCATCTATTGGTATGAGAAAGGACGTCCATTGATTTTAAAAGTCAACATATGAAGGAGCCAATAGAAATCCTGACGCCTGGAAACAATGCCGAAAGTGTTAGAACCCATAGGGAATAAACGGTTGAGATCAGAGGAGGCAAAACGTGAGGTGAAATATGAAGCATTCAATCACGCGTCGCCAAGTGTACAAACTGTTTTTTTTAAAAAACGGAAAAATTTTAAACCTCTCTTCTTTCTGTATACTTGGCGACGCGTGATTGGAAGCCTCATATTTTACCTCACTTTTTGTCTCCTCTGATCTCAACCGGGGAATAAAGTGATAAACTTATCCTCACTAGTTTCGCCTTTCTCGCATATATATCAGACAAAAAAAATAGTACTTTTCAGCTGCTGGTGTTGTATGAAAATTTTATTTGTTGCTGTTGTTATTAACAATATAACACTCAGACATTGGATACAGATTGACAAAGCAGCATAATATATAGAAGTGTGCATTCTTTTGGTTGCACAATACTACTTTTTTAAAAATACAAATCTGTTTTGGCATATCAATATAATGCAAATTACGAGGCAGAGCAATTCCGGGCCTAAAAATCACATATGATCACTAAAAAGATCAAAACATTTTTCCGTGTTGTTGAAATGCACGCGAACTCTGTCCCCATATTCACCCGGTCGAAGTTGGTCCAGGATTTCATAGTAGCCTCAATTCTCGAGTGATGTTCCAAAAATAATTACCTGTTAGTCAACAACAGATTTCGGACATAAAGTGTTAAGTCCTGCAGGTCGGTACAAAAGTACTTCTGCTTAGCCATCATATCTCGGCCGCATATTTTAGTCAGGTCGGTACTTGCCCGACATGACCAAGACAGATCAGGAATGGTTAGGATGAAGCCTCATATGGTATCACAGTATTTTGCATCTGGGCTCGGCAAAGTCATAGTCAACCTTGGCAGAACAATTCATCTTGGCCTCGACAGCATATTGGCTCTGCCACACTAAACACTATCGGATAAGATCAAGAGAAGATATTATCTACCATCTGCTGGGACCCACTAAGCGGCTCTGCAGAATAACTTTCCAAATGGCAAGCGATGATTGGTCCAGGACAAGGACATCATTACAAGCCGACCTACACAACAGCTACGGTCTCAGGCTTTAGTCCCATCGCACTGCATCTCTGCAACGGATTAGACCGCCATCTCAGCCACATCACCGTCTCATCAACCAGACAGGAGGTCAGACCTCCACAATCTCAAGTATAAATACCCTTCTACCTAGATGAGGAAGGAGATCCGAATTCTTGGAGAACAACTGGGGCAATTACTTCCAGGACTCCATCTCGGCCATAACACTAAACTCACAAACCCAGTGAGATCTTTTTCAGGTTTTATCTAAACCTCTATTCCAGCATAAATTGCATAGGCAAAACACCCATAACTGACTTAAGCGTCGGAGGGCTGCCCCGGGACCTCTAAAGTTTTTCTTCTCTTTCAGACTCCATAAACGGATTCGTACAGAAGGTTAACAGCACACTTTACGGGTCATCTCTGACCCACCCGATGAGCGATCCAGGCCTCATCGTCGAGAATGTTGATTCAGTTAAAAAGCTCTGCCTCAAAATCTGAACTTATCACAGCTTTAAAGATATTCAAGAAGGAATCACTCATTGATTGAAAGGAAGAAGAAGAGGTCAATACCTCGAACGGTGGTTCTTCTACAAGAAGGCTCTCCAGGTCCGGTGAGAGAGAGGAGGGTATTAAGGTAGCTTGTCCATCAGCATAAGCATAGACACTATCTACGTTTTAGGTTAACTTCCCATTTGGTGGCGTATGTTTTACCGTTGTTTTACATTACATGTACATATATACGTGATGTGTATTTTAATATTGAAAGGCCTTTATTTGTATTTCTTGAATTTACTCACTAACACACTAGCACAACAAATACCTATTATCATGTCATTTATGCAGGTAGAGCCGAGGGTCTCACTGGAAGCAGACTCTCTATCCCTTGGGATAGAGGTATTGTCTGCCTACCACTTACCCTCCCCAGACCCTGACGATAGCTTTTGCTGTCGTTGGGATATACTGGGTACGGATGATGATGATGATGATGATGATATCCAAGAAACATAATTTTTCCTATTAATATCTTTTACGATGATAGGTATAAAGGCATGATTAGTTCCATAAATCTCACTGCATTGACCATAATAAACTCTTATCGTTACACCGAAATAGAGATATGATTTAAATGACCAGGTACAACATCACATTTTACACCTAAGGAAGGTACAACCCAACTATGAGGTACATCAGCAGATGCTATAATAATACGTAAATAAGTTTTGGCTGGTATAACCACTCTACTACTACTTCTCAGAAACGTGACTAATCCAATTCTGACACATCTTCTTGAATCATATAACTATCAAAATTAAATAGTTGTTTAGCGAAGATATTATAATCTGAATACTCATAAGGTTGGATCAATTGCCACCTTCCCCAAAATGTACTTGCAAGTTTTTCCATAGGGAGTAATTCCTTGATCTGTTTTGATCTTTTTAGTTGAATACAGTATATTAAAAAAATAAAAAAAATGTTTTTGAGACAGAGTGATATAACAAAACGCCTAAAAAGAAAAAAGGCCTAAACAGAAATATGTTTTATTATTATATTTTATTTATTATTATTTATTTTATTTTATTTTTTCTTACATGTATTATCATTGTTTTCAATCTAGGAGGCCGATGGACTCTTGATTTACTCGGGTTGGGATTTGCTCTAAGAGGTCAAGAGTTCGAATCCATGGACACGCACAATGTGGGTGTTCCTCTGCTGCTAGGCCAAAGGCCTGGTTTGTGGGGAAACAACTTGTGTGGGTAACTGCATAAGATCTCACCCAATCTAGGAAGCCGCTGGACTCCTGATTTATATCCTCTATGCAGTTCCTTGGAGCTGAGGCAGTAAGAAATCCCGGGATGATGAATTTCACTTTTTAATTTAAGAAAAAAAATTGTCGAAAAAGTGGTGGTCTGGCGTGCATTGTTGGATAATTTCCTCATTGGATTAGGATTCTAATTAGTAGGAATTAAAGATAGAGTCATTGTCTTGATATTCCTTAGTTGCTTTTATCTATTCTAGTTAGGATTTGTTTTATTGTATGTTTATCTAGTCCTATTAGGGTTTGGTTTTGTTTAGACTAGTTAGCCTATAAATAAGGGGGGCCAGCCATAGTAGATGGTGCGCCAGCGCCAAGAGCCTCAAGAGCGCCAAGAGTGTCAAGGCCAAGGGCGCCAAATACCAATCCCGGGTAGGGTGATTGGTGAGTCAATGCCGGGTAGGGTGGTTGATAAAGGCGGCGAGTGGTAGTTCGGTTTTGAGTTATTTTCCGAACATCAATAAAAGTGAGTTGTGCTTTTACGCGTTGTGTTCTTGAATCCGTTGTTTACTTCAATTGGTATCAGAGCAGTTGTTATTACTTCAATTGGTATCAGAGCCAAGGTTGTTGCCAAGGTCGTTGCCAAGGTTGCTAGAAGAGGGAGGAGCCACCGTGGTAGGGTTGCCGTGTTAGGGTTGATCCCGTGAGGAGGCTGCCGTGTTCTTCGTATCAACAGAGGCCGGATTCATTGCGCGCTAGTTGAAGATCTACGTGTCTTCAAACACAACAAAAGGGAAAATAAAAAAAGGTTCCGTCCATAGCCAAAAGGAATCGGCCAAATTTCAAAAAATTATATACTAAGGCCGAAAAGGAGTTGGCCGGTTAAAAAAACAGATGGTAAGAAATTCTTTCACCCTAGGCCAAAAGGTACACGACCGAAAATTTTCCAGGAGCACGTTCGTGGTGACAAGCAAAAGGCGGACATCCTCACTAAACCGTTGGCGCGCGTAAGGTTTAAGGAGATGCGAAGCGTTGAAGAAATTCCGAGGTCATATTCGGAAATTAAGGGGGAGATTGTTGGATAATTTCCTCATTGGATTAGGATTCTAATTAGTAGGAATTAAAGATAGAGTCATTGTCTTGATATTCCTTAGTTGCTTTTATCTATTCTAGTTAGGATTTGTTTTATTGTATGTTTATCTAGTCCTATTAGGGTTTGGTTTTGTTTAGACTAGTTAGCCTATAAATAAGGGGGGTCAGCCATAGTAGATGGTGCGCCCAGCGCCAAGAGCCTCAAGAGCGCCAAGAGTGCCAAGGCCAAGGGTGCCAAATACCAATCCTGGGTAGGGTGATTGGTGAGTCAATGCCGGGTAGGGTGATTGACAAAGGCGGCGAGTGGTAGTTCGGTTTTGAGTTATTTTCCGAACATCAATAAAAGTGAGTTGTGCTTTTACGCGTTGTGTTC
The DNA here is from genome assembly GCA_036186865.1 of Eustoma russellianum. Lineage (NCBI taxonomy): Eukaryota > Viridiplantae > Streptophyta > Magnoliopsida > Gentianales > Gentianaceae > Eustoma > Eustoma russellianum. The sequence goes on along the minus strand of AP025064.1, from coordinate 7,767,315 downwards.
TTGAATCCGTTGTTTATTTCAATTGGTATCAGAGCAGTTGTTATTACTTCATGCATGTGGGTGTAGTGGGCATTTTAGGCATCTTCCCAAAGTGGTGTTGTCCCTTCTGACTACCCAGCAATTTCAACTAAAACATTCGTACAGTGTAACAACAACCATAATAACATTAACACATTGACTCAAAAGAGTGAGATATAGGTGGGAATTATGTAACCATAATCATCTCTTAGAAACACATAAATGTTGTTTCTCGATGACTAATAATGAAAATTGCGTCGAGTTGTATCGATCAACTGTTATTTCACAATATAAAAAGCGCAGCTAATTTAGTGAATCATTTTGCTTTATTCTATCATATTACAAAGTCAAAGAAGAATGTGTCATTCACTCAAACTTAAAACATTCGTACGGTGGAATTATAGAAATTCAATTCTTAATACATCCACTCATGGTTCTTCCAATCATATATCTAATGTTTTATACCATGGATTTAGAAATATGAATGACATGTTTTAATAAGGAATAAGAGAACACGTATACTTGATATAATAAATATTTTATCTTTACTAATGTTTTGATGTAATTTTCATTATGGATTATCAGAAAACAACATCTGTGTGTTTCTAACACACGAATATGGTTGCGTATATCTGATTCCTCTATACCCTGTCATAGCCGGGAGCCTCTAAGGCAATGTGGTAATGTTTTTGTTGTTGTTATCTTTATTAATTTACATATTCATGTCCTATATTATAATGTTGCAAAACATTTATCTTTTTAATCATGAAACATAGAAAAAATATGCATCTACGGAATGATGGTATGAAGTCAAGCATGATAGGTGAAATTGAAAATGAAATTGAATGTTAAATTTTAGCATCACTCTCGTAATACTTATGATGTGTGTCTATGTTGATTAAAGTCTCACACATGAATGATAAATATTACACATCATACATATTACAAATTAGTTTTATAATTGAATCGTCAAATTGCCATGCTTGTGATCAGTCTTTGAGCTTCCTAAATAATTACAAGTTCAATTTACTTTATAAATGCAGACACATTTATTACAACCAATGATTATATTGACAAAATCTACTCCAACAAACTTTAATGTTCACGAAACAAGTATGGATGACCAATTCTTAATTAATAAATGTATAATATATTATATAGATCAATTATAATTATCAATCGCCAAACTTAAGACAAAGGTTGCGTATATCACATCACAAAACGATCCGATCTCTTTTCAGACTCTACACAAACGCGAGAGCCTAATATACCGGAACGCCTTTTACTTGCCAAACTTAAACATTTTCCTTAAGAAACTGTATATTATTAGATCATTGATTAATCAATACAAAACACTTGTATATTATCGGAGCACTGATTAATCAATACAAAACCTCTTACCTATTGAAATGGAAAAAAAATCCGCAGTCGAGAAAAAAAAAAGTGAAGGAGATAAGCTGGAGGTAAAGGAAGTAATGGGGTTCCGGCCTTAGTTATACTCCAATTAGTACTCGGATTGAGGATTGCCAGAAAGAGGTCATGAGTTCGAATCCAGTGACGCATACAGTGTGAGTGTTTCTCTGCTGCTAGGACAAATGCGTGGTTTGTATGGACACCTTATGTGGGTAACTAAGATTTAACCAAATCTAAAAAACCGTTGGACTCTTAATTTACATTTTTTTCGTAGCTCTTTGAAACTAAAACAGTGAAGTCTTTTGGATTGAGGTTAAAACCTTTTAGAAACAAAAATAATGGGGTTCCGTGTAAAAGCTAACAGGATTCACGGGCAATGATTAGAAAGAGAGAATAATGATGGAGTTCAGTGGTAGACTGACCGCATTCGGCGAATCCGACACACTCGGGTGAAGGCTAATCCAGTTGGTCATATTTCATTTACCTCCATATATTGTTTTGTCAAAAGGTTACACCCTCCAAGTGTATTTAATGTCTCAATGCCAAGTAGCATTATGGAGCATGTAAATCATAAATTTAATGGCTTTTTGAGTTAGTAAAGATTTTACACAAATACCCATATAAGATATAATTCTGTAAACTAGGTCTTTGTCCTAGCAAACACCCACAATGTGTGTCTGGAATTTACCTCCATATTTTTCATGTTGTTATGTGTCTGTATAAAATTTTTTATCGCACTTTTTATATGAGAAGATCCGGACTAGACCGCGTTGGCATTATAGCACGTTGTGAAAGTAGTAGTAGTTGGCAGACTCTCTATCCTTTGGTATAGAGGTATTGTCTGCCTACCACTTACCCTCCCCAGACCTTAACGATAGCTTTTGCCGTCGTTGGGATATGCTGGGTCCGGATGATGATGATGATGAAAGTAGTAGTAGTAAAATACTTGTATTTTGAACATTTGAATTGTGTTAATAGTTTGGATTCTAATCTATAATAGTACATGTTATTTAATTTACATCATTTAGAACTATTTGATAGGACTATATTTTTCAATTTATATTATCTACTATAACTCTATTTTTTGGATTTACATTATCGATAAAACTTCAATAGAGGATGAACTGATGGATAAACGGGGATGAGTGAGTTATTTATTGGTTAACGAAGAAATGGCTAGGTAAGAAATGATGTCTAGGAATTATTTTGTCTTGGTAGGCTCCTAATGAGATGGGATCTCGTGCCTCTCACTCCACTTATGATTACGCGATACGTGGCAGCAGGATAGAATAGTGAGACTAGATGCAGGTGATCCTCATCTGGTGAGCATCTAGCCTCACCATTCTCTTTGATGTCACGTGTCGTACGATGACATTTGAGGTGAAAGAAAAATAGATGAAGGGATCCGGTGCTAATAGTCAACATGTCCCAGTTTAAGGCTTTTTGAAAGGTTGGAAAAAGTTGGACTTCCATCTTGAAAATGCTTTCTTTTCTACTGCCACTAACACACTCATGGTGGCCTTGATATGTGTGTCCTTTTAAATATTTACGCATTTTCTGTCGATTTTTTTCCTTCTCAAATTTCCCCTGCCTCTTCCTCAACTAGTTTTCGTTCCCACCTGGTGGGTTGCCACTAATATCCCCAATTCCGACCAAGAATTGTCGTTTTTCCGTTTGTTTAGTCAAATCTTGAACCTAAACCTCATTTGGCTCGTTCTATTAAATGGGCTGTTTTTATCCTCCATTTCCCTGCTTTATGAACAGAAATTTGCGAGCGAAGTTGAAAGGTCAGCTTTGAACTCTGTAAAGGAAGAAGAATTTTTCAGCTGTCCTTTTGATTCTGCTGCATTACTTCAGCTAGTTGGGTGTTTTCTGCTTGTAATTTTGTTGTTTCAAGATAAAAGGGGTTTCTTTGCTAGTTCTAATGGAACAAAATGTCTTTTATTTTTTATTTTCCTGAGAATTGGGTCAGATGATTTAAGTGTGGTTCTGTTTCAGTCAGTAATTATGATTCCCTCCCTCCCCCCAAAGTGAAAGATAGCTATTTTTTTTCCTTTAACTATCTTTAAGGAACTGAATTCCATGTCTCCTTGTTTATGAATATTCTTTGTACGAGGAAGCAACAGGATTTGGTGTAACTTTCAAGTTTTAGACAAGAGTTCGCTTTTATAAGTTCCTTTTATTTCCTGTCCTTTGCAGAACTGCAAAGAGATTCTGTCTGTGCCCTTCCTTGCAAAATGTAATCTTCAATAGAACAGAAAAGCTAGGAAGCTGGATATTGCTCTTGTTTTTTTTAAAAGGGACATTGAGTTTGTTCATTGAATACGTATCCTTTTGTGTTTGATAAGCTTTTCAAATAGAATTCTTTAGTGTAGCTATAACCTTCTGGAGTATTGGTATTTTGCAGGTTAGACATTATTAAACTGCTGCTTAATTGTGAATGGAGGCTATAAGTTCAACTGCCCCGGTTTCGCTGCCTGCAGAAGCAGACAACTGTGATGAGGTCTTTTTGAATCAAAGCATCTTATTCTCTGATAGTTTGAAGGTATTATACTTGTCCCCTCTGTTTGTGGTCACTTCTTTATTGTGCATTGTTGATAAGCTGTTTTAAGCTGAATTTCTGGGCTTTGGAATGCTGTTCTTTTCCAAGCATATTTGCATTTTAGTGGTTTATTTATGTATATATTTATTGATTTTCAGGGTTTAAAGAATTTGAGAAAACAGTTGTATTCAGCAGCTGAATATTTTGAGCTATCGTATACAAATGATGACCAAAAGGATATGTGAGCATTCAAATTTTGTAGGCCTTTTGCCTATGTCCTTTGAGCAAGATCCATCATGTTGTTGCCTGACATTGGGAAACACTATGCATTTGCAGGGTGGTGAACACCTTGAAGGAATATGCTATTAAAGCTCTTGTAAATACAGTGGATCATTTGGGATCTGTGTCATACAAAGTCAATGATCTGCTGGATGTGAAGGTTGATGAAGTTTCTGGGACTGAGCTACGGGTGTCTTGCATTGAGCAGGTTCTTTTTTTTCCCTCACTTCTCTTTCTTATTGCAAGTTTAAATCTGACGAGGATTCATTAGTTCAAATCTTTTAGTGGCGTTACCAAGTCTATGCACACCTTTCTTTAGAAAAGATTAATGTTGAGAGGACTCCAAACATGAATATTTAGCACATGCATTTTCCAAAGAGGAAATGTTAGAAAAAGTTCGATACAAGTCTTTGGAAAGGGATGCCTACATATGTTTGGTTGAATATATTGCATATGTATATTAGTTATGACTATTATTATTATCATTTATTTTTATTTTTATTTTAATGTTCTTGTTTCACCTTGTTTTCCGTGTTTCTATTTCCAATGGAGTCAATGACACACTCTTCCTTGACTTTGGAATATGATGGAACAAAGCAAAATGAGTCACTAAATTGGTTGCTTTTCTTATATTGTGGAGTAGCAGTTGATCGACATTGCTTACCGCAATTTTCATTATGGGTCATCGGGAAACAACCTTTGCATGTTTCTAACACATGGATATGGTTACGTGCATCCGACCCCCCATACCCGCCATAGGCGGGAGCCTCTAAGGCAATGGGTAATGTTGTTGTTGTTGTTGTTGTTGTTGTTGTTGTTGTTGTTGTTTCACCTTGTTTTCCTATGGCACATTAACTATCTAGTTCTGCAGTAGGAAAGTTACTTCTTGTTAGCTATAGTTCAACAAATTGCAGCCATGTGTGGCTAGCGTCAATCATGTTTTGGAGATGTATGATGTTCACCTCACTGGTCTAGTCAGTGGTCTATAAAGTGGAAGCAAGCCTTGTTGATTGTGGCAGAAAATTGAGTTCTGAAGATAAGTGGTGGTTGTTGCATTATAGGTTTTACATGTAGGCGGTCGTATAACATGTTTATATCCCCCCCCCCCCCCCCTTTTCTCTTTTGTTTCTTCAAATGATGGTGTACTGTAGATAATAAGTCTTGTTTTTTGCGGGTTATCCAGAGACTGAGGAGTTGCCGGGAGCATATTGGTCGTGAGGGCCTCTTGCAGCAGTCATTGGTGATAAATATCCCAAAATATTACAAAAGATATATCCTTCCAGGTAATTAACTGTTTTTATGTCCCTTCATATTCTTGTCATGGGCTTTTCAGACACAAACATAAGCTGTCAGATGTTAGAGTGATAGTATTCTCCTGCTTCAGAGTCTAAGAACCACCCCCACCCCCCTCGTTCATTAATTTTGATGCAGTTGGTGATGCCGTGAGCCTGGCCAGTGGTGTCAACTCCACGTACCGAGGATGCAGCCTAGATGACGAAGAGGACTGGCGTCAATTCAAGAGTTGTAAGAACTCAATAAAGATTAGCTATTAATTCGTGGATAGTTTTTTCTGTCACTTGTCACTTTGAGAACCTTGTGCATTTCAAATTTGATGTTCATAGCTGTTCGAGCAACAATTGGAGGAACCCCACCATCCACAGTTGGGTAAGCGTCTGCGAGTTCTGTTGAGCTTGATAGAGTGTTTAGTACAGATCCTTTTGTCAAGCAAAGTACTTTTGCAGGAAAGAACACTCTCCATCTCCTTCTCCTGGACTTGCTCAGCAAAATGCAAGTTATCCATTCGCTGTTACCAACAAAAAAGAACCAGGTCTGTCCTCGAAAACTTCCATGTTTGTTCATTCGCCATCTTTTTTATGTGATCAAATCACCCCCTCCTCTTATGGATGGATATATTTTATCAGAAAAGCAAAGGGTTACACCTCATCGGTTTCCTTTCTTGCGCTCTGGATCTCTCACTAGTCGTCCATCTACACCGAAAAAATCACGGTCAACAACTCCTAACCCCAGTCGGCCATTTGCTCATAATCCTTCTTCCATTGAGAAACAGGTGAGAAACGATTTACCACGACAACTATGATGTTTTATGTCTGCTATTGTTAGAACTTTCACATTTCTTGTAACTTTCAAGAATAGGCATCCAGACCAGTTAGGAGTTCTCTTGATCTTTGAATATAATATCACTACTTTCTATAGCAGAAGCCTTTGGAGGATCAAAAGTCATCTTCGATGCGGTTCAATGCAGAAAGAACTCATCCGAAAGATACCGAGGGCAATCAACCCAGCAAAGGTAAACGGCTTCTCAAGGCATTGCTGAGTCGGCGGAAATCAAAGCAAGATGACATGCTATACACTTACTTGGATGAATACTAAATGTATATATCCAAGGAAAAGATTAGTACAAATCCCCAGAAATTTTCCTTTTTCTCATATTTATTGGCTTTACATAATCTGCTGGATAGATTGATGATATATATATGTATCATTTATCATTTTCATGATTTTTGGGCAACTAGGCCTTCTATGTTTCATATGTAAAGGCAACATTGGTGTCTTTTATTACCACCACTGTTCTTTCTATAGAATACAAATAGTCAAATGTTTATATGTGCAAACACAGCTAAAGCAGCTTCTTCCTATGCGTTCTCTTTTTGTGAGACTTTGGAATTCGTTCTATATTAGTTATCACTTGGATATTTTGGTTTGCAAAATTGTAGATGAAAGGCTCTTATATGAAATCATTGTGTTGCCCTTCGTTTCTTTGACCAAACCAAGAAACCCTTTTACAGCCGTCAATCCTGTTACATTAACCTTTTTACACAAACCTCAGAGGTGAGGTTTTCATCATCCGTCGTGTACACTGGTTAGTCCGTACCAGTTCAAGTCTTATATGTCTTCAACAACAACGACGACCAACATTACTCCATTGCTTTATTGGCTTCCGCCTATAGCGGAGTATGGAGGGTCAGATGTACGTAACCATACTCATGTGTTATAAGCACAAAAAGGTTGTTTTTCGATGTGATAGAAGTGTCCCCCCTCCCCCTCCCCCCAACCACGAGCTTATAGCACAAGGCGTGCGTTAGGTTACCCTTTTGAAGTCATTAATCCCGTTACATTTAACCATTTTACACACACAAACCTCAGAGGTGACATTTTCTATTAAAAACCTATGCTGATCGGATAGAAGATGAGATAGATTATTTTCTAACCTAGCACATATGCTACCAGGCGTACGATAGGTTACCCCATTAGGATGGTCCCAAAATAGCAAATCAATCTATTTATGTGGGTTACCTTAGGACCCACGTTTTTTTTTTTTTTGGGGGGGGGGGGGGGGGGGTTACATATCTTAAGACATTTGATCTATGGTAAAAGGGACAGACAATAAGGAGAGCTGCAAATGGCTACAAATAAATAAGATTTTGGAGGACAAGAATTATATACTTGTACACATGACAGCCTAAAGAAGGCCTCTAGCCTTGCCCTACCTCATAATCTATGGGTACGAACAATAAACAGACTTATTATCCCCGACTGTAGAAGGCTTTTACGAGAGCCATAAAAAAGTAGGCAACTTCACCTGCTTCACACAATCAGAAATCTCAAGTATTCTAATCCTACAACTAGAAAACTCAATCAATCTCCTTTCAATAACTCAGTTGGTATTCGGATTTAGAAATTGCTCTAAAAAAGATCGCAAGTTCGAAGCAAGAAAAGGACAGAGAGGGTGCAATACTGCTATCTGAGCCAATAATGGTTAAGACATTGTATTCGGCTCAATTGGGTTAAAGTATTGATGACCCAGTTTGCAGTAGACACCTTGTGTGGGTTTATGATAATGTCTTATCAACCTAGGAGACCGTTGAATTCATGATTGCATCTTCCACACAGCTCCATGATGCTAGAGTTGGGACAGTGTGGCCTCTGATGCCAGAGATTTGACCTTTTGCTCCAATAAAACTCAATCAATCCTAATACTGCAAAATCTGTAGTCCCCAGAATAAGCTGCTTGAAGCAAGAACACCATAATCATGAGAATTGACAGAGTACAGACCATTGTTTCTCCTCACTGGAAAAAGGAACCCTTTTTATGGGCCAATGGAGCCAAATATAAAATTAGGTCTCAATGGAGGAAAGGAGGTAAATCAAGGGCAATACCGACGACTTATCGGTAAGCTTATTTACTTGTCACATACTCGTCCATATATTGCGTTTGCACTTAGCATGGTGAGTCAATTTATTCATTCATCAAAAGCACAACATTTTGAGGTTGTGATCCGCATACTAAAGTACCTAAAGAAAACACAGAAGGAAAGAAGTATCGAAGTCTATATGGACGTAGATTGGGCAGGATCTTTAGTAGACAGAAAATCTACTTCCAGATATTATACCTATGTATGGGGTAACTTGGTTACGTGGCACAGTAAAAAAAACAACCAGTGGTGGCTCGAAGCAGTGCAGAAGCGGAATTTCGGGCTCTTGCGCATGGTGTGTGTGAAGGATTGTGGTTGAAAAGGCTAGTCGATGAACTACATATTACTCCTATTGAACCTATACATCTTTATTGTGATAACAAAGCACCAGTGAGTATTGCTCACAATCCAGTTCACTACGATCAAACAAAGCACGTTGAGGAGGACCGGCTGCTTTATTAGAGAAAAAATTGACAACAAAAGCTTCTCTATGTTCTATATTCCTACCAAGCAACAAGTGGCAGATATCTTGATTAAGAGACTCTACAAACCCGCCTTTTGAAGAACTTATCGGCAAGCTTGGCATGAATAATATCTACATACCAGCTTGAGGGAGAGTGTAGGAATATCCCATTGAATATCCACCGGTTATGATTTGGATAATATCTGCTTATGATCCTAGTTGTGCAAATGTAAATGTAGTCCCTTAATTATAGGAGGATTAGTAGAGTAGTTTTTTCGGTAGGAAGTTATTATAGGATCTTTTGATCGATGGGATTGATAGTTATCCATAATTATCCAAGGTGTATAATAAATTCAATGTAAATTGAACACAAAAAGATCAAGAAAATACAATTATCTTTTCCTCTAAGAATCCGATTACCGGTTTCAAGTAGAAACAATCAGTTTCAAGAAAACTAATCTCTCTCTTCCGTTGCCGCCACACACCTGGGCAATGTATGTTCACTGGTCAAAATCCTAATGTGCGCTTTGCTTGTTAGTCTCATTTGTTCAATTATCTTCCTTCCTCTTCCCAGAAGACTCCAAACAAGCACACTCGGAACCACCAACCTCGTTAATGTTAGAAATTTGGTCAATATGGTCACCAAGCATGGAGTACGACAATAGGACAAATTGATTGAGAACAATATGTGAGTAGAAGTGTATCACAACAACAACGTTCTTTGTCCTTAAAATTGTCCTCACATACAAGTGATGGTGAAAACGATCACATAGATGTCCGACAGATATCTGTAATTGTGAAATGATCAAGAACAGAGCATATATCAAACTCAAGAGGAAACAAATATAGACTAAACTCTTGACAGAAAAACAAATAAAAAACAAAGTCGAGACGTGACTAGATTGTCACTGTTCTTAAAGCAATTTTACCTCTACCGGTGAGCAAGGTAGTCTCAAAAATGCTAGTTCCTTATGAATTTTTGTTCATAAGAAGATTGTTGGAGTTTACTCCAAACATAGAGAGTTTGGTCTATGGTCATTGTTGTAAGCCTTTTGAATTAATCTATAACATAGATAGTTGTTTGTTAATTTGTGATCAGTCAATGATGAATATTGAAGTAATTGATGATGATGAATAAAAGTATGTTTTGTGATTAATATAGATTGAGATGAAAAGTGGGGGTTTAGCCTTTTAGTAATTTTATTTAAAAATAAAGTTATTAAAACATATGAATGTTGAGCATTTGAATAACTTATATGTCGTTTAACACCAAAGTAATGGTCACTATGTTGTTCTAATTGATGATTAATGTTCCAAGTCTATAAGGGTGATATGCTTTCCTGTTGTTTATGACGCACCATGATAATATTCATGAGGTTTAGTAATCAAAAAGTTCGCTTGTTTGTAAGCTTGTTAAGCTTGCTTGATGCTTATATTGAAAATTTATGATGATAATGAATTGTGATGATTGAAGAATAGTTGCAAGCATATGAATGCAATTAACTGGTGTGATGTTTTGATGAGTTCATCATGCTTGGCTATTTGTTGTTGATGAAACTAACTCTTGAATAAAGTTGTTCATGATATTATTGATCATGCTTGTAACTTGTAAGAGTCAGTTTGTAGAAACAAGTTTGATGATTTTTTGCTTGATAAAAATCATCCTAAGTTTGATGATTTTCTTGACAAAAATCATCCTGTTATGATTGAGTGATTTGTTGAAGAAAATCACTGAAAGGAATTATCATGAGATTGTGCACTATCATGAGTTTTCTTAGGTAAAACATAGCCAGTGCAAGGTCTATAAGAGAGACCTACAGTAACATCGAGGGGGATGAGACTTTCCAATTGTTGTGAACTCTCTATGACAGGAACCCAACTCACTATTAGTAAAGATCCTACAAACGGAGTTCGATGTGGTAAAAACACGTCGTAGAAGAGTTCTGTTAAGTACTATCATACATGTCTCTTCCTACGTTGATGCCTAAGGATAATACTCACTGCATGTTTGAGGGTGAGATGTAAATCTCTTAATGGACAATTCATGGCTATCAAAGATGCTGGTGTGTTATAGTACGCACTTGATGGACATCACCTATATAAGTGTGGAAGTAGGACTGCTTCCTATGAGAGCCTGGAAAACTCTCTAGAGCGCTTATGAATCTTGGGATTGAGTGCAGGGCCTTTAATGCACCACACTGCAAACTTGTAAGAAGTTAGATAATGGCATGTCATTTGTATGTTCATATAAACAGTAGTGAAATATGTGGTTCAAGACGGTTGTCACCCTATTACCGTTTATATAACTACAAATTGTACTACCGGCCAGTTCAAGATGTTTGTCACTGCTTCGTTATGTGTCATTATCTTCGTTTGATAGTGAAGAGATTGGTTTATGTTCGTTCATTTAAGACTATACAAGCTTGGATCATGTGGGGGATTATTGGAAAAGTACTTAAAAATACTTTAAATCTTGTGATCCAACCTTGTATAATGTTATGTGAACTATTGATAGCAGATTAAGTGAAGTTTGGAGTGTTTTATGAACAATGGAAGGAAATGGGAGCGTTCCAAACACACGAAGTGCCTAATATAGGCGTTTGAAGTGTTCTGGAACACTTCCAGAACACTTTGAACGCCTTGTATAGGTGTTCGAAATGACATGAAGCGTCTAATGTATGCGTTCGAAGTGACATGAAGCGCCTAATGTAGGGTTCGAAGTATTCCATGAAGCCTCCAGAACAATTCCAACGCCTACATAAGGCCCCTAAAGTGTTGCGCCAGTTCATAAAAGATGCAACTTCTACACCAAATGACATCTCTTTTCATATTGAACGACCATGGCTGGTCTTAGGAGAGAAAAGTCTGCAGAAAACGGTCCTTTGAACTGGTTGTTTGTGAACTCAAAGCCTATAAATAGTAGGTTTTGCTATCTTGAACTCAAAGCCTATAAATAGTAGGCTTTGCTATCTTTAATATATACATGATGTTAAAATGACCCTTTTCTGACTTTTCCCTCCTATGATCAGCCATGGACGTTCAATATGAAAGAAGATGTCATTTGGTGCAGAAGTTGCATCTTTTATAAACTGGCGCAACACTTCATGCGTCTTATGTAAGCGTTCGAAATGTTTTGGAGGCTTCCTGTAACACTTCGAACGCCTACATGAGAACGCCTATATTAGGCTCTTCATGTCATTTCGAACGTCCACATTAGGCATTTCATGTCACTTCGAACGCCTACATTAGGCGCTTCATGCCACTTCAAACGCCTATACAAGGCGTTCGAAGTGTTCTGGAAGTGCTCTAGAACACTTCAAACACCTATATTAGGCGCTTCATGTATTTTGAACGCTACCATTTCTTTCCATTGTTCATAAAACACTCCAAACTTCACTCAATATCCTATCAATAGTCCACATAACATTATACAAGGTTGGATCACAAGATTTAAAGTATTTTTTTAAGTACTTTTCCAACAGTTACCACTCGATTAGACCCATCATTATAACGACTATACCTGTACGTACTCCTACATCCTCTTCTGGATTCATAATAATCCTCATGACCATGACTATCATAACTCTCCAAAATTCGCTCAGGTACCAAAATCAATGCCTCCTGAGCTGGTGTAAACTTCGGCACGCGACCTTCCGGATTCCGCGTCGGAGTATTCGAAATATCAATGACATGCTTCTCGTCACCAGAAACTAAATCATTCATGTATACCCGAGCACCGGTGTGTTGTCTAATAGCTTTTATAATGTTACCAGCCTTTCAAATCACTCCTCCAGCTCTAGCATCATGGCAAATGATCTCAAACCTAGAGGTGACCGTCAAATCTATACCGAGCGGTGGTGATGAGGTCCATAACCCTCATCCATATCAAGATAATGAGAATGCACATAGTATTACAAAATTGCAAGATCAATGACCCTTAACAAGAAGTAAAACCAAGAAACTAATGCATGAAGTAGGGGTCTTCTTATTTAAACATATGCAAGATGAACCAAAAGGAATTTATACATTGGGTTCACCTTATTGAACCTATAACATGATTTATAAGAGTTTTTAGAACCATTGTAAAATATCATAAAGTTAGAATGTGTTCTTTATTTTGCTTTTTAAATGTCTATGTTGTATTAGTTTAGGCCCATCTCGGATTGTGAGTTTCTGCAGGACCAGTTTTGGTAGAATTAACGTATCTCTCCAACCACAAGGCCAAATTAGGAGTTACAAGATCTGTTGGAAAGCTAAGACAAAGATCTACAACTTTTATGTTTTGTACTTTTCCAAAATCGGTCGTCTTGATAGCGAGAACGAGCATGCAAGTTTAAGTACTATTTCTACCGAATTCTGTGACATACCTTCAATCATTTGGATGTATCTTCTCAATGGTTGGGCCAAATACAAAGAACTTTATAGGGTTATTTTCTACATTCAATGGGCTACAATTCTCTAAAGAAGGGCAAGACCTAGTTCAATTGAAAAGTGTCCAAAAATCAGTCACAATCCTGGAAAGATTTCAAGTTGAAGACAAATTCTTAAAGTCTTCGATAAATAGTACTTGAGGGACCTACTTTGAAAATCATCATTCAAGACTAGTTTTTATAGAGCCTACATGAATAGTATTTGAAAGTGTGTAGTCTTTTCAATCATTATTTCAATTTGTAAGATAGTTTGTTGTCTTGTGTTATTTTTTGCCTATAAAAGGCACATAAGAGAAGTCTTGTAAACTCACACCTTCAATGAAAATTTTTCTTCTTTAAGAGTAATTCTTGTGTGTTTTCTTGGTTTATATTCAAAATCAAGGCTAGAATCTTTCAAGTTTTGAACATCCTTATGAGAGTTGTCCAATTCTGGAGAGGGAAATATCCAAGAAGGAGGTATCTTTCTTGGGTTATGTAGAACTCAATTCATGTTCAAAAGGTTTTTTCCAACTTATTTAGAAGCAATGTGAAACTATTTCATTGTGCCTAAATCATATTGGAAGAAAAGGCTTTAGAATTAAAGAAATGTACATTCTTCCACGTATCATCTGGTTTCCAATCGTAGGAGCAACGGTGAGAATAATCATGATCATCGCCGCGAAAATGGTGGCTAGAAAGTGAATACGAATGAGAGCTATACCTTGTTCTGCTCTTCGGCCGATTTTCGCCGCCATAATCATCTTCGTAACTGTGGTTAAACCTCTTAGATCTAGATCTTTCCATAAGTGAACAATCTTTACTTCACGTTCTGAAAATTCAAACAATTCCTCTTTGCTAAGTGGTGAAGTTTGTTGCTAAATTATAAAAAGCTGGAAAATGATCTTTGATTCCTAGTTGAAATGCGAAAGGCTTTGTTCTCCGATTATTCGAGAGAGGGAATGTTTTGCTGTTCATTGATGTGCTTCTGACATTGCTGGGCTGTGTACGCAAATCTCTGCTTTTGGTAAGTGAGGTGTCAGCGCCTCCTGCTAAACACCCAGTTGTGGGTGGAAAATCATATAATTTAAATTTGATTTAGCCCCATGATTAGTCCGGTTCATATTGAGAGAAGAAAAATATCAGACCTCCAATCACACGCCGTTATGTATACAATTTGCTTTTTTTAAAAGAAAATTTAAAACGCTGACCAGTTTATACACTCAGCAGCGCCGTCAAGTGTACAGCCTAATCTTTTTTAAAAAAAATTTAAACCGTTGACCAGTTTTTATATTTTGCGACTCGTGATTAGAAGCCTCATATTTTGCGTGGTATTAAACACATGATTAGTCTGATTCCTCAACGGATAAGCGAATTATTTCATATTAAATTTTTCAAAAAGGCGGTTAAAGGTTATATTTTCATATTACATCAATCCGGACCAAAAGCAAAGAATTAATAGGTTCAGTCATATTCGATTGGAATCAGAAGAAAGCGGGAGAAAGGTGTGCGTATATACATATAGACAGACATCATCATCATCATTCGTACCCAGTATATCCCAACGATAGCAAAAACTATAACTAGGGTTTGGGAAGGATAAACAATACATCTGTCTCAAGGATAGACACACATATATACTATATTCAACCGGGTCGGGCCGTTTATAAAGCAATTTTTGATTTGTTAGCGAGTGAAGTGAATTTTTTTTTTGGGTGGCTGAGGGGGTGGGCTGGCCGGAGAAGTCATGGGCTTAGGGGTGGTGCAGGGCGTAGAGGCTATAGGTAGGGCTGTAAATAAATCAAACCGTTCGGTAGTTCGGCTCGTTTGGTTCGAACTCAAGCTCGAGCTCGGCTCGGATAAAAGGTTAATGAACAGAGCTTGAACACCTTTTTCAGTTCGAACTCGGTAAGTGGCACCGTTTGTTTAAGGTGTTCGGCTCATTAATATTGTTCGTGAGTTAAATGAACCAAGCTTGAACAATTAAATATGTTCGTTTAAATAAACACACAAGCTCGGCTCGTTCGCTAAGTTAAATGAACTGAACTTGAACAACATAATGCTCAGCTCGTTCAACTCGTTTATAGCCCTAGCTGTGGGGGCGTTGAAGTGACGATAAATGTGTAAGGCGCAACTGCCTTGTGGTTTAGCGGTTAGCACCGTAGCCCATGGCTTTTTTTCATTAAAAAGTACGTTTTCATGTGTTATGTTTTTACGTTTGTGTAGCTGGATCAATTTATGATCTGATGTACGCAGTCTTACCCTACACTTTATGTAAGATAGTATTTTCGTGGCTCGAACCCGTAACTTCAAAGTCACAAAGCAACCACCTTATCAGTTGCTGCAAGACTTATCCTCATATTTTTGTTCATTGAAAATACAAATATTGATAAAGACCTTCAAACAAGTTGGTGTCGTTTTTAGCAAATTACACAAGTGGTTAAAGGGTCCACTTTTTAAAAAGTAAAAATAAAATAAATGAGTTCCTTCAAGTAATCCTGCATATACATAACTAAACCTATCAGTTTTGCATATACATAAATAAAGAAAGATAGTTGTTGATATAACAATAAAAATAAGAAATTACTCGTTGTTAAATTTACACATAGTTTAAAAGTTGTTAGACACTATTTAATGTTTATTTTTCTTAATTACCAATAAAAACCCGCATTTCTTTTGAAAAAAAATATCCAATTAATGAAGACAATATAGTAAATTAATTATTTTTATTAACTGTCCTTGTTTTACCATTTACTTTTGCTAAAATTAAAAACATAATTAACTATATTTAAATTGAAATTTTTGTCGGAGGCGGCGCGTCGTGCTGCCCCTTACAAAATACGAAAAGCGATCCCCATATCAAAATAGATACAATAAGAATAATACATACAATAGTAATTTTAGAAGATTTCAAACACCTACCTATTATAAAAATAAAAACAAAAACTATACAAAAAAGCCTTATAGGAAAATGAACAACTATAAGAAAAATACCAATACAAAAGATTTCAAAAATATTGAGTGTTACAAATGTCATAAAAAAGGACATACTGCAAATTACTGTAGATTTAATACAAAGTTACAATAACTAGATTTAGATGAATCAATTCTTGATAAAATTTCTAGTCTTCTAATAGATTCATCCGAATCTGATACATTTCAATCATCCTTTGAATCTGAAGAAGCTTTGCAAGTTGATGAAATTAACACCTCTTCAGAGTCTTCTGATAATGATAAAATAATATCTGTTTTAACAAAAGATCAAGAAACAATGTTAGATATATTAAAATATATAGAAGATCCTACAATACAAAAAGATCTTCTCGACAAATTTATAGAGAAAACTTCTAAAGAAAAAGATGCACAAAAACCTCAATTGCTACCAAATATAGCTTCAAGCCATTATGATCTCACAAAAATATTGCACAAACATAAGCAAACAAAAAATCAAAATGTATCCATACCAGATTTTCTTTTGAAAAACTGTTTTATTTCAACAGATTTGGTCATAAGTAATATAGTTTGATAATAATCTGTTGTTTTTGTCGAATCCCATGATTTATAATATATATATATATGTGTGTGTATGTATGTATGTATGTGGGTGTGTATACGCATGTGCGTAGATACACAAATTTGAACCTAATATATTTACTTTGCAAAGAAAAACTAAATGCAAAAAAGACAACTTATTAAAAATAAAATAAAAGAACTTATTAACTCGTTTCTAAGACCAAGTATCTGCAGTGCGACTTCAGCGGCGCATGTGACGGCGAGAATAGCCAGCTCACTATCGAGGGTCAAGTGGTACCACAGGTAAGTAAGTTCAAATGCCTAGAATCATTTGTACAGCAGGATGTGGACATAGATAGTGATGTAGCACACCGAGTTCAGATAGGCATGTGTAGATAGAGGGCGGCCTCAGGGGTATTATGTGACAAGAATTTTCCAACTAAATTAAACAGAAAATTTTATAGGGTGGTAGTGCGGCCGGCAATGTTATATGGAACAGACTGCTGAGTCATCAAAAAGCCACAGCCGCAGAAGATGGAAGTGGCAGAGATGAAGATGGTGAGGTGGATGTGTAGGCATACAAGGTTAGACCAGATCAGAAATGAGGTGTTTCGGAAAAGGCTAATATAGCAGATAAGATAAGGGAGGAGATGTTGAGATGGTTTGTGCATGTCAAGAGGAGACAGACAACGACGTCTGCCAGAGGAGTTGGAAGTCTCATTGTAGATGGGAAGAGTAATAAAGGCAGGTCAAAACTGACTTTGGATGAGCGTATTATGCATAACCTACTAGATTTGCACCTCCCTGAGGGTATGATTCAGGATATGAGTTCAATGAGGCAGAGGATTAAGTTTAACGAGGTTTAGGCAGGATATAGGGACACATTAGAGTATACTTAGGGACTTAGATAATATTTACGCTTTAAGTTGATTTTTTACTTTTTTGTTTTTGTCTTGCATTATATGTGCAGATACACGCTTATGAGTATTTCAATATCGGAAGCTTCCTATTTGTATTTACTGAATTCCTTCACTAACACACTAGCACATCATATTCCTATTATTATGTCATTTATGCAAGTACATATAGAGTCGGGGGTCTCATTGGAAGCAAACTCTCTATCCCTTGGGATAGAGGTATTGTTTGTCTGCCACTTACCTTACCCAGATCCTAGCGATAGCTTTTGATGCCGTTAGGATATACTGGGTATGATTGATTGATAAATACACTAACCAACCTTTTTTACGGAGAGGTTATTACCATCTTTCCGGGTCATGGAGAATATTATTATATTTAACCTTCAAAATGTTTACAAATTAATTCTCGAAGAGGAAAAAAAGGAAAGAAAAAATAAAAATGCACCCCGATATATAGTTTGGAAAGCAAAAATATACCAATAAAGGCTGGTAGACTGTGGTGGCGGTGCATCTTTATGCATCTCCGGGTTACAGGGCTTCAATGCCCTTTATTTACGATAAGGCATTTGCCACTAAATTGAGTTTTAATTATTCTCAATAAAAAATAAACAACCCAGCTGATCCGGTTTGATTAAATTTCAGGTTTAATATGGTCAAACCCGAGTTTGACCGAGTCATATTGTCTCTGATTCTAAGGTGCAATCATAGCGGTGGCTTGCGGAGTCATGGTCTAACCGGATGGTTTGGTCTGAGTTTAACAACATAGGTTAAAACAGTCATTTTAAACTGAAGGACAAAACATACAGAGAGGGTTTAAAAAGAAGCAAGAACCGGCTAACCGATGGTTTGGAATCAGAACCGGGTCGGATGTTCTTAGAATCGGCCGTTTGGTGGTTTGGTCCCGGTTTGCCTTTTCAAAGATCCGGAACTTGTGGTTCCACGATCTAGAGGTTTAACCGACGAAAACCATCCTGAGTGAACCGGCGGTTCAATCCAAAAATTAAAAAATATATATATGCATATATTTTTTATATATAATATGAACATGAACTAAATATGGTATAAGTGTATAACTACAAAAATAAGTATATAATAAGTTGTAAAAATATAACTATATAACTATATAATAATATATTGTACTATGTAACAACCTCTGTTCGTTTCTAACACATGGGTATGATTGCGTACGTCCGACCCTCCATATTCCGTCATAGACGGAAGCCTCTAAGTCAATGGGGTAATATTGTTGTTACGTTCGTGCTTCATATTCTTCGTATCTTTCGTATTCTTCGTCATGTTTTTCTGTTGTTCTTTGTTTTTTTATGAGTCCTTAAATTTCTTGTTATCAAGAGATCTTTTAGGAGCATGTGATTCCGCTAATCACGCATCAACGTGATATCAGAGCCACCTTGAAACACGAAATTTCGTGTCTTTTCTTTCCAAAGAACATCCTCCATATTCGATTTCCGTCTTTCTGCTGTTGTCAATTTTAGTGTGTTGTCCTTTTTTGTTGCCACCATTTTTTGTTTTCCGCGAGTTATCAAAAAAAATTTCCTTCCCGTAGGAATTTGAGCTCCCAACCACCAAAGATCCTAAAGCCATTAGCTTAGTTGAGGTTCATGATTGCTTTGAATTGTATCTGAGGTGGCGTTTCGTTGGGGGAAATGGGAATGAGGGAATGGGTTTGGAGGAATCCAAACCCATTCCGGCTGTTTGCTTGGGGTAAATGGGGGAATGGATTTCATTTTGATATCCAACTATTTGGCAATGAATATCGTTTTTTGATATACTAGGCCCCCTATCTATCAAAATGTGGGAATGGGGGAATGGGGAGCCGCCGGTCAACGCCGGTCACCGCCGCCGGCCGCCGCCGCCGGTCTGCCGCCGGCGACCACTATTCCGACCAGACACTATTCTCATTCCCACTTTAATACCAAACAACTATCACTTTTAACCCCAAACCCATATCCTCCAAATCCATTCCCTATCATACCCATTCCGATTCTAATTCCGATTCCCAAATGCCAACCAAACGCCACCTGAGAAAAACAGAAACCTTCCGCTGACAGAAATCCTACCAGCCGCCATTTGTTTTCTGCTAGTCTTTGAGAAATTTTTTTGTCGTGCAAATTGCGCCAGAGCTTCAAAGACAGGAAAAAAAGACCAATCAAAGTTTTGGCTTTTCACATGTTCAGCTTATAGTGGTTTAGATCTGAAGAGGTTAAATGTGAGGCAAAATATGAGGTCTCCAATCACGCGTCGTCACGTGTACAAAAGCAGTTTTTTTTTTTAAAAAAAAAGTGCAGTACCCCTCATTTTTTAAAAAGCTACTTTTGTACACGTGACAACGCGTGATTGGAGACCTCATATTTTAACTCACCTTTAGCCTCTTGTTATTTGAGTATGTGAATTGCATCTGTTCAACAAAAAAAAATGAAGAAAAAAAGAGAAAAATATCCGATGAAAAAAATATATACGTTATGAAAAAGCCGCTTGAGTATATGTCTGAGAGCCTTAATAAAATCTAATCTTTGGCCAAATTTGACCCTTATTGTGGGTCTTCATGTCATGTTCCATATATTCCATTGTGGTATAAAACTTGGTGTCAAAGTTTACAAACTGTTGAACAGTACTATCAGGAGTTTATGAGTTTAATCAGAGCTCAAGTCGTAGTGAACAAGAATGTCATAATAAGTCGTTTTATTTGTGGTCTTCATCCAAGATCTATGAGCGTTTGAAAGATATTTCTCTTCTCTTGAGGATATGATCTATTCTGCAAAGAAAGTTTAAAGAAGGCAAAATCACGCTACAAATCCACAACCTCTTCTCCATAAAGTTGGTTCTCCGCATGAGGAAGTTCAGATTCCAACTGAAACTCATGTTGATAAAAAAAATTGTAGCTGAAAACTTAAAAAAAAAAAAGAGCAGAATTTGAAGTTGAAAGTAATGAAGAATAGTTGAAGAAGTTGAAATTGAAGAAGATACAAGTGCTGAAATTATGATCCAACTACACAAACGACAACGATAATCATGTTGACATAGAAAAAATGAAAAATGTCTTTTGAATTATGTTGATCTATTCCTTTCTTCGTCTCTTTTTTTGGCCATTGAAGTGCATGTGTCATTGTATCCTAAGCATGTTAGATGGAGGATCGATATGCTTGAAGTAGATGTGAAGCGAAGGAAAATCTGTGTTACTCATCTCTTTTTGTGCCCAAGTTATACAACTTTGTCTATGTTCAACTTGTTTTTGATCTCGGAGGTTGTGATTCAATGATGAATCCTTTTGAAGAGGAGAGAAATGATGCGGCCTGGCCAAAGAAACTTCTTTGTATTTTTGTATTTATTTTTTAAGTTATTTCATAAGAAAAATTAGATAGGATGTTTATAAGAAAAACTAGATAGGATATCTACATGAAAAACTAGATAGATATTTCTTTTTCTTGTTAGCTAAATCTTAAGAGTTTTTGAAGCTTATAGATAGACCTTCTCCCCTTTTACACTAGTTTAATGAACTTCCTTCATCAATAAAATTTGAGAAATTTTGTCTTTTGCTCGTGACTTTGGGAGATTGTCAACTCAAAGTTTCATCTTTCGAATTTAATCAATTCTGTTAAGCAGAAGTTGTAATCTGAATTCATCCCTGATGTTGTTCAAGAAGCTTTCCAAAGGTCTACCAAGGTTTCTAACAAGAAGGTTGTTGCTAAGAGAAGGGTTGCTCAACATGGATAACAGTGAGTCTGACAAAGTTTGTGGGGAAGCTGCATTCATACGAAAGGTCTAACAAGGTTCTTTATTATTATCTTCGTTTATCATATTCTTCATGTTCTTCGTGTCGTATTCTTCGTCATGTTCTTTGTTGTTATTCGTTTCTTTTTGAGTCGTTAAATTTTTGGGAGCATGATTCAGCTAAACACGCATCAAATAGTACCCGAACAGGTTCGGCCTATGGAAGCAGAAGTGGGAGCGGTTTTTCTTGGAGAAAGGATCGAAACTTTTATATCATCAATAGAAACAGTACATTACAGTAACAGCATAGCTAGTAACTTCAAGTAATCGCTACATCTACCATATTTATACAACGAGCAATACACAGATTCTTTGTCCTATGTATAATCGCCTTGCAGACAGTTACAGCCGGAGGCCGTTGAGAAATGCATCCGCGGACGACTTGATTTCGCCAAAACCATATGGTGTGTAGAGCCTCCCGAAAAATGTACCTCCACTCCACACCCGTATTTGAATGATACCTGGATGTAGTAATGCTTGCCATAAGCCATTCCTTAGCATCAGTAGCCTGCAGAAACTCTGGCCAAGGAAAAAAACACGTGAGATGTCGCCACAATGACCGAGTCCAGCGACAATCACAGAAAGCATGTAGTATATCTTCTTTTGGATTGTTGCAGATACAACAGCAAGGCCCGTCAGCGATATGTCTGGAAAAAAAGGAGATATGCCGTAGGAACATAACCATCGTAAATCTGCCAAAGGAACAGATTTAGTCGTAAAGGCCCCTTCATCATCCATAACGGTTCCCATATGCGATTGGCTGAGGGGAGCGATTGTGAGATATGCAATGCATATGCACTAGAAACAGTAAATCGACCAGACGAATTGCCTATCCATACAGGTTGGTCCTGAGCACGATTCTCCGCTGCCATGAAACTAGCCTGTCCCAGTTGTAACAGCAGCACAATTGATTTAAGATGCCTCCAGAATGTCGAAGTGTCATGTCTTGTATTAGAAGTCATCAAATCTCCGTACTTATGCCGCAGAATTTTGACCCAAAGAATATCCGGACGGGTCAATATCTTCCACCCAAGTTTCGCAAGTAAGGCTACATTCATATCTCTCAATCGTCTAATACCCAAACCACCATTGTTCTTTGGGCGACAAACTAAATCGAAACAGCAGTTTTCCAAATGGGCGCCTATAAAGCTCCTGGTCTGGATGGACTTCCCCCAGAGTTTTTCCAGAGGAATTGGTCAGTCGTAGGTCCAGCGACGGTACGTTTTGTCCTTGACGCTTTCCACAATCGGTCATTTCCTGTCGAATTAAATTGTTCTTTCATCTCATTGATTCCTAAAGTTGCTAATCCGGAGGAATCAACTCAGTTTCAGCCTATTGCTCTTGCTAATGTTGCCACCAAGATCATAACGAAGCTTATAGCAAATCGGCTAAAGCGCATCATTGGCAATATTACCTCATCTACGCAGTGTGCTTTCCTGCTTGGGCGTCAGGCGACAGATAACATTATAATTGCGCAAGAATTAATGCATACAATGCGCATCAAACAAGGTAACTCTGGCTATATGGCTGTTAAGATAGATTTAGAAAAAGCCTATGATAAAGTTCGATGGTCTTTGTTGAGACGTATCCTGGAGCATGTTGGGTTTAATAATCAGATGGTGGAGATCATCATGTTCAGTATTACTTCGGCCTCTCTGTCCGTCATTTGGAATGGTGAGACACTGGAACCTTTTCGACCACAATGTGGTGTGTGACAAGGTGATCCACTTTCGCCATATCTGTTTTTATTATGCATGGAGGTTCTAAGCAGGAATATCGAAAAGGCGGTGGAAGCAAAGCGTTGGATGCCCACACGTACTTCACGGTCCGGACCAAGTATTTCTCACCTATTTTTTGCTGATGATCTTCTACTCTTTGGTGCTGCAACTGACACTCAGGCCGGGGTTATGGAACATGTATTGCAGGAATTCTGTGAGGTTTCAGGCCAACATGTAAGTGTTGCGAAATCTCAAATACTCTTGTCCAAAAATATTGCGGATCGTTTTGTTCCACAGAGCCTTGTAAGGTTAGGTATGCGTTGTACATCTAATATTGGAGCATATCTCGGTATGCCACTATTGTTTGGACATGGAGGGCGACAATCCTATATCTATATTTTAGACAGTGAGATCAGGGCTGGGCACTTGGCAGTTGAAGTTCCTCTCACTCGCATCGAAGTGGGAGCAATTTGAAAATAGCAATAGAGGCAGAAGGAGGGCGAAAGAGGAGATGGTAGAGGAGGTGCTGGTAGCAGTTCTGGCTATGGTTATGGCTATGGATCAGGTAATGGTTCTGGTAATGGGTACGATGGAGATGACGGAAATGATCATGAGCCATGAAATACTTGGTTATTGCAACTGCTCCCTTACTTTCTTTGCAAGTA
The DNA here is from genome assembly GCA_036186865.1 of Eustoma russellianum. Classification (NCBI taxonomy): domain Eukaryota; kingdom Viridiplantae; phylum Streptophyta; class Magnoliopsida; order Gentianales; family Gentianaceae; genus Eustoma; species Eustoma russellianum. The sequence continues at coordinate 7,743,378 of AP025064.1, read as the reverse complement.
TACACTTCTTAACATCATCTGAAAATACATCCCACCAGAATTCCTATTGAAAGCAAGCATGTAGCAGAAAGTACCTACAATCTCGGTATGCCTGGATTGACACAACCATAACATAGCATGTCCTAAGTTTTAAACCTTATAATAAATAAATGTAACTGGCAAGGCTAACATGTCATCCATGAAAATCCAGTTCTAACTGTGGTAACACAGTCCGCTAAGAATGTTCAAATCAATAAAGGACGGTAAAAAGAAACTCTTCTATATAAACTGTTAAACAAAGAATTGCACATATAATATACATATCCTGTAAAACTATATTTTAGAAGCACAACATGTCAACGACGGCTAGGAAATCAAGCTCTCTCAAGTGTCAAGCACTCAGCAGAATCTCAAAAGTTAATAGCATGAAGTAATGAGCAGATATCATATTTCCTAATTAACAGTTCTGATAGCCACGTTAGCTCTAGCAAAGCAGTTGTGAAGAAAGGTGGTTCATCACCTATTCGAGAACAGACAATTTTCAAGACACCACTGATAAAAACCAGCTCATCCTTTAGCAGCAATTGACGATGCTTTTCCTGAAATCATGGATTCAGCCACGCGGATGCTTCTTTGAGACCCTGTGATGGTGACTTTCCTGCATTTAGCACCAAAATCATCAGCGTCTCTAGCGTAATGACTATCACTAAAAGGTGTTCCTGATGCACTAGACTCCCGCGTTTACGCAGAGTTTGGAAGGGGCAAAGCAGCAATCTTGCAAGTTGCTCCAAAATTCGCCGTAAATGACTTACACTAAGAAAACATGAAATATCTAGAATGACGTACCTATTAGATGTTCCGGTCATGAAATCACCTCTGTCGGATATTCTAATCTTAGCACCACTAATCTGCAATATAGTTTCCCCCAGATGAAACATCAAACGACAAAGTGTGCGCTTGTGAACAGGAAAAGTGAAACAGTTGTTTACTAACCTGACTAATCTCCACGAGATTCCTTCCCCCACGACCAACAACCAACCCAATCTGTTCATCTGGAACACCAATAGTCACAGAATTGCTTCCTTCTTCCTGCAGGGTGGCGATAAATTTTTCACACAAACCATAAAAATACGAAGCATTGAGTAACGCCTGATGAACAGGTAGGTACTCTTCACACCGTAACAGCAATCATGCTCAAGCGCATATTGAGCAGCCAAGCATAAAGGAAAAAAGAAAAGCAGAAAAGCACATTGAATCAGCTCTTATCACTGAAATGCAGGCTACTGATGATTTACTCCAACAGAGAATGGTTGTCAGAATCAATTGCAACTGTCAGAAACTTACACTGTGACTGTTATAGATATTTCAATTTGGTTAAACCTTCAAAGGGACAAGAAACCCACTAGGCGTTTCTGGAACAGTGAGTAATACTCAACTGAAATAGAAAATCATAAAACATCTACCAACGTCCACGAATTATCATGTTCGAATTAACTTTTTAAGCTGTAAAAATTAAATTAAATAAAAAAAATGAAAACACCTAGTTTCCCTCTGAGCACTGTTGTTGACTCCCCCTATTATCAGCCCCAATCTTCTTCTATTCTCTTTCTTCTAAGCTCAACCTCTGGAAAAACTTTCATTTAAAGAAGAACATACGGGCTTAACCATAGGCCATAAGATCAGCTATGCTAGAAGTAATGAAAGGAGGCTCGCAGCATCAATATGCAGCTCTAACCATAGGCGGTATTCTTCAAAATGTGTTCCGGACCATGGGAAAATAGATAGGAAACCAGTTCTTGATATTTGATACATCTGGGGAGAGAGAGGAGGGTGGGGGGGGAGCACTTCAAAGGGGGGGAAAATGAGCGGGAAAAAAGGATCAAAATCTAAATCAGTATAACGAATTCATGATGATAAAAATGAGGCAGCATAAAACTGGAGGAGAGGTTGTTGAGAATGAGATGATTCAGCTATGCCTATGCATATACCATGACTCAAAAGAGTGGGGGGGAGGGGAACGAGGAGGGAGGGATGGGGCAAGGCCCAAAAGGCAATAAAAATATCACATTAACAGCTAGAGAAAAGCAAAAGTCTGTTCTGATTGAATGCATCTAACATAGTCAAAGGTAAACACAAAGTACGAAGTGACGGGCAGAACACGGTAGAGTAAGGCAACTCCATTCGAACCTGCAATTTAAAAAATGTCTAGCAAGTAGTGAACTTCTAAAGAAACATACTATGTAATCATCATGAAATTATTATTGAAGAGGAATAATTACAAACAAACAAACAAATACAAAAACTAAAAAAAGGAGGAAGAGGCAAACTTTGGTTTGGATCCTGCCATTCATAGCTTTTCCTCGACCTCCACCTGGTCCATAGTGCATTCCAATGTATGGCGGAACACGTCCTGAAACGTTAGACAAAATAGGTGAATCATCAATTGTGAGAAAAAATATTCTCACGCAGAAGCCACTGTCCACAACATCTCCTTATTAGAATTTGCCTGTGTGTATCCATAATTAATCAGCAAATGTTGACAACTTATATTACAACAAGAAAGACTGAAACCTCAGTAGAAAATGACCCATTTGTCTCCTTTTTCCCCTCCACCAAATGTCAATGGCATCTGATGGCTGATTCATGACTATCTAAATATACAAGCATAAAAACTCTTACTAGTTATTCATTTCACAAGGCTAATATAAGGAGGATCCAGATTGTCAGCCCGGTTAAAAGCAGTGCATGTGCATCTAGTAGTATATTCCTCCTCGTGCATACGACAACAAAGATAGATGCCAAAAGACCACAAGGATGAATCATTCACAAACAAATCTTCAAAGCTAGCTTTCTCTTAACAAAATAAATATCCACCAAAATTTACATAAACGAAATTGAGAAAAGAAAATATTGGAGAATCTTTGAATATGACTACACTCCCCACTTCAGATATCCAAAAAGATAGTCCACTTCACATATAAGTAGCATAAAATTTGTGCAAAGTTCTTAAAAGAAGAATGTTTAATTGAGCAAATAAAAACACAGCATTAGTAGAGGAACGAAAAGGTAAGGCAATTGATTAAATGATGTCCCCTTGATATTCTGTAGCACAGTAATTGGACTATGAAAATGGATCAAAGACACAAAAAGTATCTTGTGGGTAGAATAGTAAGCTGAATCAAATATCAGATTTGAATTTAAATATGTTCATGAACGAATCTGTGTTGCTTGAACAAGCTTGAATATGCTTGTTCCCACAGTGGCTTAAAGAAGCCAAACACGAGTTTAAACAAGCTGAGTCAAACTTGTCTGTAAGTAGCTTGATTCCTTTAGCTCTACCTCCCAGATGACCTTAACCTTGTGAGGTTATAATCATCTCAATCTACAAGAAGCATGATGTCCGAACAAATGCAGAAAGCCATGACCACATATTTCAAAGTCTCAACAATTAACGTCTTTTTTTTTGAGTTAAAATTTCATAAATAAGGCCTTGTGAGACAAATTTACAGAGGTTTAACACCATGAGTAGGTGTTAGCAAACTTGCCAGTGATCTAGACTTGTTGAAATTATAAAAGGACAAAGTTTCGTTACATTTCACGTCCAAATAACTATCACTAACCTATGAAACTTTGCCAATTTCAAAATGTAAAAATCCACATAACATATACGAGGTATAGTCGCTAGGACTATCACTGAAACTAACAAAATAAGCCAAGTCTGAATTGCCCTCTATTTAAACCCATTAAGACTGGAAAACCGAAAAAAGAGGGGACATCCAGTCTTCCAGAGCCACAATACAAAATTACAAAATACAAAGGCCGGAATTTTAACATAAGAACCAAAAGTCAATTGTTCACATCCTGACAGTGGTGCCCAAAAGAAAGATGAAGAGAAGGTTGATGAAGGCAGCAAATGGAGCAAAAGAAGGGATCCAACAGCAGCTAGAATATTGAAATAGCCTGATAATTTGGACAAACCAACGCTCAATCCCGCACTATCTGAGAGCATAAGAAAATTGGCTAATCTAGTCATTCCAGCCTGAAGAGCTTTCTCCATCCTCCCAATGAAACCTTCCACGACCTGTGTAGAGAGCCAAAAGATCCAACCATATGCTATACAAGAATGCAAATTCCACAGCAGAGGCATGGGCGAGGCAAACCATAGGTTGCTCACAATAATGAAAAGCCAAAATAACAACCCAACAAGAGCATCAAACTGAACTTCTGTTTCCAAATAAAATGTCAAGAAGAAAGTAGTGGAAGCAGTCATAGGAACATAGGAGACATCCAAAGTATATGTGTTGAAGATCTTTAAAAGCATTCCCAGGTTGATGGCTAGCTTCCAACTTTCTTTCCTCATCTTGATACCAGACCATGTTGTAGCTGAAAGTCTAATGTTTTGGAAGATCTCTTTAAAGATATGTTGGCGATCACTTTGGATATTTTGGTGTAGTCTAAGGTTCATTTATGTCTATAGTAAGTATATCGTTGCAGAAAATACAAAGAACACCAGATCGTTTTCGAAAGCTGACCTCCAGTGGTTAATGAGTAGCCAATTTAGGATCATGTCCCAGGAGAAGTTGAAGTCCCTACATCTAAGGTGTTGCAAAACTGACCTTCAAACAGATTTTTGGTATGTGCATTAAAAAAATGTGATCGTGATCCTCAGGTGTCCTGCCAACAAACAGACATACATTTGTATATATGATACCCTAATGTAGAACCTTGTCAAGAGTAGGCATCCTCTTCAAAAATGCAAGCCAAAATATGACCGCATATTGAATAAGATTATGCCTACTCCATACGACCTTGCGCAGTTAACAGTTGGCACACATTAATTCTGGCAAAACTTGCACTTTTAACAGAAAAGTTGGAGCTGGGGAGCCACAACCAGTGGTCAACCTTTGGGACAAGGGAATGTTCCTGCAAACATTATTTCAATGATTGTATATCTTATCTTCTGCAATAAGCCAGTCTCCGTAGTCCTCCTACCAAAACATTAGCCACCTTGGCTTTAGACCCTATGTTTAATTTACATTTCAGCTAAGAATCAACACAAGAAGGGGAATTTTTCCCTTCTTCCTAGGCTAACTTTCTTCCTATTGCCAGTATCTTGCGTGGATAACTCTTCCTCAGAATCAACATAAGGGAAATTTTGCACCCCGTCATATCCAGTTCATCTTCATAATTGCCTTTTTTTTATTCTGGAGAGGGCTGAATTTGTTTGGAGAGGTTAGCTTTGTCAAAAAGGTGAATGAGGTAAGATTATAGTCCATACCAATAGCTTCGTGGTTTGGTTCTGAAGGTGGGCAACCTGACTAGCTATGATGGTGGGTGGGATTCAAACATATTATAACACATCAGGTTTAATAGGGTTTACTCTATCCATAAATTGCTCACTTTCAACAACCTTGGCATTCCTTTTGTCCAGATGTTGGACATTTCTTAGTACACCACTTTTGTTCTACTTTACCCATTTGGCATTGTTCTTACTTGCATTATTGGGATTGCTAGGTTGTGTTCCTAGGGCAGGGCCAGATAGGCCTAATGCTTGGGCAGTTTTGGCTTGCACTGTGTTGGTCTCATAAGAATATCCAAAAGTTTCACACTTCAGGCATTGGAAAGGCGTCCATTCATAGATGAATTTTTGGGAACACTCACGACCATATTCATCAAAGTAAGAGACAGATTTTAGGGGGAGTACTCCAGCTTTGAGTTCTACGCAGATCCTCGCAAAGGATACTCGAAATTGGGAGATAATGAACATATCCATAAATAGAGGTTTACCAATAAGGCTTCCTAAGCGACTAAGAACATACATGTTAAAATAATGAAGTCTGAGGCTAGGAAATTGAACCCAAGCAAGAACAACATCTAGTTTTAGACGTTGGATGGGTTTCTCAGGAACCCAAGATTTAAGAAAAAGAAACCGATCACCAAAAGAAAAGGGAGAAAGATCAAGGATACTCTGCTTTGACTCCTCTGACTGAAAACGAAGGACAAAAACATCATCTTCCACTCTTAGGACATCCAGAAGTCCCTTGGAGCTCCAGCGTTCTTCGGCAAACTTCTTTATGTTGAAGTAGGATGCTGTATTACCTATAACCTGGCTGAAGATAGAGGATACCCATTTTTGTTTGTCATCCACAACCTTTTCTGGGTTGATGGCGAGAGAGACCTTTCCTTTATCATTATCAATCTGTACTTGTATCAGCGTCGACAAAGCTTCTGGCTGAAAATCAGGCTTGAGCAAGGAAGCTCAAGCTGATTTAGCCGTAAGTATATGTTACATGTTGAAGATTTGAGCTTAATTAGTAAAGTCCAGACATTTTGAGCTAGAGAAGATGGGTGGTTTGTTCTCTGACTGCTTGTTGCAGAGGCCAAAGTAGCCTAGAAGGACTGGGTCTGGAGTGATGTATCGGACAGTTACGTAAAGTGAAGGCAAAGAAATTAAGAGAAGGTGGCAATATATTTGGAGACAGAGTAGAGAGGGAAAGAAACGATGGAAAGAGAGGAGAGAAAATAGAAATATTGACGTTATCAGCCAAATAAAGACGTCAGCGATGGAGGTGAGATAATGAGTAGGCTGATGGGGAAATTTCTCTCAACAAATGACGTCTACAGAAAGAAGACAAAAAAAATACTCAAAGCTTTATTAATTAGGCGATCAAGTCTTGAACCTATTAGGTGATGTCAAAATTTTCCTTTGTCACCACTGCTGTTTATACGCCAAAAATTTTCTTCTTCCTTTTTTTAAAATCAAAATTTTATAAAAATGCAAAAATTTACATATCATAAATTTCTTTTGGAGTCTTCTTTCTTTGTTAAATGTTCCCTTAGATGTCTTTTTGGGTTTCTCCCTACCTTATTTCTCACAAATCTCCTCTCGAAAGATATAAGGAATGACCTTAGATTATTTAAACTATATTTCGTTTGTACTTTAAACAAAGAAACAACATTCTTAATTTTTAGAGTCAGATCGACATCAGTAAGCCTGGAAAAGCATAGCTGAACTAATATACCCCTGAAATAAACCTCAAACTACATTTCGGGGAAAACAAAACAAAACAAAACAAAGGGAGTCGCAATGAAGTGTCAGTAATGATACAGCCAATTCCTGGTATGATTTATAAAGTCATAATTATGTCAACATTTTCTGAAGTTACCTGCAACCATTCACAAGTTAATATCACGTCATATCGGAAAAGTTAAAAGGCATATATATTTGTTCCAGGAAATCTAAGTTTCAAATACAGTCACGTGTCTTATTTACATAGTCTTCTCCTCAACCAAGTCTAGCTTCCACTTGGCTTTTCAACATGGCCATACTTTTCCCAAACGTGTTAATCAATGACAATTCATTTGTAAAACTTCAACCTTTTCAAAACACCCATAGTTGACAAAATAATAGAAAACGCAGACACCAAATTAGTCAAAAACTTTTCGCCTCTTTCAATAAGTAGATTTTCATTTAGCAAGAGGAAAAGGTGTTGGGTGAAAGGACAAAATTTACCTGCATAGGGAAATGGTCCAACAACAGAGTGTGTATACTGAGAGTCATCAGCCAACCTCAACAACATCAACTCGATCGCCCTCATCTGTTCACCTAGATTACCATCTACCGTTACTAGTCTATCATATAGCCCTGGGTAACTGTTCTCCAGTGGGGATATTTTGATTCCAGCTTGAGAATCTTCAATAAGCGACCTTCAAAAAAAGGAGATCAGCATTTTATTGAGAAGCAACATTAAAATATGAGACCATTACATTTTAGTTGTCATAAGAAACATAGATTCAGCCACTACAAATTAAAACTTCATCCAACATCACTAATCTGCGTTAATACATTCTCCCAACAAAAAGAACAACAAATGGTAAACAGGGTAGCAACCTCACACTTTGCAAATCAAAAAAAAAAATGAAATTCGTACTTCATTTGAACAAGTCCCCATAGAAAAGGCTCAAAATGTCATAATAATGGTAACAGCTAAGAAAAGTATAAACAACCAAGTCCCTATGACAAGGTCATAGGGGTGGCACAATTTCAATTTGTTGTTTACCTATAACTTTAAAAGGAGCATAAATTTAAAAATCTTACAGCTATTATGCATAGGGTAAGACACGTTCCTCTAGAATAGTAGAGCAAAAACTTACAAGTTCTACAAATCTTGTCTTTGTTTTAAGTTAAAATTTCATATATGAGTCAAGTTGGCAACTTCACAAAAAGCTGTCATCGGTAGACAACAGCAAGTATAACTTGCTCAAAATACAATAAACACCCTTGTTTACTATCCATTACTAGCCCTAATCTATTGCCCAGCATTAACACTTGTCCTTTGCCAAAATGTCAAAATTAATACAACAGTCAATACCAATATCCAAAAAGAACATGATCCCACATGCAAAGTAGTTTGTAGAAGCTCCCAAAGTATTCAAAGAAAAGGTAGAGATCACTATAGAGGGACAAGTAACAAACAAACCCCCATGAACCTATACTAGAAAGTAGAAAAGAGAGATGGCCTAATGATTGTGCCCAAGGCCAACCTTGTTCCACATCCATACATTCTAAGATACATAACTCTATGTAGAAAAGGAGAGACACTGTTCAATAAAGTTGAAAATTTGGGCAATGGGACATACAAATTCCACAGAACCTTCAATACCTTATGCCCAAATCTCCACGAAAATTAGAAAGAAATTGAGCCAGCAACTGATAAGTGTTTTGCAGGCTAGATAAATAACTTCTCATCTTTACTTCATAGCCCATACATATATATATAGCGAGAGAGACCAGCTGCGGTAGCTAGAAGGAAGTAAGTACAGCTACCATCTACATGATTTGGAAATCTCGCAACCTCAAATTTTCTAGGACATTTCACCTTCTCTTCAAGATGTATTGCATAGAGTCTTTACTTATGTCTTTAGACTCTTACATTACTTACTTCCGTTTTTAAGGATCCATTTTGTATAGATACCAAATTTTAGCCTTTCATATGAGTATGCATAGATAGTATACTGGTTAAACAGCCTGAAACAGTGATCGACTCAACCTATTGATGGTATGAATGCACATTGAGCAATTGCTCGTGGTACCGCCTATTATAATGGCTACCTTGTATGCATGTTTTTAATATCTATGAAATTTAACTTACAAAAACGTATCTTGATAGTATTGGAACTGAAAGGTTGTATGCATCATATCCTGAATATGTTCAACGTATTTGTACATTTGATAGTCTATTTGACTCGGTTAAATGAAAATTTCACATTTCAACCACCATCATCATAACAACGGCACTCAAGCCTTTTTCACTACTCATTTCACATTTCAACCACCATCATCATAACAACGGCACTCAAGCCTTTTTCACTACGTGGGGTCGACTATATGGATCAATCATTTCTATTGCACTTCATTTATTTTATTTTTTTGTTTTGCTTGTTTTTATTTTTATTTTTTTAGCCATAGACTAAATCATACCCTCCCTGTGTCTCTCTTACCACATAATTCATAAAATGCGTCTTTAAAATATGCATCTTTTAAAACTATCATATCATATAAGCCATGATTCAGGCCTAAGTACCTCAAATTCTCACTTAAATCTTATATTCTCTACATGACATCGTCTACATGAATCTATTGTCTCCACTATGCTCTATCACAGACCATATATTCCTCAACTGTCATACAAGTCATAACCTTCCTTATTGTCTTTCTCCATGCATTCTTTGGTTTCCCCCTCACGTTTAACATACACCTCATTCATTGTCTCGCATCGTCTAACAAGTGTATCTACATATTATTTGCACATGTCCATACCATCTTAACCTTGACCCCTCACCCCAACCTTTCTCTTTATATATTCATTTCTTATTTTATCATTCCTTGTATGTCCACACATACATCTTAATAATCTAATTTCCACTACTCGCACTTTTTGTTCATGCTCATAATTGATTATCCAATATTCAGACACATACAGGAGTACGGGTCTTATTGCCGTCCTATAAAATTTCTCTTTAAACTTTAAGGGTATTTTTCTATCATAAAAAAACCTCATGCATTTCACTTTAATCACCCTTTCTGTACTCTGTGATTCGCGTCCTTGTTAATTTCTCCATCTTTCTTTAGTACAGATTTTAAATACATAAAACTCTTGCTCTGGTGAATCACTTGTTATTCCAGTTTCACACAAGGTTTCAAGGTCATTCTTTTGTTGATAAAATTAAATTGCATATGTTGTCTTTCTTCGACTCAATTTAAAGTCGTTTCCTCTAGTGTCTTCTGCAACATTCTAGCTTAACATTGACTTCTTCACTAGTTTCATCCACCAACACAATGTCATCTGCAAATAACATGTTCCATAGAACTCTACCTTGAATATGTCGAATGAACTCATCTATAACTAAAACAAATAAGTATAGACTTAATGTAAATCCCTGATGTAAAACCACCGTAATAAGAAACTTTAGACTTAGTCTTCTTGGAATCCTTATGCTTGTCATCGCGTTCTCATGCATGTCTTTAATAATTTCTATATATGCTACTCTAATATATTCTTTTTAAACACTCTTCACAGGATCTCTCGTGGAGCTTTATCATGTGCATTTTCTAAGTCAATGAAAATCATATATAATCATGCTTCTTCTCTCGATATCTCTCTATTAATCTTCTCAAGCGATGAATAGCCTTCATTGTTGACATTCTCGACATAAATCCAAATTGGTTTTCAGATACACTAGTCTCCTTGCAAAGTCTTTTCTAAATTACTTGCTCCAAGAGCTTCATTGTGTGGATCATAAATTTAATTCTTTTATAATTTGCATAATCTTGTATATCTCATTTGTTTTTATATAGAGGTACTAAAGTGATTTTTTTCCACTGGTCAGGTATATTTCCAATCTTCACAATCTTGTTAAAAAGATTTGTGAGCCACATAATACCTTCTTTCCTTATGTATTTTCAAACCTCAACTGGAATACTGTCTAGTCCAATCGTTTTACTGTTTTCCATCCTTTTCAAATCATCTTCAACCTGGCAATCGAATTCTCATGCTATATGTTACGTTCATATCAACCTCAAAGTTACGCAACTCGTCCAATACGAGTTCATCTTCCACTGATTCACTATAAAGTTTCTCAAAGTATTTTTTTCATATATCTTTTATAGCATGTTCTCTATTAGAATCTTGTTATCTTCGTTTTTAATGTATTTAACTTGAGTCAAATCACTTGTCTTCTTTTCTCTTGCTCTAGCAATTTTATACACATCTCTTTCACATTTTTTTATGTCCAATCGCTTATCACTAGTTCTCTTGGTTTTTTTACTTCGGCTTGTACTTCTTTCCACCACCAACTTTTTTTATTTGCATGTGCTCGACTTCTTGACTTGCCATGTATCTTGCTATTTTCTCTATTTTATTGCTACATCCTCCCGCACTTCATTTGCAACACCACTTGAATGTTTTAAGACTTATTACTCTAATATTACTTTTCTAAAATCTGCTCGCTAAGCTTCTTTCAAATTCTACTATTTTATATTAGGTTCTATCCGCCTTTGTTTTCTCAATTTTTAGGTTCTATCTGCCTTTGTTTTCTCAATTTTTTATGTCCGATATGGACATCCAACACTACAAGACAGTGTTGCATTGTTAAAATTTTTCCTAAGATCAACTTACATAACCTAAATTCAACCAAAAAAAGTATTACAGCCACCAAGCACAAACATAACCTAAGCCATAAAATTGTTCCCCGCATCATGGTTTCTGCCTCTTATTTAACAAAATGTACAAAATGTAATACAGCAAAAAAAAAGTATCTTGACTCAATATCTGAAGGTTGATAAGGGATTTTAAGTCTAACCTTATCATAAAGCACTTTTGCTGATTTCGGTAACAGCGTAGCAAGTGTGATTAGGCTTTAGTTTGAGCAGTTATATCAAAAAAAAAATCTTTATTAGGCTTGAAATGAGTTATCAGCCTTTAATCAGTTCGCAGCTTATCTATCATTTACAAAGCTAAATCGGACATGTCATTGCTTAGCAGATTGATGGGAGGGAGGGGAGCTCAGCATAAGAAGAGTTTTGTTACTAACGGATTCCTCGTGAATGAAAATGTTTTTAAGGAGAGATTACTAGGTGACTATATTATAGAAAATTCAGTGTATGTTTTCTATCATAAACCTAAAAAAGCAAAAAGCTGCTATTTACCGGAAAAAACCAGCTGGAAAAGAAAAGGTTTCATGTAGCCAGAAAAATGATAGATTTATGACTACATTTCCATGCAAGAAGATACTGTTAAGCATTGATTCCCTGCAATGAAAAATGGCATACAGCCTGCTTATTCCCCCTAACCATCTTCTCTATGTCTATTTCCAGAAAAATTGAGGGATGCATGTCCCAGAAAACGTGAGACTGGAGAATAGCATGATACCAAAGGACACAACCACTCTGAACTTGACAGAATTGAAGAGTCAAAACATCAGAGGCAATGTGTGCCAACAGTAAGGGAGTTCAACCAACCTATTGATCTACCACATGTACTTATGAGCATAAAAAGCATTCACAACAAACAGCTGTTCTAAATGTCAGATGACAATCACATTCCTCAAAATCCAGTAACAATAAGATAAAACAAAAATAGCAGAATTCTGTACTTTATAATGGATCCTCCCTTTCCAATTAGTCCACCACAAGATCCATTGGGCACAATCAAGCGAAGCCTAAGACGTGGATCAGCATCGCCTTCCTCTTCAGAGTGGAACTGAAGAAAAAGTTGAGGTTAAAATAAAGAAAAAGTAAAATACTTATCGGGGATCAAAATATTATGAAAAAGTAGCAGGCGATGGCAAAACTAATGAGGTCAATTGAACTTAGGAAGATTACCCTGTTGCAAATTGGTTTGAATAATACGCTTGACTGGTAGAAAAAGTACATAAAATACGGATGCATTGCCCCAGAATATGAACAAATTACCTCATCAAGCAATTTAGTCATTATAAGCTCAACAGCCCTAAGTGCATCGTCAATTGTTCCAGAAATCATTACTATCCGATCAGATGTCCCTGGAAAATATTCAAAATTTCGGGACAATTGGATTCGTGCACCAGACTGCGCTTGGAAGTCATTAATAGTCGAGCCACCTTTTCCAATGACAGAACCAGCTTCAGCATTTGACAGCAGAAATCTAACATGAGTTGTCTTCTCTTCATGTTCTAAGAAAAGAGTAGAAAGGACAAAAACACGAGAACTGTGTCAAGAATCTTGCATTTGATAATGATAAAGAAGGTACTTAACGCATAAAATATAAGCGCACAGTTACACACAAAATCAAGAAACTGCCAAGAATCTCTCAGAGGTCAGATAGGCATCAGCACTTCTTCTCTTTTGCTGAATTCCCCTCCCACAAGAATCCAGACACAATACCCTTGAACTATAGGTGTGTGCAGATTAGTACTACCATTCAGCTTGACAAAATCACCACTATGTGAGTTTTCTCCATAGTGCCTTGAATCATAATTCAAGTTTCAAAATTTGAGAAAGAACTGGTACGCAATAAAAATCAAAGGCATAAGAGCATTTAGTTTTGATCATTTGCGTGTAAACCTCTATAGAACTCAATCCACTTTGAGATCATCTGGTCCTTGTATACTTTATAAACTCTACAGCTAACTCTAGAAAATTATTGTTGCAGTATACTTCTGACTTATTCTCTAACTCATATCAAACGAACAGAATACCTTTGCCCTAATCACAGAGTTCTATTAAGCATCATAGGCCTCGGAATGTTTCTTACCGTGGTTTTGGTGGTGAAAGAAAAAGTACAGAAACGTGAAGCTCAAAGTAAGACGTTAGACGTTCTCTCCAATAAATGAGACAGGATATCAAGCTATACAAGCAAACACCTACTCATTACTCCATTCATGAACATCCTAAGCTATTTTTATCCCATACATCCGATTCAAAAATATATATCACGCAGCATAAACAGTTGGCAAGGTTTGTCCTAACAACTTAAAGAGTAATAAAACAACACACTCTGTAACCCTGCGGCGAGTATCAAAGAGCTAAAAGAAAAGGTGAAGTAAGCTGTCCCGATAAGTAAGGACGGATATGCACACCATTCTACTCACTTCAGCTCCTAACATTTATACTGTGTTCTACCAAATTCAAATTGCGAATCACCTAAAATCCACATTTTCCAAACTAAAAAAATGGTCCGGCGTATAAACCAAATAATTGAAAGAATAGCAGATCGCAAAGGTGTAAGGCTTTTCACACCAACCAGGTGGAGACGGAGATTTGCGAGGGGAAGATGACTCCTCTCTCGGCTGTCCACTGTTCTCCTCGGCTGTCCACTGGTCCGCTCCTTCCTCTGCCATTTCGTTCTAAGAATCGAGAGAATGTATGCAATCTACAAGCAGCGTAACAGCGTTTCAAGTCAAATAGTCTGGATAGGAAAAATAATGAAGGATTTGCAGAAGAAATGGGGAATAGGAGGTGCTTAGGTGTTGGGATAGGGAGAGTAGGGTGCAGGGATGATGAGAACAAAACTATGAAAAATGACAAATAAAAACAACGACACATTTAACATTATTTGACTTTAAGTCGCCTAAATTCATATCAGCTACGTGGGTCTAAGTACACAGCCACGTCACTGTGGTCCAAGTTCTCATTGACGCCGACGGGATTTCAGGCCAGCATCAGTCAAATTCGTCCGAATGCATTGAAGTTTGGTCACCTCGACCACAAGCATTACGTCGTCATTGGCCGTCAACTCAGGCTCAGTTGTCACCTCGGTAATGGCACACACCTCATCCACATGCCACAGGTTGGCCATGGACACGATGTTTAAAGTCATCATAGTCGCCTCAACAAAAAGAACTTTTGCCAGAGGAGACATGTCATGCGAGCGGCTTAGCCATGTAATTCAACACGTTGTGACAAGTGGCAGCCAGGCACAAGCAGGACATCAGCAAGGCGAGACACATGACGCTTCCTTACAGGTACTCAATATTCGGGACAGCCCAAATCATACAAAAGGAAAAATAACGTCTTAAGAGAACTATGTTCAATTCCAACAAGTAAATACACCATTCGAATGTCACACATACATATTTCTATTAAACATTCCAGCTTAAACACATCTAAACGTGGAAACACATTAACTAACTTGATCGCCAGATAACGTTGTTGGATTGTGTAGGGATTTTACAATTTTTCTACAACTTTTGGATCATCTTGGATTTAGATGAAGATTCGACTTCGTCATATGGGCTAGAAGGAGGGTAATGGACCATCAACACCAACAGCCTTGTGCAAAAAAATCATGATGGAGCTTATTAAACACCAAGCTTATAATCAAACCGAGGTGCTTCAAACTGATTACTACGACACTTGGACGAATGAGATTGTTAACTTCTCAAAGCAAAACGTTCAGCCGCAAGACAAACAAACAGCAAAGAAGCTACGAATCAAGGCGGTCAGGTACGCTCCTTTTAACGAAAACTTGTGCAAGAGACTTTTCTCTCAACTATGGTTGAAGTGTGTCTATGAAGACGAATGAAGTTATATTCTTCATGAGCTTTACATAGGAATATGTGACAATCATTCCGGTTCAATGTATATCACACGCAAGTGTTATCTGACTGGCTAACATTGGCCAACCTTACATCAGGATGCATTTGAATTGGTGAAGAAATGTCAAACACTCCATTATTTCATGCTCCCAGTCGAGAAATGATTTTCATGATCAGCCTCTAGCCATTTGTTCAAAGGGAGATCGATCTCGCCGAACCTCTTTTACTTTCTCCATGGTCAATTCAGTATATTTTCGTCGTTGTTGACTACTTTACAAAGTGTATTGAAGCAGAGCATTTGGCGGCAATGACGGAAAATCTAATAAAGAAATTTCTCTCGAAGCACATTATCTGATATTTCGGATTGCCAAGAGTATTTGTTTTTGATAATGGAAAACAATTCGTTTATGATCCAGTTAAAAGATGGTGTATCGAGTTGCACATAAAGCAGCACTTCACTTCGGTGACTTATCCTCGAGCTAAGGGCTTGGCAAAGCTTGCCCACCGCAATTTGGAAATAATGTTTAAATAAACAACTTGAAAAGCCGGAGCAGGCTGGGTAGACGAGCTTCCAAACATCCTGCAGACGTATCGCATAACTTCTTCCATCTTGACTAAAGAAACTCCTTTATCTTGGTGTACGGCTCTGAAGTCGTGATACCAACTAAGATGGGATCCACAACAGATATAGCAGAGAATTATTTCGACCAGAATAATGATCAAAGTCTGCCCCTTAATATCGATGGCTTGGAAGAAAAGAGGAAACAAACTCGCGTTCAAATGACGCAGTACAAGAACATGATCTCCTAACATTATAATGCGAGATTGCAGCATAAATTTTTTAAGTTTGGAGACCTCAACCTTCAAAAGAATGCTGCAAGTCAGGTCAGCCCTTCAGGCAGTCTTGACCTAACATGGGAAGGGTCGTACCACATCATCAAAGCTTTTCTATCTAAAGATTACAAGTTAGAAACTCTAGCTGACAGAATTTGGCCATGAAGTTAACCTGCATCAAACTTGAAACTATTTCATGTATAATACTTGTAAATTTTATTGCATTAAAATCAAGTACAGTTTGTTCGTTCATTGTTGTTTACAATATTTCAAAGAAGAAATAGCTTGGACACAATATAATATATCGAGGCAGGTCGTCAGCTATGTGGCTTCGCCAAGTTCGAGCCGCCGCAACGACTCAAAAGTGGGTGCCAGTCAAGT
This sequence comes from Eustoma russellianum, assembly GCA_036186865.1. Taxonomy (NCBI): domain Eukaryota; kingdom Viridiplantae; phylum Streptophyta; class Magnoliopsida; order Gentianales; family Gentianaceae; genus Eustoma; species Eustoma russellianum. Next base: position 7,726,608 of record AP025064.1, on the reverse strand, counting down.
TTCCAAACTAGCCCTAGTAGGTCTAAGCAACTACCCCAATAAGAGAACTAAGTCGCAGCATGTGTTGCGCATGCCTAAATGGTGAGCACGGAGATTAAGATGCAACATGTTTTGCACATCTAACACTCAGCAAGTCTAAGTGACCCCAACAAAGGAATTAAGCCAAGACAGGTTTGCCGCAATTGACCTTGGCCATTCCGAATAGTCACTGTATCCTATCAAACAAACTCAACCGAACAAGTCTTCAAAACTCGAACACGAGTTACTAGTAAAACACCACGTTGTCAAACTTTGAAACCTGGTCTAATTTGTTTTTAAACTACAATTTCGGAAGCTGGACCAGATGGCGTAAGTTTCTGATATCAACGCATGATAGGTTTTTTTGGATTTAAAACCTAATTTATTTTATCATTAATCAACAAGGCTGTCCCCATATTTGATCTGAGTGGGGGAGCCATATTAGGACTAATTTCGTATTGTTCATACCATTAAAAACACTATCTTAAACCTTAATTTAGAAGCATTTTATTGTTATATCCCATTTTTTTAATGAGGGTAAAATAGTCATTGAGAGGTAATTAATTATTAAACCTAATTGGATTATGAAATTCTCCCTAAACCCTAATCAAATTTCTATTTAATCACGTGAATACTATTGTTACGCCCCGCACCCTCCGTAGAGTAAATTAAGGATAAAAGAGGATTAAATGGGATTGATGATCATAAATATTAATGAATAAAGAATTAAGTAATAGAATTAATTGGAATTAATTGAGAGGATTAAATTTTTAGAATTAATTACTATTTAATTGAATATTAGAAATTTATCCTTTAAGATAAATAAGGTAATAGGATATGATTTAGAAACTTCAAATTCCACCCTTCCCATATCAAAACTGACAAAGCGTCAGTTTCTCTCCTTTATCAGAAAAGAAACCGACGTCATTCTCCACTTCCTCTCCCATAGGCGATTCTTCTTCTTCAACCCTAGGCAAAGGATTTTTCAAGATCTGCAGTCCAATCTTCTTCCGTTCTTCGTTTCTTCTTCAAGTAATCACAGGCAAGTAATCTACCTATAAGTTCTTACGATTTGCGAAAGAAAAAGGCCTATTTTTGATACCAAATTTGGATCACCATGCAGTAGCTTCTTTCCGTGAATCTATATGTGACTTATGCGTTTTGGTTTTGAGATTTGGCCATCATATGTTGAAAAACCTTCGTTGTTGTTGTTGAATTTGTGAAATCCTGCAAATCCCAATCCCTTGAACCCTACTTTATTGCTATTTGCGGTTGAAGGGAGGGAGAGTGAAAAGATGAGATTTTCGGGTTTGATTTGATGGATTCTTGGAGTGTTAGGCATGAATCCTTGATTTGTATGCTAAAGGTGTTGATTTTGGTGAATTAAGCATGGATTGATAGGGGGAATAGGCTTGGAATGGTTTGGAAGGAAGTTGGGATCGAATTGGGGGTTATTTCTGCAGTTTCTGCAAAAATCGCAGGATGAAGATTCTGGGAGCGATGACGTCGATCGATCAACGTCAGGGTATGACGTACGTCGATCGATCGACGTGTAGTAAGTGAGGGTATGACGTGAGGGTATGACGTGTAGTAAGTGAGGGTATGACGTGTAGTAAGTGAGGGTATGACGTGTAGTAAGTGAGGGTATGACGTATAGTAAGTGAGGGTATGACGTGTAGTAAGTGAGGGTATAACGTGAGGGTATGACGTGTAGTAAGTGAGGGTATGACGTGTAGTAAGTGAGGGTATGACGTGAGGGTATGACGTGTAGTAAGTGAGGGTATGACGTGAGGGTATGACGTATGTCAATCGATCGACGTATAGTGAGTGAGAGGCTGACGTGCCTCAGAAGGACGTAGATCGATCGACGTAGGTTGAGTGAGAGATCGACGTGCCTCAGATGGACATCGATCGATTGACGTCAGGGTATGACGTACGTCGATCGATCGACGTCAGGGTACGACGTCAACCAGTTTTGTGGGAAAGTAAGGGAAGAAAGAGGGAAGCTAAGGGACCCTTTGGGTGACCTTAGGGACTCCTTAGGACCTGATTGAGGTGAGTCTAAGTCTTGGGAACATGACTTAAGATGATGAATCAAATGTGGTGATTTCGTGAGGGATCCGCTTCGGGTTTCAACGTGAATGACCTAAGGGGTTAGGAATGAATGTAAGAGGCTTTCCAGAGTTCAAGAAAAGGAAGTGTGAGGGTTTCTACCCTATCCTTTGGGTTCTAGAATGAAGGTTAGGGATGTTGTCTTGTCGGAAAGAATATGCTCTGGTGTACGAACGAGGTGAATCTTGTGTGACTGATTGATACCGAATGTGAATTGAGTGTATGTGAACGAAGAATGTGATTGAAATGAGGAGTCTTGCATCATGGCACTTGCATTGCATATTGTTTTGAAAAGAGCTGTGTTTCGGCACAGGTTTGCGAAGGTGACCTGTAATGTTAACCGGGATGGAAATATAAGCCGAGGTGCATTACAGGGCACAAAGTGTCTGTAACGTTAACCGGGATGGAAATATAAGCCGGGGTGCGTTACAGGGTATAAAGTTCTCTGCAATGTTAATCGGGATGGAAATATAAGTCGAGGTGCATTGCAGGGTATAAAGTTGTATGTGATGTTAATCGGGATGGAAATATAAGCCGAGGTGCATCACAGGGTATAAAGTTGTCTGTAACGTTAACCGGGATGGAAATATAAGCCGGGGTGCGTTACAGGGTATAAAGTTACGAGACCGGACATTGTGACATGCATTGCACTGTTTTGAAAAGAAATTGCTCATGCATTTGTGACTGTGTAGTGTAGTGCATATTTTGTCGTGCATCACGTGAGTCAGTTGTGATGTTTGTTATGTGACTTGAATGATCGTTAATTGTTAATGGATAAGAATTACTGTTTTATGTTCTTGTGTTGTTAAATATAAACTCTTGAAAGTATACAAGACATGTGCCCCATTACCCCTTGAATTATATACTACTCATGTCTTGCCATGTGTTGATCTCGTATGTCTTATAAGCGGGTTACTTGCTAGCGTTTTTCGCTAAGGGTACTACCTTTGTGATTGCAGATGAGCCTAGCTACGACATGATATTCATAGAAGACGATGGCGAGTGGGCTGAATGGGATATATAGAGACATGTTGGGAGCTAGTTGAGACAGTTGTTATTAAGTCCAGTTCTTTTATACACTTGAGGATTAGTTTGTTATTTTCTTTGAAATTTTATTATCATTTGATGTATGGAATTGATGATGGAGATTCATTAGATACATGTTTCCGCACTTATTTCTCTTACGTCATCGATGATGTGTATTCGAGAGATGAGACGTCTTGTAGTCTTCTCAGTAAGCTAAGACGGGTGTACCGGTTCGGATTCCGCTGTCTGGGTCGGGGCGCTACAGGTGGTATCAGAGCCTAGGCTTCAGATCTACCTCGGAGACCTAGGTTATGTCATATAGAGTCTTAAGCTATGATTTTGACCGTAAGTTGATCCATAGGTCTAAGTATATGATCTTAGACATAAGTTTGATTTGGCTGGGTGTGTGCGAGAGCGATAAGAATTTAATTAATCAACTTTATTACTCTTTTAGTTTATGAGTTCCGTCCTGTACAACGCATATGGGCTTTCAGGATTCTCCTTGGAATTACTGAATGCTAATAAGCGTTGATTGTACAGACAATACCTCCCAGAAGAGAAAACCAGGGAAATGGTGGCAATGGAAATGAGAACCCACAGCCACCACAAATGGTAATGCCTTAAGCTCTGATGGACGCCATAACGGTGATTGCGCAAAGTGTTGCTCAACAACGTCAGCAGCCACATGCCCCACCACCAACGCACTCGGACTTGTCTACAAGTGGATGCGAAGGAGTGGTGGCGTAGCAAAACTGACACCGTCGATCACTTGGATCAAACTTTAGAATGAGATCAAGAGGTATTTCGTGCCGATATTAGGATCTTCAGAGCATGACTTTGGATGCATGGCAGAAATGTAGAATTAGGCCATGATACTAGAAAATAAGTTACGATTTTGCCTCTAAGTCACAATCTTAGACACAGGTGATGATTTGAACATAAGGCAATGATCATGAACATAGGTACTGATCTCGGTTATAAGCGATGATTCTGAACATAAGTCACGATCTTAGACTTAAGTAACGATCTTGATTACGAGTTTAGGCATAAGTACGGAATTAGTAATAAGTGTTGAATTTGTACAAATTATGATTTGGAAATAAGACGCGATCTTAGAAGTAAGAATGATGATGCCAAGAACGATCCTAGAGATAAGTTATGATTCTAAATTATAGGGGGCCAACGGTTTTGGACGCATGTACATCTAAGATACCCCATGCAATTCTCCCTTATCTAAGGATGATCACAACTCTCTAAGCCGTGATCTTAGTAACCCTAGGTGAACATTATATAATTGATTCGAATGAATTACGATGTTAGTCAGAACATCCTAGTACAAACCTTAGATCAATATTACCGGGTCAGGCAGTAACTCGGGCTACCTTACCATAATTGCAACCTAGTACTTGACGCCACTAGGGTAAATTAGAGAAGGTCCATATTCTTACCTGGACGGTAATACCATAGTAGGATTAGGACTAAATTGGGACCATAGCTACTAAGAAATGAATTGTAATAGTGGAGTAAATACTAAGGGATGATTTATAGTAGCATGATAGTAATTAAGCAACGATTTATAAGCATTATGATCAGTAGAGTTAGTGAAAGATATTGTTAACAGAGTTTATAGTTTACAATTAAAATGCCCAATTTAGAATTACCAAAATAGGCTGATCATGTTAGTCTTATTAGCGATATTGATCGGCAGTGACATACGAGAACCTACTATATTATGCACCTTGGAACGATAAAGTGTCACAAAATCTTTAGCTAAGTGATGAACCCCTATAAACATAGAGTTACTTGGCTTGAGTCGAGTAGGCTTGAAATTGCAAGGAAGCAAGCATGAACAAGTAATAATTGCTGTTCAGGTGAGATTAACTGAATTAGAATTAGCGGTTAAAATAACTCAGTAAAAGTGCGATGGATTAGTGTGGCACACAGAAGTACGGTAAATGAGAATACCTTAAGACGAATAATATTGAGTTGCCATGCTAGGATTGAAGTGTCTCAGCTAAAGATGTTATCATGAGAAGACGAACATTAGACCTATAAGTTACGGTACTTAGAAAGATTTATCCCTGACTGTAAGAGTGGATTATAGAAATTATACGAAGTATGGATAAATATGTTTCAAGCGGTTAAATATTTATACATGAGCACGTACACCAAGATATACCCTATATTTCAAATATTTTTCAATTTTTCCAAGTATTTTAACTAGTTTGCTTATTTATAGTCTGCTACCTTAACAATGTTGTATCTTCTTCCGTATTCGTATTCCAACCTGATGGAATTTCAACTACTACTGACAAACTCTGAAAAAAATAGATACATTTTAAAATGTTGATGATTTGAAGAGCAATATGTCTATATATTTCTTATATTATTTCATAAATTTTTGTTTAGCTAAGTTTATTTTGTTAAAATAATTTGAGTTGTCGACTATTGATATTGCAAGCATTTTATTTTTGGAATTATCAACCGCTTGCCATGAAGTTACCAAATTTTGCGAAACAAAAAGCAGTTTCAAAACATACATTTTTTTTTTGAGAAAGAGATATACTATTTCCAAATTGTTTTATAAAACGTTACGTCATTGAGTTTCAAATGGTTTTAAGGCGATCTTACCTGTAACACTTTTGTGAGTAGATTATGCCCATATTTTGTTTTCTTGTTTGAGACATTCTTGCGAACAAGTTATTCATTCCTTCTATAAGAGGTCACGCGAAACGCCACTTGCGAAAACGATTTTATAATACTTTAGCTCAAAAACAAAAAAAAATTTGGGAACTGTGTAAATAATTAAAGCTATGTTTTGAATTATAGCCACATGAGCTATATTTTATTTAGAAGCATGTCCATGCATACATTTCGTATACTAGGCTTATAACGGTATCTCTGAGAAATTAAGAGCATGATCATAGAGCTAGTTGGTAAGTATATAAGAACTGCTTTTGAAGACTTAGTTGTGTTGAGGAGGGGTAACAGTTCCGTAATGGCATGCACAAAGAATGTTAGTATGGTTAAGTATCTAAGTGATAAATCTTATGTGATAAGTTTACGAATCTGGTATTGTAGATTGCAATAAGTCGAGTGATACACGTCAAGTGGTATAAGTGGAAGTTTGTAAGCACTAATTATCGAGGACTAAGTAAGGATTGAATCTCATAAGGACGAGATCACCTTGAAAGATTTTAATATTGACTAAATTAAATCGTACTAGAGTACAACGTATTTCGAAAAATACATATGGCTTCAGGGATGAGTCTTTTGAGCAAGGCGTTAAGCTAAGGATTGTAATACACTTAAGAACTGATTTTAGAGGGTTGGTCAGGATGGCAAATATAAGTTCGATATAGACCGACAATTAAGTCATGATGCGTGTATATTGACGTTACCCTTAAGGTTGATTCGAGGACTATACAAGAATAGGTTACGATCTATCAGACGGAGGACAATGGATTTAAAGAGTACATTGTGTGCTTACACACTGAATGATTTGAGAACTTAGTCCTGTACCGAGGAAGTGAAATGGGTACCATATCGGAATACGCAAGGGATACTAATTTCGGTCATGACTTAAGTAAATAATTTATGAAGGGCTATACTAAGTCATTAATTTCGTAACGCACAAGTTTCGAGGACGAAACTTTTTGTAAGGGGGTGGAATGTTACGCCCCGCACCCTCCGTAGAGTAAATTAAGGATAAAAGAGGATTAAATGGGATTGATGATCATAAATATTAATGAATAAAGAATTAAGTAATAGAATTAATTGGAATTAATTGAGAGGATTAAATTTTTAGAATTAATTACTATTTAATTGAATATTAGAAATTTATCCTTTAAGATAAATAAGGTAATAGGATATGATTTAGAAACTTCAAATTCCACCCTTCCCATATCAAAACTGACAAAGCGTCAGTTTCTCTCCTTTATCAGAAAAGAAACCGACGTCATTCTCCACTTCCTCTCCCATAGGCGATTCTTCTTCTTCAACCCTAGGCAAAGGATTTTTCAAGATCTGCAGTCCAATCTTCTTTCGTTCTTCGTTTCTTCTTCAAGTAATCACAGGCAAGTAATCTACCTATAAGTTCTTACGATTTGCGAAAGAAAAAGGCCTATTTTTGATACCAAATTTGGATCACCATGCAGTAGCTTCTTTCCGTGAATCTATATGTGACTTATGCGTTTTGGTTTTGAGATTTGGCCATCATATGTTGAAAAACCTTCGTTGTTGTTGTTGAATTTGTGAAATCCTGCAAATCCCAATCCCTTGAACCCTACTTTATTGCTATTTGCGGTTGAAGGGAGGGAGAGTGAAAAGATGAGATTTTCGGGTTTGATTTGATGGATTCTTGGAGTGTTAGGCTTGAATCCTTGATTTGTATGCTAAAGGTGTTGATTTTGGTGAATTAAGCATGGATTGATAGGGGGAATAGGCTTGGAATGGTTTGGAAGGAAGTTGGGATCGAATTGGGGGTTATTTCTGCAGTTTCTGCAAAAATTGAAGGATGAAGATTCTGGGAGCGATGACGTCAATCGATCAACATCAGGGTATAACGTACGTCGATCGATCGACGTGTAGTAATTGAGGGTATGACGTGAGGGTATGACGTGTAGTAAGTGAGGGTATGACGTGAGGGTATGACGTGTAGTAAGTGAGGGTATGACGTGTAGTAAGTGAGGGTATGACGTGTAGTAAGTGAGGGTAGTAAGTGAGGGTATGACGTGTAGTAAGTGAGGGTATGACGTGTAGTAAGTGAGGGTATGACGTGTAGTAAGTGAGGGTATGACGTGTAGTAAGGGAGGGTATGACGTGAGGGTATGACGTGTAGTAAGTGAGGGTATGATGTGAGGGGTATGACGTGTAGTAAGTGAGGGTATGACGTGTAGTAAGTGAGGGTACGATGTGAGGGTATGACGTGTAGTAAGTGAGGGTATGACGTACTTCGATCGATCGACGTATAGTGAGTGAGAGGCTGACGTGCCTCAGAAGGACGTAGATCGATCGACGTAGGTTGAGTGAGAGATCGACGTGCCTCAGATGGACATCGATCGATCGACGTCAGGGTATGACGTACGTCGATCGATCGACGTCAGGGTATGACGTCAACCAGTTTTGTGGGAAAGTAAGGGAAGAAAGAGGGAAGCTAAGGGACCCTTTGGGTGACCTTAGGGACTCCTTAGGACCTGATTGAGGTGAGTCTAAGTCTTGGGAACATGACTTAAGATGATGAATCAAATGTGGTGATTTCGTGAGGGATCCGCTTCGGGTTTCAACGTGAATGACCTAAGGGGTTAGGAATGAATGTAAGAGGCTTTCCAGAGTTCAAGAAAAGGAAGTGTGAGGGTTTCTACCCTATCCTTTGGGTTCTAGAATGAAGGTTAGGGATGTTGTCTTGTCGGAAAGAATATGCTCTGGTGTACGAACGAGGTGAATCTTGTGTGACTGATTGATACCGAATGTGAATTGAGTGTATGTGAACGAAGAATGTGATTGAAATGAGGAGTCTTGCATCATGGCACTTGCATTGCATATTGTTTTGAAAAGAGCTGTGTTTCGGCACAGGTTTGCGAAGGTGACCTGTAATGTTAACCGGGATGGAAATATAAGCCGAGGTGCATTACAGGGCACAAAGTGTCTGTAACGTTAACCGGGATGGAAATATAAGCCGGGGTGCGTTACAGGGTATAAAGTTCTCTGCAATGTTAATCGGGATGGAAATATAAGTCGAGGTGCATTGCAGGGTATAAAGTTGTATGTGATGTTAATCGGGATGGAAATATAAGCCGAGGTGCATCACAGGGTATAAAGTTGTCTGTAACGTTAACCGGGATGGAAATATAAGCCGGGGTGCGTTACAGGGTATAAAGTTACGAGACCGGACATTGTGACATGCATTGCACTGTTTTGAAAAGAAATTGCTCATGCATTTGTGACTGTGTAGTGTAGTGCATATTTTGTCGTGCATCACGTGAGTCAGTTGTGATGTTTGTTATGTGACTTGAATGATCGTTAATTGTTAATGGATAAGAATTACTGTTTTATGTTCTTGTGTTGTTAAATATAAACTCTTGAAAGTATACAAGACATGTGCCCCATTACCCCTTGAATTATATACTACTTATGTCTTGCCATGTGTTGATCTCGTATGTCTTATAAGCGGGTTACTTGCTAGCGTTTTTCGCTAAGGGTACTACCTTTGTGATTGCAGATGAGCCTAGCTACGACATGATATTCATAGAAGACGATGGCGAGTGGGCTGAATGGGATATATAGAGACATGTTGGGAGCTAGTTGAGACAGTTGTTATTAAGTCCAGTTCTTTTATACACTTGAGGATTAGTTTGTTATTTTCTTTGAAATTTTATTATCATTTGATGTATGGAATTGATGATGGAGATTCATTAGATACATGTTTCCGCACTTATTTCTCTTACGTCATCGATGATGTGTATTCGAGAGATGAGACGTCTTGTAGTCTTCTCAGTAAGCTACGACGGGTGTACCGGTTCGGATTCCGCTGTCTGGGTCGGGGCGCTACAGGTGGTATCAGAGCCTAGGCTTCAGATCTACCTCGGAGACCTAGGTTATGTCATATAGAGTCTTAAGCTATGATTTTGACCGTAAGTTGATCCATAGGTCTAAGTATATGATCTTAGACATAAGTTTGATTTGGCTGGGTGTGTGCGAGAGCGATAAGAATTTAATTAATCAACTTTATTACTCTTTTAGTTTATGAGTTCCGTCCTGTACAACGCATATGGGCTTTCAGGATTCTCCTTGGAATTACTGAATGCTAATAAGCGTTGATTGTACAGACAATACCTCCCAGAAGAGAAAACCAGGGAAATGGTGGCAATGGAAATGAGAACCCACAGCCACCACAAATGGTAATGCCTTAAGCTCTGATGGACGCCATAACGGTGATTGCGCAAAGTGTTGCTCAACAACGTCAGCAGCCACATGCCCCACCACCAACGCACTCGGACTTGTCTACAAGTGGATGCGAAGGAGTGGTGGCGTAGCAAAACTGACACCGTCGATCACTTGGATCAAACTTTAGAATGAGATCAAGAGGTATTTCGTGCCGATATTAGGATCTTCAGAGCATGACTTTGGATGCATGGCAGAAATGTAGAATTAGGCCATGATACTAGAAAATAAGTTACGATTTTGCCTCTAAGTCACAATCTTAGACACAGGTGATGATTTGAACATAAGGCAATGATCATGAACATAGGTACTGATCTCGGTTATAAGCGATGATTCTGAACATAAGTCACGATCTTAGACTTAAGTAACGATCTTGATTACGAGTTTAGGCATAAGTACGGAATTAGTAATAAGTGTTGAATTTGTACAAATTATGATTTAGAAATAAGACGCGATCTTAGAAGTAAGAATGATGATGCCAAGAACGATCCTAGAGATAAGTTATGATTCTAAATTATAGGGGGCCAACGGTTTTGGACGCATGTACATCTAAGATACCCCATGCAATTCTCCCTTATCTAAGGATGATCACAACTCTCTAAGCCGTGATCTTAGTAACCCTAGGTGAACATTATATAATTGATTCGAATGAATTACGATGTTAGTCAGAACATCCTAGTACAAACCTTAGATCAATATTACCGGGTCAGGCAGTAACTCGGGCTACCTTACCATAATTGCAACCTAGTACTTGACGCCACTAGGGTAAATTAGAGAAGGTCCATATTCTTACCTGGACGGTAATACCATAGTAGGATTAGGACTAAATTGGGACCATAGCTACTAAGAAATGAATTGTAATAGTGGAGTAAATACTAAGGGATGATTTATAGTAGCATGATAGTAATTAAGCAACGATTTATAAGCATTATGATCAGTAGAGTTAGTGAAAGATATTGTTAACAGAGTTTATAGTTTACAATTAAAATGCCCAATTTAGAATTACCAAAATAGGCTGATCATGTTAGTCTTATTAGCGATATTGATCGGCAGTGACATACGAGAACCTACTATATTATGCACCTTGGAACGATAAAGTGTCACAAAATCTTTAGCTAAGTGATGAACCCCTATAAACATAGAGTTACTTGGCTTGAGTCGAGTAGGCTTGAAATTGCAAGGAAGCAAGCATGAACAAGTAATAATTGCTGTTCAGGTGAGATTAACTGAATTAGAATTAGCGGTTAAAATAACTCAGTAAAAGTGCGATGGATTAGTGTGGCACACAGAAGTACGGTAAATGAGAATACCTTAAGACGAATAATATTGAGTTGCCATGCTAGGATTGAAGTGTCTCAGCTAAAGATGTTATCATGAGAAGACGAACATTAGACCTATAAGTTACGGTACTTAGAAAGATTTATCCCTGACTGTAAGAGTGGATTATAGAAATTATACGAAGTATGGATAAATATATTTCAAGCGGTTAAATATTTATACATGAGCACGTACACCAAGATATACCCTATATTTCAAATATTTTTCAATTTTTCCAAGTATTTTAACTAGTTTGCTTATTTATAGTCTGCTACCTTAACAATGTTGTATCTTCTTCCGTATTCGTATTCCAACCTGATGGAATTTCAACTACTACTGACAAACTCTGAAAAAAATAGATACATTTTAAAATGTTGATGATTTGAAGAGCAATATGTCTATATATTTCTTATATTATTTCATAAATTTTTGTTTAGCTAAGTTTATTTTGTTAAAATAATTTGAGTTGTCGACTATTGATATTGCAAGCATTTTATTTTTGGAATTATCAACCGCTTGCCATGAAGTTACCAAATTTTGCGAAACAAAAAGCAGTTTCAAAACATACATTTTTTTTGAGAAAGAGATATACTATTTCCAAATTGTTTTATAAAACGTTACGTCATTGAGTTTCAAATGGTTTTAAGGCGATCTTACCTGTAACACTTTTGTGAGTAGATTATGCCCATATTTTGTTTTCTTGTTTGAGACATTCTTGCGAACAAGTTATTCATTCCTTCTATAAGAGGTCACGCGAAACGCCACTTGCGAAAACGATTTTATAATACTTTAGCTCAAAAACAAAAAAAAATTTTGGGAACTGTGTAAATAATTAAAGCTATGTTTTGAATTATAGCCACATGAGCTATATTTTATTTAGAAGCATGTCCATGCATACATTTCGTATACTAGGCTTATAACGGTATCTCTGAGAAATTAAGAGCATGATCATAGAGCTAGTTGGTAAGTATATAAGAACTGCTTTTGAAGACTTAGTTGTGTTGAGGAGGGGTAACAGTTCCGTAAT
>AP025064.1:7699257-7714156 GCA_036186865.1 Eustoma russellianum | reverse complement strand
AATGTTAGTATGGTTAAGTATCTAAGTGATAAATCTTATGTGATAAGTTTACGAATCTGGTATTGTAGATTGCAATAAGTCGAGTGATACACGTCAAGTGGTATAAGTGGAAGTTTGTAAGCACTAATTATCGAGGACTAAGTAAGGATTGAATCTCATAAGGACGAGATCACCTTGAAAGATTTTAATATTGACTAAATTAAATCGTACTAGAGTACAACGTATTTCGAAAAATACATATGGCTTCAGGGATGAGTCTTTTGAGCAAGGCGTTAAGCTAAGGATTGTAATACACTTAAGAACTGATTTTAGAGGGTTGGTCAGGATGGCAAATATAAGTTCGATATAGACCGACAATTAAGTCATGATGCGTGTATATTGACGTTACCCTTAAGGTTGATTCGAGGACTATACAAGAATAGGTTACGATCTATCAGACGGAGGACAATGGATTTAAAGAGTACATTGTGTGCTTACACACTGAATGATTTGAGAACTTAGTCCTGTACCGAGGAAGTGAAATGGGTACCATATCGGAATACGCAAGGGATACTAATTTCGGTCATGACTTAAGTAAATAATTTATGAAGGGCTATACTAAGTCATTAATTTCGTAACGCACAAGTTTCGAGGACGAAACTTTTTGTAAGGGGGTGGAATGTTACGCCCCGCACCCTCCGTAGAGTAAATTAAGGATAAAAGAGGATTAAATGGGATTGATGATCATAAATATTAATGAATAAAGAATTAAGTAATAGAATTAATTGGAATTAATTGAGAGGATTAAATTTTTAGAATTAATTACTATTTAATTGAATATTAGAAATTTATCCTTTAAGATAAATAAGGTAATAGGATATGATTTAGAAACTTCAAATTCCACCCTTCCCATATCAAAACTGACAAAGCGTCAGTTTCTCTCCTTTATCAGAAAAGAAACCGACGTCATTCTCCACTTCCTCTCCCATAGGCGATTCTTCTTCTTCAACCCTAGGCAAAGGATTTTTCAAGATCTGCAGTCCAATCTTCTTCCGTTCTTCGTTTCTTCTTCAAGTAATCACAGGCAAGTAATCTACCTATAAGTTCTTACGATTTGCGAAAGAAAAAGGCCTATTTTTGATACCAAATTTGGATCACCATGCAGTAGCTTCTTTCCGTGAATCTATATGTGACTTATGCGTTTTGGTTTTGAGATTTGGCCATCATATGTTGAAAAACCTTCGTTGTTGTTGTTGAATTTGTGAATCCTGCAAATCCCAATCCCTTGAACCCTACTTTATTGCTATTTGCGGTTGAAGGGAGGGGAGAGTGAAAAGATGAGATTTTCGGGTTTGATTTGATGGATTCTTGGAGTGTTAGGCTTGAATCCTTGATTTGTATGCTAAAGGTGTTGATTTTGGTGAATTAAGCATGGATTGATAGGGGGAATAGGCTTGGAATGGTTTGGAAAGAAGTTGGGATCGAATTGGGGGTTATTTCTGCAGTTTCTGCAAAAATTGAAGGATGAAGATTCTGGGAGCGATGACGTCGATCGATCAACGTCAGGGTATAACGTACGTCGATCGATCGACGTGTAGTAATTGAGGGTATGACGTGAGGGTATGACGTGTAGTAAGTGAGGGTATGACGTGTAGTAAGTGAGGGTATGACGTGTAGTAAGTGAGGGTAGTAAGTGAGGGTATGACGTGTAGTAAGTGAGGGTATGACGTGTAGTAAGTGAGGGTATGACGTGTAGTAAGTGAGGGTATGATGTGAGGGTATGACGTGTAGTAAGTGAGGGTATGATGTGAGGGTATGACGTGTAGTAAGTGAGGGTATGACGTGTAGTAAGTGAGGGTACGATGTGAGGGTATGACGTGTAGTAAGTGAGGGTATGACGTACTTCGATCGATCGACGTATAGTGAGTGAGAGGCTGACGTGCCTCAGAAGGACGTAGATCGATCGACGTAGGTTGAGTGAGAGATCGACGTGCCTCAGATGGACATCGATCGATCGACGTCAGGGTATGACGTACGTCGATCGATCGACGTCAGGGTATGACGTCAACCAGTTTTGTGGAAAAGTAAGGGAAGAAAGAGGGAAGCTAAGGGACCCTTTGGGTGACCTTAGGGACTCCTTAGGACCTGATTGAGGTGAGTCTAAGTCTTGGGAACATGACTTAAGATGATGAATCAAATGTGGTGATTTCGTGAGGGATCCGCTTCGGGTTTCAACGTGAATGACCTAAGGGGTTAGGAATGAATGTAAGAGGCTTTCCAGAGTTCAAGAAAAGGAAGTGTGAGGGTTTCTACCCTATCCTTTGGGTTCTAGAATGAAGGTTAGGGATGTTGTCTTGTCGGAAAGAATATGCTCTGGTGTACGAACGAGGTGAATCTTGTGTGACTGATTGATACCGAATGTGAATTGAGTGTATGTGAACGAAGAATGTGATTGAAATGAGGAGTCTTGCATCATGGCACTTGCATTGCATATTGTTTTGAAAAGAGCTGTGTTTCGGCACAGGTTTGCGAAGGTGACCTGTAATGTTAACCGGGATGGAAATATAAGCCGAGGTGCATTACAGGGCACAAAGTGTCTGTAACGTTAACCGGGATGGAAATATAAGCCGGGGTGCGTTACAGGGTATAAAGTTCTCTGCAATGTTAATCGGGATGGAAATATAAGTCGAGGTGCATTGCAGGGTATAAAGTTGTCTGTGATGTTAATCGGGATGGAAATATAAGCCGAGGTGCATCACAGGGTATAAAGTTGTCTGTAACGTTAACCGGGATGGAAATATAAGCCGGGGTGCGTTACAGGGTATAAAGTTACGAGACCGGACATTGTGACATGCATTGTGTTGGACCGTGCACCTGCAATAAACACCACTAGAGGGGAGGGTGAATAGTGGTTAGCGGAAATTACACTACAACCCTTTGTTAAAATCCTCTTGAAAACAGAATCTGAGACCACCTCAGATTCAGAACCCGTTTTCCAAAATTCACAAATAATTGTACACAACTCCAAAAATTATGAAACTTTCCAGAATTGAACTTCAATGAGTAAACAAGACTCTGTTCAAAAATCAGACAAAAATAAGATCGTTTGACCCTTCAAACAAATAAAAAGATTCAGATGGTCAATCTTGACAGAATTGGACAGAATGTTGCTGATTTTGCAAACAGTGTTTCTCTTTGAATACTCAACCAAAAAGGTTGATCTTTATATCAAAACACTCCTTAGGATGTTTAGATAAAGTTTCCAAAAGGCCCTGACCTTAAACAATTCTTGAAAAATACAGAATTTAAGTTTTCTCAAAACTGGTCAGATTACAGCCAGATTGGAGCAGTTATCTTGCAAAGACTAAAAGACTAACTTTCCCTTGCTCAAATCAAGTGATTCTTGTTGCAAATGAAAGCTAACAGTCTGAAGTATAACTCCACAAAAAATCACGAATTTTGAAAATGTTTAGCTATTTTGTCAAATTGTGTGAAGTTGGGTGAAAACTGCACTCAAAAACGGGCAGAAAACAGAAATAAAGAAACAAGAGAAGAACACCGAGGATTTATCCTGGTTCGGTCAATGTGACCTACTCCAGTCCCAAGGAACACCTTTCCTTGGATTTCACTATGAAATGAGCACCTTACAACAAGAGCCAAGCTTGATCCTTGGGTTATACACCAACCCTATTCAAGACTTGGATAATCACCTTCTAAGCAACACTTAGTTGCAAATCCTCTAACACCTATTGATGTAGCCTTATAAAGATGGCTAATCAATCTTACAAATGAAGCTCAAGAGGCTTGTAGCACAACAAAAATATCAAGAACACCTTTGCTACCACAAAATACAACAACAAGAACAAGAAGATGAATATGAAAGCTATAGAATGCTTGTGAGCTTCAAGTGTGTTTCGTCTTCTTCACCAATGCCTCTATTTATAGTGTGATTTGAGCCTTGAAGATAAGAATGCCAATGTGTCATCATCTTCATCATCAACTCCAAATTTCTTCTCATCATTGGTTGGCTGTGTACACTTGGCAAAATAAAACACAATGATTGGTCCACCTTGGCAAAATGATGTTGGCCGATTTTTTCCACCTTGGATAGTCTCATTTATCCTTTGCAAAATGTAGATAATAAGAAGAAGATAATGCACCAAAATAACCTCAACTCCTTGCTTGAGAATAGCCATGTGAGCTTTTACTTTTTTTCAAATCAAAAATTCAGCACCAATTATGTGAAGTAGCCGTTGGCTACAAAGAATTTAACAACAATTCTTTTTGATTTTTCTTAATAAAATAAGAAATGATAATACCACCAAATTATCCCCAAATTCAAGCATCATAATAGGACATGTGAGAGCTCCATTTGACTTTAAAAATCTGCTGAAAATACCCAAGAAAAACAATATAGCCGTTGGCTATTTTTAGTAAACTCCAAGTTGGCAATTTTGCCAACTAGCTCCTTTTTGGTTGGTCCACTTGTCTCCAACTCATAAAATGAATAATGTATCATTCCCAACTGTAAACTCATGTTTTTCAACATATATATATGTGTAGCAACTCAGATTTTTGAAGAAGAAATAAATAGATAACACTTGGTAAGATTATGTCAACGTTTAACACCGAAATTCCCCAATATTTCTTCTTATGTGTCAATAACATTTCCACACCTTTGACACCTTTAATATCTCTGAATATTGATGATAAATGTTCTCTTATAACATATATAAGAGGGTCTTCAAGAAAAAATAGAATGTGACATCTCAAATCGTCACATATCCAGCTATAGTCAATAATATCATCGGTTGAGAGAATAAGATATAAGATCACCATATTATCTTCAAAATAATAATAACACAGCTCCAGAATGAAGATAATAATATGCTCAAGAGATTCCTTGAGTGAAAATACCAAAAGTACCCTTGGGGGTAAAATGACCAAAATACCCCTGGTGTGAGAAAACTCCAGAAATGTCCCGGATGGTCATAAATAATCATGATATCAACTTTGTCATGATAAATAGTATAAGAATATGCTCTTGAAATATTTCCACCATATCATGTTCCTACAAAACTCAAAATACCAATTTTGCCCTTTTTGGTAAGTTGTAGAAACTTCCAAGGCATGTTAGTCACAAGACAATAATAATCACCAAAAACACATAATAAGCACATAATGAACATGTATAAATCATGTACAAATGAAAACAATCATTTTAACACATTTTAGAAAATTATTTCTAAAAACCCTAGACATCGATCGATCGAAGTGAGGGTTCGATGTACATCGATGTGTACATCGATCGATCGATGTGTCTCAAGTTTAGAGATCGATTTCAACTTTTTCAACTTTTTCAACTTTTAATCACATATAACACCATGTGTGACATTTTTAAGTATTCACCACTTAAAATCATGACTTTGAAAATTATCCAAACATATTTCTCAACATTCTTCCCCTTTTGGATGATTTTCAAAATAACCTAACATGATTTTAATATCACAACTTATAACCAAAAATTTAACCAAATGTTTTCAACTTTTAAAGTAGTATGTTGCTCCCCCTCAACTCATACTCTCCCCCTTAACCTATACTCAACTCATAACCAATTGAAACTTATCATTTCATACCAATGATGACTTACCAACTAAAATCTAAAATCATGTGCTTATTCTATCTCCCCCTTTATTTTGCAAATCATGCAAAAGATAGAACTATATAATGATATCGTAAGTCATCATATCTAACTTGGCACGCAAGTTTTCAAACGTAGCTTGATTAAGGGGTTTGGTAAAGATATCAGCGATTTGGTGATCAGTTCTTATATGGTTTATCACTATGTCCTCATTTTGAACATGATCGCGAAGAAAGTGGTATCGCACCTCAATGTGTTTGGCCTTAGAATGAAGCACCGGATTCCGAGAAAGATTGATTGCACTGGTGCTATCGCAGAAAATTGGAATGTTTTTCATTTTAATGCCAAAATCACTAAGTTGCTGTTTAAGCCAAAGTATTTGGGTTGTACATAAACTCAAAGCGATATACTCGGCTTCAGTGGTAGAAAGAGCTACACTAGCTTGCTTTTTAGAAAACCAAGAGATCAAATTGGTTCCTATGAATTGAAAAGTACCGCTAGTGGATTTTCTATCTAACTTACAACCACCGTAATCAGCATCATTATATGCGTGTAATTCCAACTTAGCGTTTCTATCATACCACAGTCCTAAGTGAGGTGTATGCTTAAGATATCTAAAGATCTTTTTCACGGCATTGTAATGTGATACCTTAGGACAAGATTGAAACCTAGCACACATACATACACTAAACATGATGTCAGGTCTTGATGCAGTTAAGTATAACAGTGATCCAATCATAGACCTATAGAGTGTGTCATCAAAAGGTTTACCATTTTCATCCTTATCAAGTTTGGTACTAACACTCATGGGGATAGTTGTAGGTTTCAACTCTTCAAAACCAAACTTCTTAATCATATCATTGACATACTTAAGTTGGCTAATATGAATTCCTTGAGGGGTTTGTTTAATTTGAAGTCCTAAGAAATAATTCAACTCTCCTACCATTGACATTTCAAACTCCGACTTCATACACTCTTCAAAGTCTTTTACTAAGGTAGGGTTGGTTGAACCAAAGATGATATCGTCAACGTATATTTGAACTATTAACAAATCATTACCTTTTCTTTTTAGGAATAATGTGTTGTCTATAGTTCCCCTTTGATAATTATTTGCAATAAGAAAGTTTGCAAATCTATCATACCAAGCTCTTGGAGCTTGTTTCAAACCATATAAAGCTTTCTTAAGCTTGTAAACATGGTTAGGATTCTTTTGATCTTCGAATCCAGGGGGTTGTTTGACAAACACCTCTTCTTGGATGTATCCATTTAAGAATGCACTCTTGACATCCATTTGGAAGAGCTTAATATTGCTTAGACTTGCAATTGCAAGTAACAATCTAATTGCTTCTAGTCGTGCAACGGGTGCAAAGGTTTCTTCATAATCTATACCTTCTTGTTGATTATATCCTTGTGCGACTAGTCTAGCTTTATTTCTTGTAATGTTTCCTTGTTCGTCCATCTTATTCCTAAACACCCATTTCGTTCCTATTATTGACTTGTTTTCGGGTTTAGGTACTAAGTCCCACACGTTGTTCCTTGTGAATTGATTTAATTCCTCATGCATAGCATCTAACCAAGAGATATCACCTAAGGCTTCCTTTACGTTCTTAGGTTCTAATTGTGAGATTAAGCTATGTCCTTCAAGTTGACTTATATTTCTACGTGTTCTAACCCCAACACTTGGATCCCCAATGATTAATTCTCTAGGATGCCACCAATTCCTAGATTGACTAGGTTCACCCACATCTTGTTCAAATGTTTTATTAGTATGAACATTATCATATGTAATTGGATCATTAGTTACATTATCTTCCAATTGCAAAGTTTCTTCATTTATATCATCTAAGGGTTCATGCATGTCTTGTTCAGGGGGAGTTGGTTCTAGATGATCAAGTACAGGCTCAAGTAATACATCATCATCAAACATATTTTCAACATTTGTTTCTTGTTTATGTTGATGTTTATTACTAACTTCAAAGCATGCATTTTCATTGAATTTCACATGTATGGATTCAATTATTTTTCTAGATGCAGGATTATAACACCTATATGCTCTTGAGTTAGTTGAATACCCAACAAATATGCATTCAATAGACTTTTGTTCAAATTTATCTAGATTATCCTTAGTGTTTAGCATAAAACATTTACATCCAAATACTTAAGCTAATCTATCTTAGGTTGTCTATTGTTTAGCAATTCATAAGGCGTTTTATTTAATTTCTTTCTAATAGTAAGCCTATTTATAATATAGCATGCACAACTAACAGCTTCAGCCCATAAATATTTAGGTACTTTATTTTCACACAGCATTGTCCTAGCAACTTCTTGAATTGTTCTATTTTTACGTTCACAACTCCATTGAGTTGTGGTGTTCTAGGTGGTGAGAATTCATGTTTTATTCCATATAGTTCGCAAAATTTGATTACGTCTTTGTTTTTAAATTCTCCACCTCTATCACATCTAATCTTTTTAACATTTTCTTCATAAATGTTTTCAAGTTGCTTGATAAGGGTTTCGATTGCTAATGGAGCATCGTCTTTGTGTGTTAAGAACAATGTCCATGTGTAGCGTGAGTAATCATCTACTATGACACACACATAGTAGTGTCCACCCAGACTTCTTGTCCTACTTGGACCAAATAAGTCTAAGTGAAGCAATTCTAGTACATGACTAGTACTCACTTCATGTTTCGGTTTTAACGTTTCTTAATGTGTTTCCCTTAATACATGTTTCACACATTTGAAAATTATCTAAGTCTAACTTAGGCATTCCTCTAATTAGATTCTTCTTAGACAATTTCTTAATAGTTGAAATTCCTATATGACCTAATCTTCTATGCCATAAATTTACATCTAAGTCATGTGATATTAGACATTTAACCTTAGCATCTAACATGTTATCTAAGGTAAGAGTATAAATATTTCCATCTCTATTTCCTTTTAATACTATTTCTCCTTTTTCATTTATTATATCACAAGAATTGGGAAGAAAGGAGACATTATAACCACAATCGATAAGTTGAGAAATACTAAGTAGATTATAAGATAGATTGCTTACTAATAACACATTTCGTATTTGAAATGTGTTAGGGTCCCCAATTGTTCCTTTTCCAACAACTTGTCCTTTGTTGTTGTCACCGAATGTTACTTTTCCTCCATTCTTAATATGTTCCAATTCGATGAATAGCTTGGGGTTCCCCGTCATATGCCTCGAACATCCACTATCTAAAAACCATTTGGTTTTCAGATTCTTTGACTTTGCCTCCTTCTTGCATTCCTTGCGTTTATCTTACAATGGAGACAAAGTTTTAGGTACCCTTTATTTGGGTCCTTGAATGTTAGGGGCATTATTCTTGTTTAGATATCCCTTAGGTATCCAAACTTGAACATACCTTTTAGGCACATTTTTAGCATGGTTAAAATAAGAAGGATAAGCATATAGATGATTATTCCTCATAAGTGAAGATGCATTGTTATACATGTTGCGCCGTGGTTGATAATCGTTATAGAATGGCAAGATTTATGATGTATATAAGGCATGTGAATTTGTTTCTTATATGGCGCAGTATAAGTGTGTTCATAGGCATTTCTATAAGACTTATAAGAGTGTTGCCTATACTTAGGTTCATAATAAGTTGTATGCATTTTATTCGGTCTAGATGCATTTGTATACATGTAGGCATAGTTCTAGGTTGTCTAGATGCAAAGTTTGGCCTAGATATATAGTTATGCGTGTGTGTTTTTATGGGTGTATGCTGCATCTTTATCTTTGAATAAGTAGAAGAAGGAGTAGAAGAAGATTTAGCAGAAAAATTTGTTTTTATAACTTTATAAGGTTGTTTCGTAGTTGATGATACAAACTTAGTCTTTTTATCTGATTTGTCATCTTCTTCTTTATATCCCAATCCAGTTTATCATTTCCATACTTTTGTGATGATATAAGTGTATCTAACATATTTGCACCAGATTTAAATTGTTCTATCATTTTTTCTAAGGTAAATTTAGAAGACTTAAGTTGCACTATTTCATTTCATAACTTTCTAACTTAGATTTAACATTTTATTTTCCATTTGTAACTTTTGTTCATCTTTCCTATATGATTCAATTTTATTCTCTAAAGAATCAATAGTATTAGTAGACTCTTGTTTAAGAGATTCTAGTTGATCGGAAAATTCCAAGTTGGACGTCTTCAACTTGTCATTTTCTTCAACTAGTTTCTTCTTTTCTTTAGAGAGCCTCTTACAGTGAGCATGCATTCTTAGGAATTCTTCATACATTTCATCAAATGTCATGTCACTATCAGAATCACTATCACAAGAAGAACATACCCTCGTTGGATACGAAGCAGACTTGAGCTTCTTCAGTTTCGGATTCTGAGTCGGATGAGTCGCTCCATGTGCTCACCTTCATTGCTCGTTTCCCTTTTCTTGCCTTAGACTCCTTTGTCTTTGTCGTTTGAGCCTCCTTGTCCTTGGCTTGTTTATTATTGTTTGTGGTTATTATTATTTTTCTTCGTGGGACAGTCGTATGAAATATGTCCTTTTTGACCGCATTCATAACACTTTAATTCTTTATTATACCATTTGTTTGTGTTATTCTTCCTAGGTTGAGAAGAAGAAGAAGAATTACGTTGTCTATTCCTGTTTGGACGTTTGAAAAACTTTCTAAGTTTTCTAGCGATCAATATCAAGTCATCATCTAATTCAGTATCACTATTGCTATCATCGTTACTAGCATGTGTTTCGGTTGTTTTGAAAGCTATAGACTTACCGGATGACTTAGACGATTCAGACTTTCGTTGGTTTAATTTTACCTCGTAGACTTTAAGAGACCCGATCAATTCATCCATCTTAATGATTGACTTTGTCTCCTCGATTGCAGTCACCTTTGGATCCCATTCAGCAGGGAGGCTTCTTAGCACCTTTTGAAACCTTTTCATTGTTCGAAAATGACTTCCCTAAAGCTTCAAGGGCATTGAAAATATTAGTAATCCTCAAATCCATAGATGTTATGGATTCGTTTGGCAACATTTTGAAAGTCTCTAATTCAGTCATAAGCATGTTAATTTTGGATTCTTTAACACCACTAGTACCTTCATGCTTTAATACTAGTGATTTCCACATGTCGTGTGCGCTTATGCAATTAGACACATAACCTGCTTCAGAAGTTGTAAGTCCATTTAAAAGTAATTGCATAGCTTAGCATTCATGGACATTTTCTTTTTATCATCCGATGACCATTCACTTTTATATTTTTCAACCTCTTGAGTTACTCCACTACTTGTATAACTTTCGTTGGAATGTACGGCCTATCTTCAACTATAACCATAAATCGATGTCTATAGCCATTAAGAATAGCCTCATTATTAGTTTCCAATGAACAAAATTATTGCCATCAAAAAGAGGAGGGCGTTGTGTAGACATACCTTCCAACTCACCTTTGTGAGAAACAATAGCCATAGTATGTACCTTGGATTTGAGACAAGCAGTATATAAAGAATTGTTGTTTCTTGGCCTTGTATTGTACGTACGGTGTTGAATCTTGCTTCTTTTGAGTGGTGTTAACCTGGCTCTGATACCAAATCTTGGACCGTGCACCTGCAATAAACACCACTAGAGGGGGGTGAATAGTGGTTAGCGGAAATTACACTACAACCCTTTGTTAAAATCCCCTTGAAAACAGAATCTGAGACCACCTCAGATTCAGAACCCGTTTTTTCCAAAATTCACAAATAATTGTACACAACTCCAAAAATTATGAAACTTTCCAGAATTGAACTTCAATGAGTAAACAAGACTCTGTTCAAAAATCAGACAAAAATAAGATCGTTTGTCCCTTCAAACAAATAAAAAGATTCAGATGGTCAATCTTGACAGAATTGGACAGAATGTTGCTGATTTTGCAAACAGTGTTTCTCTTTGAATACTCAACCAAAAAGGTTGATCTTTATATCAAAACACTCCTTAGGATGTTTAGATAAAGTTTCCAAAAGGCACTGACCTTAAACAATTCTTGAAAAATACAGAATTTAAGTTTTCTCAAAACTGGTCAGATTACAGCCAGATTGGAGCAGTTATCTTGCAAAGACTAAAAGACTAACTTTCCCTTGCTCAAATCAAGTGATTCTTGTTGCAAATGAAAGCTAACAGTCTGAAGTATAACTCCACAAAAAATCACGAATTTTGAAAATGTTTAGCTATTTTGTCAAATTGTGTGAAGTTGGGTGAAAACTGCACTCAAAAACGGGCAGAAAACAGAAATAAAGAAACAAGAGAAGAACACCGAGGATTTATCCTGGTTCGGTCAATGTGACCTACTCCAGTCCCAAGGAACACCTTTCCTTGGATTTCACTATGAAATGAGCACCTTACAACAAGAGCCAAGCTTGATCCTTGGGTTATACACCAACCCTATTCAAGACTTGGATAATCACCTTCTAAGCAACACTTAGTTGCAAATCCTCTAACACCTATTGATGTAGCCTTATAAAGATGGCTAATCAATCTTACAAATGAAGCTCAAGAGGCTTGTAGCACAACAAAAATATCAAGAACACCTTTGCTACCAACAAAATACAACAACAAGAACAAGAAGATGAATATGAAAGCTATAGAATGCTTGTGAGCTTCAAGTGTGTTTCGTCTTCTTCACCAATGCCTCTATTTATAGTGTGATTTGAGCCTTGAAGATAAGAATGCCAATGTGTCATCATCTTCATCATCAACTCCAAATTTCTTCTCATCATTGGTTGGCTGTGTACACTTGGCAAAATAAAACACAATGATTGGTCCACCTTGGCAAAATGATGTTGGCCGATTTTTCCACCTTGGATAGTCTCATTTATCCTTTGCAAAATGTAGATAATAAGAAGAAGATAATGCACCAAAATAACCTCAACTCCTTGCTTGAGAATAGCCATGTGAGCTTTTACTTTTTTTCAAATCAAAAATTCAGCACCAATTATGTGAAGTAGCCGTTGGCTACAAAGAATTTAACAACAATTCTTTTTGATTTTTCTTAATAAAATAAGAAATGATAATACCACCAAATTATCCCCAAATTCAAGCATCATAATGGGACATGTGAGAGCTCCATTTGACTTTAAAAATCTGCTGAAAATACCCAAGAAAAAACAATATAGCCGTTGGCTATTTTTAGTAAACTCCAAGTTGGCAATTTTGCCAACTAGCTCCTTTTTGGTTGGTCCACTTGTCTCCAACTCATAAAATGAATAATGTATCATTCCCAACTGTAAACTCATGTTTTTCAACATATATATATGTGTAGCAACTCAGATTTTTGAAGAAGAAATAAATAGATAACACTTGGTAAGATTATGTCAACGTGTAACACCGAAATTCCCCAATATTTCTTCTTATGTGTCAATAACATTTCCACACCTTTGACACCTTTAATATCTCTGAATATTGATGATAAATGTTCTCTTATAACATATATAAGAGGGTCTTCAAGAAAAAATAGAATGTGACATCTCAAATCGTCACATATCCAGCTATAGTCAATAATATCATCGGTTGAGAGAATAAGATATAAGATCACCATATTATCTTCAAAATAATAATAACACAGCTCCAGAATGAAGATAATAATATGCTCAAGAGATTCCTTGAGTGAAAATACCAAAAGTACCCTTGGGGTAAAATGACCAAAATACCCCTGGTGTGAGAAAACTCCAGAAATGTCCCGGATGGTCATAAATAATCATGATATCAACTTTGTCATGATAAATAGTATAAGAATATGCTCTTGAAATATTTCCACCATATCATGTTCCTACAAAACTCAAAATACCAATTTTGCCCTTTTTGGTAAGTTGTAGAAACTTCCAAGGCATGTTAGTCACAAGACAATAATAATCACCAAAAACACATAATAAGCACATAATGAACATGTATAAATCATGTACAAATGAAAACAATCATTTTAACACATTTTAGAAAATTATTTCTAAAAACCCTAGACATCGATCGATCGAAGTGAGGGTTCGATGTACATCGATGTGTACATCGATCGATCGATGTGTCTCAAGTTTAGAGATCGATTTCAACTTTTCAACTTTTAATCACATATAACACCATGTGTGACATTTTTAAGTATTCACCACTTAAAATCATGACTTTGAAAATTATCCAAACATATTTCTCAACACATTGCACTGTTTTGAAAAGAAATTTCTCATGCATTTGTGACTGTGTAGTGTAGTGCATATTTTGTCATGCATCACGTGAGTCAGTTGTGATGTTTGTTATGTGACTTGAATGATCGTTAATTGTTAATGGATAAGAATTACTGTTTTATGTTCTTGTGTTGTTAAATATAAACTCTTGAAAGTATACAAGACATGTGCCCCATTACCCCTTGAATTATATACTACTCATGTCTTGCCATGTGTTTATCCCGTATGTCTTATAAGCGGGTTACTTGCTAGCGTTTTTCGCTAAGGGTACTACCTTTGTGATTGCAGATGAGCCTAGCTACGACATGATATTCATAGAAGACGATGGCAAGTGGGCTGAATGGGATATATAGAGACATGTTGGGAGCTAGTTGAGACAGTTGTTATTAAGTCCAGTTCTTTTATACACTTGAGGATTAGTTTGTTATTTCCTTTGAGATTTTATTATCATTTGATGTATGGAATTGATGGTGGAGATTCATTAGATACATGTTTCTGCACTTATTTCTCTTACGTCATCGATGTTGTGTATTCGAGAGATGAGACGTCTTGTAGTCTTCTCAGTAAGCTACGATGGGTGTACCGGTTCGGATTCCGCTGTCTGGGTCGGGGCGCTACAACTATTCTCCTTCCCCACATAAGTCAGCCGCCCCCTTTCATGGAGAGAGAAAGAAAATGTTTCTTGCTTCCAAGGCCGCCGGTTTCGGGAGGAGCACCACCAACCCGATCAACCCTTCAAACGCGTATCAATTACCAAGTAGGTGCCCCCTTAACATCCGTTGAATAAAACAAACAAAAGTCTTTAATTTCTCTATGAAAACGAGATCGTGCATTAGTATTTGTGGTTGTATAGATGCTTGATTATTAGATTATATGTATATGTGATGAATTGTATGTCCGTATATATGATCGTATATGTATATATATGTATGATGCTATTTTTCGTATGAAAACTCGAAAAAGATTTGATTTTTGATATGCGTGTGAATACCGGAATCATAGGAAGAAGCGTTTGTGCCGGCGACACGTGGTCGGTGGTGGTGGGCTATGACCACGTGCTGCCGGATGGAGGAATAAGGGTGA
>AP025064.1:7664270-7698344 GCA_036186865.1 Eustoma russellianum | reverse complement strand
TTTATTATTCCATTTGAGGACTTAGCTTAGGGATTTCATTTTTTCGTACTTTATGATGTCGATAGGGGATTTTGACTTGATGTTGACTATATATGATTTTGGGGATTTTACTTTCGATTTAGGGTTTTGAATTGATTTATTTCGCTTCCGCAATCGAATACTCTGTCGTTTTGATAAGTGCATGGATTCGTACAGACGCCTTGTACATCCCTTAGTGGAATACGACGGGCGTACCGATTCTGACCCTAGGGTTCGGGACGGGGCGCTACAGGTGGTATCAGAGCCGAGGCTCTAGATCTACTACGGAAAACGTAGAATTAAGAAATGATCTTAGACGTAAGACATGACTATAGACTTAAGTTTCGATCGTAGATGTAAGTTGATCTTAGACTAAGTTTGATTCTAGACATAAGCTGTTATCTGAGACTAAGTTTGATTCTAGACGTAAGCTATGATCTGAGACTAAGTTTGATCTTAGAATATGTTTGATTTAGACTATGTGATGATCGGACTAGGAGCACGGTTGGTTTTTATTTTTGTTTTTATTTGTCTGCATTTGACTGTTTTCTGTATCTTAAATTTATATATTTTCTAAAATGCCCTGTACAAAAAAAACTGAAATTTCCTTGTCGTAGCAAATACGCCGTCGAGAAGACAACAGTAGGAACGGCAATGGGAACCACTCTGAGAATGGGGCCCCACGGCAGGTTGTGATTCCCCAGACCTTGACCTACGCACTACGGGTCATGGCCCAAGCTGTGGCGCAATAACATCAGCAGCCACAGGCTCCACCACCACCGCATTCGGACTTGAGATTCTTCTGCAAGTGGATGCGGAGGAGTGGCGGCGCAGCACAACTGACATCGCCGATTACTTGGATCTAATTCCAAAATGAGTTCAAGACGTATTACGTGCTGATAATACGATCTTTAGAGCATGGCTCTAGATGCATGGCGGAAATGTAAAATTAGGCCATGATATTAGAAAATAAGTTACGATTTTGCCTATAAGTCACAATCTTAGACATAAGCGATGATTTGAACATAAGCGATGGTCATTAACATAGGTACTGATCTCGGTTATAAGCGATGATCCTGAACATAAGTCATGATCTTAGACATAAGTAACGATCTCGATTAAGAGTTGACTTTAAACATAAGTACTGATTTAGTAATAAGTGTTGATTATGTGCTAATTATGATTTAGAAATAAGACGCGATCTTAGACTAAAAAAATGAATGATGATGCTAAGAACGATCGTAGGAATAAGTTATGATCCTAAACTTAAGAAGGCGATCGGTTTTGAAACATGTATACCTAGGATATCCCATACAATTCTTCCTTATCTGAGGTTAATCATAACTCTTTAAGCCGTGATCTTAGTAAACCTAATCGAATACTATATACTTGATTTGAATGAATTACAATGTTAACCAGAATACCCTGCTACAAACGTTAGTTGACATATTAATGGGTCAGACAGTAACTCGGGCTGCCTTACCATAACTGCAACATGGTACTCGGTACCATTAGGGTAAAGTAAAGCGGGTCCATATCCCTACTTGGACGGTAACATCAAAGCAGGCTTAGGTCGAAGTTGGGACCATAGCTAATAAGAAATGAATTATAGTAGTATAATAAATACGAATAGATGATTTATAGAATGATAGAAACTAAATAGCGATTAGCGTTATAATCAGTAGAGTTTAGTTAAGGATATTGTAAAAAGGAATGTATAGTCTAGGGTTAAGATGTTGAATGTAGGGTAATCAAAATAGGTCGACGATATTAGTCTTATTAGAGGAATTGAACAATAGCGACTTGTGAGAATCGACTATAGTATGTGCCTTGGAATACTATATCATTACAAAATGTGGGCTAAGTGTTGACATCAGAACGTTTGGTTTGAATCTAGTAGGCTTGAATTGAAATAGAGTAAGCATGAACCAGCAGTGGTTGCTTGTTCACGTGAGATTTAACTAGGATAATTAGGGGTTCAAATAGCCAAGTAAAGAAATATAGTGGATCAGTATGGCGCGCGGAAGCATGGTGAATTAGAACACCTTAAGTCGATAAATATTTAGTGTGCCATGCTAGGATTGGACAATTTAAGATAGAGATTTTATCATAGTAAGCGAAGGTTAGACTTATAAGAAACGATACATAGACGGATCGATATTTTTTTGAAAATAAGGATGGATTATAGAAATTATACGAAATATTGGACTATTATTTCTCTAAAAGATAAATATTTTATTTAAGTACGTACGTCGAGTTATACCTATATTTTACAAGGACTTCAAAAGACATTTTATTTTCGAAAATACCTTATCGAGTCTCATTTCTTTATATAGTCTACTAAACTTTACGAGGCTAATTTTTCTGTACTTGTAAAACAGTATAAAAAAAAAATTCAATTCTTTTGACGACCTTGAAAAGGGGAAAATTTTTAAATATTGATGTTCTTGCAAAAAAATGATGTGCTTATATTTATTTTTTACAAAATATTTTAAATTTCCGTTTTTGTTACATCTATTTTTTTTGATAAAATTAATTTAATTTGACGACTATTAATATGGCAAGCATTTTAACCGTTTAAATGTTTTCGAAGTTATTTATCTTCTTGCGATGAACTTTCTTAACTTTTGTGAAGCCAAAAGAAGGGGAAAAAAACCAAAGTAGCTTACAAAATATATACCTGTTTTTGAAAACGGAAGGTACCATATTCAAATCGTTTCATAAAACCTTACATTATTAAGTTTTCAACTGTTTTGGCGTAATTTTACCAAAATGACTTGCGAAAAAGTTATATTATCGTTTTTAAAATGGTCATTTGAGATATCGCGTTGCGAAAACAAATCTAGTATACTTTGAGTTTTGTGTTTACAAAAATTAGAAGGTTCAGTATTTTAAATAGTTAAAGCTATATTCAAAATTAGAGCTACGTAAGCTACTTTCCTTTTAACTTGAAGAAAGATATGTCCATATTTCGTATATTAGGCTGCTGACGATATCTCTGAGAAATTAAGATCATGATCATAGATCTAGTTCGTAAGTATATAAGAACTGATTTTGAAGACTTGGTTGCGTTAAGGAAGGGTAACGCTTACCGTATTGGCATACACAAAGAATGTTAGTATGGTTAATTATTTACTGGATGAATCATATGTGATAAGTTTAAGAATCCGGTATAGTATAAGTGGGAGTTTGTAAGCACTAATTATAGAGAATTAAGTAAGGATTGTACCCTATAAGGACGAGATCATCTTGTGAGATGCTAGTGATGACTAAATTAAATCGTACTAGAGTACAACGTATTCTGGACAAAAAAATACATACAGCTTCAGGGATGAATCTTGCCTATGAACTGATTTTAGAGGGTTGCTCATGATAGCAAATATAAGTACGATATAGACCGACGATTAAGTTATGAAGCCAGTATAATGATGATACCCTTAAGGCTGGTTCGAGAACTATAGAAAGAATAGGTTACGATCTGTCAGGAGAGTACAATGGGTTTAAAGATTACATTGTAAATATACACACTGAATGATTTGAGGACTTAGTCTTGTATCGAGGAAGTGAAATAGGTAACATATCGGAATATGCAAGGGATACTAAGTTCGGTCATGATCTAGGAAACTGAATTATGTAGGATTATACCAAGTTATTGATTACGTAACACACAAGTTTCTAGGACGAAACTTTTTGTAATGGAGAGAGAATGTTATATCCCATTTTTTTAATGAGGGTAAAATAGTCATTGAGGGGTAATTAATTATTAAACCTAATTGGATTAGGAAATTCTTCCTAAACCCTAATCAAATTTCTATTTAATCACGTGAATACTATTCTCCTTCCCCACATAAGTCAGCCGACCCCTTTCATGGAGAGAGAAAGAAAATGTTTCTTGCTTCCAAGGCCGCCGGTTTCGGGAGGAGCACCACCAACCCGATCAACCCTTCAAACGCGTATCAATTACCAAGTATGTGCCCCCTTAACATCCGTTGAATGAAACAAACAAAAGTCTTTAATTTCTCTATGAAAACAAGATCGTGCATTAGTATTTGTGGTTGTGTAGATGCTTGATTATTAGATTATATGTATATGTGATGAATTGTATGTCCGTATATATGATCGTATATGTATATATATGTATGATGCTATTTTCGTATGAAAACTCGAAAAAGATTTGATTTTTGATGTGCGTGTGAATACCGGAATCATAGGAAGAAGCGTTTGTGCCGACGACGCGTGGCCGGTGGTGGGCTATGACCACGTGCTGCCGGACGGAGGTCGCAGGAAGGAGTGTTTGTGCCGGCGGCGCGTGGCCGGTAGTGGTGGGCTATGACCACGTGCTGCCGGATGGAGGAATAAGAGTGAAGGGGGGCTGAGGGGGTGGTGCGGGGCTGGTCAGTGGCGGTGCTGGGGTGGGGGCGTCTGGTTAGGGGGGACTGGATGGGGGTGGGAGTGAAGGAGAGGGGCAGGGGGCTGAGGGAGCGGGTGAGAGAAGCGGGGGGATCGCATGAAAGGAACTAGAATTGTAGGGAAAGAAGGTTTCACGGGAGAGCGCTGAGGGCGCGGGAAGGAAAAAGAAAAAGAAAAAGAAAAAGAAAAAAAGGAAAAGTTTAATAAAAGAAAAAGTAAAAGAAAAAGAAATTGAAAAAGAGTGTTCTGAAGCTAAGGAAAAAAGAATAAGAAAAAGAAAAGGAAAGAGGATAAAGGGAAAGGAATGATTCCGTATCTGATTTCTGTGCATTCATGCATCACGACATTGCATATATGATATGTTCTGTTCTGTTCCGTTATGTTCTGTTAGGATATGCGAGACGTAAGTCGCATATCTAATCTGTTCCGTTCCGTTCCGTTCTGTTAGGACCCGTGGTCATGCATTGCACGATTAGATGAATGTTCTGAGAAGGTAGGTTTATCATGCATCACGTATGTGACATTGCATTTCACGCTCATTCTGCATGATTATGTGCTTGATTGTCTTAAGAAGTTATGACCGATATATGTTGTTTTAAAAAGATATGACCGTTATACGTTGTTTTAAGAAGTTTTGACCGTTATACGTATTTGTGAAAACGTGGACAGTCTATTTTCGTATTACAGTACGTATATGTATTTCACTACTGTCCTAGCATGTATGATCTCACTAGGCCGATGCAGGCAGAGTATCTACTGAGTGACGTTTTTGTCGCTCACACCGTTCGTTTTGTTTTCTTGCAGACGATTCAGGGTATGATTATATATGGGTTGGAGAAGATACAGAGTGGACTCAGTGGGACTCGTAGAGACTATTTGGAGATTGAGGATCAAGAATTGAGGAAGTTTTATTTTATTTATTATTCCATTTGAGGACTTAGCTTAGAGATTTCATTTTTCGTACTTTATGATGTCGATAGGGGATTTTGACTTGATGTTGACTATATATGATTTTGGGGATTTTACTTTCGATTTAGGGTTTTGAATTGATTTATTTCGCTTCCGCAATCGAATACTCTGTCGTTTTGATAAGTGCATGGATTCGTACAGACGCCTTGTACATCCCTTAGTGGAATACGGCGGGCGTACCGGTTCTGACCCTAGGGTTCGGGACGGGGCGCTACATTTATTTTTATCTACGTACTATATTTGCTTATGCGATTATCTACAATAACTTTAGATTAGCGTTGACAACTTATGGCACAAAGTATTAATCCAAACTTTTTTTTTGTGTTTATGTTTGACGTTCGCGGTTAGAAGTATAATCAAATCGAATTTGGGTTGATCCGTCCATCCCGTCAAATCCCCAAATGACCCATGGATTTGTTTTACAAGATTATGCAATTTATGAAAGTAATTAACTCAAGAAATTTATTATTAACACAGTGCTCGAAGATGTTTAGCGGGTAAAAGATTTGGCCTTTGGACCATGTTGAGGGAAAAAGTAAAAACCAAAAAGCAAACGAAGCTCAAAATTTTTTCCTCAGAAAAAAAAATCAAAATTTTAGACAAATCATATTCAAGCTGCCATTCAATCTCCACCGTCTTTAAGTCATAATTTTAACGGTAACTGATCACGATCCTGGTCAATTTGTCTCAACCAATCAAAACCCACCTCCACGTTCTATATAAGCTAACCCACTGATATCAATTCGAACACGATCAAATTTATCAAAAAATCTCTTTCATTTACACTTCAATTCCAACGATGGCACCAAAGGCCGCTGACAAGAAAGTAGCGGAGAAGAAACCCGCAGCCGAGAAGGCTCCGGCAGCCGAGAAAGCACCGGCGGAGAAGAAGCCAAAAGCCGGGAAAAAGCTGCCGAAGGAAGGAGCCGCTGCTGGAGATAAAAAGAAGAGAGTCAAGAAGAGCACTGAGACCTACAAGATCTATATCTTCAAGGTCCTGAAACAAGTCCATCCTGATATCGGTATCTCCAGCAAGGCCATGGGAATCATGAACAGTTTCATCAATGATATCTTCGAGAAACTGGCTCAAGAGGCTTCCAGGCTTGCTCGTTACAATAAGAAGCCGACGATTACTTCTCGGGAGATCCAGACTGCTGTTCGCCTTGTGCTTCCTGGTGAATTGGCCAAGCATGCTGTTTCTGAAGGAACCAAGGCCGTCACCAAATTCACTAGTTCTTAGGGAATTGATTTTTAGGGTTTTCGATTTTTCTTTTCTTTATTATCTGTTAGTATTTTCTTTAGGGTTGAAATTAGGGTTTGTGTTCCGCTCTGTAAAAATCGCCTTGATGTAATCGGTTACTTTTTCTTGATATTAATGAATGCGATCTCGATTTTTCATTATTCTTTTTTGTGGTTTTGTTAATCGTTTATCCGCTATTTTGTTCGTTATATTTTGTTGGTTCTATTTTATGCAAATAAATTATTTATCTCATCAGATCTTTAATTGGGTTTCTTGAATAAAGCAGATATCATTTCGATTTTCAGGCGTATTTTCCGTCAAATGCTGAGTCATAATTCGTCAAAAAGGTGGAAAAATGGTTGAACCGAAACTGAGTCGTAGTTTATTCTAACGTACGCCGTGATTTGTTGCGCCCATGTCATTTTTTTCCTTTTTATTTTATTTTATTTCGAAAGCATTGAACTGAATCATAGTTTTAAGATGTGAGTCACCGCGCGGTCCACAGCGCGACACGTGGCAGCAGGTGGGGGCGGTGAGGGAGTGGGGGTGAGGAGATTTGAACCCTTAAGCGTGAATGTCGGGGCAGCTAAATAGTTACTAAGCGGGCGCATCTTAGAAAACCACTGCAGTAGCAGCTAAAATGCGCATATCTTATCCGTCACGGCATAGTAGGGTTAACCGCCGATGATGTATAGATTGAAACATTCAGTACTGCTTTCACATCTGGAACTGCTTTTTCTGTTAAGAAATTAATTTGAAATTCAGGGGCTTGGAAAAAATGGCGTTGAATACTTGCAGCAAGCGTATGAGTTCATTCTCCTTTAAATCAGAAACTTCTAGAACTTCGTCATCGATTCCAACGCCTGTTTTCTTGAGGTTAGCGAATGAATCTTCGAAGCAGACTTTTCGGATCTCGGCCGAGTCGCCTCCGAAGGCACGGTTTTTAGCTCGACGGCGAGAATCTGTCACCGTTCAGCAGCTGCAACGGCCTTTAAGTAATTTAATTATATGAGTTTTTTTTCCTTCCGATTTGAGGTTATTTGTTGTAAGTTTGGCAGTGATGGTGTGTGTGGGTGTTGTGCTGCAGTGGAATATATGAGTTTGCCAGCGAGTCAGTACTCGGTGTTGGATGGGGAAAGGATAGAGCGAGTAGATGATAATACTTTCAGGTGCTACGTTTACAGGTTCAAGTTCTTTGCTTTTGAGGTTTGTCCTGTTTTGCTGGTTAGAGTAGAGGAGCAGCCTAATGGCTGCTGCATTAAGCTATTGTCTTGCAAGGTAAAGTCTACAGATCTTACACGTGAACTTTTCTGCTTCTGCCTTTTTTTTTTTTATTTTTCTAATAGTTGGATGGTTCTTACATGTAGCTTGAAGGTTCGGCGATTGTGGTTGCGCAGAATGACAAGTTTGATGGTTAGTGTCAATGAATTTCTGGTTAATAGGGTGCATATTTTGTAACTTGAAGTCACTGATGGTAATGATGAAAGCTAATGCCAGGAAGAGACACCTATTAGTTTTTTCATTAGTCTGACAAAACTGTTGAACTTTGTTTATCCTAATTCTGAGCAGTTATGGAAATATAGGACTAATTTGCTGAACTCTGTCAGTTTTAGTGAAGTTTATACCTTCATGCTTGAAAAAGAAAATAAAAATAAAAAGGAACTCCATGATTTGCCATCTTATAGGTCGCAAGACGCATCTTTTCCATGGTTACGAGTTGCCTTCTTCTATGGTTTCCTACATAGTCATAAGTAGTTAGGGTACTACAGAGTAATATTCG
The DNA here is from genome assembly GCA_036186865.1 of Eustoma russellianum. Taxonomy (NCBI): domain Eukaryota; kingdom Viridiplantae; phylum Streptophyta; class Magnoliopsida; order Gentianales; family Gentianaceae; genus Eustoma; species Eustoma russellianum. The sequence continues at coordinate 7,689,927 of AP025064.1, read as the reverse complement.
TTCGACAACGATGTGACATGTTTAGAGCTTTAAGCAGTAAGGAAATTAATAATTAGTTTTACAAGGTACCAGTTATTGTACAGTGAATATTTTGTCTCAGCATTTGGCAGTTGAATCGATGATTATTAAGTTACTGAATGTCGGATTTTGGTTGCCTTAGTTTCTTTTACTATAAAAGTGGATCCTGCGTGTTTACATACACTTGACATATATTCTATGGTTGAGTATTCCTAGTTCTGTGTTGTTTCGTTCCTGAATTTAAGTACGCAAATTTTCAGGAGAGCTTTGACACTGATTTGGTATGGGCATGCAGCTTATATGGAGAATAACGTTTCCTGTGATAGCACCTCAGTTGACTCACCCGTGCAGCAGTTGACTTCAGATGCAGTGATTGAGGTACTCACCATGAATCAACTTCTCATTCTCAAGGGGTAATAAATTCATAGACTTGTATAATTTCATGGTATGCTGTTGAATGCCATCACAGGTTAATATTGAGATCCCTTTTGCTTTTCGAGTGATTCCCGCACAAGCCATTGAATCAACTGGCACCCAAATCCTTGAGCAGATACTAGGGCTCATGCTTCCCCGATTTATGGAACAGGTTTCTGATTAAACTATCAAATATGCACGTCTTTTTCTAATTGACTCGTTTCTGTCAGTTTCGGGTGTCTTATCTGAGGTGTAACATATATGCTTCTTTTGGGTAAAAATAATTGCCAAGGCATCCGCTAATAATTATCCTTTCCCACCCCAACTAGTAGTGGTGGCAGTTAAGAAAATTTGAAAGTACTTTTGTGTGATATATGTCATTTAGTGTTATTGGCCCTTGTGCCTCTCTTGCGGGCCTAGTGCAGGTAGTGTCTTGTCTGAGGCGACCTGCTTGGAAAAGATGTAGCAGGATTTCGAGCTGATATGAGTTCTGCTTCTTTTGCACAGGCCACATAAGTTGTCGGGCAACATTTGCATCATTAAGTCGTAATGTAGTTCTTAGTTTATCATCCACACATGATGCTTATTATGCACTTCTGGTAGCAATCAGGTATGTATATTGGAGTTGGGATAGTAGGCGAGTACTTTTAGGTTTCTGGCGGTTTGAGGGTCATACTTCGGTGACAACCATTTGAGCTTTTTCCTGGAAGGAAGTTGCACCAAGGTCTAGAATAGTTGTCTATACTGGAAGATAGTATCTTGATTAGTTCAGAAAGCACGTGTAGTACGCTTAAAGATTTTAAGGCTAAAAGTTGTAGTCAAGTTTGAAAAAGAAGACGGGCCATGAATTTGCTGAGAACAACAGACATCACACCACAGGTGATGGATTTGCGAAACACTGTTATAAAGCCATGGACCTTGATCTCAAAGGGCCTAAAAGAAGTGCTGGATACTCCAGATGTTCTTCTTCATTGAATTTAATGTCAGCACAGATCAATAATTATCCTGTTTGATATATGCTATCTGCAAGAACTGCATAAAAATGCTGGCGGTGGATTAAATTCTATAATTTTCAGATGAGATTGTGGTAATCAGTAAGCTTGATGACTATCCACATAGTGGAAACATGGTGAGCTAGTCATTTGTCGATTCAAGTTGAGAATATAGTTGGTTGGAAAAGAATTTACGACCATGAGAAGTAGCCTTCTTTCGGCAATAACTATCCATCGATCTGCATATGGGTCAACTGTCGCTCCCAGGAGGATCCAATGAAGTGTATTTAGGACAATATTGAGTGGCATAACTTGTACATTCTTGGTCTTGTTGGGAAGTAAATGCTTTATGGAATCTGGTGGAACAAATCTGTTTTCCGATTCACCCATCCTGTTAAAGTGATAGTGATATTCAAGTGGTACTTCTTAGGCATTTCTGTGAGCAGTTTGGAATATATATTGGTTTTGGCAAAGCAGGAGAGTACAAAACGTATTAGGTATCAATTATGCTTTGAAGCCAAGCTGGTGACTAATTTAGGTTTCTTGGTGGTTCTAGGTTCGTATATTATTGACAGACCTAGTTCTTTTTGCTAAGGAAGGTGTACAATAAGTCTTTACTGTAAGAGAAGGAAGCTTATTTATTTCAAGCAGCAGATGGATATTTATGCTAGTGATGGTAAGGATCAAATTTTACTGAGGTTTGCAAGGATAAAACAAGAATTTGCTGGCATTGGCTTATGGAGTTCATACTAAGATATAAGTATTGTCAGACGGTGTTATAGAAGCGATGGACCTTAATCTTGATGGCGCTAAAGGTACTACTGGGTAATGCCAGATCTTGTGCTTCATTCAACTTAACAATACCATCCCACAATTTGTGCTTATCCTGTTTGATAAGAAGTGGCAAGTTCTGTACAGAATTGTTGGCTGATTGGTATTGCTTTCTCCACTTTGGTTATCATGGATCAAGGGTCTGACTTGCTGCTATGATGGATTTTGGAATATATTGTTTTAAGGCTAAACAATCTTTTGCCTGATAATCCTTCTTGCACTTTGTCTCATAGCTTATGAATGTAGTAATCACGATACTGTCAGCAGACCTTTGAACATAGGAGAGAATGACAACGTATACATTGTAGGGTTGTCTCATCTTTTCTCGCCATAGATATGTAGAAGGTTGGGAACTGCATGTACAAATCATCCTCGCAGAAAAAGAAAAGTAGTGGAAGTTATGTTAATAAACTTGTTCTTTTGGTTATGGAATATAATAATATAGTTGAATGTGATGCCTTGATCAAGCATCGGGAGATGAAGTTCCACTGCTTTGGTGGTTTCTTGCAGTCATCACATACTTTGAACAGAAAATGGGCATGTTTGTATGTGCTATAATTTTATTATTTCAGTTAAAAGGTATCTTATGCTATTTAATATGCAGTACAAGGGTGTTGTCACTTTACTTATTACTACAATGATTCTTGGTGCTCTTGATCTAGGACTCACCGAAACTGTACCCTTCTTTCTTAAGGGTCTGATCCTGATGGTGACATTTGGGTGTTGCTAGATGATGATGAAGGGTGTCCTTGTAGGCTGGGAAGCTTGTTTACAAGGTTAAAGTTGAAGTGTTGACTGCTTGAGATTGTGAATTTACTGAACGAGTAGCGAATTTACCACTGCATCTTTTGTAACTATAACACATCAGTGAAGGATGCTGATTTATAGGAGTTTTGATTGTAAGGAATGAATTTGCGAACAGCCTGTATTCTATATTCTAAAAGGAACCACATAATATGCTAGTGGCCGGGAGACAGGTTTCGTTACAGGTGATATAGTTTGTAAAGGGAGACAGTGTGCAATGGAGATGGAAGATCTATGTAGCCAACCTCATCTAATGGGAACAAAGGCTTAAGAGGGTTGTGTTGTAAAGCACCATAATGGACACAGGAGCAATGCGCCATGTTCTTTGTGATCTGCGGACAAATTTAAGTGTCTGTATACTGTAGTTATTATGTTGGACAAATCAAGGTGTTGATCGTGAAGTGAAATGGAAAAGAAATCCTTTATATTGGTGGTATTCAGGGCTGCAAACGAACCGAATTTGAGCGAACCTATCTGGGCTCGAGTTCGACTCGAATTATTTTCATCAGGATCGAGCTCGAGCTCGAGCTCGAGACGAGCTTTAAATTCAGCTCGAGCTCAAATTAGAAACACTTGAAAAAGGCTCGAGCTTGATTCGTGAGCTTGAATGTGGCTCGCGAGCTTGGCTCGACTAGTGTGAACTCGTTTCTAACTCACGAGCTGAATGGATGCTGGGGATTACATGGTTAGGGATGGACGATGGGGATTAATAAGAGGGAATATATATGGACATATTCGAATCAATTATCGAGTCTACTATCGAGTCTTTGTCGAGCTTACGAACCGAATACTAGGGGTATTTGAAATCAACTCACTAAATATTTCGAGCCAAAAATGTGATTCGAATTCGAATTCGAGCTCGCAAAAATCAAACTCGAGCCAAGCCTTTAACGAGCCAAACCCGAATAGCTTGTTTTGGGCTCGGTTCGTTTGCAGGCCTAGTGGTATTAGGAGAATAGAAAATTGTTCAAACTGTCAATGGAGGTGATCCATTTAATTAGCTTGCACATATTCAAACTCTGAAAATGTTCTATGGAAAGGATTTTTGTTGCTTAAATCCAGTTTCTGTTTATAATTGGTAAATTTTGGCATCATTTTGAGACCATGATCATCATCATTGATAATTTCTGTAGTCAATTCTTGAGTTTCCTTTCTGACCATCTATCTTGCAGCTGGTTAAGGATTATCAATCTTGGGCTACAGGAGACACTTCCAGGCAGCCTCTTGGGACCGGTCAGATTTGAAACTTGGTGGAGGTGACTAGGTAGTGTCAATGCATGCTCTTGGAGAATGGCGACTGCTCAGACTTTGAAATTTTTTTATCTGGAGCAGCATCTTATGTATCTCTGGTGCCATTAGTTTGGTTTAAGTTATTATGTTTACTACATAATTGAACCTCAGCCCTTAGCTGTACATTGTTGTTTTAAAGTTTTTGAGGGTCATCAATAAGCACTTGAAAATACATGTGGGAAGCGATATGGGTATGGTTGCGCTTTTCCTCGATTTAGGAATATGATGAAATAAAGCAAAATGGTTCACTAAATTGGCTTCGCCTTTTATATTATAAAGCAGCAGTTGATTGACACACCTTGACGCATCATTATGGGTTATCGGAAAACCACCTCTGTGTGTTTCTAGCAAATGTATGGTTGCGTACATTTGACCTTCCATACCTCGTCATAGGCAGGAGCCTCTAAGACAATAAAGTAATGTTGTTGTTTTGTATGTGGGAAGCGATAGAGAGGAGGAACCTATAGCCTTGTAACAATTGCTTTCATGTTCTTGAGTCTAGCAGAAGCACTAGGAAAGTAACATGAGTTTATCTAAACTAGAAGGTAGCTGTTTGCTCTAATTTCTAGGATGCAAAAGGTCATAATACTTGATTCCGAGTGCCTCTATCGTCCCATCTTTAAAGAGTTCTGTAAAGATGTAAATCCGGTCGTCCAGCGGCCTCCTAGACGAGAGACCAGAACTTGGTGTCCAAAAAGTGTGCGAGTCGCTCCGGTATAAGAAGCTGACAACATGACTCAAACACACACTATGACGGTTAAGATTAGAATTGGCCATCTTAGATGCAAAGTACTAACGTAGCTACGTAAGCATTTTTTTTCTCGAATTTCTCGCAGTTCAATTTGGATGGTTTACAAGAATTAAGGAATATTGGTTTTCATTATTCTATCAAATGAGACCATAAAAGGGGAAAAAAGTTCAATTTGTTTACAAGAATTAAGGAATAAGGGTTTTCAATATTCTATCAAATGAGACCATAAAAGGGGAAAAAAAGAACAACATTATTTTTTTGGAGGGGAAGAAAATTTGGTTTAAGATGGTGGGGTAATGCAAAAAGTAATGAGCGGTTTTGGAGAAGATGGTGGGATAGCGCATAAATTAATGAGCGTTTCTGGAGAATCCTAGAAGAAATAATTGCTTTCCCAGACCATTGGGATCACCTGACTCTCCTTCACGTGACCGACCACCACGTGGTAGTAGGGGGATGGTGAGGCTGGGTGTGGGTGACCTCTACCAAACTTTACCACCTCTCTTGCTGTCACGTGACAGAGGGTCACGAAGGGGGTGAGTCATTCGGCGGTCAAGGGATCCTTTCCCAGAACCTCTATCTTTGAGGAAATGCTTTAGAATTTAGTGACATGAGAGCGTTGCAGTAATGCTCCTGAGAGAAGTATGAAATAATTATGTTGGTTTAAATTAACACACACACTCTTAATCAAAACTTAACCTTGTTTTCTTAATTTTATTTTTTTAAATTATGTTTTTAATTATACATAAAAAATAACGTTTATAAAAATAATGATTGTGTTTTACAGCGTTTATGGTGAACTAGACCCCTGTATTTTGCGCAGTGTCCGAGGAGAGGTCGGATCGCTTTGTAATTTGATGTATGCAGTCTTACTTTACACTTTGTGTAAGAGACTGTTTCTGCGGTTTGAACCCGTGACCTCAAGGTCAGAAAGCAGCAACCTTACCAGTTGCTTGAAGGCACACCCATGTTTTATATTAACAAAACCGAAGAAATAATTTTATGAAAAATAATGATATTATGTATTTAAATTAATTATCTTATACTGAAAAAAAGGAATTATAAGTATCGAAGTGAGCATTTATATTACTACTGATGTTTGTTGAATCATATTTATTCAATCAAATGATTTATGTGATAACATAGTTCAGCTCAAATGATAAATTAAAATTACGTAGTTATCTTCCAACAGACCAGTCCAATAAACTATAACTATTTAGGAAAAAATGTTAAACAAAATAAGTTATAGTTTGTCATCACAAAAACTTTATATCAGTTATAGTTTGTCATCACAAAAACTTTATATCATCTCTCTCTTATACATTTACTTATCCTGCAAGCATTTCAAAATTACTATTACAGCTGCAACCTTCAGCCTCCTTTCATATAAAACAAATATACAAATCTATGCATTATGGCGTTGGACATGACAAAGTAGAAGTCAGTTTTCTTTCATGGTACATATGCTACCACAATATTGCTCTTTTGATTTAGAGGATTCCGTCTATAGCGGGATATGGAAAGTCAGATATATGTAACCATACTCATGTGTTAGAAACACATAGAGGTTGTTTCTCGATGACCCATAAAAAAAATTGCTTTAAGCTGTGTCGACCAACTGCTACTTCACTATATAAAAAGTACATCCAATTTAGTGAGTCATTTTGCTTTATTCCATCATATTCCAAAGTCAAAGGAGAATGTGTCTTCAACTCTATCGGAAATGGAAATCTCTTTCATGATACATATATTTTAGAAAAAAGAGAAAATGTTAATTATTTGTATGTTAGTACGAAACAACCGTTCATACGCCTGTACGGAATACAGACTTCTTCCTGGTAGAGGTAGGCTTTCATCAAGGGTCCGCTTTGAGCCTATTTCTTTTTGCAGTTGTCCTAAACGAGTTGTCAAAGCCGATCCAAGAGACAGTCCCATGATGTATGATTTTTGCTGACGATGTTGTATTAGTCGCGGAAAGTAGACATAACCTAAGTATGAGACTATAAGAGTGGCGAGGTGCTTTAGAGAGCAAAGACCTAAGGATTAGTCGTTCTAAGACTGAATATCTGCACTGCGAATTCAGAGGCGCAATCGACAATGAAAATAGTCAACTCACCATCGAGGGTCAAGTGGTCCCAAAGGTAAGTAAGTTCAAGTACCTAGGTTCATTTGTACAGCAAGATGGAGACATAGAGAGTGCCGTAGCACATCGAGTTCAGGCAGATTGGTGTAGTTGGAGGGCGGCCTCAGGGGTGCTATGTGACAAGAATTTTCCAACTAGATTAAAGAAAAATTTTTATAGGATGTCAGTGAGGCCGACAATGTTATATAGAATATACTGCTGGGCCATCAAGAGGACACAGTTGCAGAAGTTGGAAGTGGCAGAGATGAGGATGCTGAGGTGGATGTGTGGGCATACAAGGTTAGACATGATAAGAAATGAGGTATACAGAGAGAGGTTAGGGGTGGCTATTATAACAAATAATATAATAAAGGGAAGACTGAGATGGTTTGGGCATGTCAAGAGGAGACATACAACGCCGTCTGTCAGATCAATTGAAAAACTCACAGTAGAAGGGAAGAGGAATAAAGACAAGCCCAAACTGACGTGGGATGAACAGATTAGGCATGACTTACTAGAGTTGCACCTCTCTGAGGACACGGTCCTGGATAGGAGTTCATGGATGCATAAGATTAAGATTAAGGAGGGGTAGATAGGATACAGAGACACATTAGAGCATACTTAGAGGATTAGATAGTTTCTACACTTTAGATTGACTTGCACTTTTTTGTTTTGGTTTTTGTCTTTCAACTATTTGTGCATATCCGCTGCTGACTATTTTAATATCGCAAGATTTTGATTTATATTCACTAGTACATATTCCTATTATTGTACCGTATTCACTAGTACCGTATTTACAACACAGGAAAGATGCCAGATGTGTGGAGAAAGAGTGTCGTGGTCCCCCTATATAAGAAGAAAGGAGACACACAGTGTTGTGGGAACTATAGAGGGATTAAGTTGCTAAGCCATGCCATGAAGTTATGGGAGAGAGTAATCGACACTCGAATTAGGAGAGAAACTCAGGTTACGGTGAACCAATTTGGTTTTATGCCAGGAAGGTCAACTACGGAAGCAATACACATTCTCAGGAGATTAATGGAGAAGTATAGGGACAAGAAGCGCGATTTACATATGGTTTTCATCGATCTTGAAAAAGCGCATGATAGTGTGCCACGTAGCCTGATATGGGATAGTCTGGATGCAAGAAGGGTCTCTATGAAGTATATAGACATAATCAGAGATATGTATGCTAGGACAAAAACAACCGTTCGTACGCTTGTGGGGAATACATACTTCTTTCCGGTGGAGGTCGGTCTCCATCAAGGGTCTGCGTTGAGTCCCTTTCTTTTTGCAGTTGTACTTGACGAGTTGTCAAAGCCGATACAGGAGGCAGTTCCGTGATGTATGCTTTTTGCTGATGATATTGTATTAGTCGAAGAAAGTAGACATACCCTGAGTATCAGACTAGAGCAGTGGAGAGGTGTTTTAGAGAGAAAAGGCTTAAAGATTAGTCGTTCTAAGACCAAGATCTGCACTGCGACTTCAGCGGCGTAGCAGACAGTGAGGACAGCCAGCTCACCATCGATGGTCAAGTGGTACCACATGTAAGTAAGTTTAAGTACCTAGGAGCATTTGTGCAGTAAAATGGCGACATAGATAGTGATGTAGCACATCGAGTTCAAGCAGGATGGTGTAGATGGAGGGCTGCCTCAGGGATGCTGTGTGACAAAAATTTCCCAACTAAATTAAAGGGAAAATTTTATAGGGTGGCAGTGCTACCGGCAATGCTATATGGGACATACTGTTGGGCCATCAAGAGGTCACAATTACAGAAGATGGAAGTTGCAGAGATGAAGATGTTGAGGTGGATGTGTGGGCATACAAGGCTAGACTGGATCAGAAACGAGGTGTTTCGAGAAAGGTTAGGCGTGGCTAGTATAGCAGATAAGATAAGGGAGGGAAGAATGAGATGGTTTGGGCATGTCAAGCGGAGACAGACAACGGCGCCGGTCAGAGCAATTGAAAGCCTCATTGTAGAGGGGAACAGGAGTAAAGGCAGGCCCAAACTGACTTGGGAGGAGCAGATTAGGCACGACCTACTAGATTTGCATCTATCTGAGGACATGGTCCATGATAGGAATTCATGGAGACATAAGATTAAGGTTAATGATGTATAGGTCATATATAGGGACACTTTAGAGTATATTTAGGGACATAGACTTGGTGGCGTATATTATACCGTTGTTTTACATTATATGTACATATACACGTGATGTGTATTTTAATATCGAAAGTCTTTTCTTTGTATTTCTTGAATTTTCTCACTAACACACTAGCACAATATATCTCTATTATTATGTCATTTTTGCAGGTACATATAGAGCCGGAGGTCTCATTGGAAGCAGACTCTCTATCCTTTGGGATGGAGGTATTGTCTGCTTACCACTTACACTCCCTAGACCCTAACGATAGCTTTTGCTGTCGTTGGGATATACTGAGTCCGGATGATGATGATGATAATTGCATTTGATAAAAAAATTCCTTTTAATTTAACAAATATTCCAAATTTTATTTTGTCTCGATTGCACTTCGCCCACAGTCCACAGAGTCCCTCGTGATTCTTCTCCCGCTTTTGTTTTCCCCTTTGTTCATGCTTCATTTTTTTACAACTCATTTTTCACCATTCCTTTTTTGCTCTTCCTTGTCTCATTCCATTCCATGAACATTGCTGAAGAATTCACATTGCTAATTTCTTCGGCGGTAAGTATGGATATTTCATACTTTATTCTCAATTTTCCCAATCGTTAGCTCAATTTTGGCAGAAATCCTTATTGTTCCTGACTTCCTGCGAGATATTTGCTAATTTAGCCGTTTCTTTTTTTTTCTCGTTTTTGGATGTAATGATGAAAGAGCAGCAGTTAATAGTTGTTTTGGCTGTTCTCGTTGTGATCAGGCAAGATGTTTTCAACATATTATTTCAGGTTAATGGACACACACCTTCCTATTGTTGATGTGGCGATATTTGATTTTGATTCAGGTTGTTAAGATGGGGTTAGGTTTTGGAATTAGTTCTCTTGATCAGATAATGATGAAGGAATAATCGAATTTTGTGGTCTGGCCAACTTTAGTTAAGCAATTTTGGCCGTTGAGGTTGCACTATAGACTTGAAGCTTGGTGGAGATGGAAAGCGCTCTACAGCTGCATCAACAGAAGCCTGAGGGCACCTCAGCTGAAGATGATGTTCATTCGGAGTTTGAGCGCTGTTTAGAGGAGCTTATGCATCGACCCTAAATGATTGTATGTCATTTACTTCGCGTAGTTTTTCAGTTGATAATGAGGATGATGATGATGATGGTCAGCTAGTGAGGAGGAGGAGAATGTCAGATCTTGAGGGTGATAATCTGACTGAGTCTTCTGCTGCCAGGAGACGACAGTCGAGGATTTTGAGCCGCTTGGCTGCCAGGCAGGCAGAGGAAATGATGACAAAAATTGAAAGGAGAAACCGGGATTTGAGCTGACAGCACTTGCTGGTTTGCATAAGTGTTGAGAAGATTGTATGGTCAAGATATGATTAGGATTTGATTCCAGATTTCACGTGATCAAATCTCTATCAAATCACTGAAGATATTTTAGTTACCTTATATAGGCGTCATACTGTATTATATATTGATTGTAATCGATAGAAACGAAACCAATGAAAAATGAACAAAGTTTTTCGTTTAACAAATTCTGTCATGGTATCAGAGCGACCGTGATCCCAGAATCTCTGTTTACACCGAAATCATCAGGGAAAAAAAATCCCATAAGCCAAACCAAACCAAGAACACCAGAATTGTTCTTTTTTGAAAAATTGAGACTCAGATTGTCTCATCATCGTCCCAGAAAAAATACCTTACTCGGCCAAACAGCCAACCGTTAGCCTCAGTTTCATCAGTGATATTAATCATGTCTGGAGAAAGTTCAGAACCAAAAACAAGCCAATCCTTACCAGAAGACCTTACCTTACAACTTGCCAACCTTCTTCGTTAGAGTTTGGGATCCCAAACAATGACCACCAACACAGAGAACCTCACCATTGGGGTCAAACTCAATGGTGACAATTACGCTTTATGGGCCACTCTAATCCGGAAGGCAATCGGTGGTAGGGGGAGGAGTGCACACCTAACAGGGACACCGACCCCTCCACTGCCAAATGAACCTGGTTATCCACGATGGGAGCATGATAACAAGTGTGTGTTCACATGGTTAATACAAAACATTGAACCACACCTAGTGACAAATGTGTCCCAATATCCCACGGCCAAAGCACTGTGGGATGGGCTACTGATTACGTACGGATTTGGTACCGACTCACTACAAGTGTTTGACCTCCACAAGAGGGCAAACACGATCAGACAGGGAACTCATTCTTTGGAGGAACTATGAAATAAATTCCAGTCCTTGTGGATGACAATTGATGTAAAGGACCCGAATCCTATGAAAGAACCCGATGATATCAGGATTTACAATCAAAAGATGCAGGAACAACGATTGTTCCAATTTTTAATAGCAGTTGATGACAGATATGAACAGGGCAAGAGGAAACTCTTGAAACGAGTGCCTCTTCCTTCAATGGAAGTGGCTTATGGATTTATCCGGAGAGAGGAAGCAAAGATTAATATACTGAGAGCAGACTCCTCAGCCGAAGTGAATGCATCACAGGAGTTTGGTTTAGCAGCACGAAATAACCCCACCAGGGGCAGAGGAAACTCATCCCGGAGCTCAGATTACTCATCACAACGCTCAGAAACTCCTCAGTTTGGAAGCAGAGAGGACAAGTCAAATCTCCGGTGTTCTCACTGTGGCCGAAAGAAACATACCAAAGAGACATGTTTTCTTCTTGTTGGCTACCCAGAGTGGTGGAATAGCCGTGGCTCAACAAGTGGAGAAACCATTGGAAAAGCAGCTGCAATCGTGGGTAACCAGATGGATGCCAGCAGCGGAGCAAGCAAGGGAAAAATGACAGGACAGTCTGCATCCCAGACAAAGAAAATAAGGGAGAACGATCCAGAAGGAGAGAGGGCCTAGAAGGAAGCACAGAAGGACCTAGAAGCATCGGAGAAGGACCAAGAAGCATTGGGGAAGAAGGAGCGGTGCAAATGACAGGTAGGGTTGGGGGCAATCCCAACCCTTTATCATTAAATAGTCGGTTATTATGTGTTACCCCCTCTAATTTTGAAACAAATCCAAAGGCAGTCCCTCAAGCTTGTATTATTTCATATCCGGCCCTCAGATTACATCCAAACCGCATACAGGTCCTTAAATCTTCCGAAATAAAAGGTCCAGTCCAGCATAATTCCTCCCTTGACAGTTCAGTCCATATGTCACATGGTCTTCATACAAATGCCATAAATCACCTAAATCTACCACCTCCCATGCCTGGATTTGGACCTGAAACTGTTTAAAGCTCCTATTGAGATTTTCTATTAGTTCAATATGTTTCTCCAAAAGGGGAAAAACGGTAGGTAGTCCTTCTACGGGAAAAGGTTATAATAAGAAACGTGAAAAACACAGTTGACAATTCTGCATTATCAATTCTATTCTCAATGAGGTTTGATAAAAGTATATAATCATCTTCCCTGTGATCCATCAATATGCAACATGAGCAATAATTTTGTTGGCTTAGTTGCAAGGAAGAGATTATTATATTAATGAATAGCGATCCGGACCTTCTCCAGACCATACGGAAATGCAGGAGCATAATATACTCGGAACCCTCTTGTCTTTACCGACTTCTGGCATTTGGCAACAACACATTGTTCTTTTCCAAGAATCCCTGTCTTTTGGAAATCTCTAACCAACAAAAGTTCTTCAACGAGAATTCAATACATATTTGTATACCCTAATAAAAATACTGTTACATTTCTTACTTACATAACAGGCAAATAATTATCAACTATCTCCTTGGAGGGATCACTCCTTTGAGAATAAGATTTTTATGTAAAAAATATCTCTCTTTGTATTATGCTCGTTCGGTTTGATCGTTGTATCAAACTCTATCTTACAAGACATCTCACTATTTCAAGAGGAAATTGTGATTTGTTGCTGAAACTTCACCAATCTTATTCATACTATCATTTGAGATAAATGTGTAGACGCGTATGTATTCGTACAACATTCTGAAATGATTTTAAGGTCAAACTTAAGGGCAAGGGTGCTAAAAACTGAGCCGAGTCAAGCCCAAGATCAAGTTTTTTTAATTCGGATTCATTTAATTAAACAAATTTTTTAGCTCGGTTCGTTTACTGTAACGAACTTCAAATTTTGTTCGAGTTTGGCTAGATAACACTATAAATGTTTAAACGAGCCGAATAGTTCACAAATGACTCGGCTTGTTTTATAAGCGAACCTAATTAGGTGTTTGAATTTGACTCGTTTAAGTAAAATTAATGAATGAACTTGAATCAAATACTAATTGAACTCGAACAGTTCGTGAACTGTTCGGTTTGCTTAACACCCATACTTAAGGAGCTTGGGAGCACAATTCATGTTTTCATCTTGATGAGATTTCAAGATCATACTCGAAAAAAATTCGGAGACGTTTTTCAAGGTGCAATACAACCAAGCGTGATATGTCACTTTGTTATGTGCCTTGTTGGGTCTATTTGCTCTATTTGCTTTTGGATGTTAGGGGCAGAATTGAAAATTTACTTGCGAAGAGAAGCATGCTATTATTTTATGTTGTCACTTATTTTATCACACTTGCTTCTTCGTGTATGATCCCATGGTAAGTATAGCGAGATTACTTGCTAGGCAACTTGTTGCTTATACCACACTCTCTCTATTTTTTCAGATGATCATGAATTCAAGTGGGTTTACGTAGAGGATGACCTGAATCAAGTGTAATATAAAAATAAACAGTATGACCTTTTTTAATTTACTTGCGAAGAGAAGCATGCTATTATTTTATGTTGTCACTTTTTTATCACACTTGATTCTCTGTGTATGATCTCATGGTAAGTATAGTGGGATTACTTGCTGGGCGACTTGTCGCTCATACCACATTCTCTCTATTTTTTCCAGATGATCAGGAATTCGAGTGGGTTTACGTAGAGGATGACCCATATCAAGTGTAATATAAAAATAAACAATATTAAAAATATCGAGTTTTCCATTTACAAATAAAATTACTATTATACCCATATGAGCAATCAATCATCAAATTCAACAATGTCATACGTTCACTCAACGACCAATCAATTGTTAGTCACAATCAAAATCCGATGATGCAATTTTCAAATCGATGCGATGCAAAGTTCCAAAATATAATTTTCGATTTCCAAATCCAATTTCCAATTTTCAATATTTGCAATTTCGATGCAATACGATTTTCGATATTCAAATACAAATCAAATTTCGGTATCCGGTTCCAAACCGGTACAAATTCTAATGTCCAATATCCTAGTAGTATTGTATAATAAAAAGTTGTACCTTATTGGTATATGAATGTGTAGGTGTATGTATATACGTGTATATGCATAAGTATGAGTGTGAGTATGTATATAGATACACAGAAGTATTAGTATTTGGAATATCGGAATTGATGATTTGATAATTGATATATCTGTATCAGAAATGGAAAATCATGATATGATTATTTGATATATTCGTGATTTGTGATATTTGAATGTTTGTGATTGGTATTTGAAAATGATCAAAATTGAAATTGCATTTGGAATTTATCGATATCTGATATCTCAAAATAGCAAAGCATTTAGAGTATATAATAAGAGAAGTATGAAAGTTGAAGAATCAATACATGTCAAGTTTAGTGAATTCATTGATGATAAGTCAAACGATAATAATGATGATGATTAAGATGAAATAATCGAAGTAAGTCATATAGAAAAATTTGAGAATCCAAAAGGTAATATTGTCATCGACCTTAGGATTGATCCACTTGAACCTAAGGTTGAAGATGAAGAAGTAGGAGGGGATACCTCAAATTTGCCGGATTCATATAAATATAGGAAAGATCACCCTAAAGAGTTGATACTAGGTGAAACTAGTCAAGGCGTAATGACAAGGAGAAAATTCAATGAAAATGCCTTCATTTCACAAGTTGAGCCTAAAAATATAAAGGAAGCAATAAATGATGAAGATTGGGTATTAGCTATGCAAGAAGAATTAAATCAATTTAAAAGAAGTGATGTTTGGGAATTAGTTGCTAAACCTAGTGATCATCCCGTAATTGGCACCAAATGGGTATTTAGAAACAAAATGGATGATAAAGGGAACATCACTAGAAACAAAGCTAGGTTAGTAGCCCAAGGCTATAGGCAAGAGGAAGGCATAGATTATGATGAGACTTTTGCTCCCGTAGCTAGATTAGAAGCTATTAGGATGTTATTAGCATATGCATGCTATAAGGATTTCAAACTATATCAAATGGATGTGAAATCCGCATTCTTGAATGGAATAATTCAAGAAGAGGTCTATGTAGCTCAACCTCCGGGGTTTGAAAATCATGATTATCCAAATCATGTTTTTAGACTCAAAAAGGCCCTTTATGGACTTAAACAAGCTCCTAGGGCTTGGTATGATAGATTAAGTAACTTCCTACTTGAAAACGAGTTTTCAAGAGGAAAAGTCGACACTACTCTTCTTATTAAAGAACAAGGAAACCATCATTTGCTTGTTCAAATTTATGTGGATGATATCATATTTGGTGCTACTAATGATTCTCTTTGTAAGCATTTTGCTAAATTGATGGAAGGAGAATTTGAAATGAGCATGATGGGTGAACTCAACTACTTTCTTGGTCTACAAATCAAGCAAACTCAAGATGGAGTGTACATATCTCAAACAAAGTATACGAAAGATTTGCTCAAGAAGTACAAATTCGAGGATGGAAGAAGTGTGAGCACTCCGATGAGCACAAGTACAAAGCTTTGAAAAGACGAAAAAGGAAAGCCGGTTGAGGTAACAAAATATAGGGGTATGATTGGTAGTTTACTTTATTTGACCGCTAGTAGGCCGGATATTTTGCATGATGTGTGCTTATGTGCTAGATTTAAAAGTATGCCTAAGGAATCACATTTAGTTGCCATTAAACGTATCTTTAGGTATTTAAAAGGAACTTTGAAATTCGGATTGTTTTATCCCAAAAATGGTTGTTTTGATCTAAGAGGATATAGTGACTCCGACTATGACAGAAATCTTGTTGATAGGAAAAGCACCTCCGGGACATGTCAATTCCTTGGAGATTGCTTAGTTTCCTGGTTTTCCAAGAAACAAAATAGTGTGTCACTTTCCACTGCAGAATCCGAATATGTGTGGCCGCTTCGTGTTGTGCACAACTACTTTGGATGATCAACACCTTGAACGATTACAATGTTAAGTTTGAAAAAGTTCCCATCCTATGTGATAATACCTCAGCCATAAGTATAGCACAAAACCCAGTTCATCATAGTAGAACAAAACACATTGAAGTGAGGCATCACTTCATAAGAGATTGCATTCAAAAAGGATTGGTGTGCGTTGAGTTCGTTCCAACAAATGACCAACTAGCGGATATCTTTACCAAATCCCTTCCCACCGAGACGTTCGAATCAATTAGAACAAGATTAGGAATGATAAACATTGGTTAAAGGGTTAAAGATGACTATAAAGACATCGATCGATCGATGTTCAGGACATCGATCGATCGAAGTACCTGATATCGATCGATCGATGTCAGCAGGAAAAGGTCTATTAAAACCACAAAACGTTTCATTCTCTTATTTCTACACTACGAACCCTAAAACCACACAGGCGAAAAACAAAGCATTCGATCCCCAAATTGCAAAACTCTTGCTCAATCCTCATTTTTCTCTTCAATATTGTCTAAATCCACACACATTCCTCAAAATCCATCACCATATTCAAAGAGTTCTTGCCCTAATTCTCTCAAATGGCACCAAGAACCAAGAATCACCCCAAAAGACAAAGAACTTCACATCAACAAAATCCAACGGGTCCAAGAACAGCAGGATTGCGGAAGCAACCAGAGCCATCTCAACAACATCTAATCCGTGAGGTAAGAGAAAGTCTTCACATTCGAAATTTTCCTTGGCTTAAAACTGGAGAATTTGAGAATGCATTGGCTACACCTCTAGGATCAGGTATATACACTCATATATCTTAAAGAGCCCAATTATTATTCACAGAATGGGAAACTAGCAATAGGTCTACCATTCCATCAAAAGTGCTCAAAATTGAGGACATTTTGAGCAATGCAGAATTGAGACCTATAATTGATTTGTTGTATGCTCAAAACTAGATGTTTTTATGGGATTCATCTGAGATGGGAGCTATGTCTACTCGTTATACCCGATTATTCTATGCAAATTTTTGGATTGACTATCTAAATGGAAATCCATTTTCTTTGAATTCTGTTATTGATGGTCAAGTAGGCTCCTTTCACACTGCACAAATAAATGCTATTCTTGGTACACCTAATGAGGGATTCAGGATTTCGATCCTTGGAAGTGAGATTTTAACAAATACCAAGTGACTGAAAATGAAGTCAAAACCTTTCTTGGATTTCACCCGACAAAGAACACAAATGATATGCCCTTGATACATAGAGTCTTGCTTGCAATAGTTACCTGATGTTTTTTTTTCTTAACCACTAACTAGCAAGTGCACTAGGTACAATTGTAGAGTAGCAGGCAAGAGGGTTGTCGATCCCACGAGGACTAATTTTAAGTACCAAAATTATTTTCGCCTTAATTTAAACCTAAATAAACAAATTGAATAAAAACAAAAAAATACTACTAATTAAATCACCAAACCTTAACTTTTCCCCGTTGAAGATTTCCTTGACTAGTTTATGTTTCAGTTGAAATATTTTCTAAAGTGTAATCCACTCCTTAACCCCAAATAATTAACTAGTCTCTATTCCAAACCGCTAAGTAAGAAATTCTCTATTTTAATTTTTACCCAATTCCTTGGCGTAGAAATCTAACTCGGTGTGACAAACTCCGTATCCCTACGCAAATTTTAATCCATCGAGCCGCATTTAATTTCCTTAGAATTTTCTAGTTATCCACCCGTAGAAACCGAATCTATCCCTAGTCAATTTTACTACAGGTCCGTTGTTGACACGGTCGTAATTAAAATCTTCACCTCCCGGTCCTTCGAAATTAATTATATGTCCTATCAATAGGTAGCTAATCTATTGACGCAATAAACACACCAACAACAATTAACGATTGGGATAATAAACTAGTAAATTAAATAAATCAAAGAGGGAAAACTAATACATTGAAACATCAAAATAATTAAACATTCACAAAAACTAGTCAAGAAAATAAAAATCTAGCCACAAATTAAATTCATACTATCCATCATATCCATGTATAATTGCATAAAAGAATAGTATAAAAAGAAACTGTGTAAAAATTTACACTGCACAGCCCTCGGAGACCGCGCCGAAAGGGCCTGGCGGCTGATGCGTCGCCCTTCTGACTGGACAAAGAGGGGACTGTTTGGCAGCGGGCGTGGCGAACAGACACTGGCTGAATGGTTGGCCACCTGACGCGCGCTGACGCGGCGCTGACGTCACGCCTGTGCAGCCTCAATTCTTTTTCTCTTTCCTAGCTCTTGGCCAGGCGTTTGATGGCTTTCTTTTTTTTTTACTTTCTTTCTGCTTATTTGTCTTCTCTTTGGTGTATAATGATGGAGAGAGAAAAGTGGTCTTCGGGAATCGTGCGGCTGGCTTGGGAAAAATCCCATCTGGGAATTCCGATTTCTACTGTGATGCTGCTCCTTTTTTATAGAAACAGCCTTCTGTTTCAGCTCAGTAAATCATATCTCAACCACTTCCTTGATTTAATCATATCTTCTTAAAATTCCATCTTTATCTTGATATTTTTCGGGTATATTTCCTGCATTTAATATAAAAACACATGTAATTCCGATAAAATAAACTAAAGATTTATTTAGCTACTAACATAGAAAATAAACTCATTTAATTAATAATTCACTTAAGCTCAAAATATGTAGTTAAATTAGCTAAAAATCAATAGTTTCCGATTATTCCGATTAAAACTAAAAAAAACCCGAATTAATCATTTTTACCCGATAAAGTGCCAAAATGTTGCTCAAATTAAATAGTAGAAGGTACAAAAATACATATAAAAATCACTTATATCAACTACCCCCCACTTAGCATTTGATCGTCCTCGAGCAAATAAAATAATTATGAAAATATACTCGATCTTCTAACGAACATGTAACAATAATTATTCACATAAATAGCCGAAAAGTCCAATCAAGATAACAATCAAACAACTTCACAATTCATATATCAACTATATTTGTCCCATGCAATTGAGGTGTGTGTGAATAGCCAATCTCGAGTTCTTCATAGATAATCAGTTTAAATTATGCGAACTATGACTTATGAACATCCCATAGGCTTATTCTTCTTACCCGCTCTCCACTAATGTAGATGACTCAAATTAACAAAGATCAAGTAGGACTTTTAAGCTTGTAACGTAAGGCTAGGGACTTGGTTTCACGAAGGAATAGGGATTCAAAGAAAAATCTAAGAGAGTTTGCAAAAAATGGCATGCAAATGAAACAAACTCTTCTTACAATTCAAAAACCCTCCCCATCTTTTGAGAACAAATCACCGTAATAAATTATATGCTTTTATATCACCATCGGCAATATATTTTTTTTCACTTTTTGCCGTTTTTTTTTCATCTTTTTTTTCCAGCATTCTTTGAACTTTTTTTTTTCATTCTTTGAAACTTTTTTTTTTCCATCACCTTTCCCTTGACATATTAGTACACCTTTTCAACCTCATCTCATCATTGTAACCAACTATTCTTCATCCCAAATAAAGTAAAGTGCCATATAAACTCTCTTAAATAGAGACATATAAGGATATACATTTTTATCAAGTAGGCTAAATGGAAAGTTAATGAGGTTTAACAACAAAGAAAATCGAATGGGGTCTCACCATTCTTAATAAACAGGCTCAAAAAGGGTACTAGGGATAAAATGATCATAGGGATGGCTTGAAAGGCTCAAACGGTCCAAAGAACGCCTATGACTGTCATCTCTAAGTCAACTTGAAATCATCTAATAATTTCGCCTCGAGGAGTAATAAAATAAGTTCTAGAATGACATAAAATGCATGGTAAGCATAATTCTTCACTACCATCCACAAAACACAAGGTCATGGCTATACGTGCTCAAAATGTCTCAGATTACATGAAATAAAATATAATTAACATTGAATCATTACATCATTCAAAAGGTAACTCTCATGTTCTTCATAACTACTCATGTACAATAATCATCGATACATATCCATAGAATATCAAAAATTTAAAGATTACGTTCATTTAGGCACTTTCTTTTCAAATCTTAATGAAAATCAGCTTTAAAAAAAAGTATGCATTTCGAAAATTAAGCTTCTTACCCCCACTTAGAAATTAACATTGTACACAATGTAAGAAAATGACAAATAAGAACAAAGGTAAGAAACTCAGCTGATTTAATCCAGAAGCAGCGTTCCAGTAATGTGATAACAGCAGCAAGATATTATACCGACAGTTCATTCCTCCACCGTTCTTGTCAGCTTCAATTCCTACAAAATAAAAACAAAAGCAAAGCACACAAAACGAGAAAAAAAATGCTATAAAGAAATAACTAAGACTAAAGCTTGTAAGAAAAACTTGAAAGAATTCATTGCTCAACAGCCTCTGAATATAATCCAATAAAAAACTTACAAACTTTTGACACCGACTCAAACTGAAAACTAATTAAGAAATTAGAACATTGACAATAAAAATTACGAAACTGATACACTACGGAAATAATTACAGCAACTATGTAAAATATCAAACTGATTACGAAAATAAATAAAAAACAAAAAATAATATTAAAAAAGAAAATGAACAGGAACAGAAAGAGACATAAACAAACAAAAAATAAACACAAACAAAGAAAGGAGAAAAAAATAATTAAAAACTAAATAAACAGAAACAAAAACAAAAAACAAAAAAAAAAACGAAGAAACGGTAAATTATAAAATATTTATATAAAACAAACCAAAAAAATTATATATAAAACATATATAGAAACATTGTTATGTCGAAACTTTTGTTTTTATATAGTTTTATATATAAAAAATATTTCAGTTTAATCTCAAGGCTATAAATAATTATATGATATTAAAATATAGTCCCCGGCAACGGCGCCAAAAACTTGATGTTTTTTTTCTTAACCACTAACTAGCAAGTGCACTAGGTACAATTGTAGAGTAGCAGGCAAGAGGGTTGTCGATCCCACGAGGACTAATTTTAAGTACCAAAATTATTTTCGCCTTAATTTAAACCTAAATAAACAAATTGAATAAAAACAAAAAAATACTACTAATTAAATCACCAAACCTTAACTTTTCCCCGTTGAAGATTTCCTTGACTAGTTTATGTTTCAGTTGAAATATTTTCTAAAGTGTAATCCACTCCTTAACCCCAAATAATTAACTAGTCTCTATTCCAAACCGCTAAGTAAGAAATTCTCTATTTTAATTTTTACCCAATTCCTTGGCGTAGAAACCTAACTCGGTGTGACAAACTCCGTATCCCTACGCAAATTTTAATCCATCGAGCCGCATTTAATTTCCTTAGAATTTTCTAGTTATCCACCCGTAGAAACCGAATCTATCCCTAGTCAATTTTACTACAGGTCCGTTGTTGACACGGTCGTAATTAAAATCTTCACCTCCCGGTCCTTCGAAATTAATTATATGTCCTATCAATAGGTAGCTAATCTATTGACGCAATAAGCACACCAACAACAATTAACGATTGGGATAATAAACTAGTAAATTAAATAAATCAAAGAGGGAAAACTAATACATTGAAACATCAAAATAATTAAACATTCACAAAAACTAGTCAAGAAAATAAAAATCTAGCCACAAATTAAATTCATACTATCCATCATATCCATGTATAATTGCATAAAAGAATAGTATAAAAAGAAACTGTGTAAAAATTTACACTGCACAGCCCTCGGAGACCGCGCCGAAAGGGCCTGGCGGCTGATGCGTCGCCCTTCTGACTGGACAAAGAGGGGACTGTTTGGCAGCGGGCGTGGCGAACAGACACTGGCTGAATGGTTGGCCACCTGACGCGCGCTGACGCGGCGCTGACGTCACGCCTGTGCAGCCTCAATTCTTTTTCTCTTTCCTAGCTCTTGGCCAGGCGTTTGATGGCTTTCTTTTTTTTTACTTTCTTTCTGCTTATTTGTCTTCTCTTTGGTGTATAATGATGGAGAGAGAAAAGTGGTCTTCGGGAATCGTGCGGCTGGCTTGGGAAAAATCCCATCTGGGAATTCCGATTTCTACTGTGATGCTGCTCCTTTTTTATAGAAACAGCCTTCTGTTTCAGCTCAGTAAATCATATCTCAACCACTTCCTTGATTTAATCATATCTTCTTAAAATTCCATCTTTATCTTGATATTTTTCGGGTATATTTCCTGCATTTAATATAAAAACACATGTAATTCCGATAAAATAAACTAAAGATTTATTTAGCTACTAACATAGAAAATAAACTCATTTAATTAATAATTCACTTAAGCTCAAAATATGTAGTTAAATTAGCTAAAAATCAATAGTTTCCGATTATTCCGATTAAAACTAAAAAAAACCCGAATTAATCATTTTTACCCGATAAAGTGCCAAAATGTTGCTCAAATTAAATAGTAGAAGGTACAAAAATACATATAAAAATCACTTATATCATTACCTTTTGTGTAAATGGAAAATCAGCCAAACTTCCCAGCAACCTAGACTTCCACATTACATACCGCATAGCCAGGCGAGAGCAGGTAAATTTTGGAGAAGTATTTTTTGAAAACGTGTTGGAGGCGGTCACGAAGAAATCGAAAGCACTTCCTTACAGTAATCTGATATATAGATTATTGAAAAGTTCAAATCTAGTACTGGATGTTGAATACGAAGAGGCGATTACGAATAAGGATTATTACACGAAATCTAACATCCAGCAGATTCTTAAGTCAAGAAAGGAAGCACAACGACGGGGTGGTGCTCAGGATCCGGAGGAAGATGAGGCTGAAAATGAGCCGGAAATACCACCACACCCCACTGAGCCAACCGTTGAACCCCAACCTAACCCTCCAAGTCCTACATCTCGAATAGACAAAGGCAAAGCCCCAATGGAGCAAGACAGTGAATCCGGGGATGATTTCGATATTGAATACGAGATAAATGACATCCAACGCACTCTTGGTCAATGGGGTGAAGACTTGACCAAGGAGGCTGTTCGTATAGATGATTTGGAGAAAGGCTATACGACGTTCCAAAACCGCTTGACATCGCTGGAAACAAGAGTGGACACTGAAGTCAAGACACTCCAAACTGAGCTAAACGTGCAAAAGACCAAGTACCAGAAGTTGAAAACAAAGCTCAAAGCCGCTCTCTCTGGACTATGTTTCTCCTCCGATGAGGAGTAGTTCTTGATGATTCATCATTCCCTCGTTCTTATGCTAGTTTTTGCAAGTTTGAGTTTACATCTGTATCTCAAAACTTGATATTTTCTTCCTGACCTTTATACTTTCGCCATGGTATTTTTTGATGCTTTCAAAAAGGGGGAGAAGTTTTTTAGTAGTATTAGCATGCATGCTTTGGTATCATTATCATGTTTTGGCATCATCTTGGCATTGTTAGCATGCTTTGGTATTGTTAGCATAAAAAATTAATATGTTGACATGATTTGGTCTTAACATGAATTGTTTTGCCTCAGCTTGATATAGCTTTGGATGCTAGCTAATGATATGTTTTGGCATGATGGATTGTTGGAAAGCAAAATTGGATATTAACATGGCGTGTGTTGGTTGGACGTGATAGCATGTTTTGGATAGGCATTGGTATTAAAAGTCACTTGATATGCGTTACATATTGAAATGGTGAAAATACAAAACTTGATGCATAATTTGAGGGGGAGCATGTTGGGTAGATTGGTAAGAAAGCATGAACTAAGGGGGAGTTATAGAATATAAAAACATCTTTTGGATTGTGGTTTTGAAATCATCAAAAAGGGGGAGAATGTTAAGTTGTAAAACGTTTTGATGATGAAAAGATGTTTTGAATGAGTTAAAATTATGTTTAATATTTGATGCAAGATAGGCAAAACACATTATGTCCAAAGATGGTTGAGATTGGAAGTTACTGGTTGACATCGATCTCTCAAACAGGGAACATCGATCGATCGATGTACTTCAGCCCCTGACATCGATCGATCGATGTCTGACTGAAGACATCGAACCCTCAACCACAAGGACATCGATCGATCGATGTCACTTCATCCTCTGACTTCGATCGATCGATGTTGAACTGAGGACTTCAGTCTCTAAACCTGGTGACATCGATCGATCGATGTCACTTCAGCCCCTGACATCGATCGATCGATGTCTGACTGAGTACTTCAGTCTCTAAACCTGGTGACATAGATCGATCGATGTCCTCCAGAATTCAAATTTTTTGAACGTTAGAATAAAATCCAAGGTTGATTTTCAAGGTTTTCTCTTTCCAATCTTCTTCAAACTTCTTGTAGACTTTAACCCAACTTATTACATGCTTCCTTGACTATTTTATACATGTCTAAGATTCTCTAGGGTGGCTATCCAAGATCAAATCACTCCATAGGGTGGCTAGAGACTATTTGGGCATTGTCTTGACATTTTTGAAGATGAAGACTTGGTGGAGAGCCTCAAAAACGTGGTGAAGTTCATCTATAAATAGAGGAGGCTTGGATGAAGCAAAGACACACTTTCAACATCATCTAGCTTCATTTTACATTGTTGTATATTTCTCTCATACTTGTAAAATTGTTTAAAGCTTGTCTAGCTTTCTTTGATCTTCATTATTGTATATTGAGAGAAAGAGAGTCAAGCACAAGAGGAACCATAATTATTTGATCTCTAGCTTGTGCTTAGACTTATGAGAAAGTGTGAACCTTACTATATCTCTTCAACCCTCTGTGAGAAGTTCTTGAGAGAACTTTTGTTGAAGTTGTGAGGAAGCAAGAAGTTATTCTTGCTAAGAGTTGTAGTTGTTGTAGTTGCACAATTGTTTTGTGCAAGAAGTTGCTGTTGTTGTTGCTTACACTAAAGTGTTAGTGTAAGTATTGATGTGGTTGTTCTTATTGTTCATAATAAGAAGATTAGTTGTTGAAAATCCACTTTGGAAACAAAGTGGTAGTGGAGTAGAATCATTTACGATTCGAACCACTCTATATCCGGTGTACTCATTCATTATCTCTCATCTCCAATTCTTGCTCTGATTTTGAATATCCTTTGTGAGTTGAGAAAAACGAGAAAATTCTGCAAAAGAGTCAAACATTCTATTCACCCCCCTCTAGAGTGTATTTCGGACCTTACAATTGGTATCAGAGCCTAACCTTGATTGCTTGGCCTATCTTTGCAAG
>AP025064.1:7384291-7664260 GCA_036186865.1 Eustoma russellianum | reverse complement strand
CCTCAAAAACGTGGTGAAGTTCATCTATAAATAGAGGAGGCTTGGATGAAGCAAAGACACACTTTCAACATCATCTAGCTTCATTTTACATTGTTGTATATTTCTCTCATACTTGTAAAATTGTTTAAAGCTTGTCTAGCTTTCTTTGATCTTCATTATTGTATATTGAGAGAAAGAGAGTCAAGCACAAGAGGAACCATAATTATTTGATCTCTAGCTTGTGCTTAGACTTATGAGAAAGTGTGAACCTTACTATATCTCTTCAACCCTCTGTGAGAAGTTCTTGAGAGAACTTTTGTTGAAGTTGTGAGGAAGCAAGAAGTTATTCTTGCTAAGAGTTGTAGTTGTTGTAGTTGCACAATTGTTTTGTGCAAGAAGTTGCTGTTGTTGTTGCTTACACTAAAGTGTTAGTGTAAGTATTGATGTGGTTGTTCTTATTGTTCATAATAAGAAGATTAGTTGTTGAAAATCCACTTTGGAAACAAAGTGGTAGTGGAGTAGAATCATTTACGATTCGAACCACTCTATATCCGGTGTACTCATTCATTATCTCTCATCTCCAATTCTTGCTCTGATTTTGAATATCCTTTGTGAGTTGAGAAAAACGAGAAAATTCTGCAAAAGAGTCAAACATTCTATTCACCCCCCTCTAGAGTGTATTTCGGACCTTACAATTGGTATCAGAGCCTAACCTTGATTGCTTGGCCTATCTTTGCAAGTAGCAAGGTTAAAGATCATGGCAATGACAACCTCAACCTCAACCTCTTCATCTTCCAAGCCCACTGCACTATTTTCCGGATCAAACACTAAAGCTCCTATGTTTGATGCCCAAAACTATTCTTTATGGAAATTTCGAATGATCAATCATTTGAAAGGCTGTGGATTTGATATATGGAGAGCTGTTGTCAAAGGAATTGAAGTTCCTATGATTACCAACTCAAAAGGAGAATCAATGTTCAAAGATGAGGATGACTACACCGACGAAGAGAAGGTAAATTTTGCCATCAATGGCACAGCTTTTGACATTCTCTCAAGTGCTCTTACCACCACTGAGCTCATTAGACTCCAAGGTCTTGAAACAGCCCATGAGGCATGTAAAAGGCTTGAAATGATACATGAAGGAACTGAGCAAGTAAGAATGGCCAAAAGACTCATGCTCATGAAGGAGTATGAGATGTTCGGAATGAAAAGCGGTGAGAAGATTGAGGAGACAATCGATCGATTCACACGAATAGTGAATCAACTCTCCATGGTTGACAAGAAAATCTCAAATGAAGATCTTGTCTCAAAACTCCTCAACTCTTTGCCAAGAGAATGGACACCCAAAGTCACCGCCATCACCGAATCAAAGAATCTCAAGACTCTTACCCTTGATGAGCTATCCGGTAATCTACTTACTCATGAAATTCTTATTGATGAACAAAATAGGATGAATCCCATCAAGTCTACACAAACATCACACAAAGGATTGGTGGTAGAGTCCGATGAATCGGATGAGGAAGTTGCCCTTCTAGTAAGAAAATTTAGAAGAATGGCAACTAGAAACAAAGCTCAAGCAAGAAAGTTTTTCAAGAAACCATCTAAAGAAAAGGAAGCAAGTGAAAATTGCTATAGATGTGGTCGAACCAGTCACTTCATTGCCGATTGCCACGTGAAAGAGCCGCAAAAGCAAGAGAAGAAGGTTTTTCCTCAAAAGAAGAAAGCCCTCAATGCGGAGGTAACCACGTGGGATGATCTCCTTTCGGAATCGGAAGGAGAAGAGAGTGAATATCAAGGTGTTGGACTTGTGGCAATGGTTGACAATCCAAAGTTTCAACATACTTGTCTTATGGCGATTGAAGATGACCTTGAGGTAAATTCTAACCCTTCAAATTTGCATGATGAAATAGGAGATTTGCAAGATGACTTTGAGAAATTAAATTTGAAATACAAGAATTTAAAGAAAGAATTCAAGAAATGCATTTTAGAAAATAAGAGCTTGCATGACAAAAATATTTTGATGTTTCAAGAGCATGATATCATACTTACCATGCATAAAACCGTAGCTCTTGAAAATGAAGAAATTAGAAAAGAATGTGAGAAACTAAAGTTAGACTTACAAAGACTAACAAATGGTAAAAACAACTTAGACATACTACTTGGAAATCAAAGGATTGGAAATGATAAATCCGGTTTAGGATTTAACTCATCATCTTCTTCTATTAAACCTAAGTCCTTAAAGAAAAAGGCAAACAATAGAAAAACTCAACAAAATTCATCATCTTCTAAACCAAAGCATGTACCCACTTGTTTTTATTGCAACAAACTAGGACATGTAATGAAAGCATGTAGAGCTAGATTCGCAAGCACATACGTTTGGAAGCCTAAGGGTCGACAAACTAACCTTAAAGGACCCAACCATCAAAGGGTACCAATGCATACATCTTTTGGTTTTGTAGGCACTCAAGATAAATGGAGTAGCCAAAGAAGAAGGAACCAAATGGCTTATGGACAGCGGATGTTCAACGCACATGACCGGAGACAAAACGTTGTTCACCAAGCTCAAGCTCCAAGATGGTGGAACGGTGCATTTTGGCAATGGGAAAGCCAAAATCCTTGGACATGGAGAAATTGGTAATTCTTCCTTTACTATTAATAATGTACTATATGTAGAAGGGCTTAAGTATAATTTGATAAGTGTTAGCCAACTATGTGATGCTAATTTTCAAATTGAGTTTGTGAAAAGAAAATGTGTTGTGAAAAAGAACGATAAGATTGTTTTTGAGTCTATTCGTAAAAATGATGTTTACAAATTTAGCACACATGATTTGATATCACAAAATATTTCTTGCCTAGTTGCCAAAAATGATTTGACTCAACTATGGCATAGACGACTTGGACACATTAGTTTTAAGAATTTCAAAGAGATTTGCAAAAATGAAAAAGTCCAAGGTCTTCCAAAATTAAATTTCGAAAACCATGGCTTATGCGACACTTGTCAAAAAGCAAAACTTGTTAAAACAAGCTTCAAGCCCAAAAGTGAAATATTCACCACCAAACCTCTACAATTGCTTCATATGGATTTGTATGGGGATACTGGTACAGCAAGTCTAAGTGGAAAACATTACACCTTTGTGGTGGTAGATGACTACTCTAGGTACACTTGGGTAATGTTCTTAGCTAAAAAGAATGATGCATGTCAAGAATTTATAAGGCTTTGTAAAAGATTAGAAAATCAAAGAGAGGACACAATTAAGGAAATTAGAAGTGATAGAGGTGGTGAGTTTGATGGAGAATTTCAAGAATTTTGTGTATTCAAGGGTATGGACACAATTTCTCAGCTCCAAGAACTCCTCAACAAAATGGTGTTGCGGAAAGGAAGAATAGAACACTTCAAGAAATGAGTAGAGCCATGCTAAACGAATTTGAGTTACCCAAATATTTTTGGGCCGAAGCGGTAAATACCGCTTGTCATGTGATAAATAGAGTTTATTTGAGACCATTTCTCAAAAAGACTCCTTATGAAATTTGGAAAGGTAGAGTACCAAATATTGGTTATTTCAAGGTTTTTGGTTGTAAGTGTTTTATACTTAACACCAAAGACAACTTGGATAAACTCGACTTCAAAGCGGCTGAAGGAATCTTTATGGGTTATGCTCAAAATAGCAAAGCATTTAGAGTATATAATAAGAGAAGTATGAAAGTTGAAGAATCAATACATGTCAAGTTTAGTGAATTCATTGATGATAAGTCAAACGATAATAATGATGATGATGAAGATGAAATAATCGAAGTAAGTCATATAGAAAAATTTGAGAATCCAAAAGGTAATATTGTCATCGACCTTAGGATTGATCCACTTGAACCTAAGGTTGAAGATGAAGAAGTAGGAGGGGATACCTCAAATTTGCCGGATTCATATAAATATAGGAAAGATCACCCTAAAGAGTTGATACTAGGTGAAACTAGTCAAGGCGTAATGACAAGGAGAAAATTCAATGAAAATGCCTTCATTTCACAAGTTGAGCCTAAAAATATAAAGGAAGCAATAAATGATGAAGATTGGGTATTAGCTATGCAAGAAGAATTAAATCAATTTGAAAGAAGTGATGTTTGGGAATTAGTTGCTAAACCTAGTGATCATCCCGTAATTGGCACCAAATGGGTATTTAGAAACAAAATGGATGATAAAGGAAACATCACTAGAAACAAAGCTAGGTTAGTAGCCCAAGGCTATAGGCAAGAGGGAGGCATAGATTATGATGAGACTTTTGCTCCCGTAGCTAGATTAGAAGCTATTAGGATGTTATTAGCATATGCATGCTATAAGGATTTCAAACTATATCAAATGGATGTGAAATCCGCATTCTTGAATGGAATAATTCAAGAAGAGGTCTATGTAGCTCAACCTCCGGGGTTTGAAAATCATGATTATCCAAATCATGTTTTTAGACTCAAAAAGGCCCTTTATGGACTTAAACAAGCTCCTAGGGCTTGGTATGATAGATTAAGTAACTTCCTACTTGAAAACGAGTTTTCAAGAGGAAAAGTCGACACTACTCTTCTTATTAAAGAACAAGGAAACCATCATTTTCTTGTTCAAATTTATGTGGATGATATCATATTTGGTGCTACTAATGATTCTCTTTGTAAGCATTTTGCTAAATTGATGGAAGGAGAATTTGAAATGAGCATGATGGGTGAACTCAACTACTTTCTTGGTCTACAAATCAAGCAAACTCAAGATGGAGTGTACATATCTCAAACAAAGTATACGAAGGATTTGCTCAAGAAGTACAAATTCGAGGATGGAAGAAGTGTGAGCACTCCGATTAGCACAAGTACAAAGCTTGACAAAGACGAAAAAGGAAAGCCGGTTGAGGTAACAAAATATAGGGGTATGATTGGTAGTTTACTTTATTTGACCGCTAGTAGGCCGGATATTTTGCATGATGTGTGCTTATGTGCTAGATTTCAAAGTATGCCTAAGGAATCGAATTTAGTTGCCATTAAACGTATCTTTAGGTATTTGAAAGGAACTTTGAAATTCGGATTGTTTTATCCCAAAAATGATTGTTTTGATCTAAGAGGATATAGTGACTCCGACTATGCCGGAAATCTTGTTGATAGGAAAAGCACCTCCGGGACATGTCAATTCCTTGGAGATTGCTTAGTTTCCTGGTTTTCCAAGAAACAAAATAGTGTGTCACTTTCCACTTCGGAATCCGAATATGTGTCGGCCGCTTCGTGTTGTGCACAACTACTTTGGATGATCAACACCTTGAACGATTACAATGTCAAGTTTGAAAAATTTCCCATCCTATGTGATAATACCTCAGCCATAAGTATAGCACAAAACCCAGTTCATCATAGTAGAACAAAACACATTGAAGTGAGGCATCACTTCATAAGAGATTGCATTCAAAAAGGATTGGTGTGCGTTGAGTTCGTTCCAACAAATGACCAACTAGCGGATATCTTTACCAAATCCCTTCCCACCGAGACGTTCGAATCAATTAGAACAAGATTAGGAATGATAAACATTGGTTAAAGGGTTAAAGATGTCTATAAAGACATCGATCGATCGATGTTCAGGACATCGATCGATCGAAGTACCTGACATCGATCGATCGATGTCAACGGGAAAAGGCCTATTAAAACCAAAAAACGTTTCATTCTCTTATTTCTACACTACGAACCCTAAAACCACACAGGCGAAAAACAAAGCATTCGATCCCCAAATTGCAAAACTCTTGCTCAATCCTCATTTTTCTCTTCAATATTGTCTAAATCCACACACATTCCTCAAAATCCATCACCATATTCAAAGAGTTCTTGCCCTAATTCTCTCAAATGGCACCAAGAACCAAGAATCACCCCAAAAGACAAAGAACTTCACATCAAAAAAATCCAACGGGTCCAAGAACAGCAGGATTGCGGAAGCAACCAGAGCCATCTCAACAACATCTAATCCGTGAGGTAAGAGAAAGTCTTCACATTCGAAATTTTCCTTGGCTTAAAACTGGAGAATTTGAGAATGCATTGGCTACACCTCTAGGATCAGGTATATACACTCATATATCTCAAAGAGCCCAATTATTATTCACAGAATGGGAAACTAGCAATAGGTCTACCATTCCATCAAAAGTGCTCAAAATTGAGGACATTTTGAGCAATGCAGAATTGAGACCTATAATTGATTTGTTGTATGCTCAAAACTGGATGTTTTTATGGGATTCATCTGAGATGGGAGCTATGTCTACTCGTTATAACCGATTGTTCTATGCAAATTTTTGGATTGACTATCTAAATGGAAATCCATTTTCTTTGAATTCTGTTATTGATGGTCAAGTAGTCTTCTTTCACACTGCACAAATAAATGCTATTCTTGGTACACCTAATGAGGGATTCAAGGATTTCGATCCTTGGAAGTGAGATTTTAACAAATACCAAGTGACTGAAAATGAAGTCAAAACCTTTCTTGGATTTCACCCGACAAAGAACACAAATGATATGCCCTTGATACATAGAGTCTTGCTTGCAATAGTTACCTTTTGTGTAAATAGAAAATCAGCCAAACTTCCCAGCAACCTAGACTTCTACATTACATACCGCATATCCAGGCGAGAGCAGGTAAATTTTGGAGAAGTATTCTTTGAAAACGTGTTGGAGGCGGTCACGAAGAAATCGAAAGCACTTCCTTACCGTAATCTGATATATAGATTATTGAAAAGTTCAAATCTAGTACTGGATGTTGAATACGAAGAGGCGATTACGAATAAGGATCATTACACGAAATCTAACATCCAGCAGATTCTTAAGTCAAGAAAGGAAGCACAACGACGGGGTGGTGCTCAGGATCCGGAGGAAGATGAGGCTGAAAATGGGCCGGAAATACCACCACACCCCACTGAGCCAACCGTTGAACCCCAACCTAACCCTCCAAGTCCTACATCTCGAATAGACAAAGGCAAAGCCCCAATGGAGCAAGACAGTGAATCCGAGGATGATTTCGATATTGAATACGAGATAAATGACATCCAACGCACTCTTGGTCAATGGGGTGAAGACTTGACCAAGGAGGCTGTTCGTATAGATGATTTGGAGAAAGGCTATACGACGTTCCAAAACCGCTTGACATCGCTGGAAACAAGAGTGGACACTGAAGTCAAGACACTCCAAACTGAGCTAAACGTGCAAAAGACCAAGTACCAGAAGTTGAAAACAAAGCTCAAAGCCGCTCTCTCTGGACTATGTTTCTCCTCCGATGAGGAGTAGTTCTTGATGATTCATCATTCCCTCGTTCTTATGCTAGTTTTTGCAAGTTTGAGTTTACATCTGTATCTCAAAACTTAATATTTTCTTCCTGACCTTTATACTTTCGCCTTGGTATTTTTTGATGCTTTCAAAAAGGGGGAGAAGTTTTTTAGTAGTATTGGCATGCATGCTTTGGTATCATTATCATGTTTTGGCATCATCTTGGCATTTTTAGCATGCTTTGGTATTGTTAGAATAAAAAATTAATATGTTGACATGATTTGGTCTTAACATGAATTGTTTTGCCTCAGCTTGATATAGCTTTGGATGCTAGCTAATGATATGTTTTGGCATGATGGATTGTTGGAAAGCAAAATTGGATATTAACATGGCGTGTGTTGGTTGGACGTGATAGCATGTTTTGGATAGGCATTGGTATTAAAAGTCACTTGATATGCGTTACATATTGAAATGGTGAAAATACAAAACTTGATGCATAATTTGAGGCGGAGCATGTTGGGTAGATTGGTAAGAAAGCATGAACTAAGGGGGAGTTATAAAATATAAAAACATCTTTTGGATTGTGGTTTTGAAATCATCAAAAAGGGGGAGAATGTTAAGTTGTAAAACGTTTTGATGATGAAAAGATGTTTTGAATGAGTTAAAATTATGTTTAATATTTGATGCAAGATAGGCAAAACACATTATGTCCAAAGATGGTTGAGATTGGAAGTTACTGGTTGACATCGATTTCTCAAACAGGGGACATCGATCGATCGATGTACTTCAGCCCCTGACATCGATCGATCGATGTCTGACTGAAGACATCGAACCCTCAACCACAAGGACATCGATCGATCGATGTCACTTCATCCTCTGACTTCGATCGATCGATGTTGAACTGAGGACTTCAGTCTCTAAACTTGGTGACATCGATCGATCGATGTCACTTCAGCCCCTGACATCGATCGATCGATGTCTGACTGAGTACTTCAGTCTCTAAACCTGGTGACATAGATCGATCGATGTCCTCCAGAATTCAAATTTTTTGAACGTTAGAATAAAATCCAAGGTTGATTTTCAAGGTTTTCTCTTTCTAATCTTCTT
The DNA here is from genome assembly GCA_036186865.1 of Eustoma russellianum. Lineage (NCBI taxonomy): Eukaryota > Viridiplantae > Streptophyta > Magnoliopsida > Gentianales > Gentianaceae > Eustoma > Eustoma russellianum. The sequence goes on along the minus strand of AP025064.1, from coordinate 7,655,917 downwards.
CAAACTTCTTGTAGACTTTAACCCAACTTATTACATGCTTCCTTGACTATTTTATACATGTCTAAGATTCTCTAAGGTGGCTATCCAAGATCAAATCACTCCATAGGGTGGCTAGAGACTATTTGGGCATTGTCTTGACATTTTTGAAGATGAAGACTTGGTGGAGAGCCTCAAAAACGTGGTGAAGTTCATCTATAAATAGAGGAGGCTTGGATGAAGCAAAGACACACTTTCAACATCATCTAGCTTCATTTTACATTGTTGTATATTTCTCTCATACTTGTAAAATTGTTTAAAGCTTGTCTAGCTTTCTTTGATCTTCATTATTGTATATTGAGAGAAAGAGAGTCAAGCACAAGAGGAACCATAATTATTTGATCTCTAGCTTGTGCTTAGACTTGTGAGAAAGTGTGAACCTTACTATATCTCTTCAACCCTCTGTGAGAAGTTCTTGAGAGAACTTTTGTTGAAGTTGTGAGGAAGCAAGAAGTTATTCTTGCTAAGAGCTGTAGTTGTTGTAGTTGCACAATTGTTTTGTGCAAGAAGTTGTTGTTGTTGCTTACACTAAAGTGTTAGTGTAAGTATTGATGTGGTTGTTCTTATTGTTCATAATAAGAAGAGTAGTTGTTGAAAATCCACTTTGGAAACAAAGTGGTAGTGGAGTATAATCATTTACGATTCGAACCACTCTATATCCGGTGTACTCATTCATTATCTCTCATCTCCAATTCTTGCTCTGATTTTGAATATCCTTTGTGAGTTGAGAAAAACGATAAAATTCCGCAAAAGAGCCAAACACTCTATTCACCCCCCTCTAGAGTGTATTTCGGACCTTACAAGAAATGCTAGAATTCAATTCTTGATTCATACCGTAAAATGCTATGACTTTTAATATTAGACATTTTCTATCAAGATTATATCCTTGGGATTTACTACTAAACCATCTTAGGTGTGTGTTTTTGAAACACTTGTTTCACACCTATTGTATGATCTAATCAAAATAAAAAGATGACTTACAGACACTTGTCGTATTTAAATATATGATGCATACATTAATGGCAATGAGATGACATCTGCACCATGAGATGAGATGAATGTCTAAATTCAGTGATCAATACATCTGCTGACTATGAGATAATGTTTTAAGCAAAAATCAAAGCGAATCTCTGAAATTATCTTGTTAAAACTTATAGTACATATTCATTTAAAACCTTAAGGTAATAAAGATGGTACGCGACATATAATATTTTCCAACACTGTCTTCACGTGGCAACGTAGTTTGACATTCACATGCGTCTTAGCACTTGCCCTCAATCGCAAACCAGACATGAACATCTAGACTGAGTGAGGAGAGACAATAAATGACCAATCATGGATCAGACATGGTGTGAGTTCTACATTTTAAATCTGTTCTGATACCTACGTTGAAAGTTGGCTTGCAAAGTAAGGTACATATCCACTTAAAATCTTAAGACAATGGTGACGATAACTCATATAACACATGTATTTTATCTAAAAGTGTCCGATGTGGGAACAGAACACACCTCAAATACGTGTGAAATTCTTATATAGATTAAGTTTGCATTAGACAAGGTCAATAAAACTATCACACATACATTATAAGTGTAAACGACAATTACAAATAATTGAATGATAAATCTAAGAGATTTACATGAGTAAACCTGAAAATCCAATGGTAAAAAAAAAAAGCACCTGAAAAATCCAAATATCCGAAACAATTGTGATTATTTAGAGTAAAAAAAAGCATGAAAATGAATCAAATAATTCACATGTATAAGAAAGTGTAAAAATACACATTCTTCTTCTTCTTCTTTTGTAATAATTGGATTTAGATCGAATAAAATTCTTCTTTCAAGAACCAAATATAAACAATCCACTTAAGAAATACACCTTCTCTTTGATTCCACCTCATATTCTCGGAAAAAAGATTCGATCTCTTCATCTGGGACAACCTCAAAGAACTGAAACTCCCTCAATTTTCTCTTACATGAGGGCGTCTTGAATCTTGGTTTCTTGGGAGCAGGTGGGCAATTGAGGATCTTTGGGATCATATGTTTCGGAGACTTTGGGGTTGTACACTCTTCTTCTGTTTCAGATTTGGAAACATGGGCTTCTTCTTTTTCTGTAATTTCAGATGATTGTGAGTTCTTGATGATCAGTGGTGGCAATCTCATCTCCAGCGTGTTCTGTTGCCTTTCTTCTTGATCCGTGGACATGGTTTTTCTGGGTTTTTTCTTTGCTTTCTATTCTGTGGTGTTGTTGGGGATGGGGGGAGGGGGGGTGGGAGCTGGTGGGGGGTAGATGGAAGTTGTGAAAGAGATTATGTATGAAGCATGAAAGGAAGGAGTAATGTGGAGTATGAATTTACATGGGTGGAAAAAGAAAGAAATGCGAAAGAGAGGCGTGTGTTGTAAGGTAATTGATTGAGAAAGACTCTTCTACCCTTGTCCAACTCTCTTTGACAAAGATACCATTTGACAAGTCCTCTATCACTTCGTGTGTTGACCACAGGAATGAAAAATTAGTCTTCTGATTTTCGGCGGAGAGGATACCTCAGGACGACCATTAAAAAAAAAGATAGTCTTCTTTCATATGGATCCATTTGTGTCTATCTTGTGTGTCATGTGTGTCCGAGACTCATTAAAATTAGCGACACCTGAAAAAGAAAAAGGCAAAAAAAAAAAAAAAACTCCTTTTTTAGGATCTATTGACTTTGATCTAAAGTATACAACAATAACATTATCTTATTGTCTTAGAGTTTTATATGACAAAGTATGTAAGGTCGGATGTACGTAATCTTATGTCTATGACAAGATATGTAAGGTCGGATGTACGCAACTATATAGATGGGTTATGACAAGATATGTAAAGTCGGATGTATGCAACTATACCGATGACCCATAATAAAAATTGCGTCAAACTATGTCGATCAACTGCTACTTCACAAGCACAGCCAATTTAGTGAATCATTTTGGTTTATTTCAATATATTTTAAAATCAAAGAAGAGTGTGTTCTTAACAAACCAATTAAAATAGGTGACATCTATATAAAAAAGGAAAAAATGTAAAAAAACTTCTCTTTAATATCCTATCGACTCTTATGAGTCATTTTGGTTTATTTCAATATATTCTAAAGTCAAAATGGTGACATCTATATAAAAAAGGAAAAAAAACGTAAAAAACTCTTTTTTTTTAAATATCATATCGATTCTTATTGAGTCATTTTGATTTATTTCAATATATTCTAAAGTTAAAGAAGAGTATGTCTTTAACAAACCAATTAAAATGGGTGACATATATCTAAGGGGGAGAACGTAAAAAACTCTTTTTTTTTTTTTTAAATATCCTATCGTCTCTTATCTAAAGTTTACAAATGACAAACCAAAGTTGGACATACGTCATCTTATTGAATGTTTTGTAAGGATAAGTATCTAAAAGAGTTGGAGGATCATGTTGTCTTAGATATAGATATCTATCTCAATGTTTTATGATGGTAAGTATCTATGGAAATTGGGATTATCATATTGTCTCAGATAATGTATGTCTATCTAAATGTTCATGATGGTATCTAAAAGAGTTAGAAGATCATGTTGTTTTAGATATAGATATCTATATCAATGTTTTATGATGGTAAGTATCTAAAGGAGTTATAAGATCATGTTGTCTTAGATATAGATATCTATAATGTATGTCTATCTAAATGTTTTTGATGGTAAGTATCTAAAGGAGTTAGAATATCATGATTTCTCATAGATAGAATCGCTTTACTTAAATATAGTCAACTTCTAACATGTTTCATTTTTCAATGGAGTTAAGGAAACACTCTTTGTTAACTTTATAATAGAATCGAATAAAGCAAAATGATTCACTAAATTATCTGCGATGTTTATATTATAAATTAACAGTTGATCCACACAGCTTGACGCAATTTTCATTATGGATCATTAGGAAACAATGTGTTTCTAACACATAAGTATGGTTGCGTACATACGGTCTCCATATTTCGTCATAGGTAGTAGCCTCTAAGGTAATGAGGTAATGTTATTTTTGTGTAGTCAACTTCTAACAGAATAAGAAACTTTCTTACTAGCATACAAAATATAAAGTTAAACAGTTAATTTATAAGCTTGGAGGTGAATTGCCGATACAGAATGGTTTGTTTACATAACTTTTCATTTGCTTTTTATTTATGGAAATGATTTATTTCTGCTCAGTTACTTGGTTTCTTAGATAGATTATACCAAATTCTGAGTTAACTTAATTTCTCTATGTACTTTATAGAAAAAATGAGTATAACTGTTCATTAAATGAAAAATTCAGGTCCGGTGATGGTACTCATGCCGACTTAATCCTAGTAAACCAGGGACCTACACTTCCTTCCATATAACGCTTCGAAAGGAGCCATGTAAATGGCACTGTGGTGACTGTTATTATAAGAGAATTCTATTAACTTCACCATTCTGTCCCAGCTTCCTTTGAAATCCAAAACGCAAGACCTTAACATATCTTCTAGAGTCTGAATAATCCGTTCAGACTGTCCATCGGTTTGGGGATGATATGTTGTACTCAATCTTAACTCCGTGCCCATGGTTTTTTGAAATGTTGTCCAGATTTTAGAAGTAAATCGTGGATCTCGGTCGGATACTATACTCACTGGAACACCATGCAAGCTGACGGTATTATCCATATATAAATTTACCAACTTATTGAGAGACGATTCATTTGAGATGGATAGGACATGTGCAGACTTGGTTAGACGATCCACTGAGTTAACTTAATTTCTCTATGTACTTTATAGAAAAAATGAGTATAACTGTTCATTAAATGAAAAATTAGAACATAATGCATTCTTTAGGACTCGTAGCTAAATAATGTGATTTGGCATGTGATACGTTAGGCTAATGAGTAGTATAATAGTTTCCATACACATAAAGCAGTATCAATAGTTTCCATAATGCATCCTTGATTATCATATTTATTATACGGTTATTACAATACTATCAGTTTCGAGTATATTGTAAAAAGTGTAAAATTGAAGAACAAATACAAAAAAAAAACATAGAAATAAAAAATCAAGATGTCAAGATTCGTTCTCATGCATTCTGGAATTGTCCGAGAGTGTGCAATCGACCTGTAAACGTACAATGTGCATTTTGATTTTCATTTAATTCTACTTTTGAATGATCAAACATAATACTCGGCCAAACAAAATGTAAATAAATAAATAAAGGAAGGGTGAATTTCAATTATTAGCCTAAAGTTTGGCGCATTACTCAGTTAGCAGCCTAACGTTGATGAAACTCAGTTAACACCCAGTCTTTGTCCATAATGACTCACTTGTAGCCAGTTGACCATTGACTAACCGTTGAATTTCTCAGACCAACCAGTAGTTGACACGTGGCGACCCTTTTTAATTAAAAAATAAATAAAATTATATTTTTGAATAAATTGATTAAAAAGAATTTAAAAATTTTAAAAATTGTAAAAATTAATTATAAAATACTTTAAAAATCGAAAAATTTGGAAAAAAAGATAAAAACAATAAAAAAAATACCCCCAATGCCTCATCCCTCCCACTCCCACCTCCCCCATCACCCCAGGCAAATAAAAATTTAAAAATTTTTTCTAACTCACCCATAACTCTCCGACCACCTCCCGTCCCCCCACCCCCACCCCCCTCCTCCCGCCAAAAAAAAATTTTTTAAAATTTTTTCTAACTCACTCATAACGTCCCGACCACCCCCGCGTCCCCTCCCCCACCCCTCGTGCACACCCCAAAAAAAATTTAAAATTTTTTTAACTCACCCGCAAAGCTCCAACCATCTTCCGGCACCCCGAACAACCCAACCCCCGGCCCAAAAAGAGAATGACAATGTTTTTTATCAGGTTATCATGGGGTTAAATTTTCTAAGAGAATCTCTTCTGTGTGTTGCATGTTGGAGGAGCGCAAATGACGATATGCATGAACATCTACAATATCTCATGCACGATATTGGAGATGCTTTTGAAATTATGCCCGGAGGTGGAGTGGGGGTGGCACAAGGTGTGGAGAGAGAAAACAATTTTTGACTTTTCTTTTTAGACCGGGTGTTGGGGTGCGGGGGGAGGGGGGAGGGAGCGTTGTGTGGGTGGTCGAGACGTTATGGGTGAGTAAGAAAAAAATTTAAATTTTTTTTTTTGGCGATTAGGGTGGGGTGGGGGGATGCAGAGGTGGTCGGAGCGTTATGGGTGAGTTAGAGAAAATTTGAAAAAAAAATTTTTGGCCTGGGGTGGGTGGGGTGCGTGCCGGGGGAGTGTGTAGGGGGCAGGGTGGGGTGGGAGGGCTATTTTTTTTAAAACTTTTTTCCTAATTTTTCGATTTTTAAAATATTTTTTAATTAATTTTTACAATTTTTAGAATTTTTAAATGCTTTTTAATCACTTTATTCAAAAATACAATTTTATTTTTTTAATTAAAAAAGGTCGTCACGTGTCAACTACTGGTTGCTATGAGAAAGTCAACGGTTAGTCAACGGTCAACTGGCTACAAGTAAGCCATTATAGACAAAGAATGAGTATTAACTGAGTTTCATCAACGTTAAGCTGCGAACTGAGTAATGCGCCAAAGAGAGATTCCTCCAATGGAATGTCCAAATGCAAAGAATTTCGTTTAACAGAAACGCAAAGAATTAAATGTTCAAATTCTCTTATGAATTAAATTGGATATTGTTGCGAGTGGAAACGGGATCCAAGGAGAAAATGTGGTGTGTCTTCCATTCTTTTTATCCTTTGTAGTTCCGTCCATTTAAAGTATACTATTGGATCAAGTGATAAGTTTGTTGTTTTGTGATCTTGATGTTACAGGTTTGAGCCGTAAAAATAGCCTATTACACAAAGTATAGGGTAAGGCTGCATACATCAGATTGCGAAACGATCTGGTCCCTCTTCAGACCTGTGCAAACGCAGAAACTTAGTGCACCGAGAATGTCCATTTATGCAAACTAGGCATCATCCTTATTACAATGGGTCTTGTCTAAAAATAAAAAGATTCAAAAGATACGTGTATCAAGGGCTGTAAATGAACCAACCTGTTCGGTTATTCGACTCGTTTGTTCGAGCTCGAACTCGAGCTCGACTCGGATAAAAGGTTAATGAACAGAGCTTGAACACCTTTTTCTGCTCGAGCTCGGTAAGTGACACCGTTCGTTTAAGTTGTTCGGCTCGTTAATGTTGTTCGTGAGTTAAACAAACCAAGCTTGAACAAGTAAATATGTTCGTTTAAATAAACAAACAAGCTCGGCTCGTTCGTTAAGTTAAATGAACAGAGCTTGAACAACGCAATTCTCGGCTCGTTCGGTTCATTTACAACCCTAGGCGTATGTCTTTTTGGTGATAAAAATGATAAAAACACAAGTCATTGATTATTCTAATTATCATTATCATATTTGATATCAACTATTAACATTTCCTAGACTCCAAGCATTTACGGCGGAAAAAAGACTACATCAAACTTGTGTCTCCTTATATTTTTCGTGCACGTTCAATCTCCATATGTAATTGGCCTTAGAAGTCAAAGCTGAACATGGCATAGGATACCACGGTGGAGTATTGAATACGCATATCCAATCTCTCCCCCCCCCCCCCCCCCCCCCACATCTCACCTTAAATTGTGTTTCAATGTGTTTGCTGGACTATTCAAAGGTTGCCTCGAACATACTTAGCAAATTGACTGTCCTACCCTTTGAAATATTGGAGAAATATTTCTTCCCAAAAGATGTGGCCACCTTTTTGACAAACACCGATATTAGTTCATCTAAGTGACATGTACTTTGATCTCTCGAAAGAAAGATCTAACTTTAATAAACCAGAATTAATCGTCTGTTAGTCAACAACAGTCAACGATACAACTCCTGCAGTTCAGAACTCAAGTATTGCTGTTCAGCCTTAGCTGCACTTCGGCTGTGCCCCATGACATCCTTTTTACTATCGAAGAATAGGCCAAAGACTGCACCTCGGCACCTAACTTCAACCTCAGCTTCAACCTAAGTACTACACCCCAGATCACTTCGGCCAGGTTCAACATTGCACCTCGGCAAAGCCTGGTTTTGCACTTCGGCGAAGGAGTCAAGCACAACATTACATCATAGAACCATCAGGCAGAAGTGCAGTTCAAAGAAAGAGTACACGTCTGCCTATTCAGCCAGTACACGTCAAAGTCACTTCAGCCGACCTACTAGTCACATCAGACGGCCTACCGGTCATATCAGCAGACCTACTGCATCATAGGTCTTCTTCCCCAGGAAAACGTCCCATCCGGCGTCAGAAGCCGAGGGCAAGGAGAAAGCTAATAAAAGCAAGCCAAGGTAGACCAGAAAGAGGATCCGATCCATCGAAACATTTTCCTATCTCCTGGAGCTAATACATCGAATTTTCTCTTCAGCCAAGACCTGTGAGAATTTTCTAACTCCACACCCTAAATTATATTTTCAGTGAGAAATGGCCCAAACTGACTTGAGCGTCGGAGGGTTTTACCCGGGGTCATCCCTCCGAGACCTCTGATTTCTGCTTCCTTGTGCAGGACTTCATGAAGCTATTCCGGCAAAATACCAACCAGCATCTGACGACGTTTATTTGAGGTCATCTTAGACCCTTGGTGAAGATCCGGCTTCATCATTTGGCGCTAGAAGGAGGGCCCCTCAGTTCCTTAAAACAGTTACTCAAGGCTTTCTTAATTTTGATCCAACCCAGCTATTGAGAGAAAGATGGATAAAAAGGATGGAAAAAGGTCCAAGCAACCTATGACATCTAAGAGAAGTCAGATCTTCTCAACAACAAACAGAACAGTGTTCTACGGAGCCGGGAGAATCCTCAACTCCTACCATTGCCTTCACATATGAAGAGCATATGCGAGACATACGCTATGTGGCTCAAAACCCGGGTGTGTTCTAAGCTGTAGTGAGGGAAATGAAGGGGAAAGCTTCCGCAGCAAGGTCCAGTGAGTCTCACTCCAGTAACTCTCACTCACAGGAACACCTGGAGTACTCTCCAACTCGGCCTGACTATCACCCCAGGCGTCAGGCCGAATTTATGGCTAAGGCTGGGCGTTCAGGACAAGGGTCTAGCCACCAGAGCTTAAAACGCACTCAAAAAGCATCTTTGCCATTCAAACATGGCAAAGAAGTTGACAATAAAGGCAAAGCCCCGCGGCAGGAAAGGTGCTCTGTCAAGATTCGGTTAGGAGGCCGAGTTAAAGAAAGGAACTCTCTGTTGGCTTCAAAAGCCCATATTCTTTCCTACATGAGGAAGAAGACCCTAGCACGGGAACCTCAGCCCCTGGCTGGACCGATCCACAAAAGAGATCACCGACTGTATTTTCTTTATCATCATGATATTGGGCATGATACAGAAGACTGTAGGCAGCTTGGACAGGAAATTGGGCGTCTGATCGAGCTTGGTCACCTACAGCGGTTTTACAATCCGAGGTCAAGGTTGCACAACAGGCTGGACTTTGGTAGGTCCCCTCCGGATGAAAATTGCAGACCTGGACATCAGTACAGGTCGCCGAAGGATGTGGATTCAGATTCTGATGAAAAGGGGCCGCGAGTTCCTGAGCGAACAAGGTTGACTTGACAGCAAGAGTCCGTGATTCAAATGAATTAGGATTTATTTCCTCTTGCGTACATCTGAAATTTTTCAGCTCGGCCTTGCATTATTAAAGGATCAATCTTTTGTTAGATTCCCACACGGCTCTGTTCGGCTTCACCATATGGTGAATGAAGAAACTCCTCTAGACAAGAGGAATAGTTTATGCTTACCTGGCATCCACTTTATAACCCGTAGTGGAAGTGGGGGCATAACTCAGCAGGTCTAAGTAGGTTGAGCAGGACTCAACATATTGGGACAGGTTTCCCTATATTTCACATCAGCAGGTCTGAGTAGGTTGAGCAGGTTTCAACATATTGGGACAGGTTTCCCTATAATCCACTTCAGCAGGACTCAATATTTGGAACAGGTTTCCCTATATTTCACCTCAGCAGGTCTGAGTAGGTTGAGCAGGACTCAATATATTGGAACAGGTTTCCAACAAAATCTTCACCTCAGCGGGTTTGAGTCGGTTGAGCAGGTCTCAACATATTGGGACAGGTTTTCCTATATTCCACTTTAGCATGTCTCAACATATTGGGACAGGTTTTCCTATAATCCACTTCAGCAGGACTGAGTGGGTTGAGCAGGACTCAACATTTGGGAAAGGTTTCCCTATATTTCACCTCAGCAGGTCTGAGTAGGTTGAGCAGGACTCAATATATTGGAACATATTTCCAACAAAATCTTCACCTCAGCAGGTCTGAGTCGGTTGAGCAGGTCTCAACATATTGGGACAGGTTTCCCTATATTCCACTTCACCAAGACTAAGTGGGTTGAGCAAGTCTCAACATATTAGGACAGGTTTCCCTATAATCCACTTCAGCAGGATTGAGTGGGTTGAGCAAGACTCAATATTTGGGACTGGTTTCCCTATATTTCACCTCAGCAAGTCTGAGTAGGTTGAGCAGGACTCAATATATTGGAACAGGTTTCCAACAAAATCTTCACCTCAGCAGGTCTGAGTCGGTTGAGAAGGTCTCAACATATTAGGACAGGTTTTCCTATATTCCACTTCAGCGGGACTGAGTGGGTTGAGCAAGTCTTAACATAATGGGACATGTTTTCCTATAATCCACTTCAGCAGGACTGAGTGGGTTGAGCAGGACTCAATATTTGGAACAGGTTTTCCTATATTTCACCTCAGCAGGTCTGAGTAGGTTGAGCAGGACTCAATATATTGGAACAGGTTTCCAACAAAATCTTCACCTCAGCAGGTCTGAGCAGGTTGAGGAGGTCTCAACATTTGGGACAGGTTTTTCTATATTTCACCTCAGCAGGTTTGAGTAGGTTGAGCAGGACTCAACATTTGGGGCAGGTTTCCCTATAGTCCACTTCAGCAGGACTGAGTGGGTTGAGCAGGACTCAACATTTGGGACAGGTTTTCCTATATTTCACCTCAGCAGGTCTGAGTAGGTTGAGCAAGACTCAATATATTGGAACAGGTTTCCAACAAAATCTTCACCTCAGCAGGTCTGAGCAGGTTGAGCAGGACTCAACATTTGGGATAGGTTTCCCTATATTTCACCTCAGCAGGTCTGAGTAGGTTGAGCAGGACTCAACATTTGGGTTAGGTTTCCCTATAATCCACTTCAGCAGGACTGAGTGGGTTGAGCAGGACTCAACATATTGGGACAGGTTTCCCTATATTTCACCTCAGCAGGTCTGAGCAGGTTGACTAGGTCACAACATTTGGGACAGGTTTCCCTATATTTCACCTCAACAGGTCTGAATAGGTTGAGCAGGACTCAACATTCAGGACAGGTTTCCCTATAATCCACTTCAGTAGGACAGAGTGGGTTGAGCAGGACTCAACATTTAAGGCAGGTTTCTCTATATTTCACCTCAGCAGGTCTGAGTAGGTTGAGCAGGACTCAATATATTGGAACAGGTTTCCAACAAAATCTTCACCTCAGCAGGTCTGAGTCGGTTGAGCAGGTCTCAACATATTGGGACATGTTTCCCTATATTCCACTTCAGCAGGACTGAGTGGGTTGAGCAGGTCTCAACATATTGGGACAGGTTTCCCTATATTCCACTTCAGCAGGACTGAATAGGTTGAGCAGGTCTCAACATTTGGGACAGGTTTTCCTATAATCCACTTCAGCAGGACTTAGTGGGTTGAGCAGGACTCAACATATTGGAATAGATTTCCAACAAAATCCTTACCTCAGCAGGACTGAGTTGAGCGGGACTCAACATTCGGGACAGGTTTCCCTATATCCTACCTCAGCAGAGCTGAGATGGCTGAGCAACATTCGATTCAACAATGTTCGTGACAGAGCCAACATGTGACTCATTCATCAAGTAACAAGTTTACTTATCTAAAATATATTAAAGCATGGCAGAGCTGCAGTTCAATCAAGCAGCGTAACACTTTTGGGCAAAGCCAAAGGTTGAGGCTGAAGCTCAATACTTGTGAAAAAATCCAACGTAAAAGCGACTAAAAAGCTCTTTGGCAGAGCCAAAGACAAAAAGTAGATGCGGAGGATAATTTAAAGGACTTTGGTAGATCAGAAGACAAATACTTGCATAAACTATAAAAATAGAGCAAGTAACCAAAAGACAAAGTCAGGAAAATAGTAGCAAGCTGAAGAGCAAAAGTTGAAGAAAGTGAAATTTTCATTGAAGAGTGTATTTATTACAACTATAAAAATTACAAAAAAGAAAGGAAGATCATATTCTACTCTTCACCATCCTCATCACCCCTAAGATCAGCTCCATTCTTAAAAAGCTCTAGCTGGTTCTCAATTAAGCTTTCAGCCTCAGGGTTGTAGAGTTCAGCAATATGAGGATGATTTTTATCCAGGTTTGGGTAGACTTCAGAGCAAGTGTCGATTGCCCAAGTCTATCCAACAGATATCGCTGAACCTTGTATCTTCAAGAAGTTACCAGTGAAGAACTCAGACTGCCTGAACTCAGCAACGGCAGTTTTCTTAATCTCCTCAGCCTAAAGTTCAAATTGAAGGAGGAGATCAACTTTGCTTTTCCTTTCTGCTTCCAATTGCTGGTTCAGTTCAGCTTTGCTATTGGGCAGCTCTTGCTCGCAAGTATTGAGCTCTCTCTGGTAAAACTCCAGCTCAGCTTGGGTTCTGGATGACACCAATTCAGCACTGGCTACCATCTCCTTCAGCTCAATCACTTGGCAATTTGCAGTGGCTAGCTTGATGTCTGAATCTTGTTTCCCTTCTTGAAGTCTGGAGTTTTCTTCAGTAAGAACGACAACCTCAGACTTTAGACTGTTCACTTGAGCTTCCAGCTGATTCAATCTCGTATTGCTGGGTCTTGCCACTTCTGCAACCCGTCATAGGCATTTCTAAGGTTGGCATTGATCTCAGAGAGTTGGGCAAATTTGGCAGCAACTCTTCAGCCCGTTTGAGTATGTTATACTCTTGAACCCGATACTACAGAAATCAGGTTGGTTAGAGAAAACATAAATGATCAAGCTAGAAAAGATGGAGGATATCGGGAAATCTTACCATGGACATATTAGTTGCAAATGAATTCATGGCAGTGTCCTAGTCTAGACTGTCATAAAGTTGCTAATCGCTGGGTAATACTGACATATCAGTTACTTTCCTAGTTACACTAGGATTTGCAGCAGTGTCAGCAAAAAAGAACTCCGACGTTCTCGTGCCTCGGCGGTTTCGTAGGGAAAACTCTTCCTCTTGCGCATTACCCCGGAAGTTTCTCCTAAGAGCTCAGCGGAGGGAACAGCCTCATAAGAAACCCGCCTTGGTTGAGGCACAACTTCCTCTTCGGCAACTGGAGAGGAAGGAATAAAGATGGGGGCATCAATTCCCCTAATTCCGTCGTCTGGCTGAGCTGAAGCTGGGGCAAAGACTTGAGCTTCAGCCCGGATGGGATTATCAAGAGTTCCAGCTGAAGAGAAAAAAAGGTCAAGTGATTAAATGAAAACAAGGTATGTTCAAAACCAACGTAAGGCAAAAATTCTACCTGGAACTTCGGTCTCGGCTGAGGCCAAAACAACGACAGTCATCTGCACCTCAGAAGGAGCTCTGGCAGAGGCCTGTCCCGAAGAGGAAGGTTGTCCTTTAGTCCTTTTCCTCTTTTTGGTGACCAAATTCTTTAGCCTTGCAAGGGTCTCAGACACCATGACTCCTGCAGAATTCAATGAACAAATCAGTCAAAACATAGACGCAACATCAGAACCAGTCAGAGATGTTCAAAAGATTGCTACGTACCCCGAACTATTTTTAAAGCAATGGGGATGAGGGGCCGAAATCTATGTTCTGGCCACAAGTGTTCCAGGTCGGCAACCTTCACAACCTACATGTCCACTTTTTTCTAATCCACGGCCACGGGCAAGTGTAACAATTGGGAGGCTTCATTGCAAGATTGCTCGCTTGGCCTCCTGTTATTTGCGCTGCCAGATTTCCAAAGGGTTCCTTCGGGTAATCCTATAGTCTTTACGAAGAAGAAATGCCTCATCCAATCTTTGTTAAAAGAGAGAATGTTTATGGCATGGAGGTTTTCACTATTTGGATGCCTCCTGCTAAAATAGTACCAACTATCTTTTTGTTTGCATATAAACATTCCTCTAAAAACAGCAAGTGAAAAGGCTTTCTCAGCCGCTCTCAGGTAGAGTAAATAACTAAGGATAACCTTAAGGCCATTAGGCATTATTTGAGAAAGTCTAAGTTTGTAAACAAACAAGATTTGGAACAAAGGAGCTGGAATTGGAAGATTAAAACCAGATTTAAAATACTCTTCGTAGACTGCCTCATACCCTGCTGGAGGGTCATAAGCAGTCTGGTGTAGCAAAGGAAGGATGAGGGTGAAGGTGCTCCTATCAATGTAATATTGACATAATTCGGATAGTTCAGTGGCCTTCAATATGCACACTGAGCTCTGCACCATTGGAGATGGTGCACGACGTTGAGGGCACCATGGATTCCTGGGCAATTGAAGAAGGTTCACCAGCAAGGCGCAACCTCCTCAGAGGACGGTTGTCTTTACTAGAGTCCGACCTCTCGTGGAAAGATTGAACTTCCTGATCACCCTCTAGATCAGTTGGGAGGGATTGAGCTGATCTATGTTGGGAATCAGAAGAGGAAGAATAAGATGGAATAACGGAAGCCATGGAAGAAAAATGGAAAAAGAAAAGCTTACAGAGAGATTGAAGGACTGAACTGGAAGAAAGCACCGTGACGAGAGTGTAGGCTTCGAAGATGAAAATGAAGAGTAAGATAGCAGAATAGCAGCGCGCAGAATAGAAGAAGAAGAAAAGAAGGAATTAGGGCAATTGTCCCTATTTATAAGAAGAGAAAGGAAAGGTGGTAACTTTTCAAATGAAATTCAAAAAAGGGTGACGGTTCAACTTTTCCCCCTCTTTTTCGATTATTGAAACCGCCGAAAAAGTAATGATGATGCGTTGAAATTGGCGCTGATATCAAAAGGCGGATAACGGCTCAATTATGAGGATAAAGACGCAATAAGCGGGAATTACGGTGTAACTAAGAGGATAACTGCTCAATTAATGGAGACACGTCACAGACTCATTAGAATAGATTTGCCTGCCCTCACAGGTCAGCTCGGCCACACAAAATCTGGCGGCAAATGATAAACCAGAATTAATCGTCTGTTAGTCAACAACAGTCAACGATACAACTCCTGCAGTTCAGCACTCAAGTATTGCTGTTCAGCCTTGGCTGCACTTCGGCTGTGCCCCATGACATCCTTTTTACTATCGAAGAATAGGCCAAGGACTGCACCTTGGCACCTAACTTCAACCTCAGCTTCAACCTAAGTACTACACCCCAGATCACTTCGGCCAGGTTCAACATTGCACCTCAGCAAAGCCTGGTTTTGCACTTCGGCGAAGGAGTCAAGCACAGCATTACATCATAGAACCATCAGGCAGAAGTGCAGTTCAAAGAAAGAGTACACGTCTGCCTATTCAGCCAGTACACGCCAAAGTCACTTCAGCCGACCTACTAGTCACATCAGCCGGTCTACCGGTCATATCGGCAGACCTACTGCATCATAGGTCTTCTTCCCCAAGCAAACGTCCCATCCGGCGTCAGAAGCCGAGGGCAAGGAGAAAGCTAATAAAAGCAAGCCTAGGCAGACCAGAAAGGGGATCCGATCCATCGAAACATTTTCCTATCTCCTGGAGCTAATACATCGAAGTTTCTCTTCAGCCAAGACCTGTGAGAATTTTCTAACTCCACACACTAAATTATATTCTCAGTGAGAAATGGCCCAAACTGACTTGAGCGTCGGAGGATTTTACCCGGGGTCATCCCCCCGGGACCTCTGATTTCCGCTTTCTTGTGCAGGACTTCAGGAAGCTATTCCAGCAAAATACCAACCAGCATCTGACGACGTTTATTTGAGGTCATCTTAGACCCTTGGTGAAGATCTGGCTTCATCAAACTTCATATTATTGTATGTGGAAATAAAGTCTCAGCCGAGCTGAACTGAGGTGTCGAGATGACCTGAGTTCGGCCAACCTGATCTAGGCAATCAACGTGCTAGAAGCTAAACTGTCAGCCGAGCTGGGCTGGACTGACAGAAGTGAAGGATAAAGGGAACCGCACTGAACTGAAGAGGAGATGAGACAAACCACGGAACCAAAACAAGAAAAGATAAGTATGGACGTGCTGAGCCGAAGAAGAGCTGAGGTGAAGCATGTAACTAATGTGTCAAAAGACAATGTAAAGAAGTGATGAGCTAGGGTGACGAAGTGAAACACAAGATAAGAAAGCCGACCTACCATACTTAGTAAATATTACTTAGAATTATTTAGGTACATAGTTGAGCTGCGTTGGTAACTAGCCGTTAGTTAATGTAGATTGACAGTGACCACTGATCAAGTGTCAGAAAATAGCCGTTAGAAGTATTTTTCACCCCTATAAAAGGAAAATAATCTTGTAAATTATACTCTAACTTGAATGAATTTCTAATTCCTTCAATCTTGACATTGTTGAAAGATTATATTTGAATAAATCTCTTTAATGGTCACAGAACATTGAGGTCACGAGTTCGAGCAGCAGAAATAGCCTTTTGCACAAAATGTAGGGTAAAGCTACATACATCAGATCGTGAAGCGACTCGACCCCTCTCCAAACACTGTGCAAACACGAGAGCCTAGCGTATCAAAAACGTCCTTTTTTATCTTTAATGATTTGCTTAGCTCTATATGTTGTATGTATAGAGATGATCCTTCATCCCAAACCTATCATGAAAGATATGGTGCATCTATTAGTAAATAGAACAAGAAGCTATAGGTTTGCAAGGATTTTAGTTATATATGTTAACTTTTCTTGTAAGGAGAAAATTGTAATGTGAGATTATTTTCTCTTGCTTGGTATCTTTAAGTATGGACGTGGTTCTAGCAATACCGAGCCTTACTAATCGTTTTTGACATCGTGAATGAATCTTTCCACGTGAAACGTTTCCCTGCTCCATTTTTCATCATTTTGAAATATATATTTATTAATATTTGGATGTAGCTTTGAGAAACGCCATTGGTTAAATGTTGAATTCGGTTGTAATTTGTTTACTCTTTTTTTTTACGCATGTATACGTGACATCACATAAGATTCGAACTATGGTTCTCAAAAAAATATGCAATAACTATTATTAAATTTGGATCTTAGAAAGAAAACATCTTGGATTCACAGATCTTGAGCTAAATGAATCAAGGATCCAAGGAGGGGCTAGATTGCTTCGCCATCTGATGTATACAATTTTACTCTACACTTCATGTATACAATCTTACTCTACACTTTGTATAAGAGGCTGTTTCCGCGGCTCGAAACTATGACCTTAAGATCACAAAACAATAATGTTATCAGTTGATTTAAGAGAAAATCTCACTTATTAGCCTAAGGTTTGGCCCATTACTCAGTTAGCAGCCTAACGTTGATGAAACTCACTTAACAACAACTCTTTTGCCGAAATGTCTCACTTGTAGCCAGTCACCGGAAGGTGACTTGCTACAGCAGGTTTCCTCTTTTTTAAAAAAAATTATTTCTAAAAAATTTCGCAAGAGGAGGGGGTGGGGGAGGAGACGCAGAGGTGGTCGGAGCGTTATGAGTGAGTAAGAAAAAAAAATTTAAAAAAAAAATTTGGGGCGGGGGGCGTGCGGGGGGGTGGTATGGCGTGGGGGGTACGTGGGTGGAGTGCTGGGGCGTTGTGGGTAATTTTTTTATTATTTTTATCTTTTTTTCCTAATTTTTCGATTTTTAAAATAATTTTTAATTAATTTTTACAATTTTTTAGAATTTTTAATTCCTTTTAAATCACTTTATTCAAAAATACAATTTTATTTTTTTAATTAAAAAAGGGTCGCCACGTGTCAAATTCTGGTTGGTCTGAGAAAGTCAACGGGTGGTCAACGGTTGGTCAACGGTCACCTGGCTACAAGTGAGACATTTCGGCAAAAGAGTTGTTGTTAAGTGAGTTTCATCAACGTTAAGCTGCTAACTAAGTAATGGGTCAAATCTTACGCTAATAAGTGAGATTTTCTCGTTGATTTAAGACCCGACCAACTAAGAAAACCTATAGACGACCTCTTAAAACTTAAACGGTGTTCATAAAACATACGTGAGTCCACAAAGAGAGAGACAACCCTCCCTAGGGATGGCAGAATTTTCCCTTTACTATCACAACTTCTGCATCAACGGTTAGCAGGATTTGTTGATTAGAATAGCCTGAGAGAAGTTGACTTTAGGAGAGATCAGAGTGAGAGAAATCATTAAGGGTGATTGGACATCTGTCTTCTCACCTGCTGGAACATCCGAAGCCTCTTTGGTTCGGGTTTGGATCTCTTAACCCCACTTTTTTCAACCATTTTGTGACCACGCGACACGTGTCAGCAAAGAGGGGTGGTGAGGCTAGATGCAGGTGACCCTCATCTAGCCTCACCACCCCTTACTGCCACGTGTCGCACGGTCACGCCTTACCGCATCGATTTACGGTGAGGAGATCCTATCACTCTTGCCTCACCTCAAATGATTGCAGGCAGCATTGAATTCCATGCTACCAAATTCTCATTCACTCCATCTCCATCTTAGAATTTATAACCCGGTCTGATTTCCTCGGCCGGTAAAAACTTTTGGAGCAAAAAGTTCATTCTCTAGTCATAAATTTCTACCGTTTCAGGCTCAATAAGCATTGCGACGAATGCAAATCAAACACCCAGCGGTCTCTTAGGTTGGGTGAGGACTTACACAGTTACCCACACAAGGTGTCTCCCTACAAACCAGGTCTTCTTAGCAGCAGTGAAACAATTGTGCGTGTCCCTAGATTTTATCTTGACCTCTTAAAACAAATCCTAACCCGAATAACAACTGAGCTATGCGCTGGGCCGCCATTAAAAACTTTGAGTTTGAACCTGCTAGCCATTGAAAGTTTACTTTTTTTCTTTTTTAGCATCACGTGATTGGAGGCATCATATAAATCCTCAGATCCCATCCGGTATTAGACAACTGTAAATTCAAAGCATAAAACCCAAAGCGAAGACATCATGTCACATAAAGTATAACGTTAACATGTGAGACAAAATGATAATTTTGTAATATGAGGATTTTGTGAATGATGATAACAGTTTAATTTGATCTTTTTTATTCAATTCAATTTAATCTATACTTTGTGTTCTCATCCAAAGGCATTAGATAATTTCCTTATTCAAGTTTATTTACTGAATGCGTTAATAAAATTATAATTACTTGCAGAACAAAGTGACAATTTCTTTAAGTAAACCTTTCAATGAGTTATTATTTTTTGTAACTGTTATTTCTTTCAGATGGTATAAAATATAAAATTATAAGTAAAAAATTTTGTTATTTCATTATTATTTTATTAAATTTAAATACTCTACGAGTAAGGGCGTGCGTGGCAGACCTTCGTGAAGTAGCAAATCTTACTAAGCGGAAATCAATTTGAAATTTCTCAGGGCCTCATGTAGTAGGCGAAGTTGGTTGCTCTTTTCTTTAGATACTTTTTTCGTGTCTAAAGGAAATGTCATCTAACAAAGAAAGTTTTTCTTAAAAATTATGGAAAATAAATAAAAATTTGTTATTGTTATTTTCTCCCCTTCTTTTTCGACTTCCGTCCTATTAAAATTTTGTAACTCCGTTGAGCTACTTCCGTCCTATTAGTGTTCGTCTTGTTATTTTAAGACATCTAAAACTATAAATAAACTTGTTTTATATAGTAAAATAAAAATGTATTATTCGTTAAATATACATATTTTAAAACAAACAAGTTATTAAGGTACACAAATCTAAGAACAAAAGGAATAATGAGTCTTTAAACTAACTTTTCCAATACTATGTGTCATTTGGACAATGACATATTTTAGGATGGAAAAAGTAATGTTTAAAGTCACTTTCTAAGTCACTCTTAAATCTATTTATTATTATTAAGTTTTAAAAAACCTTTTGAACTTCTTTTGAAAATGACAACACAGTCGCTTGCCGGGTCCAAAATAAATATCTTATATTTGAAATCCAAAAACCTAAATTTGGGACTAAAGTGAGCATGGATACAAACCAACACCCCCACCTTTAAAATAATATATCACATAAAATGCACATTGTACAGTTGTATTGTGCTTGAATGCTTTAGTAGGCTACTACAGGACTGCAACAGCAACAATGGAAAAAGCTTGAACCATCAGAAACGGAATACATTTGAAAAAAAGAAAACAACAACATTACCACATTGTTTTAAAAGCTTCCACCTATTGCTGAGGTATGGGGTCGGATATGTGCAACCATACCTATGTGTTAGAAACACACACATTTTGTTTTACGATGACCCATAATAAGAATTACATCAAGCTGTGTTAATCAACTGCTACTTCACAATATAAGAAACGCAACCAATTTAGTAATTCATTTTGCTTTATGAAAAGAAGAGAACAAGAAATACACTTGAACCTATTGACTTCCCATCCAAGCGTTGGAAATGTTTTGTGATGGAACATAAAATGCAGATCAAAAATCATGTCAATATATTTTGGTCACCAAGCAAATACCTAAACAGTGGAGAAAACACTCTGGTATGCCAACAACTTGCTCCAGACAAAAGAGTAATACCAAGTCGAGCGCACCTATATATGTATTCAGTTGACAACCCACGACATGGAACACTAGAACTGGAAACTGAAAGAACGACCAAGGAGACAGACCACAATCCACAACAACATTACCCCGTTGCCTTAGAGTCTCCTGCCTATGGCGGGGTATGGGGGGTCGGATGTACGCAACCATACTCATGCGTTAGAAACACACAGATGTTTTCCGATGACCCATAATGAAAATTATGTCAAGCTGTGTCGATCAACTGATACTTCACAATATAAGAAGCGCAAGCAATTTAGTGAGTCATTTTGCTTTATTCCATCATATTCCAAAGTCAATGAAGAGTATATCCTTGACTCTATTGGAAATGGAAACAACATACCACAATCTACGTGAATCAATATTGATTCATCTCCAAAAGGTTGACAATAGAAGCAAGGCTTGCACATGATAATCGTTGACCTTGAGCAGACATTATGATTTAAGGGGAAAAAAGAGCAAATCATGCGGAGTTCTCTGTCAAAAAAACAGGTTCGAGAAACTAAAAGGGATTTCATTTGCCACAACTCACAAGTGCCAGCTTTCTTGGATATGCAAATGAGAGATGAGAAATTGAGTTGATGATACTATCTAACTTCAGCCTTTATTGCGTAGATATATACAATGTCGAAAGAATACAATTCTGGCGTGCAATTTCACTGCTGAGTAGATAAAGGAATCTGAAGTAAGCCAGTTTATGCATTTTGTATGGTAAAAGGTAAGCTGATACCTTGTGCTATAAAGGCTCAAAAGTTGCAGAGATCGGTATTAAGCAGCTCGGTGCGCATTCTCTGGCCATCTTCATCAAAATGTGTATCCAGTGAGGTCACAAGAATTTAGATATTATGAAGTCGTCCACCCCCTCTGTGCTGGATCAGCACAATCAAAATTTCTCAAGATGGAAAAAAATCGACTTCCTCAGCAGCTGAATCAACTATTCTGCTATAACTCCCTTATCGGACCTGTATAGCTCCTATCGTCCCAATGTTTTCTGCTTATATCCATGTTTCTGTCTATCTAATAGCTTCTCTATGTTTCTTCTCTTTTTCTCCATCTTCAGCCTATACCTTTCTTCCCTCTGCCGCTCGTATATTCCTTGCCAGTAAACTTCGCCTGTTAATGGCCACAACCACGTCTCATAAGGATAATCCTCATCATCTGCAGCCTCTGCAAGGTCTTCATCCATGCTTTTTAACAACGTGAAGTTGAAGTATTTGACCCACATGAATCCTTTTCGCTGTTCAATAGGATGTTGTTCTTCAAGCAAACCGGTGTATGGATCAATGTAAACCATCCTCCTTGCACTATGATACGCCCAAACATTGACAAGGACCTCTAAAACCCGACAGTAGCAATGCTTCTCCTGCTTGAAATAAATTACATCAAAATTAGCAATTTCAGAATTATGACATCCATATATTCTGGTGGGGATTAAGCCAACCACTCACTTCCAGCATTGATGAAGCCAACAAACAGCGAGAGATGCTTGAATTTGTATGCAAGAAGTGGAGAGAATCGACAAACATCCTAAGTAGCAAACAAAACTCTCAATTAGATACCAATTTCTGATCTACCTAACAGTACTATCTTTACAGAATCCAAACTAGCAAACAAATGCAGCAAATTATAGTCAGTTACCGAGAAAACATAATGAACTCAAGAAAAGATTGTGTTGGCATCACCCAG
Source organism: Eustoma russellianum (assembly GCA_036186865.1). Lineage (NCBI taxonomy): Eukaryota > Viridiplantae > Streptophyta > Magnoliopsida > Gentianales > Gentianaceae > Eustoma > Eustoma russellianum. The sequence continues at coordinate 7,633,493 of AP025064.1, read as the reverse complement.
CTGTGCAGTGCTGACCAACGGCCACCATCCTCGGGCATGGGAGGAAGACCTTCTACATTTGATGGCAAGGCATACATTTGTCGGAATGCATCTTCAAAACATGTCCTGTACATGTTGCCAAAGAAGGAATTCGATGTGGTTAGTAAGGGATTGACGACCAAAGAGACATATGCATAGCTAACATGTGGAGTACTGAAAGTTATTTGGCCTTATGGAATTGATAGAAGACAAACGCATACGCATGTGATTCTTGTAGCAGATTAAGTGGATGACATTAAACGCATATGCATGTGATTCTTGTAGCAGATTAAGTGGATTGTCTTAAGCCAATTTATCCTTAACCCTACTTTCGTACCCTAAGATCCAAGTTGTGGGCGAAAAGGTGTTATAAAGAAAAACAGGAACATATAAAAGGTGCAATGAACCAAATTTATGGTGATCATTCTATCTACCAGATTGCAAGAACAACTTTCTCTTTATATAGGTCTTCTTTTTCCTCTATTTGTGTCCAAACTAAAAAAGTAATCTGGTAGATATGGCAGATCTAACATGTTAAGCAAAATAAATGTTCTCTTTGGTAGGAGCACAAAGATTAACAAACTCATTAGATAGTTTGTATAGAATTGGAGGCAATCGAATATTATTGATTGACTTGAAAGAATTGTTTAGAATACACCTCTATTTATAGATTGATGAGAGGCCAATCCAACCTTCGTATTTATGGTAACTATATATATTGTCTCCTAACTATGGAAAACCAATATACTACTATTTATTCTATGTCTATCTTTGGTGATAAATATATTCCTACCCTAATTACAATTGTATCACATGTATCACATTAATACCGTGTGCATTAATAGGGATCCTGGATATTTCTACACCCTCCCTCAAGCTTAGATATAGATATTAATACATCTAAGCTTGGACAATAAATGCTGAAATATCTTGACTGAGACTGGTTTTGTTAGGAGATCAGCTATCTGGTCTTTTGTTGGGACATGCTTCAGACTGATAAGTTTGTCTTCGATCTTTTCTCTGATGAAATGTTTATCCACATCCACGTGTTTAGATTTGTCATGTTGAACTGGATTCTCCGCCATGTTAATTGCTGACACATTATCACAATATACTTGGATAGGTTTGTCAAACTGTTGCTTGAGGTCTGTTAAGACTGTCTTAAGCCACATTCCTTCACATACGCCTAGAGCCAGCGCCCTTAGCTCTGCTTCTGCACTGCTCCTAGCTACCACTCCTTGCTTCTTGCTCCTCCATGTAACTAGGTTGCCCCACGTACAATATCCTGTGGTTGATCTCCGATCTGATTTTGAACCTGCCCAATCAGCATCTGTATATACTTTTATACTTCTATCTGATGTCTTTCTAAAGTATAAACCTTGTCCAGGAGTATTCTTTAGATATCTGATAATCCTCATAGTGGCTTTTAGATGCTCATTAGTAGGATTATGCATGAACTGACTGATGAAGCTTACAGCATAACATATGTCAGGTCTTGTGTGAGAAAGATATATCAATTTTCCCACTAATCTTTGATACCTTAGTTTGTCTACAGGTTTTGTATCCCATACTTCTTTTGGCTTATACCCTGGTTCTACTGGTGAAGTGGTTGGTTTACAACCTAACATCCCAGTTTCCTTTAGTAAATCCAAAATGTACTTTCTTTGTGATATGCTCATGCCTTCTTTGTTTCTAGCTACTTTCATGCCAAGAAAGTACCTCAGTTCTCCTAGTTCTTTGACTTCAAACTTTTGTGATAGTTTCTTTAGGACTTCTTGGATTCCTTTTTCATTGTTTCCCGTGATGATTATATCATCAACATATACAATAAGAACTGTTAATGATCCATTTTCTGAGGTATGTAGAAACAAAGTGTGATCTCCATGACATTGTACAAATCCTTGGTTTTTTACTTCTCTAGTAAATCTTTGAAACCAGGCTCTAGGAGACTGTTTCAGACCATATAACGATTTTTGCAACTTACAAACCATATGTTTGTTTGTTTCATTTGTGAACCCTGGGGGTATATGCATATATACTTCCTCTTGTAGGTTTCCATTTAAAAACGCATTTTTTACATCTAGTTGATGCAATTTCCAGTCTAAGTTTATAGCAATGGTAAATATAACCCTTACTGTATTGAGCTTAGCTACTGGAGCAAATGTCTCTAAATAATCTATTCCATATGTTTGTGTAAATCCTTTAGCTACAAGTCTAGCTTTATATCGATTAATTGTTCCATTAATATTGTATTTAATGGTAAAAATCCATTTGCACCCTACTGGTCTAACCCCTTTTGGGCGTGGAGTTAGCTTCCAGGTATCGGTTTTTATTAACGCCTTCATGTCTTCACTTACTGCTTCCTTCCAATGTGGTATTGACAGTGCTTCATTAATGTCTTTAGGAATCAGTTGTGAGTCTAGGCTACTAGTGAAAACTTGGAACTCATGGCTTAACTTTGAGTATGTCAGGAAGTTATATAGAGGATGTTTTGTACATTCTCTGGTTCTTTTCCTGAGGGCAATTGGCCTGTCATCAATTTCCTGACTGACTGGGCAGAGTTCGCTCATTTGTGTATGATATACTAAATCTTCTGTATGTATGTTTTTTTTTTGTAATTGATCTTCTGTATGTATGTTTTGTTCACTTGTCGTATAAGGTTGGAGAATATTTCTCCTGTTATATACTTTTCGAATGGGAGGTCTTCCTTGTATATTCGTTACTTGGTCACTTGATGATTCATTTGAGGGTTCCTCTTGGTCACTTAAAGGTCCAAAAGGTTGTGTACCTAGGTCAATGAGATTCCAGGTTTCTTCCCGGATTGCGTCCGTTATTGGTTTTTCATAGAAGACTTGAGCTTCATTGAACGTTACGTCTAGTGTTGTGTATACTCGTTTACTGTTTGGACAATAACATTTGTATCCTTTTTGAGTTCCAGAGTATCCAATGAACATACACTTTACAGCTTTTGGATCGAGCTTGGTTCGGTTGTATATGTGTACATATGTTGTGCACCCAAAAATTTTAAGAGGTAATTCTGACATTAGATTGTCATATGGATGACTATCTATTAGTGTTTGTCTTGCAGTTTTAAACGCAAGAGTTCTAGATGGCATACGATTGATAAGATAGGTGGGAGTTAGAACTGATTCACCCCAATACTGTTTAGGTACATTCATTGAGTTCATGATGGCTCTTGTAACTTCCAATAGGTGTCTGTTTTTTCTTTCTGCTACCCCATTTTGTTGGGGTGTATGGACACATGAGGTTTGATGATGTATCCCTTCTTCAGCCATATAGGCTTTTAATGTTTTGTCTAAGTATTCGGAAGCGTTGTCTGACCTCAGAGTCTTGATATTTGTTCCAAAATGATTTTTTATAAGGTTGTGAAATGTTTTGAAAACAGTTCCTACTTCTAACTTTTGCTTCAAAAGGTAGGTCCATGTCACACGTGTGTGATCATCCACAAAGGTGATAAACCATCGTGTTCCACTGATGTTGGCTATTTGAGATGGACCCCAAATATCGGTGTGTACAAGATTAAACGGTTTTGACTCTGTATGTCGTTTGTTTGAGTAGGTATGCCGAATGTGTTTAGTTAATTGGCATGTTTCACAAGTTAATGAGTTAGCATCCACACTGATGAACAACTTTGGAAATAATCTTTTTAGATACATAAAACTTGGATGACCAAGCCTCTTGTGCCAGAGCATAATCTGGTTCGAGGCAATACATTTATTTCTACTAGTAGCAGTACAATTTATTCTTTTTCCGGCATTGTAGCCATTTATTCCCGTCGCACTCTTGTGCTTATTTGTTCGGCGTTGTGACCCTGGACAGAGTAGGAATAGCCCCCTGACATTCTTAGCACTGCCAATCGTCATTCTCGAATATGCATCCTGAAAATAACATGCATTTGGTGAGAGTTCAATAGTACATCCAGAGTCTCTTATTAATTTTCCTACAGAGAGGAGATTAAACTTTAAATCTGGAACATACAGTACATTTAGTAAGGCAAGATTGGGATTCAGTTTGACTGATCCTTTTCCCATGATTTTTCTAGTGGTTCCGTCCGCTAGTTGGACAAATGTGGGTAAAGAGAATTTAGTGTAATTAATTAGGTTTTTACCTTCATTTTTCATATGATCAGAAGCACCGGAGTCCACAATCCATGGTTGACTTTGACTTTGATCGCCTAGGCCGCCAGTATTGGCTATTGAGGCTTGGATTGGTTCCTGAGTCTCACCCCCTTTTTGATTGAGAATGTTTAGCAGAGCCTCAATTTGATCCTTAGTAGGTAAGTTGTTGGTGTTTTGCTGCTCAGCAGAGGTCCTATTCGCATAGGCCGATTGTGATTATTTGTGGTTTCTCCAATTGTTGTTTGCTTTTGACTCAGAACCGGTTGTTGGTTTCCCATGTAGCTTCTAACATTCTTTAGCAGTATGTCCGGATTTCTTGCAAAAGTTGCAATAGGGTTTGTTTGGCCGTTTGGTATTAGGAGTTGGGCCTTCGGAGGGGCTGAAAGCGCGCTTCATCAACAGGGCCGATCCTTCGGTCATTGTTGGTGTTGAACCAATCATTAGTTTTCGCCTGCTTTCTTCGTGTCTAACTTCAGAGAACACGGTTTTGAGGCTGGGAATGAGCTTCATACCCAAAATCCGGCCCCTAACACTATCCAATTCAGAGTTTAGTCCAATCAAGAATCTAAATACTCTTTTTGTTTCTGTCAGTTCCTTGTATAATAATGCATCGGCTGTGCAAGTCCAGTTAATAGATTCAAATGCATCAATTTGTTGCCATGCGCGTGCAAGTTGAGTGAAGTATTTGGTGACATTCATATCTCCATGTTTGATCTCTTGTAACTGAGATTCAACTTCATATAGTTCAGAGGTATTATCCTTCTTTGAGTACATTTCTTGGGCTGCTACCCAAATTTCATTTGGTGTTGAATACAGCAGGAAATCTTCACTGATGTCGGGGTCCATGGACCCAAATTTCATTGGCCGTGGGTCAGTAGTGGCCGGGGCAGTGATATTTCCAGTGATATAATCTTCTTTGTCCTTTCCTGTTATAAACATTTCCATGGCTCTTGACCAGGAGAGATAGTTGTAACCGGTTAGTTTGTGTCCGGTTATTACCATTGGAATCCCATCGTTGTGGGAATTAGACCCTGCTCCGGCCTTACTGCCTGGAGTGGAAATGTGCTCAATGGCACTAGTGTTTGATGACTCAGTGGCCATTTGTATGAGATTAGAGTATAGGAGGGAAGAGGTGTATTTTTCGATTGAGAGCCAGAGGGTTGGCCGACGTCGGATGAATTAGCCGCCGGAAGTGGTGGGTGGCTCTGATACCATATAGAATTGGAGGCAATCGAATATTATTGATTGACTTGAAAGAATTGTTTACAATACACCTCTATTTATAGATTGATGAGAGGGCAATCCAACCTTCGTATTTATGGTAACTATATATATTATCTCCTAACTATAGAAAACCAATATACTACTATTTATTCTATGTCTATCTTTGGTGATAAATATATTCCTATCCTAATTACAATTGTATCACATGTATCACATTAATGCCGTGTGCATTAATAGGGATCCCGGATATTTCTACAGTTTGACTTTTTAAAAGACTAATCCATCATTGATAGAGAAGGCACATTCATTAAATCTAGTGGATGATACTAATGAAATTGATGGCAATATGACAAGAAACTATACATAACATATATCCTCTTGATTTTGTGAATGGACGTAATCATGAAGAATTTTCCACTTGTGGACAGTGATCATGGAATGGAGGGGGGTAACGAAAACGAGTAATGACTTACCTACAGTTCCCACCATTCAATATGTCACACATGGACCAGAAAGTAAGCACGTCATTCTTCCCCATAAGTCCGCCATCAATGTCCAACTTTGCCCAAAAGTAAATGATGTCCCCTTTAGCACTTTCATGTATTACTTCTTCAAGGACCATTTCGGCTTTACTAGATAAAGCTACCTGAAATGTTTGAATACCAAGACATCAGAACGAGAAGATTTCTTCTCTCAACACCAAAATGCGTTTATTATGAAATAATCACAGTAGAACGAATCGCGTTTCTACATCTGACAAAGGGGAGAGCAGAAGGTTCCAGTGGACCAATTCTCTAGTTCAGTCTGGGTTTAGTTTAATCAATAAATCTGAAACAGCACAGTTGGCCGAGTTGCCTAAACGTATGAAGTACAGGACACACCTTTCTCCCAGAAGCTCTCCATGACTGGAATCCCACCCAAGGCTGGCTGTGCATGTTATCAATCCTGTTTGCAATGGAAAACATGCCACCAAATTCACAGAGCATGTTTCTATAATATGTATCATTCAAGAGGGCAAGCCGAGTTACAGCATCCACATCATCCGACCTCAATCTTCGTGCAGTGGAAGTCTGCAGATTAACAAGCATTAGAAATCTCAGTATTACACATGACAGGCAGTCTTTCAGACAAAGAAATAACAACATTCACAGTGAAAACGCAGAGAATACAGGCAACGCCTGCTCAGCAAGTCAACATAATGAAACAGAGATTCAATAGTAACCCATTCTTGGAAGTGGTAGAAATTATCTCAACTGTAACAAAAGGGAGAGCTCTTCATCAGTTGAAATAGAGAAGCTGATCAGAAAACAGTCAAATATAACCAATAGCCAGCATTTAAGAACCTAGTACGAAAAATCAATTTGAAAATAACTTACCAGACTCAACCCACGATATAAAGAACCTTGGTGCAGAAACTCCCAGGCTCCAGCACCATCATAAATCTCATATATACACACAGATTGCCCAGTTCTTTCAAGTTCCCCTTCATCCCTCTCATATGTCTCAAACTGCATCTTTTCAGCTTTCCTAGCATTGCGATATATCTCACTCCAATTACCTATATCTTTCTCCATTCTTTCTTCTATCTAGCACAACAAAATTTGCTCTTTAGCTATCATTTGTATCTACAGAAGAAAAAAAGAAGAGAATCAAATATAATAATTTCCAGATTCAAATGGTCATACCTCCTCTACTTCGAGCCTCTCAACTTCGTCTGAGTCTTCCATGTTAGTTAAGATCTCCCAATCTAATTCGGTTGGGAAATCCTCCTTTAGTGCTTCACTTTCATCCTCAGGCACATTCTTCGCGGGAAAGAGATTGGCCATGTCTTCCTCTATGGCATAGACAACACTTGTGTTCACCAGATTGCTGCTCCTGATAAATGAATTCACCATATAAGCATTTTCTTTATCCATTTTTTTGTGGAGTAAGTTCCACTCCCACAAACTCCGATTGAGTGTAGAAGTATGTCCTGGCAATAAAACATCTGATGGGAAATTGAAGACATCCTCTATCAACTTCGCGTAAGTCGTTGTGCACTCTAAAGCAAACATGTTTTTAGCAAGCTGCCTACCAGCGGAGGCAATAGAATGGGATGTTTTAGAGAGTTTCCCCTCATTAACTAGAAGAGTAAAAGACTTCAACAGCTCCTCAGGATTATTTTTTGGATAAATCAGTCCTTGGACCCCATTGGAAACCTGAAACCAAAGCATTCCTCAAAGAATCAGGAAAGTAGGTACCTTGTACTATGTTATACAATCGATTGGAAAGGTAAGCAAACGCACATATTTGCCTATGACAGGATAATCTGGTGCAATAATTGGTATTCCAAATGACATAGCCCGAGTTAAGAAAGGAGGAAAACTCTGTTCCTCTTGGGACGAAGCATATAGCATGATGTCCGCCATAAGTATCATACCATTTACATCAGCATCAACTCCATAATGCCTGACAGCTCCTTGAGGAAGTCTCAGACGAGCTGCAGCGTCCTACGAAAACATATCTTCAGTGCATTTTATTTAACTAGGAAGGTATCACGTCATACTTCTTTATTATTCTTGCTGGCGGTTAATCAGATGGGTTGTTAAGGAGTTACTTGCTTAAGAAGTACATGAGGCACTTCGGGGGAAAAAAAAGAGAATCAAAATTCAAAAGGATGCTACGTAAACAAAATGAATGGACGGAACAAGGTGTAATGTAAAACTACGTCCATATTTTGGACTTTGGACAGTGCAACAAGAGTAAACAACTGAACCATGTTTCCACCTGTAAAGCATCATCGAAGCCACTGCTGGAGCTGCTGCACAAGAAGACAAATTTGAATGTCCTTTTGGCTTCTTCTCTGCCTGCATATTTGACTAGAAGAGGCTCCAGATCATCCATCATAACATAATAATTCAAGGACAACCCTTTGTAAAATAACGAGCTTCCAACAACCAAAATCAGCAAATCATCTTTATCAAAGCCATTTTCCTTTCTCAAGGAAATTTTGGTATGTGTCTTAGCATAGCTTTCTGCAGCCCATACATCTACTGGCGATCCAGGAACCACAAAGAAGTTTCCAGTGTCGAGAATGCTATATAACATCTGATACAGGAAAGTAACTCTAACTGAGAATGAGAAAGAATACTATAGCATCTGTTACAAATAAGAAGTAAGAATCAGCTCAGTAGAGCCTAATGCCGAAAAGAAAAAGGGGAAAAAATATAAAAGGAAGAAGAAAGAAAGAAAGCAAGGAAGTCAGTCTATGCTCTATGAAAAAGTATAGTAGGGGATCCACCGGTAGGGAGTAATCTGGGAATACAACAACATCAGCACGGCGGAAAGTACTCTTCCAGTGAGATATAGTAAGTTCCCAATGCCTGTCTTCGTAATCTTGCAGGCGATTTGCTAGTATATCCTCATGAATCACCCATATTAACGGGACAGAGCAGAAAGGCTCCTGCATTAGGCTGCAAACATCTATAACTTATCGATCATGCCATCTCAAAATTGCAGAATAAATTCCATGAAATAATGCTGTCAACATAGTGGTGGTCCTGATCTCTTACCAAATTGCCCTAATCTCCTATTTACTGGTAACTATATGTTAGAGATACACACCCTCCCATAAAAGTAATTCTATGCACCACAAATACTATGTAGTACAGTATCTACTTCATTTACCCATATTAAGCAATCAATCACAGAAGTCAATGACCAAAAAACAACTGTATACAACCTGGAGAGGAATTCAAATTGAGCCTAGTGGTAAAGGTTATCACACCTTTTGGTGAAGACAAGGTTTAATTATCTATTTCGTCCTTGAATGCTTGTATTAAAAACAATGTATACATAACCTGGGGAACATCATTAAGTAACTGCACTATGCCACAATGACATTCCACATTTATCATACAAATTGAACCAAGATGGAGAAAGTGCAACCTCGGCATGTATGACAACAATGTTTAATCAATAAATAGGCAACTATCTCCACATATGTGCATATCCTGATATCCAAGAAATAAAAGGGTTTAATTTATTTTCCTGGAAACATAAATCAAGAGAACATGACACTAACCCCAAGCTTTTGGGGCATAAATTGAAGGCCTATGCGGCTGATGGAGTCCAAGGATCTTTCATAGAGTGGCCCAGAACTCACACACCAGCCTTTATCAATATAAAATCACATACAAAATACATATGTTTAGATTTTTATTTTTTTAAAAAAAATTTCTGGTACATTAGTGCTCTAGTGAAGATTTCTTTTAATGATGCAAACATACAGAAAATATGATATTATTTTCTGCGGCTATTATTTGCCAAAAGCAGCCCACAAACCATAACTACTTCCTTGGCCCATTAAGAAAAAAATAACTTGCAACTTTCACCCAGGAAAAAAATATAAAAAATCACAAGCTTAAGCGTAAACATTTGCCTGATTCCAGAAATCACATACCTATAAATGGCATCATGTGCTTCAATCGAGTATGCCATAATACCTTCAAAGCTACAATAACAAACAAAAATCATCAGTTGCAAAGAATTATTATTAGTATTATCTTTTGGTGAGTTTACCCCGTAAACAAAACTAGAGTAACAAAAGTAGATGATTGATCAATGCACTAAATAGAGAAAGTAACATACATTGACCAATCAATTTTACTATATAATTCAGGATTTAGCATGGTGACTTTTCCTCCAATGTCCTCCCACATGATTCGGGCTTCCCCATCCAAGAGAGCGTGTGTCTGTAGAAAAGGAAACATGAATTAAGAGCTAACATGTTAAGAATAATATTTTCAAAATTAATGTTAACAGTATAGCAAACCAATCTGTTTTGATGTCAGACCAAAAACTTGATCTAATTATTTAAAGAGACATAGGTTTGGATCCACAAAAAATGATAATATTCAATTTATATCAAGGGACGCTAATACATGCATCATATATCCTTTTCTGTTACATTTCTTTCCTTTTCTCTTGTTGAACTGCAAGCACGGAGAATATGGATTGCATTTTATCCACAATCACTGCTGGATGTCTGATCTAGTTATCATGTGCCTTTACAATGATGCATAAAAACCATAAAAGAGTGCAACCAGGAAAACAGCTTGTCGAGACGAAATTATGTCTCATTCTCCTTAGCTAGTAACTATATCCATTAGAATTGAAATGGATTGCCAAAGTGTACTTGGATTTCCTAAATACTTGTGAATCTTGCTTCTAGGTATTAGCTTGATGACACAAGAGCGTCGCAATTTTATTAACTATTGAACTGTTGTATTCTTGACTTCAGCTAACAAATATCATGATGAAGGCCCTAAACATAGATGATCAGCCGGATTAGGCATTTGGCCTCACATTTTACCAGAAAAGGAAGGAGTAGGGTGGGTGGGTGGGTGGGTGGGTTGGGTGGGGGAGGAAGCGCAAAATACTATAGCTTTCGAAACATTAAAAGAACCTTTGTCCAGAAGACAGAACGTGCAATATGTTTTCACGGTCTACTGCAAACTCCCTTTGTTTTCATGTTTAATCTGGACTGGCAGAACTCATGTTCCTAAAATAGGTAAAAGCATAGAAAACAACAAAGGTGCAGGCAAGTCTAATCAAATTAGCAGCATGTACAGACACAAACTTATTGAAGAGAAAAGCCCCAGATGAAACAAGAAAAACATGCCATTTATTATTAAAAAGAGACTAGAAAGAAAGGAGAAACCAATTATGGATTCTTATGAAGTCACCTTAACTAGGTATCCAAGTTTCTTCAAGGCAATCACCACTGTTGATAGCATCAATGCACCGGGATCTTTTTCCATGTTTCCTAAGATCTTAGATTAATCAAACAAAGCTCCATGAGATCCATCAGAGACCAATTAAATATAACCTTGCACATAGAGATGATACAATATCACAAAGGGGTGTGTGTGTGTGTGTGTGCGTGTGTGTGTGTGTGTGTGTGTGTGAGTGTGTGTGAGAGAGAGAGAGAGAGAGAGAGAGAGAGAGTTTAACCACATTTGGAACCTTGTTTCAATATGGACCAAGACAAAAGAAGAAGAACCAACCAAAAGCAAACATAAAGGCTCTTGTAGCCTCTAAAAGAGCTCACACTTAAACCACTTTAACATAACGGTGTACAGTCGGCTTGCCACATTAGTTAAAGTTGTAAGTTCATCGTTCATAAATACACTCAACACATCCAACTGACTTCTGCACCAAAAAAAATGAAGATAGGTTTCTGTATCTTACTTCCTTAAATATTTCCTCAATTGAAGGGGGGGGGGCTAACATGCAACGGAAATATATCCCAGTTTTACAGAAAACCTGATTAAATCAGACCGATATGAATCCTGCAATTATTCATAAATAGAAAATATCCTGAAAATACAGCTGAAAGTTTTCCTCTCAACTCGTTCTAAAAGAACCACTTAACAAAAGCAAAATAGAACTTCCAGAAATGACATTTAGTGACTCACAAGTCCAATTCGGGGTGGTCGAACTCCAATTCGAGGATCCTGTCGAAGACTAAGTCCAGAGTGTAGCTTCACGGTCGGAACAAATAGCACTGAGCTTCCGACTTTCAAGTCATCTCTAAGAAACCATCGCCACTTACCACTTTCACTGAAACCTCCACCTTGTTTAAAAGCCTCCATAATGGAGCTCTGAAGCATCATCGACGCCAAAGCAAACAAAAAAATCACCAAAATCACACAGAAAAAGAATCCTGATCTCTCTTTAAACGCAAACAATAAATACTTCCGCAACCACGATCTACTCTGATGGGGATGATAATGAGATCGGACATGCTTTGATTGGCGATCTTGAGAAGAAACAACAGCCGGCGTCGATTTTGAAGAGTTAGGATTCCGTTTGAAACGGAAACGATCTCGGATGGAATTGACACCTGCACCTCCTCCTAGGCCGGCGGTGGAAATGTTCGTCAAGGCATTGTCAAAGTTGATGGAGTCGTCGTCGGAGAGGTGGTCCATTGCCGCCGAGAGAGGTGGAGTAACATTGTTTTTCATGGGATCTCACACAATACGAAACGACACGGTCGAGGTCGGTTCGATTATTATATTCACTTGTAGAAGGGGTCTTCTCATATATATATATATATATATATATATATATATATATATATATATATATATATATATATATATATATATATATATATATATATATATATTAGTGTTTCATGGTAGAATTTCATGTATTTTTTCAATAAGAATCTCACATTAACGTTTTATATTTTGGACTTGCTTTTATTCGAATATATCTTGTGATTTATGTCGTATCTACCTACTCCTTTTTCATTTAGGTCACGATTGAATAAGACTAAATCTACACTTGCTTCTTTATCATATAGCTCACTGATTTTCATTTAGGTCACGATTGAATAAGACTAAATCTACACTTGCTTCTTTATCATATAGCTCACTGATTTAAGTTGATGAAGTAGATTAAGCTAAACATCGTCAGCTCTTTCAAATCTACATATATTGATGTTATTCCACACACTTCCTTTCTTACTCTTTAAGTCTACGTATCTTGATGTTGATTCAATCTCTTATCAAAGAGTTTATATGTAAACTACATATAAGACATGTATGTCTTGTGTGAATGCTTAGGACTTAGAAAAGAATCAATAATCAATATTATGTACATTTAGATATAAATACACTTTGCTTGTGACATGGGGTATGCACATATTATATTATATATCAATAATATAAACTAAACAATGTTGATCTGTTAAGTTATAATTTGTTAAGTTCTTTAATCTATAATTTTGATTTAGGTTTTAACTTAGGTTTTGCACACGATAAGCAAAGATGTTTAGTTTTATAGGATACAATCTACTTTCGTTTATACTTATAAGGATACAATCTACTTTCGTTTATGCTTATAATAAATAAACAAATTTAATATGTTGAAATATGCCAATATTTATTAAAGTTAAGGTTGTTTTCCGTGTGTAGAATAAATAAGTGAGACTTTATCTTTTACACCCAAGTTTTTTAATAATTTCAATCAATTCAAAATACACTAGAAAATATCGATATTTACTATATTAGCAGTTGCCCAAAAATTAAGTTGGAGAACGAGATGGGATTTGTACGCTCATAACCATTTGATTAGCAAAAATAAGTAAAAATAATTGAATAACATAAATTTGACATGACAAAGTTAAAATGAATTGTATTGTATTGATTTTGTGCATAGGGTATGTTAAGTTGATTTGTATTGCATTGATTTTGTGCATAGGGTGTGTTAAATTGATTTGTATTGTATTGATGTTGTGCATAAAGCATTATTATAGTGGACTTCTCCACTTTTATAGTGATAGTTTAGTCAATGTTCATGTATTGTGTAGTATACGTATTCATGTATTATATAACATGTATCTCCATCAAATGTTGACATATAATGTTTCAATTTTTTAAACTATGTCGAAAACATTAGGTAGTGTATCATTGTTATCGATATACAATTCACCAAAAAAAATTTAAAAAAAAAAAGGAAACGTCAAGGATCCGAAATGAAACTTTAGTCTATTAGTACGTCTGCCTAAAGCGTAGCTATATCAATCCGGTGCACTGAGTCGTCCCACTACTATAAAAATATAGCACGCATCTGCATGTAGTCAATGTTCTCCACCCTCCTAGTCGTCTGATGGATGGCAACCCCTGCATCGACGACCTTGGACGACACCTCCTACATTAGCCCAAACTGCCTCATCACTCCGTGGAGTAGATGATGCTCAACAATGTGTCACGACATCAGTGACACATGAGTAGTCCATAGATGCTCGTCTTAGGTGCCCACACCGGTGGCATGCTCGCAATAACATTTAGATTGTACGGCACCCATATGAAATCCCACTCTGCTAGAATGTCGAGTAGATCTCGTGCAACATGCACCGTGTGGCACGGAAACTCCAGGAAGCCGAGGTCACTAAGCCAACAAGCTTCATCATCAGACTCCTGATGCAGCAAGGACAGAAGACGGCAAACCTCTTCCATATCTATATTTGCAGCAGCTGTAATGGTCCCACAGTCTGATGCCCTCTATATTCATATGAGAGTCCCTGCATAGGTTTCGGTACAAGCATGCGAGGACAGTAATAGCCTGGGAATATCCACGTGTGGCGACGAGGTCCCAAAGTATGTAGGGGTAGACCAGCTGACATGAGGAGTTCTTCCAGTCGCATAACATACCCGACATTAATGGGAAGATTTGCACCCTAGCTCTCTGCTGAATCTGCTTATTGGATGGGTGTTCCAGTAGGATCGTCACGGTAAACGCTATATGAACTTCTTCTTCGATACACGGTTGACTGTTATATCAGGCATGTTCGGAGTCCATCTAAGACACTCGGTGCACAGCTTGCGGCAATGCGCTAGTGTGTATGGAGGCTCCCGGTCAGTAACGACATCACCGTCAATGCAAAGATCAAACAGGACGGCTACATCCTGAAGCGTGACTATGGCCTCATATAAAGGTAGGAGAAATAACCTTAACACACTACAACAATCTTCATAACCCCACATCCTCTATAATCGCTGTGCACCCATCGATGACCTGTGGATCACTGTAAAAGGATACTGTCTTAACAGTATCCAGCATAATGTACCTACTGATATTCCTAAGGTGGAGGGTTTTATTCTCTCCATAGAGCATAAACATATCCTCAATCTCTAGCCTCAACTTGCCACCAACAACTATACCACTAGCCATAACTAATCTTAACTGCATAAAAATAACAATAATTAATTAAGATCGTAAATGTAATAATGAAACGAAATACGAACATACGTATGCTCATGCAATCGAAACAAGTAAATAAAAATACTTAAAAAACACTATATGTATATTCATGCTATCAAAACAACTAAAGAACACTAATTAAATATTAGGGTTAATTACCCTTTACACCCCTCTAGTATTGACTAATCTCCCATTGCCCCCCTAAAGTCTCAAAATGAACCCTTAGCCTCCTTCATGTTTGGGTTAATGTGGGAATGACCTTAAAAAAACGACACCTGGCTATTATTCAGACATAATGTTGAAATGGCATATTTGCCCCTTCTGAAGAAACCAAAAACCAACGGTATAAACGCATTAATCCATCATTTGCTAAAATCAACAAACCGTGGAAGTGAGTAAAAACGCAATCCAACTCTTTATTCTTCCTGATTTCCAGCTTCAAAAATTTCGAGCTTCATTTTTCGTTTTATCCAGCAAACAGATGCTACTCTCAGATTCTTCCTATTTCGGTTGATTTTGATGTTGATTAAGCAATACAGTGAAGCATTACATCGTTAAGCACAAGGTGTTTTGGTCAAGCAAGCAAAGTGATTTCATTGTCATTTCTATCAACTGATAGTGTAAGAATCAGACAGTTTAATAAAGAAACTTGCTTTATGTTGGTTCAGATGTTTTGAAGCTTTAATTTTTGTGATCATGTAGTTGATGATGTTCTGTCTGTGTGCATGTGTGGTTGAATGTGAAAGTTTTTGACTTGACATGCAAAACTATTTGTTAATAGCAACCAAATGCGTCTGGTAAGAGAATCAATCGTTTGAACCATGAATGGAATGATGTTTTGTGTGTTTGCATGTGGTTGCGTGTGACATTGTTTGAACAGACTGCAATGCAAAATTGATAGTTAATGCAAGATTGGTAGTATGTTTTGTTTGTTTGCATGTGGTTGAGTGTGGAAAATTTTGAACAGAATGCAATGCAAAATTGTTAGTTAATGCAAAATTGTTAGTTAATGGGTTCATCTTCTGTGTGTGTTTATGTTTAAATGATTTGATGTGGGGATGATGGTAAAATGTATCAGGAAAGGGACTATAATTGCTGTGTACCTGCAAATTAAACATGGACATACGTGAAGAGTTGAGTTTGGTGGGAATATCACCAGCAAGTGAAGCTGTTTGTGTTAGTGATAAGGAAGTGGGTGCAATTAAGTTAGTACCCGTTAAAAGGAAGAGTTGGCAGAGAACCCCACCAAGAAAAAAGACCATTCTGACCAAGGACAAATCAGTAAATTTGCAACCTATTAGACCTCATAGGGCTGAAGCTGAAACCTCTACAAATGTGTCTCACTCAGCTCCAAGGCCATCAGATTTCCTTTCTGATATAGTTGAGACAATCCAAGGTCAAGCAACAGAAGTTTCACCTTGTGAAGTTGTTGCTTCTCACAATCTATCATTGGTTGGTCCATCTCAAAATTCTGAGCATGGTGGTACGTATGAGGGACTAGATTGGATACTTGATGATGACTTTTTCAGTGACTTTCCAGGGAGACACAACGAGGATGAAGAAGGTGTAGTAATTGGTTTGAATGACAGGGAACCAGATCCAGCTGAAACTGAAGGACAAAGGCAAGAACATGTGCTTGCAGCTGCAGTAGAAAGGCAAGAAGAGGTTGTTCAGTCTGAGATTGAAGGTATATTTGTTGGTGATTGGAATGAAGCAGTGGAGGATGAGCTAGTATTTTTCTACAGTGATCCAGAAAAGGTACATGATTACTGTGCTTTTGATTTTGAAAATGAATTTAGTAAAACTGAATTTGAGTTAAGAGTAGGGCAACAGTTTGCTTCTGCTGCAAAATTTAGAGAGGCTCTAATTGAGTGGAATGTTAGAAGAGGATATGAAGTAAGGTATCATAAGAATGAGGCAACCAGGGTCACTGCCTCATGTAATAGGGGATGTAATTGGAGGATCCATGCTTCAGTTATGGGCTATGACTCTACATTCATGATAAAGACATTGACAGGGGAACACAGTTGTGGTAGGAATTACAGAAACAAACATTGTACTTCTAGGTACCTTAGCAAAAAATATAAAGATCAGTTCAAAGACAATCCAGATTTCAGCATCAAAGGTCTTACACATCAAGTTAGGAGAGAGTTAATGGTGGATGTCAGTAAGACACAGTTGTATAAAGCAAAAAAGAAGGCTAAGGAAGAAATTGAGACCATGTCAGGTGTGCAATACAAACAGCTATGGGATTATGCTGAAATGATTAGGAAGACAAACCCTGGGAGTGAGGTGAGGATAAAAAACACAGTGCTTGATGAGACCTCACCACCAATATTTGAAAGGTTGTTTGTTTGTTTTAATGCCTGTAGAGTTGGTTTTATTAATGGTTGCAGGCCAATTATTGGTCTGGATGGATGTTTTTTGAAAGGCACAATGAAAGGGCAGTTGTTGAGTGCAGTTGGAAGAGATGGTAATGATAACATGTTCCCCATTGCAGTGTGTGTGGCAGAGGCTGAGAATTTTAGTAGCTGGAAGTGGTTCTTGGAACATCTTAATGAATGCATAGGACAGAGGCCTGATGGACTGCAGTACACTATAATTTCAGACAGGCAAAAGGGATTAGTACATGCTGTTAACACTGTTTTTCCAACATGTGAGCAAAGATTCTGTGTGAGACACCTGTTTCAGAATTTCAAAGGTAAGTACTGTGGTAAGGATTTGGGTGATGCACTGTGGGCTTGTGCAACTGCCTCACATCCTGCAGATTTCAATATGCACATGGAAAATCTTACTAGGCTTAATGAAGAAGCTGCCAAGTGGTTGAAGAATATCCCACCAAATCTTTGGTCAAAAGCTTTTTTTTCTTTTACAAGTAAGTGTGATGTCTTGGTAAACAATTTGTCTGAGTCATTCAATGCTAGCATTCTACCAGCAAGAGAGATGCCAATCATTAGCATGCTTGAGTACATTAGAAAACAAACAATGAGCAGAATGCAATGCAAGAGGACTGGAATCACATCATATGCTGGATCACATTGCCCAAACCTTGTGACAAAGTTGGAGAAGGTAAAGGCAAACAGTAGAAGTTGTATTGCCTTAATGTCAGATTGGAAACTATTTGAAGTTGACACTGGGTATGGTAGTTATGTAGTTAATCTTGATACCAAAGAGTGTACTTGTAGGATGTTTCAGCTGGTTGGTTACCCATGTAGACATGCCATTGCAGCAATACAGGTTGAGAGGGGATGTATGTATGATTATGTGCATGAGTTTTATTCAAGAGCAATGTATGTCCAGACCTATGCACCAGTTCTGTATCCAATACCTTCAAACAATTACTGGGATCAAACTCACCTTGCCCCAATTCAGCCACCGGAAGTCAGGAAAAGAAGTGGCAGACCAAAGAAAAAAAGGAAGAGGACAGAGGAGGAGCTTAAAAGTACTGAAAGGGTTACAAAGAAAGGGTTGGACAACCACTGCACTGGTTGCAAGCAGAAAGGGCACAACATCAGGTCATGTAAAGCTCCTGTTCATCCATTATCTAAGTCAAAAAAGGTAAGCAACATGTTTTTTTTAACAGCTTGACAATTCGCCTTGTTCTGCCAAAACTTAACAATCAGTCTGTTTTGTTTGTAATGTAGAGTCAAAAGGCAAACCAGAGGCCATGTAGTGGATCAACTCCACCTTCAGGGACTAATTCATCACAAGTTTCACAGCAAGGATCAACTCCACCTTCAGGGCAACCAGAGGCCATGTAGTGTAGGAGTGGCAGTATTTATGTAATTTCTAGCCTTGATATGTTGTATTTTGGCAGGAAGACTAAACCTGTACTAGTTTGCAGTCATCACTGACTTGTTATTTTTTGGCAAGCATAGCTGATTATGTACTATTTTGGCATCCAGGATGGTTATGTAAAATTTTGGAAGCTTGGTGTTTTATTGTATTTCAGGTATGTTTACAGTGGCATTAGCATGTTGGCAGTGCCATTGGCACGTTGAAAGTGTCATTGGCACGCTGGAAGTGTCATTGGCACGGTCCAAGTGCCATTGGCACGCTGGAAGTGTCATTGGCACGGTCCAAGTGCCATTGGCACGGTGGAAGTGTCATTGGCACGGTCCAAGTACCATTGGCACAGTTAAAGTGGCATTGGCACGGTGGCAGTGCCATTGGCACGCTGGAAGTGTCATTGGCACGCTGGAAGTGTCATTGGCACGGTCCAAGTGTCATTGGCACGGTCCAAGTGCCATTGGCACGGTGAAAGTGTCATTGGCACGGTCAAAGTGGCATTGGCACGGTGGCAGTGCCATTGGCACAGTCAAAGTGGCTTGTGCATTGAATATTGGCATGCTGGCAATGGCATTGGCACGGTGGCAATGCCATTGGCACGGTAAAAGTGTCATTGGCACGCTGGAAGTGTCATTGGCACGGTGGCAGTGGCTTGTGCATTGGATATTTGCATGCTGGCAATGGCATTGGCACGGTGGCAGTGCCATTGGCACGCTGGAAGTGTCGTTGGCACTCTGGCAGTGGCATTTGCACGCTGAAAGTGCTATTGGCACGTTGGCTGTGGGTTTAGTTGATTCACTGGCTATTTGTCTTGGCTTTGTCATTATTTGTGACATTGGTATTTGTTGTTCCATTGCCATTCGAATTTACATTACATTATCACAGTATTGCACAATGCATTGCATCAATTACATTACACATATGGTTTTCACATTTTAGCAATCCAATACAGTCACAAAAACACAGAAGCCAGTCCCAATTTATTTCATAATTAACATTAGCACAATTACATCGGTTGGGCACCAACATCACTAAACATTACCACTGCTACAATTACCCCACATTGCCACAAAAACAGAAAACAATGCTGCACCTGTGCACACACACAACATTACCCACATATACTTCATTTTCTGTTGCATCATTCTCATCTCACTGCTGCTTTTGCTTTTGCTTTTGCAGATAACATTTGATTCACTCACATTGCCTTCCCTACTGATTGGATTACACCAAGCCCAGAAATCACACTGGCCAGTCTCGCATTTGAAATAGAGCATGCCTTTGGAAGGTCTTGCATGCTTCACAATCTTCAAATCAGCCTCCTTACCGCATTTGCATACTTGGTATTCAAACCTCAGATCCTGAGCTCCCTTATCCAGGTATCCTCTGTTTCTGTTTGATGAAGATCTGTCCATGGATGAAGCTGGCATTAAAACGGTGCTTGTAGAAGAGATGTAGATGAGGATTGTAGAAGCTGATAGAAACACCCCACACAAAACGATGGTATTTTCTTGCAGAGATGATAATGTGGTGAATGTGTGTGAAGCGTGTTTTATCAATGAAGGAGAGGGTATTTTAGTCCATATTACATATAATCATGGAGGGAAGAAATAAAAGACCGTTGCATCTGTTTTCTTGGCCAGGTGTCGTTTTTTTAAGGTCATTCCCACATTAACCCAAACATGAAGGAGGCTAAGGGTTCATTTTGAGACTTTAGGGGGGCAATGGGAGATTAGTCAATACTAGAGGGGTGTAAAGGGTAATTAACCCTAAATATTAATATACGTTCATGCAATCGAAACAATTAAATAACAATAATTAAGTACTATGTCATATGTATAAATAACAACAAATAAATTAGAATAATTGAAGTAAGCTAAATAAATAACGATAAATATATTACAACAAATAGAAAACTATACATTAATGTTTCGAAGCAAATAAATAAAAAAATTTGAATGATACTATACGTATGTTCATGCTATCGAGACAACTAATAACATCAATTAATTATTAGTATACGTTCATGCAATCGGAACAAATAAACAACAATAATTAAGTGCTACTTCACATGTATAAATACAATAAATAAATTAAAACAATTGAATGCCACTAAATACATGTAATAAATAAATTATAATAAATAATTGACTCATAAGAAAGAGAGAAAGCTCAAAGAGGTCTTCTGATGTGTTGTGAGTTGTGCATAGATTCTGGTAGAACACCGTTGCATTGTAGAATTATGAAGAAAAAAAGTTAATGTGAAAAATGAGGCCTATTTATAGGCAACCGTGGTACGAATATTGTGGTTCTATCAAAGCTGTCAAGCGTTAGACATTTTGGACGAAGCCCCGAAAAGAAAAAGTCAAATCGGCAAAGGTCAGTTCTGTCAAAATCCCATGTGCCGCCTAGTATATTTCTGAGTTTACTTCCAAACCAATTATAAAAGCGAGCTTTCTTAATAAAACTACTATACAATTTTCTTTTCCCTTACAAAAATGTTATTGGAAGGTTGAAACTCCGCCTAACCCACAACGATATTGGCAGGCACGTTCCAAGATCAAAACGACACTATTGCAGCATTGCTATGAGTTATGCACATGTATACAATTGAACGAATAGGATATTAGTGTATTTAGATAGTATATTTCTATGTACATGAGTGTGTATTATGTATGTACAAGTGTGTATTTTGTCTCTATGTCTGATCGGCATGTCTGCTCATCACTGCTTCCAGGACATGGTTCATTGGCTCACTGTGTACGCTTGGCACACCTGCTCATAACATTTTTCCTACCTTTCGATGTGTATTTTCACCTCGTCACCTTGACTCGACAATTAATTCCTACATTTCGACATGCACCTTCACCTCGTTACCTCGGCTCTCAACAGTTCCTTCACGTGAAACTTTTTTTTTACTTATTGTCGACATGTTATATAAAAAGGGAACACTACATTTTTTGAAAATACACATAATTTCATTGATGGAGCTCTGTATATTTGAGATACATAATAGTAACACCTTTTATGAGGAAAAGAAAACAAGCAACACATAAGTAACTAAGATTTCCTCACTTTGTTGTCTAAAAGACCCAGAAATAGGGAAATTGCTGAAATGCTAGACATAATTTTGGACAATTTCAAGCTGTTATTATTGTCTCTCCCCCCTTCTTTTTTTTGTGTGCGCGCGTAAATTTGTGAGTTACATTATGCTTTGTTCAGGTGAATGCTGCATCAACAACTCAACAATTACTGGATGTCTTTGATATAATTTGAACCTTTTGCACAAACTGTAGGGTAAGAATGCATACATCAGATAACGAAGCGATCCGGCCCCTCTCTGGACACTGCGCAAACACGAGAGCCTAGTGTATGGGGAACGCCTTTGATATAATTGGAGTGGTGCACTTTGGCATTGTTGGGAGTGACAAAAGAGAAATTCAATATGAATACTAATGATCACCTGCACAATATTCCACAATTCACTTGGTCAACGCATCACCAAGCTCCATTCAACTTTGCAATTACTATGTCAGTTGCATATGATACTTCAAGAAACAATAGTGTAGAGAGAGAATGAACAAGGAGGATGAAATTTGGTAGCGGCCAAAACGTTGCAAAATTCGGTTACAAAAACAAAACAAGTCGTGTGCATGCTCTGTTGCACTACATATATGCACTTCAGCAATGTTAAGAAGAAGAAGAAAGCTAATAGACAGGAATGCCCTTTATTCACATAGTGTTACAACTTATTAAGTACTCCTGATTCCCTAATTATTGTTGATTGATACAATACTCCTGTTTATGGTAACTTTATAACACTCCTCCTCAAGTTGAACAGTGGGATTCTCAATGTTTAACTTGGACAGTGAGTCTTCAAAGATTTGCGCACTTACCGCCTTGGTCAATATATCAGTTAACTGGTCATCGGAGCGGACGAACAGAAATTCAATGAGACCACACTCAAGTTTTTCTTTGATGAAGTGACGATCAACTTCTACATGTTTTGTACTATCATGCTGAACAGGGTTTGCAGAGATACTAATGGATGATTTGTTATCGCAATTCAACTTGATATGACACTGCATTTGAAACCCAAGCTTGGTCATTAGCTTATGTAACCACAGTACTTCAATTATGCCTTTGACTATCCCTCTGAACTCAGCTTCGACAATTGATAATGAAACGACCTTTTGTTTTTTTTTACAACATTCCCTCCAAGCAGTGCAAAGTACCCTGTGTGGACATTCGGTCACTTTGACTACCGGCCCAATCAGCATCAGTGTATGCTTCTATGTTCAGGTATCCATGGTTCTTGAACACTAATCCTCGTCCTGGAGTGCCTTTCAAATATCGAATAATCCGAATGACAAGATCGAAATGGTGTTTCTGTGGACTATGCATAAACTAGCTGACAACACTAACTGGGTAAGCAATATCGAGTCGTGTATGCGACAGGTAGATCAGCTTTCCCACCAGCTTCTGGTACTGTTCCTTTTTGGCGCTAGGAGCTCCTTTTATGATATCAAGCTTATGGTTTACTACCATTGGTGTGGTAGCTGGCTTGCAGTTTATAATCCCAAATTTAGCTAATAGGTCCAAAATGTACTTTCTCTGAGATATATAAATACCGGACGATGATCTCGATACTTCAATTCATAAGAAATACTTCAACCCTCCCAAGTCTTTCATCTCAAATTTTGTGAACAAATACTTTCTGAGTCTGTTAATCTCACTCGTGTGACTGCCAGTGATGATCATGCCATCCACACAGATTATTAGGCATGTTATGAGATCTCTCCTTCACTTGAATAATAGAGTGTGATCAACATTGCTCTGTTGATACCCATCTTGCTTCATTACTGTGGTAAATCTTCCAAACCAAGCACGAGGAGACTGCTTAAGTCCGCATAGAGCCTTTTGTAACCTGCATACTTCCCCATTTCCGAAATCTGAAGAGAATCTTGATGGAGGTTCCATGTATACTTCTTCTGAGAGATCTCCATGTAGAAACGCATTTTTAACATCGAACTGCTAAAGTGGCCAGTTTTCTACAGCGGCAATCAAAAGTAAAACTCTGCTTGTATCGATTTGAGCTACTAAAGAAAATGTTTTAGAGTAGTCAATACCATATGTCTGTGTTATTGTGAACACCCATTTACACCCGACAACTCTCTTTCCTTGAGGTAGTAAGCACTTTTCCCACGTATTGTTTTTTTGTAACCCATCCATCTCAGTTTTCATTGCGGCTTTCCATTCTGGTAGATTCGCTACCTCGACAACGTTTCTTAGCACTGTTTCTGAACAGAGCGAGGTAAATAAGCCTTTTGCCCTTTCAGAGACGCTCCCCCTGGCGAGATTAAGTGGGTACTTTGATGACTTTGCAACCTTGATAGGCAAGTACTCGTTTGGTGGGACTCCTCGGTTTAATCTTGGTGTCAGAGTACGTACCTGTTCCTGTTCCTGCATGACAAGGTTAGAGTTGTCCTCCACAGTTTCATTATCAATTAGCAAGGGATAATCCTGGGATGTTTCTGGTGGGGATAATTCAGGGGAATTTTCAAGATTAGGTACAAATAATTCAGGAGGACCAGTCGTGTTACCGTTTGCTTGTTGTAGGTAATTCACAGAAGGATTACTGTCTGGTACTGGATTGCTGATCTGTACGTCTGTTGCCGAAGTAGTACGGTCGGCGCCACCTACTTGTCTTGTTGGCTCGATCAATCTCGGAAGCCATTCTTGGGAATCATTGGTTAGGGACTCCCCATGTTCCCTAGTATGGGTTCCGTAATAGTATTCGGTTTCGACAAAGACACAATTCATGGAAACAATAAAAATTTCAGGTTTTGGGATTGTAGCATCTATAGATTTCTGGGTGGTAACCTAACCAACAAACACACATTTTTTGGCACATGGTTCAAGTTTATGTCTGTGAGGTCTGGGGATGTGAGCATATGCAGTACAACCAAAAACTTTGGGAGGTAAGGTTTGGACAGATGGGAGGGGTGTTTGGGATGAGAGAGTTTGGAGAGGTGTTTTATGGTTAAGTATTATGGTGGGAAGACGATTTATTAGGTATGCAGCGGTGACCATGGCTTCAGGCCAAAAACTCGATAGAACATTCAACTCAAGCATCTTAGCACGTGTCATTTCTATCAAAGTATGGTTTTTTCATTCAGCAACGCCATTTTGTTCAGGGGTTCCGGAGCACGAAGTTTGGTGTATGAGGACATTATTACGAAAGAATTGTCCCAACCCCCATCAATGTATTCACCACCATTATCGGGGCGAAGGATTTTTACTGATTTGTTGTATTGATGTTGAATCATTTTGTAAAATTCTATGAAACGTGTATTGACATCAGACTTGTGTTTAAGAAGATAAATACAAGTCATACGAGAGTAATCATCAACGAATATCACAAGATACTGTAATCCCAATGGGGTAGTAACGGGACATGGGCCTCACACATCTGAGTGAACTAAATCAAAAATAGAGCTAACACGTGTATTATTTAAGCGATATGTCGCCCGAGTTTGTTTGGCCCGAAGGCAAGTACGACATGTAGGGTGGGGTAAAGTGGGAGAAAACAAAGTAGGAAATAAGTGTTTAAGATAAGGAAAAGAGGCATGACCTAACTGCCGATGCCACAACCATAACTGGCGGGAGGCCCTGTCGTACCACTGAGTCAACATAATACATGCCATCTCTCTCAGTACCACGTCCAATAATTTCCTTCGTATGAATGTCCTACAACAAACAGAACGTGGGATACACAAGTACAATGCACTCCAAAGTTTTGGTAAGTTGGCTGATAGATAACAATTTATTAGATAGTGTAGGAACGTAAAGACAATTTGACAGTGTAATAGTGGGGCTAATATGTATAGTCCCTCCTCCTGATACTGGCACAAGCTGACCATTAGCTGTTTCAAGAGATGTTTTTGTCGGAGGGGTAAATGATAGAAAGTCAGCTGGGTCATAAGTCATGGTGTCCGTGGTACCACAATCAAATATCTACTAGGAAGATTTTGTGTGTTGAGGGTTAAAGGCGGTATTATATTCATAGGATGTTGAGTGGTGAGGTGTAGGGTTAATTTGGGAAAGAGGAAAAATATTAGGAATGAGGTGTACTTTAGGAGATTTTTCAGGGGCTGTGGGAGTAATTTATGAAGTTTATGGC
Source organism: Eustoma russellianum (assembly GCA_036186865.1). NCBI lineage: Eukaryota > Viridiplantae > Streptophyta > Magnoliopsida > Gentianales > Gentianaceae > Eustoma > Eustoma russellianum. Next base: position 7,607,387 of record AP025064.1, on the reverse strand, counting down.
CTGAACTGAGGCCCTGGAGAAATTTGGGGGATTGAGGTCACAATATTGGGTTTCAGAGGGTCAGAATGTACAATTTATGAAGCTGTGGGACCTGAATGTATAATTTCTAAAACTATGGGATTCAACTTAACATTATTAAACAATACAAGGGTATCTGGGGCAATTTCAGGCATATTTAAATGGGAAGGGGAATAGGGTTTCCTACCCTCTTTCTACCCGCCGCTGCGTCTGTTTCTAGGACCTTCTGGTCCTCTCCGCTGGTTTGTCCTTCTTCATCCAGACCGCGGCCATGGCTGCTCTAGTCTCCCCCTGCCCTTGCTACTCCCCTTTCTCTTGTTGCTTTGGTGAAGCCTTATGAGCTTTCCACCATTCATGGAAGCCATGGAGTTTGAAACATTGGTCGATGATGTGCCTCCTCTATCCACAGTGAGTGCATATCAGAGACGATTTCTCTTCTCGGGATAATGGTGTGCCTGACCGAGATGAAAATCCTTTTCCTTCTGTAGTCCCCCGTCCCTGAGATTGACGAGCTCCCTTCTCTGCCCATCCTCTGCCTCGTCCAGCTGGTCCCTTGATGGCTAGTCCCTGCCCCACTCCCGGTGATGTGAATACTGAGGGAGTTTGTTATAAAATTACTCGATCCCGGACATCAGACCTCTAGATTTTGTTGTATGCCATCTCAGTTGATGGAAGAGGGTCCCTTTTGAGCAGATCCCTTTTAAGAGATGCGTACTTGTCACTCACATTAGTGAGTAACTGATACAGACGGTGCTCCTTCACCCATTTGTTGAAGATATTTATGTCTTTTTCGCAATTCATTGGATTTGGTTCCTTTATGTCTATTAGCATCCACATATCTTGCAACCTCCGCCAACACTCGTCCAGTGGTTGATCCCCTTGTCTGATGGAATTGGCTTGACGGTGTAGATCAAATATCTGGATATTATCACTGCCAGAGCCATCAGTGATGGCCAAACCATCCCATAGGGCTTTGGATGTTGGGTACCGAGATGCATTACTTATCAGGCTATCTTCGATGTTGTCAATCAACCAGGTAAAGACAAGTTGACCCTCCTACTCCCATTTGGAGTATGGGGGTTCAGTGGGACCAGGGATTTGAGAAGCTCCAGTTATGTGGGCACTCATCCCTCTCCCCAACAGTGCTTTCTTCATCAAATTGCACCATAAGGGGTAATTGTTACTGTTTAGTTTTACTTTGATGACCAGATTGTCCATGTTGGTCATCGTGGGACTTGGGTTGATCTGGCTTTGTAAGAACAAGGCAAACTGTTCGTTGAGATCGAACCCTTCTCGGAATGTAAGGACCGGTCTTGATGTTTCTAGGATATTTTCGGCAGCTTTTGGCATTCTTCTGTTTGTTGTGCATATTTGACTTGATCTTGACAGTGATCACACTTGGTATTGGGCACTGAAGTTTGGAAAAGGTATGTGGCTATGATGAGTATATCTCTGAGCCAAAAAGGATAAGAGCATGGTAAATTGATACTTGATATGAGAACGGTATTCTGGCAATGATGAATGAATTTCTGAGCCAGACAATAATCAACAACCAATCTCGTTTTTACTGGATCGGATGTTGCTCTCATACCTTGTCAGAAGCGCAACTTTAATGGGAAAAATTGTTTTTGTATTTCTTGTACGTCTTCTTCTTTACATTCACTCGTAAATACAAGTGTATTTTCCTATATAGGGTAAGTCTAATCAAATCAAAACATATACAAACAAATCTCTAATTATGCTCTTTCCTAATTACTCCTGATTCCCTAATTATTGCTGATTGATACAATCCTTCTGTTTATGGTAACTTTCTAACAATTAGCCTTTGTATGTTTCTATTAGGCTGTCCCGAGGGACGAGGACACAACTGTATAGTAATATTGGCGAAGTCGAACAGGTGAATTAGATGTGATATGAGACAACACTGTCAGCTCCTCGTTATACTTATTATGGAACCTGCGAGGAGAAGACTGTCCCAAGAAAAACCTCCGACGCTCAAGTCAGTTGTGAACATAGTTGTGTGAATATAAATTGAAAGTGGAGATTGAACACAACCTCGAAGGTGTTCTTTTCTAGAGAAAATGGTTGTTTTTACTGGAAAGAGCTGGACGTGGCTTAATTTCAGCCTGGCAGGTTCATCTTAGTTGAGCTTGAGTTAGCTTAAACTCAACTTTAGTTAACTTGGTTGAGCTTTGTCCGACCTCAGGTGGGAGAGCACTTCTTTTATAGATGTTGGAGTAGAGGTTGCATGGCATGGAGCAGTATGATGATGACACATGGCTACCTTATTGGCAGCTTTCTCTTGCATGGTTGCCATGTGGTGACACATGGCTGCCCTGCTGGCAGTTCCCGTCTGCATGGTGGCCACGTGTTGCTGCATGTTGCGTTGCATGGTAAAGGCCACTGGCTGGCAGGTGTCTAAGTATGATGTGGCCGAGCTGAGGTGCTTCCTGAGCAGTTCAGCTAGAAAACCTAGGTGGGGGTAACATGTTTGAAAGTGGTCTGGCGGTATTCTACCGAGTTGGCCTGAAAGATATTGCCATTGTCACTTTACCGAGCTGACTTGAGGTAAGTTCGGACATGACATATCCTTTGGCCGTGCTGAACTGTTGGGCTTGGACATGTTGATCTGGACTTCTTTTTCGGCAGTGGCTGAGTTGAACTGATCAAGGCCGGCTGGAAAAATTCGCCTCCGAAGCAGAGCCGGCATGTTAGCTCGCAGGACTACATAAAGCTGGATTGACCGAGCTGAACTGGACTGAGGGCAGTAGTGAGGCCCAGTAACGTTGAATGTCATTGACCGAGGTAGAATTACTTGTCGTATTCAGCCGTCAGTTTCTGAATTCGCCATACACACATATATTCTTCTGAAATTTTTTGCTGTTAAATACAGGCGGCCCTTCTATCAAAAAAAAAATAAAAAATACAGGCGGCCCTGAAGGCGTTGTAGAAGAAAAAGGCAAAATCTTGGACGAATCTGGGAATGATCTATGGCCTTGCCGAGGCTTAGGAATCCTGTGATCTCTCGAGCTCCCTCTCTTCTCCGTGCTCGTCTTCTCTCCGGCATCTCTCGCTCCCCTTCGCGGTAAATACACATGATCCGTCCTTTGCTCCGGCGCCTCCCCGTTTTCTTTCATTTTAACCTTTTATGATATGAGATTTCAAATGCTTCAACCTTACGCAGAATTCTGGTTGTTACTGAACCACTATTGGTCAAGCTCGTTGCTTATTCTGATTATGAAAAATATGTGCATATTAGAAATTCGAAGTGAAGGTTGTTACTCTAAGATAATGTTCCATTTGAGGCTAAAATAATATTCAAGGTGCATCTTAATTTTATCTGATTTATCCTTTTATCTTTCTTTTGGTTCCACAGTTGTCTTGGCAGGGGTGACATGTTTTAGCTTTTTGTTTTTAAAGAACAAAAAAGGAGAATAAATGAAATAATTATATCATGTCACATGAATATAATACAGTCCAATTTAGAAGAAAAAATGGTGTGTTCTACAATTGTGGACGTTGACAAATCTAGTGTCTGGTGTTCTGCTACTTGATTGGTTTGCATGTTTTCAGCATATATTGCCTTTTAATTCTTCACAGTATCAGAAATTTGTAATATAGTAATTGTGTGTGCTGGAACACTAATGTGTTATATGATGCTATACTGCTTGTTGAGTTTTCTTCCTTTGGTCTCGGTGATCACGCAGATGTTGCGGGCTGCTTAATCCTTTTACAGATGTTGAAGCGTCGTCTTTAACAAGGTTAGTGCTATGGGTATTTTTTCCTTCAAAGGTTCAGCAGTTGTGTCATTTGAGTTGGTCTTTATTAGAAATTTGTCGGTTTTCTTCGCATGTTTTTTTACTCTTGGATTGACTTTGCCTGACATTATGCAGCTCAGAACTGTTCTTATATTTCTAACAATGTAGTTTATCAGGTCTATACCTTTATCTGATAGTCGAAGGGTGAACAGAAGTTTTTTCAAGCTTAAGGTTTGTGCAAAATCAACAGTTATTTACTTTTGGCCCTCTGTCTGCTCTTAATTGTTTTTTCTAACGATATTTATGGATTTACAGCTCAACTGCGGCATACGATTTTTCTCCTCTGTAGGTATGAATCACACTAAAAATTTTTCGTGCATCTGTTTATGCATGTGAACTTTTCGTGGCATATGTGCCTCGCCAAATCACCCTGTTTTATGTTTTCCTTTTGTTTTTTCCGTCAAAAATCATCTTCTCTATTAGAATAATGTTGTTAAACTGATCAGGTGCTCAAAGTTGTTCCTCCATATCACTAGATTAAGCCTGCTAAATTGTTAGCTCCTTTTTATTTAAGTTGTGTTTCTTTTATTAGCTCGCAACCGAAGGATTTCAGTGCCATGGGATGAATTTATCATATGAGTCGTTACAACTGGATATATCTGGTGAATAGGTTGTGCTTGTTTGGAGGGGGAAAATGGCTGACAAACAGTTGACAATGACTTTTAATGTCCAGAGGTGATGCTTTGTGTTGGGCTGATACAATTAACTCGTGTGTTTCAACAGTTACAGGCAGGAACACATTCAGATTTGAAATTGATTTTTAGGTTTATTTGGGTGATACTACGCTGCTTGATCTGTCTCTATCTAATTTTCGCATGTCCACTAATCAGATCTCATGTGCCATGTCCTTTGCCAATATCGGTTTGATTTTAGTGAATGTCAGTAAAGAAGTAAGCATGCAGAATACCAGATACCCAGAACTTTTTGCGAAGATCTAAGTTTCTAACCAGTGTAGACATAATTGGGAGTTGGTGATCCAGTTTCGATAGGTTCAGTTGTTTCCGGATGGATGTGCTTTTTTAAGTTTATTTAATCATTTCTCTAATAGAGTACAAATGCTTGGGAAAGCTATTGAAAAGAATTAAGAACTTTGAAGTCTCTTGTTGGAATTTAAATCCGAAACCTGTGATTCAGAGAAGACAAATTATTTTTTTCCCTGTTGTTTTTTATGGCACTAAAAAGTGACGGGCCAGTGTCATTTTGTAGTTTTTCAAGCGTTTAAGTGTTATTTTTGAAAAATTACAAAAAAAAGTGTTATTTTTGAAAATATATCTTTTAGCTATAACCTAAGACAATTCTTTCATGGCAATCGAGATAGACCTTTTAAGCTTGCAGGATGCCATTATTATGTTAGCTAATAAAAAGTTTTGGTACACTAGCAATATCACTGACTGGAAATAAACAATGATTGTCACTCCTCTTATTTGTTTATCTTTGTACGCACCTCATCGCATGACAAGCATGTTAAATAGTTGGAGTTTCCTGTATTAGGAATAAAAGTATGAAAAGAAACAACGTGTGGACCTTTTTTTTTTTTTTTTTTTGAGAGCTCTCGTATGAACTTCTAGAATCCAATCTAGATTGGAACTGGTGATGGGAACTTCTGAGATTGTTAATGAACTGAATATTTAGGTGAAAGTGCTTCATTTTGTTCTAGTTTAGTTTTCTGTTGATTTTGTGTCATTTCTGGTTAGTGAATGGTTGTATTCATTTTCACACTTGTGGATATTGCAGCATCATATTTTATGTTTATCGTATACTCAAAATTAACGAATCTGCTGCGCATATTCTGTTATGAGTGTGATTTTCTGGTTTTTAAATTTGACCTGAATTTTTTATTTGACAAATGTCGGTCAATGTCATTGACATGCATCTCAACTAATGACTGACCTCCAAAAATTCATCAAGAAATTCCTACAAAATTCACATTAACCTACTTTGGTGGATTTAGCTGATATTAAAATTCTGGACACATTACTGCTGAGCTTTCAGTGCAATGTGCTTCTGCCTTTTAGGTTGATGGTGTATTTTAGGAAAGGATCATATTAAGTTAACTACTTTTAATCAGGGTTTATTGGCACTGTACAATCGTTTCAGAGATCTATTGCCTGAATACTTTAATGAGTGCTGTTAAAGATTCATTTATTGTACTTATTAGGTTGATGTCACTGCAGACCCTCCGGAGCATGCAATCATAGGAATGCCAGCTTTGTCCCCTACAATGGTTAGATTTGTTGAGAACTGTTATGTGCTCCCAAGAAAGTAGAATATTTATTCTTTTTTTTTTGTCTCCTGTTCTGCAGACTCAAGGGAATATTGCAAAGTGGAAAAAAAAGGAAGGAGACAAGGTTAGCATTTGGATAGTTGGTTTATTATGTTGAAAAAGTAAAGAGATAATGCAATTGACATGGACTTTTACAACTTCCTCCACAAAAGTCATGTGTTAAGTTCCTGTTCTAATGTGAAGATTGAGTTGGTGGATTATCTATAATACCATCATGAGCCCTGTGGTTCTAGGACAGCCTAGGCACATGGTGATAATGGAGTAGAAACATCTTAAAACTACTTTTCGAACCAAAGAAAAAGAATGAGATATTAACCTATTTTTTATTCTGCTTAAGTTAAATGCATCATAGACTTTGAAATAGGAGTCCACAAAATTTTGTCTGAAATATTTTGCAAGTCTATGTCATGGTGACTTTCAATTTGATATACCAGATAAATGTTGGAGATGTCCTATGCGAGATAGAGACAGATAAAGCAACACTTGAATTTGAATGTCTCGAAGAAGGGTATGCGTAACTTTGAGTTCTGATATAAGTTATTATTCATTTTCTTCCGTCATAAAGATATCTAATATTGCTTGAAATTCTCATAGATGCACTGAAGATTGAATTCCTTTTAGTTCCTAAATTTCTTTGTGAATTAGACCACATAGGACTCGAGCAAGAAGCATTTACATGCGTGTTCTTCAAGAATATCACATTGTTCTTGATACAAAAGAAATAAGCGGATTTCTCTTTCATGAATTCTTATTGTTATTTCTTCTTGTCTTCTGCTTCTATCAACACCTTCATAGGAAATATATCTCTGGTGCTTCCTTCCTCTGAGTGTTGTTTCCAGTGAACTATTGTCTTTTGTGCATTGATACTCTTGGAATCTCACAACTTTCACTGCTTGAATATTTTTACACCTTTTTGCATATATTCTACTGCAGCCTCAAAGATCAATGATAAGACAAGCAACATTTTCCCCCCAATGGTTTAATACATTTGGAGTGTATCAAGTTGGCAACATTTGTATATTAGTAGAAAGGATAAAGTAGTGTCGTCTGTGATGAATATTTATATAACTTGTCTGAACACTTGCAGCTTTCTTGCTAAGATACTGGCTCCTGAAGGTTCGAAGGATGTGGCTGTGGGACAGCCGATAGCAATCACGGTATAGTTCCTGTTTACCTTTCTGCAAAAGCTGATGGTTGTGACTTGTGTATTTGAACGCTTATGATTCAATGCATCTTTTGGGTTATTTATTTGAACCACTTCAAAACTATTGATGAGTCATTCTATTCTTCATTCTGATGGTCATCCTTCTCTAGAGATTTTATTAGTTGTGATAATACAGTAACTTGTGTCTCTTCTTTAAATATTTGTGAAACTACTTTGGGTTCTATTTTGCTCTCAAAAACCTTTTTTAAGTTTTTTCTTAAAGTTAAATATTTAGTTTACTATTCATGTATATGTTTCTCTCTTATTTACAAAAAAAGTATATGTTTCTCCCTTTTTCGCCTTTTTTTTTATGGGCATGTACCCGTGGCATACCTTATTTTAGCTGTCACTAGGTTGAGGATGCAGATGATATTCAAAGAGTCCCGGCCACACTGGGTAGTGGATCAGATAAAACATCTCAACAGAACATGGCAGATGAAGAGGGAGTAAGTAAAGTGCAATCTGTGAAGATTGATGCATCTGAACTTCCTCCTCATATTGTGCTTGAGATGCCAGCACTGTCCCCGACCATGGTATGCAGTATATTATTTAATTGAGTTCTATAATCCTATGCTACCTAACCAACCTTCTAGGCTCCTTATTCGTAATACTTCTTGCAGAGCCAAGGCAACATTGCTAAGTGGAGAAAACAAGAAGGGGATAAGGTGAGTCTCGTGAAACTTTAAACTATGAAAGTATGTGACTCTTAAAACTTCTGCATTAACACTGACTAATTTTCTGTTGTCTTTTGACATAGATAAATGTGGGAGATGTTCTATGTGAGATAGAGACAGATAAAGCGACTGTTGAGTTTGAATCGCTTGAAGAAGGGTACTTCCTTTGCTACTGAAGTGGACTCCCTGTTGCTCCTGTTGCTTATCATGTTTGACATTATGTATCACTTAGCCATGTAAAAGTAAATCCATGAAATAGAACATGGGTGTAACAGCTACATTGGCAACTAACACATGCTATTTAAATTAGGTGGATTAAGGGTGCTTCTGCTTAATCCAATGTTGAAGAGCTTAATTTAGTAAGAGTGTGTTTCCTCTGGAGTTTGATGATGTTAAGAGTTAATTATCTCTTTAAATGTGAAGGGGTAATCGGAAGGAAGATGGTGTTTGGCTTTTGTCAGCATGATTCTGAGTTTTGCATACAGTAGGAAGCTTTTTTTTTTTAGTTTTATGTATATTCTGTTGGATTTCTAGGTCTTCTGTATGGATTGACATTGTGCTTAAGCAAACTTAGTCATCAGGGACTGCTTACATTTTATTGTTTCATTAATGAGGTTGCCTGATGTATTAATATTGTTCATGGTTGCAGATTCTTGGCCAAAGTACTTGTACCAGAAGGTTCTAAGGATGTTGCAGTTGGACAGCCTATTGCTGTAACAGTGAGTAGCTATGCTAAAACAACTTTTTTTGGAAATAACTAAGAATGGTTGTTGAAATATTACTTGGTGCTTTAGAAAATGGACCAGCCTGAGTACCCTAATGCTTTTCAGTATATTGGAGTTGCTTTCGTTTTCTAGTTAGGTCTGACTTGGAATCTGAGCTGTGGTACTCTTTTTTTTGCACTTTAGACAGTAGTGCACCACTTTACACCTTGTACTTAATGATTGAAGAAGAGAGAAGGGGGGAGGGGGGTGGATTTTACTTCATGTGCTTATGATACTTAAAGCTCTTGGGCGAAATTATTTTGCTTTCACCTGCAAGCATTAAGCTGAATTAGCAAACTCATATGGAAGTAGAATATTGTTTTAACAGAGATACTATTCTCCTTCCTAGGAATTTTGGTACTCCATATCCTGGCCTCCCAAACTTGCTTTTGCTCTACATTAATTTCTTGCTGCTGTCTTAGCCAGAATCAAATCCAATTAGCAGTGTAGTATCACCATCCGTCATTAATGTTTAAAATTATGAAAATTAAGAATGTTTATTGCCAAGAGGAAGATTGAGGATAACTGATTATAGAAGCTAAATAAGCTAATTCACACCTAACTATTCTTTTTTAAAGTTAAATTTCATATAAATGCCTAATTAGGCAAATTTACAAAGTGGTTGCAAGAGGAGGACAACGACAAAGCATGACTTGCTCAAAATACAAAGGGACAAATTGTTATCATGATCTAACCATAATCTAGCGCCAAGTTTAATCCCCATCCATACTACTATCGGATACAATAACCCCCAGTTGAACAAACCAGGGAAGCATAAAAAACCAGTAGGAGAAAAAGAAGAATTTCTGTCAGAGAATAAACACATAACTACATGGAATAAACACATAATACATTAGCATCTTATGTGATGACCCAAAAACAAACGTCTCAGATGTGAGATAGTGAACAAAATGAGCTAGGCTAAGCCAGTAGGAGCAGGCTGGCGCAGTGAGACTAGAGATTGAAGCAGCGGCAGGTTTTTGACGACACCTAGCAAATCAATAAACATAAGGATCCAGCCTAACGAGGCGATAGCAAGTTTATCTAAACAGGGAGTGTAAATAGAGAATAAGGTGCACGGAGCACTGACAAGCTAAAAGCAGGATAGTAGAATGTCTGCAAACTTGTCTAAGCAGTTAGACCAGGCTTAGAGAAGACTCCCATTGAAATGCCGAAGTTAATGACCAGTTTCCAGTTGAACCTGCTTGACTTATAACCTCTCCAGGAGCCAGCAGAGTAGCATATACTTTCTAGAATACCCGTAAGAACTGTTGCTGATCTTTATATCCTGTTGTTCCTCTCTCTCCACATGTGATAGGTATATCAGAGAATCCAAAAATAGCTACGTTCTTTTGAAAATTTGAGTTACACGTCGTGTTGGAGTTGAACCAATTGATAATATTTTGCCTCCGTTGATTTAGTCTTTGAACTTCGTCTGTTTCAGCACTACATTCCACAGCTTGGCATAATAAGAACATTGGAAAAAGAGATCATCATATTCTTCTGTAAATCTGCCACGCAAGATACATGAATTAGAATGTACTAGACCCCAATCTAGAAGTTTGTCTTGTGTATTCATTTTCTTCTAATATGCAAGCCAAAGAATGACTGCATATCGTGGATAAAATGATTACACCAAACAAATTTCTCCCATTCAACTAAAGACAAATGAGGTTGGAGATCATCTATGGCATTTATAACAATAAATTTTGGGCTCGGCTTCGAAGACCACAATACTCTTATTGTCTAATATCTATGGTTCTGCAGACTTGATTAAATTGCAAAACTTGATCATCTCAACCTTTGCTATATGGTAACCTCCACACCTTACATCGAACACTGTTGAGACATTTGCAGCATCACTAATATTCAATTTTTTTTTTAAATCTGGATGAGTTGTACTTAAGAGACCCATGGATGCTAAATGTTATTCCAAAATGAAGTTGATTATCCATAGCCTATCACCCTGCCGATGCAGTGTGCATATTTTTTCCTGATTCAGATTAGTCTTTTCCACAGGCAAAGGTCAGAAGGTCTTGGCTTAGCCTCCCATATGAATTTCCCTTTTAGAATGACAATGTACACCCTTTTTTTTTTTGTAATTATGACAATGTACACCCATTTAATCCACATGCTTTCTTTAGCTTCACTTATATTCCACATACTCTTCATGATATAGGCATTGTTTACTAGGACTAAGTGTGATATAACGAAGCCTCCTCTATTCTTAGCCTAGCAGATATGAGACCATTAACCTTAGCTTCCTGGTACCTCGCCACATAAGGCCTTCAAGATTTTCTCCACTTCTCTGATATTCTTCTAGGCAAAAAGTAAGAGGCTGTCCAGTACACAACAATGAAGACATAATTGATCAATTGTAATTTTCTCCCATAAGATTGGTTTTTAGTAGTCCAGTTATGCACTCTGTTTGTCAGCATGTCCAGTAGCACTCCACAATCAGATTAGGAAAGCTTACCAGCTATGAGAAGAAGACTAAGGTATCCAGTTGGAAAGTTACCAAATGCAGACCCATAATACCAGCTAGAGCTACTTTTTCTTAGGAAATGATACTATAAATGAATATTTCACACTTTTGAAAATTAGGCTGGAGACTAGAGAGAGTTTGTAACTCTACTAGAGCATCTTTGATTACTAGAACATATTGGGGATTAGCTTTTGATAAACTGAAGAGATCGTCTACAAATGCTAAGGAGAAGAGGTTAAAGTGTCCAAAATTTGGATGGAAACTGTAGTTAACATTTGAAATCTTACTTTCTAAGAGTTTGGGTGAATCCTTCCATAACTAAGATGAAGAGGCTGGATAGAGGGTCCATTTGTCTAAGCCCTCTAGAGGCTTTAAGGTTACTAGTAAATGCACCATTCAGGTTAATGGTGAATGAGGTAGTGGATATACAAAGCCAAATCCAATTTAGATAACTTTGTAGAAAGTCCATCAGCTTTATAATCATCATTAGATACAGCCAGCTAACTGTGTCAAATGCCTTCATGAGATCAATTTTGATAGCACATCATTTAGGACCACTTAATCTCTTGTAATTTTCCACCAACTCATGCGTGAGAAGGATGTTATTTTAGATGGTTCTCCATTTGGCAAAGGATGATTGGTTCTCATCTACAAGGTAGGAGATCAAAGGTTTGAGCCTATTCATCAGAATCTTAGATATGACTAATGTATATTATATTGCCACAAGAAATGGATCTGAACTATCTCATTTTGATTGAGTCATCAAATATTGGGATAAGTGAAATGACAGTGGCATTTATAGGATAATACATAAAGTTCTCCTTGAAAAAGAATTCAATAGCACATATGAATTCTTCTATCATAAAAGCCCAGTTGAGTTTGAAGAACTTAGCTGTATAACCATCGGGTCTAAAGACACTGTTCGACTTTAAGGAGAATATGACTTCTTTGATTTTATTCCTAGAGACTAGTTGGGTCAGGGGGTGACTTTGTGCTTCAGATAGGATATTACCAGAATAGTTTTGGTTTGGAATGCTAGAGGGTGAATGGTTGGTGAATAATTTTTCAAAGAATCATGTGGTCATCTCTTGCACTTGTTTGTTGTCTTCAATTATGGCATCATCATCCTTCTGCTGCATTATTATTTTATTCCTACCATTATGAACCTTAACCGTTCTATGGAAGAACTCAATGTTCTTGTGTCCTTCATGCATCCACTCGATTCTAGATTTTTCTTTAAAGAAGGATTCCTTAATGGACAAGAATATAGTGTAGATATCTCTTCCGAACTTTATCCTACAGTTGAGGGTTGAATGAGTCTTTTATTAGTTTTAATTGAGCATCTTATAGTTTGGCTCATGCTATCTTAATTCTACCTGTGATATTTCTATATTTCTCCTTGTTCAGGTTTTTAAGTGAGACTTTCAGCCTCTTTAGTTTCTTTGTAAGACATAGCAGGGGGTTACCTCTTTTAGTCATCTTAACTCTCCCTCAGAATACTTTTAGTGTTAGGATGCTTCATCCAGCCTTCATGAACTTGAAGGGTTTAAAACTAAACTTCAGATTCGTTTGTATAATAAGGATCTCCAAGGAATGGTCATAAGAGGTAAGGACTTGATAGTCTAATTGGAAGTGGACATTTTGACTTTTCTAATGTTCATTATAGAACATCTGATCAATCTTACTGTAAACTCTCTTGTCTTCATCTCTATTGTTTGACAAGGTGTAATCAAAATCTCTTGAGGATATGTTTATCGCGTCTAAATCTTTTATCTAACTTATAAACTCTTTGATTGCATTCCTATCAATCATCTGTTTTCCCCTTGCTGTCAACGATGATATTGAAATCTTCCATTACTAACCAAACTTTCTCACCATAAAGGTGGTTTTGGTATCTTAGATATCTCTATGGTTCTTCTCTGTTGCTCCTCCCGTTGTATCCATATACTACTGTTAGGATGAACTCATATCCTTATTTGATGTTAGCTTAAATTTGTAGATGATAGACTGCTCAGTACAGTGCAGCAAAATACCTTCAAATAGGTTAGGGTTCCATGCTACCCCAATCCTAGAAACAGTGTTTGGCAGCATGTCATGAACAACCTCCTAATTCTTTAGTACCTTCCTAGCTGTGCTTTCATACTTCTTTTGTCAAACCTTTATATTTTCAATAGTCCTACAAGACCAATTTTCTTTTCTCTTGTGTAATTCTTAACTTCTTGTAGTCTAAGAGGAGTTTAATCCTATGAAATTCCAACTTGCTAGTCTAATAATCTTTTAGATTTAGCCTCCTTGGATCTCCACCTACTTTTGTTTTTAGTATACTGTTTGTCTAAGGAGTCGTCCTTTCCCACCATCAATAGTACATCTTGGGTAGATTTCCTAGACTTCTCAGTAGATAAATTTGTATCAGCGGTATGTTTCTACTTGGCAAGTCTACAACCCTAAGATCTTCCTTATCAGAACTAGAGGACCTATACCTTGTAGCCTTCTTTGACTTGGACCTATTGCTTAACTCTTGCGAGCTTAGTTTTTTAGGGGATACATCATTCTCAGTGTCTTCTTTTGTTGAAAAGGAGTAATCTTGTTCCCTATTCTCTGATTGGCACCTAACGTCTCTGAACCTAGAGTCATTGTTGGTTCTGTTTTTCGTAGTCTTGCCGTTACTCCTTACAGAGTCGGGCCAGTCCGATTCACGATCCTTATAATGTATAGAAATTAATTCCCAGATTTTATATATCTGGGTGATAAATAAAGATCAACAAGACAATAAATAGTAGTCTTCAAGATGGCAGAAGACTGAAATCAATAATTTCAGTATGTAATTCATTTATGACTTTGAGTCCTTATTTATACACTTGGTAACCGACTGTTACATTCCTAACGGTAACCTGTAGAACATTTTAAACTAAGTATACAAGTCATTGTCCTATATCTATCTAATACTATACGTATACAAAGTATTCTATATACATGGTTTTCTTCTAATAATTTCAACACTCCCCCTCAAGCTTGGTGTATATGTTGATACAACCAAGCTTGACAACAAGTGTAAGAAACGTGTGAACTGATACAGGTTTTGTAAAAATATCCGCAATTTGATTCTTGGATGTAATGTGTTCGATGGCAAGAGTCTTGTCTTCAATCTTCTCTCGAATAAAATGTCTATCAATTTCAACGTGTTTTGATTTGTCATGTTGTGTTGAATTCTCAGCCATATTGATTGCAGATATATTATCACAAAATATTCGAATAGGTAGAGTCATATCCATCTTCAGTTCCTCAAGAACTTTCTTGAGCCATAATCCTTCACATAAGCCGACTGCTAGAGCACGTAATTCTGACTCAGCACTGCTGCGTGAAACAACTCCTTGTTTTTTACTTCGCCAGGTCACCAAGTTACCCCACACAAATGTTCCATATCCAGTAGTAGATCTCCAATCAGTTTGTGACCCAGCCCAATCTGCATTAGTGTAGACTAAAATCTGCCTATCTGGCTGCCGCTTAAATAGTAGCCCCTGTCCCGGAGCAGCCTTCAAATACCTGAGAATCCTTAAGGCAACCTTAAGATGTTCGTTAGTAGGATCATGCATAAATTGAGAAACATAACTAACAGCATAACAGATATCAGGGCGAGTATGCGATAAGTAAATAAGTTTACCTACTAATCTTTGATATTGTACCTTATCAGTGGGAGTAGTATCCCATAATTTTTCCGGTTTTCTCCCAGGTTCCATAGGAGTTGACACTGGTTTACACCCAAGCATACCTGTCTCATTTAGTAAATCTAATACATATTTTCTTTGGGAAATGCTTAATTCATTTTTAGTTCTTGCGACTTCCATGCCTAGAAAATACCTTAGTTGTCCTAAATCCTTAACCTCAAACTCGGCTGACAATTGTTTCTTAATTAAACTTATACCGTGAACATCACTCCCAGTAAGTATAATATCGTCAACATATACAATGAGCACTGTGATGGTATGACTGCTAGAAAAACGAACAAACAAAGTATGATCACTGTGAGTTTGTCTAAAACCATATTTAAGAACAACTGAAGTAAATCGTTTAAACCAAGCTCGAGGAGATTGTTTTAAACCATATAATGACCTTTTTAATCTACAAATCATGCCTTTGTTCTTACCGCCGTCAAATCCGGGAGGGAGATCCATGTAAACTTCTTCCTGCAAATCACCATTTAAGAATGCATTTTTTATATCTAATTGAAATAAATCCCAATCTAAATTTACTGCTAGCGAAAAAATGATTCGTATTGTATTTAATTTTGCTACAGGTGCAAATGTTTCTGTATAATCTATACCATACGTTTGTGTAAACCCTTTTGCTACTAGCCTTGCTTTATATCTATTTATGGTTCCATTAGCATTGTATTTGACTGAAAAAATCCATCTGTAACCTACAGTTTTGATTCCAGTTCTGCGAGCAACAATATCCCAGGTTTTGTTTTTAGTTAAAGCCTGCATTTCTTCTAGGACAGCAGCACGCCACTGGGGATGCCTAAGTGCATCCTCAATGGACTTAGGAAGTTTCTGGTTATCTAAGGAGCACGTAAAAGTCTTAAAGTTTCCATTCAGTTTATCATAAGCAGGGAAGTTATATAAAGGGTGCTTAGTACATTCTCTAACTCCTTTCCTAAGAGCAATTGGTAAATCATCTGTTGATTGTTCCCCTGCAACGGTATTTACCTCAGAACTGGATTCATCAATTCTTAAATGTGAAGCTGGATTATTTCGTCTAGTGTATACTTTGGTAATTGGCAATTCCATCCTATTCTTCAGTGAGGTTCTTTCTTTCGAAGACTCAGTATCCGGCTGAATTTCAGTTGGGTTTACTAATTCACTTGGGTAAACATATTTATTCGGTTCACTAGTAACAATATCTAGGATATTCCAAAACTGATCTATACCTCTTACGGTATCATCTTCTCTATTGAAATAGTATGCCCTTTTTTCATCAAACTCTACATCAAGTGAAACAAACATTTTCCTGGTCACCGGACAATAGCACTTAAATCCCTTTTGGGAACTTGAGTAACCTAAGAAAATACATTTATGTGTCCTTCTATCTAGTTTTGTACGAAGATGAGGTTGAACATATACATATACCACACAACCAAATACACGAAATGGTAATATAGACACAAGTTTAGTATCCGGATATTTTGCAAGTAGAAGATCCTTTGGTGTTTTAAAAGAAAGTACTCGTGAAGGCAATCTATTAATAAGGTACGCAGCCGTGAGGATTGCCTCTCCCCAAAATACCTTTGGGGTGTTAGTAAAAAACATAATTGATCGTGCCACCTCTAATAGGTGTCTATTTTTCCTCTCAGCAATGCCATTTTGCTGAGGGGTATATGTGCAAGAAGTTTGATGGTGTATGCCTAAACTCTCTAGATAATCCTTCAGTTCTTTGTTAATATACTCAGTGCCATTATCACTTCTAAGCACCTTAATTGTGGTATTAAACTGGTTTTTAATCAGAGAAATATAAGTTTTCACAATGTGCCCTACGTCACTTTTATTCTTCATGAGGTATACCCATGTCAATCTAGTATGATCATCCACAAATGTAATGAACCACCTAGCACCATTCAAGCTTGCAACTCTAGATGGACCCCATACGTCCGAATGAACCAAGTTAAAAGGACTGCTACATTCATACGGTTTTGAAAGATACCTGCCTTTAGTATGCTTAGCAAGAATACAGGTTTCGCATTTCAAGTCACACACTGGAACATTGTAAAATAAATGTGGCATTAATCTTTTTAAATACAAAAAATTAGGATGTCCTAATCTAGTGTGCCACAACAAAATATTTTTCAGACAACTTGTTTTTGAGTCATTGCAAAACTAGACAATTAAATGGCCTATACATGTTCCAGTCAGAAGAAAAACAGCATGAAAATGAATCATCTGCGTGTGACATTTTGGATTCCAGAAAATCTGTTTGTAATAGTTCTAGAACTATTACAAACAGATTTTCTGGAATCCAAAATGTCACACGCAGATGATTCATTTTCATGCTGTTTTTCTTCTGACTGGAACATGTATAGGCCATTTAATTGTCTAGCATTGCCAATCATCTTCCGCAAATGTGTCTCCTGAAAGAGACATTCAGAAGATGAGAACACT
Organism: Eustoma russellianum; assembly: GCA_036186865.1. Lineage (NCBI taxonomy): Eukaryota > Viridiplantae > Streptophyta > Magnoliopsida > Gentianales > Gentianaceae > Eustoma > Eustoma russellianum. The sequence continues at coordinate 7,589,988 of AP025064.1, read as the reverse complement.
GCTACACAATTATTATCATGTGTTAGTTTGCTAATTGAAATCAGATTAAAGCTTATACATGGTACATACAAAACATTTTTCAGGGTGAGTCCAGAAGTAAGTTTAACCATTCCCCTTCCCAACACATTCAAACTCACGCCATTAGCAATTTCTACCCTTTTCGGATGTAAAAACTGCTCATAATCATTCAGAATAGTAAAAATGTTGGTCATATGGTCTAATGCTCCAGAATCAATGATCCAGGAGTACCAAGAACCATCTGACCTAGTACCTCTCATAGAAGCCATGGTAGCCTGACTAGTCTGTGCCTCACTCTGATGACCATGCGTGTACCCATTAAGTTGTTGCTGTTGTGAAAGAAGTTGTACAAGGGCCTCCACTTGTTGAGTGAGTCTTGACTCTGTATCCTTGTAACATGCAGAGTTAGCAGACGATGACTTTCCATTTCCTGTACCCCATGATGGTGAAAAACGAGGAGGAGGTGGACCATTTTGTTGCTGAGACTGCTTGAGTCTTTGGAGTTTAAAACAGTTGTCAACAGAGTGACCTTTTTTGTTGCAGAATTTACATATTTGAGTTTGTTTATAGTGAAAGCGTTGAGTTGCTTGGCCTGAGTTTTTTCTGACTATTAACCCAGAGGAATCTGGAGTGGCAGACTGGTTACCTAGGGTAACATTTTCAGATGTTGAGGAAGGATTTCTATTGTGAGGAAGAACAAACGTGTTGGTGACTAGAGCAGAAGACTCATTTGGTAAGTTGGACACTGTACCCATCATGACTTTCAACCTACTTTCTTCATGTCTGACTTCAGAAAATGCAGTATTTAGGTTAGGTAGAGGTTTCATACCAAGAATTCTACTCCTAACAGAATCAAGTTCCTTTTTTAATTACAAAAAAAAAGTTCCTTTTTTAGACCATGCAGGAAACGAAACACCCGCTTTACCTCTATAAATTTTTTGAATTCAATATCATCAGTAGGAGATGTCCATGCATGTTCTTCAAACATGTCAATTTGTTGCCATAAGCGTGTGAGATTAGAGTAATATGTACTTACAGAGCTTTCTCCTTGACGAATATCTTGCAACTGGGACTCAAGCTCGTAGATCTCAGACACGTTGTCCCTTTTTGAGTACAACTCTTTTGCAGCTGTCCAAATAGCAGCAGCAGTAGGATACAAGATGAAGTTGTTTCCAATATCAGGTAACATAGATCCGATTATCCATGACATAATCATGGAATTTTCTGAGCGCCATTGTCGGTACTTTGGGTCAGTGGGTGCTGGAGTAGGCAAATGACCATAGAGATAGTCATCTTTGCCACGGCCTACTATAAACATCTCTACTGCTTTGCTCCAAGGCAGATAATTGTGACCCATAAGTTTGTGATTAGTAATCATTATGGGATTTCCATCTATACTACTTGGCAACTGAGTTTGAACACTTTCTGGTGTTGGTTCACTTAGAGTAGCGGAAGAGGTTTCGGATGTTTCAGGTACTGTAGCCATAAGAGCAATTTTCTGTGAGATAGATGAAGAGATGATTTCGTATGGAGTAGGAGGAAGTTGAAGGAAGTGAAAGATGCAGAGAGAAAGTGATTTCGTATGAAGAAGGAAGTGAGAGATGAAGAAATTAGTGGGATTGCTTTTACCCGAGAAAGATGTTTTAATGGAACTGTCCTTTCTTCTTGGGACAAGAAGAAAAAAATCCCCGAAATCGAGGTGAGAAATTTCGAGAAGGCGGAATTCAAAAAATGGGTAAGAGAAAAAAAAGGACGGGTAATAAATGCTTGATAAAGTTGATGTGTACGAATCTTGTGAAATCACAACCAAGGATACTAAGCTTCCCCGGGAAGCTTTGTAATTAAAAAATATATTTATTTTTTCTGTCTCCAAGACTTCACAAATTTGGACTTCCTTTCCCCTTGTTTCTTCTAAGCTTGACAGCTGTCCCACTTTCTATTATTTGCCACCAGCTGTCCCACTTTCGTTCCAAATGGTGTTTTCCTTTAACAAACACAAACAATTAAACAAAGATTTGTTTCTTCTTCTTCAGTGCGTTTCAGCCAGTCTGAACTTTCTTCTTCCTTCAACTCAAGATAAAAATTCCAGCAACAGGTCTTATGAGATGAAACTCCAGATTTTATAACAAGTTGACGATGTAGAAGCAAGAGAGCACCAAAGCTCTGATACCATATAGAAATTAATTCCCAGATTTTATATATCTGGGTGATAAATAAAGATCAACAAGACAATAAATAGTAGTCTTCAAGATGGCAGAAGATTGAAATCAATAATTTCAGTATGTAATTCATTTATGACTTTGAGTCCTTATTTATACACTTGGTAACCAACGGTTACATTCCTAACGGTAACCTGTAGAACATTTTAAACTAAGTATACAAGTCATTGTCCTATATCTATCTAATACTATACGTATACAAAGTATTCTATATACATGGTTTTCTTCTAATAATTTCAACATAATGTTTATCCCTAGACTGGGCATCAGAGTGAGATGAGGAAAAGTCAAGCTCCTTATCACTTTCTTGGTTGCTATTAACCTTGCATACCTCAAGATTAGCCTCTTCATCCTTATCAACCAAGGGGCTAAACTTGTTGGGGATGATTAAGGTGGTAAGTGTGGTGATCCTAGTTTCATTCCCTAGAGGATAGGGGGTAGTGTTTTTGGGAGTACTAGTCTGTGGATTATCATGTTGGAAAAGATCAGTAAGGAGAGGATTGCTGGTTTAGCCTTCACTCCTGTTAGGAAAGGTTAGCACCCCTTCAGCAACAATGGCCTTACCTTTGTCTAATTGGTGGTCTTGCTAGGAGTATGGCCTCATCCTTATGCTCTCCTACTATTCTAGAGTAGTTTTGACCTTCAGGACTCATATTCTTGTTCTGAGACACTTTCTTGGATGGGGGGCGGGGCGGGTTTTCATGGGGCATAGACATAGTTTGAGGAGGTTTAGTATCACATGAGTGGTTAAAGGTTTTACATTTTTTAGATAATCTCATAGAAGCACTCTTGACCATACTCGTCAATGAAAAGTATGAAATCTTGGGGTTAACTCACACGCTTTGATTTCCACACAGATTCTAGCGATGAAATTCTGGATAGAGAGGTAATAGACTTATCTATAAACAAGGGCTTCCCAACTAAGCTGCCTAGGCCACTTAGAACCTCTGAGTTACAGTAATTTAGGTGAAGGTTTGGAAATTGGATCCACACAGAGGTAGCTTCTAACTTAAGACGCTGGATAGGTTTATTTGGAACTCAAGGCCAAAGAAAGAGGACTATGTTACCAAAAGGCAAGAGGTGAAGGTCAAGGATACTTTGCTTGGAACCTTCGGACTAAAAACGAAAGACAAAGAGGTCTTCATCGATTCTTTTAACTTGCAGTAGACCCTTCGAGGTCCATCGGTCTTCAACAAATTTCTGCATAGTGAAGAAGAGGATGCATTATCCATTGCCTGACCTACGATAACAATGTTCCATTTCTGTTTTGTCACTGTAATAGACTAGGGATTAATGACAAAGAAGTGATTTCCTTTATCTTTGTTCGTTTGAACAGATGTAAGTGTAGATCAAACTTTTACAAGAAATCAGGCTTGAACAGTGAAGCCTAAGATGATTTTGTACATACAAGGGATTGCATGTTTGGACCTGCCTAGCCATTTTGAACAGAAAAAACAAGGAAATTGTTTTCCGACCGCTTGTCGCGGAGGCCGGAAAGCGGCCTAAATGGCCGGAGAAGATGTTGAGGATGATATATCAAGTAATTTCAAAGAAGAAAGAGAAGATTATGTCGCAGAGATGTAACCCTTAGAGGAGGAAGGAGGAAAGAAAAGAAGACTGTTGGCGGTTTAAGGGGGGTATAGAGGAGAGAGAAAAGAAAACATGTGGTTGTGTTTTATCCGTAGGGTAGGATAAGTTGAAGTGAAGGGAAATAATTTCCTTTTTAGAGAGATCATTGAATCAAATAGAAGATCATGTAGTTGATTCCCATTCCGAACCACAAATCATTCTTCCAAAAAAAAGGGGGGGAGAGTCCACCTCTTTTTTAGAGATATGTGACAATTGGACATGCCACTTTTAACTGCTTTATTCGCTCTCCTTTGTACTTTACTCTTTCCCTGTTTCTATCCCCATGGCCTTGATGTTTAGCCATCAAGGCCAGACGAGCTGGATCATAAAGACGACTGTGGTTGTAAGCTTAGAACTGCTGAATAAAGGGTCTAGGTGAGAGTATGAGCTTAAGTTTGCTTCTTGTTTGCTAGTGGTTGGATTAGAACTCATGACCAAGCGTAAGTCTTTTTCTCTGGTGCAACAGCAAAGGTTGTAGTTTGAGTGTGCTTAACCTAAAGAAAGAGGAGAGATGGAGAAAAATAGGATTAAGGTAGCTTTTGGGATGTTCATTTTGGTTATCCTTTTTAGCCAAAAGAAACCTCCAATTTGTTGCTGCTTTGGGTGTCGCAGAATATACGGGTCTACATTTTCAGTCATGCCGTAGTTTAAAAAAGCGAAGTGTTTTTCTCTGTGTCATTTTCTATGATGTCCATTTCTGTATGTCAAACTGTATAATATGGAAGTATGTGTAAATCAGTCTGTGACTTGTTGATTTTATAGTTCATATTCAGTCTCAAGCTTCACTTCTAGCTGTCATATGCAGCATAAATTAATGTTACAGGTGGCGTTTTTGTTGATGCAAATTTGATGCCTGTTTATCTTGCAGGTGGAGGATGCTAGCGATATTAAAGCTGTGAAAACATCTGTTAGTGATGACACATTACGCAAGGAGGAAAAGCCTATTCATCCTGATACAACAAAAGAAGTAGAGTGTCATAAAAATGGCTTTAGCAGAGTAAGTCCGGCAGCAAAGTTGTTACTGATGGAACATGGTTTGGACGCATCATCAGTAAATGCGTCTGGTCCTCGTGGCACTCTTCTAAAGGGAGATGTTTTGGCTGCAATTAAACATGGAAGAGGATCTGCAAAAGTTTCACCATCAAAAGAGACAAAGGCTCCAGCAGTGCATGCTCAACCTCAAACTTCAGGACCTAGGTTTGATTTACACCAGGTTGATGCTTATGAAGATTTGCCTAATAGTCAAATTCGTAAGGTAATTTCTCTTTGACACTGACGAATGATGCTTTATTTGTTGATGATATGTGTTGATTTGTTGGGAAACCTTGTGGGAAATTAGGAGATCAAGAGATTCATGTGAGTGAGAGTTTTAGGTATTTAGGATCTATAACATAGAAAGATGGAGGAATTGTCAAGCATATGAATCACATGATATAGACGAGATAGTTAAAGTGAAGAAATGCATCAGGTCTTTTTTGTGATAGGAAAGTACATTTAAAATTTAAAGTGAAGTTTTACAAGACAACAGTAATACTCGCTGCTGTACGAGTCTGAATGTTGGACAGTTACTTATGAACATAAACAAAGGATGCGATTGGTGGAAATGAAAATGTTATTATATATGCATGGACGTAAACAGAAGGATAAAATAGGAAATGAACTTATAAGAAGAAAGGTTGGGGTGAATTCTATAGATGAGAAGATGAGAGAGTTAAGGTTAAGATGATATGAGCATGTGCAAAGGCGTCCTGTAGATAGATATTAAACGTGGGTGAGGGAGACCAAAGAAGACATGGAGAGAGACAATAAAGATACGATTTATATGACAACTGGGAAACATATGGTGAGTGATAGAGTAGACAGTTGATTCATGTAGCCGATGCCATGTAGAGGATATAAGATTCAAGTGAGAAATTTAGGTACTTAGGCCGTAATCATTATTGAGATGATATGATATTTTGAAAGATGCGTATTGTATAGGCGCGTATTATGCATTAACTATTACGGGATACACAAAGAGGGTAGGATTTATGTTACGACTCAAATAAATAAATACTAAAATTAATAAAGCTCAAGAGAAATGAGTAATTCATATAGCCAATCCACATAGTGGAAAAAAAGGCTTGAGTGTTGTTGTGATGTATCGATTTGTTGGAGAACCTTTGAATTTCTTAGTTTAGAAGTTCAATATTATTTACTTTTGAGAGTTCGATCCTGTAGGTGATTGCAACAAGGCTCTTGGAATCAAAACAATCTACACCTCATATATATTTATCTTCAGGTCACAGAACCTTCTCTAAAACTTCCTCTCCTTTTACTCTATATTGAACTATGGAACTCATTCTGCTCCCTTCTTTTTAGATGTCATACTTGATCCCCTTCTGTTCTTCAGGAAAGAGCTCAAGGGTATGGGTGTACGACTTATACACACAAATTTTTTTTTTTGTTTCAGTTAAGCTTTTCTTTTTTAATCCCGTGTCACATTTGCTATTGCAGAAAAGTTCGACACTAAAGTTTCTGTAAATGATATGGTCATCAAAGTCGTTGCAATGGCACTGAGAAATGTTCCGCAAGCAAATGGTAACGTGTTCTTTTAGTAACACAGCTTATTAGGCTATGGGTTTCCTTTACCTGAATCATTGGTGATTATACTGTATATTTTATGCAATGCGACAGCAGTTTTTAGCTGTTGGTTAAGCCTTAGTGTCAAAATCATTTGAAACACACAAGTTACTATAGTAGAGACTGTATTGTCGGCCTTGCTACACTTGATTTCTGTTATATTTTGTCTATTTTAAAACAGTTGCTAGCTTCCATAGATATTTTTGTTCCATTCTGTTGCCCTTTTCAAGACATTTTCCTGTTGTAAGAAGCTTATTCTGGTACCATCGGCAGCTTACTGGGACACAAAAAGTGATGCAGCAGTTTTATGCGATGCTGTTGACATATCAATTGCAGTAGCTACTGACAAGGTTTCTGCGAAATATCTGCTTTTTGTCATGATCTTAAGCTTTCTTGTTCCTAAGACTTTATTTTGCAGGGACTGATGACTCCCATAATTAGAAATGCAGACCAGAAGTCCATCTCAGCTATTTCCTTAGAGGTACTTCAGTCTAAGATCTTTTAGTGATTGTACTTTGTGGTATATACAGATACTTTATATTGCAAAGCTAAGAAACAAGAATTTCAGAATTGGCTAGTTTAACATTTTATTTGTACCCATTTTGCATGTTGAGTTTTGGCTTTTTGACTATCTTTGGGTGCAAAGGTCAAAGAGCTTGCTGAGAGGGCCAGAGCAGGGAGGCTTAAGCCAAATGAATTCCAGGGTGGCACTTTCAGGTTCATATTTATTACCAACATTTTCTCCCTCTTTCATCTGTAAATTGTTCAGCCGGAGATAAGCAGCAGAAAGTAAAAGTTTTTATCTGTGACTAGAACAGGGGGACTAACACATTTTTTACGACCTCTTTCAGTATTTCCAACTTGGGAATGTTTCCAGTGGATCAATTTTGTGCAATCATAAATCCACCTCAGGTTCTATCTTTTTCCTTCAGACATATACACATGGACAAAAATGTTTGCTGCTCGTATGCTGAATGTTTTCTGTGCAATACATATATGATTCTTGGGAAGGAGATCATGCGTGGTGTTAATTTCATTTACGCTTTTGCATGGCAACCAATCACTGGAATATAAAAGAAATATACTAGAAGCTATCCCACAAGCATGTAAAGGCAGATAAGACACGATCATAGTTTGACATGAATTCGTGCAGAATAAGTGCAAATAATTATTGTTTCAACCGATACTCTCTCTCCCTTTTCTCTCCCATCCACCACTCTTCTTTCACATCCTTGCAGGCTGGCATTCTTGCTGTTGGTAGGGGCAATCAAGTTGTCATCCCTGTCGTTGGAACAGACGGTAAAGATGACGATAACTCTTAGTTCTTTTGCAGTTATTTTAGCTACTGTTTGTCATTGCTTGTATTGACATTTATAGACATTCTTTAGGAATTGAGAAGCCTGGTCTTGCCACAAAGATGACTTTAACTTTATCCGCTGATCACCGAGTCTTTGATGGAAATGTCGGAGGTATAAAGTGGCACGCGGTTATTTTTGAAATTATGTCATTCACCCTATTTTCCTGCATCCAGATGGATCCTCTTCATTTGCAATATGTACTTGCATCCAGTCCTCAACTTTATGGGTAAATATCATCCTTTTTGCAGGTTCCTTCCTTGCTGCTTTGCAGTCAAATTTTTCCGATATCCGAAGACTTCTCCTGTGATGATTCATTTACCTTCTTGCTGAGATAAATTCATTTGCTTCGGTTGATATTTGTGTCCCATTTGTTGTGCCATTTGGAGAGACAATTTTGGCTTGATTTAAAGGTTCCTTTTTTTTTGGGGGGTTATAAATCCTGAAATAGGTAAACCTTGAGTATTGCTACGTGTAAATCTGTTTATTTTGAAAGTACCGTAACTTAAACTTCTGTCCAAATTTTGTGTTGGGTAAGGAAATAAAGAAAAAGTAGAAATAATATACGAGGAAGGGGACGTACTATGCATAAAAAGAGAATGAATAGATGGTGACGGTTCATTTTCTTGAAATGGTTTCCTTTTCATTCTTTTGTAGTGTTTTGCTTCATGTATTTTCAGCTGGGTAAATACTTTCTGTTGCTTGGTCAATAAAATCTTTGGTCCTTCCGGAATGTACATGTGCGCAACTGAATTCTGCTGCCTCTACTGCTTAGTGTGGTCAATTTGCTTAATCCGGGGTCTATTGGGGGCGCCGGATCTCCCCACCCTCCACACTGTCACCCTCTTGTTCACCGCCCGTCACGTGACAGCAAAGTAGGGTGGTGAGGCTAGATGCGGGTGACACTCATCTGACCTCACCACCCCACCTTGCTGCCATGTGTCGGGCGGTGAGCAAGAGGTGACGGTGTGGGGGTGAGGAGATCCCATCTCGTCTATTGGTATCGTTCCATTGTCATTGGAGTAAAGGACATATTCTTCCTTGACTTTGGAATATGATGGAATAAAGTAAAATGATTCACTAAATTGGCTGCGTTTCTTATATTGTAAAGTAGCAGTTGATCGAAACAGCTTGACGCAATTTTCATTATGGGTCATCGGAAAACAACCTCTGTGTGTTTCTAATACACGGACATGGTTGCGTACATCTGATCTTCCTATACCCCACCATAAGCAGAAACCTCTATGGCTAGGGTGATGTTGTTGTTACATATGGTGTACAGCGGAAGATAAAACATTGTTGTTTGAAAATTTAATACAAAATGCAATTGAATAATGTTGGAAAGGTTAATCGAATCAAAACGACTAAAATATTGTGACTATATTCATGAAAAAAAATGGAAGCCAAGTATTGCTGAGGTCTCTATATAATTTTATCAAGTTTATAAGGAAAAGGGTCTTAGACAAATCATCAAATACGTACATGTACAAGGTACAAGCGTTTCCTGTCCCATTTTTTCAATTTTTGGAGTCACAATGTCAAATTAAAGGCCCATATGGAAAAATTATTTATGCTCTATATAAGTTACTATTCCTAAGTCCATATATATGTGTGTCATCTAACAAATATTATTCATGTATAGTTTATATATCATTTGACTCGAAATTTTATATAAAATAAAGCAGACATTAGAAAACTGAACATCATGAGGTACATCTGTATGTATATAGAGAGGGGAAGGAGATTCTTTTCTTTTATGAAATAGGCCATGGTCAATATATGAATTTGAACACTTAGCTGACAAAAAGCAATCTAACTCGTATCTATTATGACAAAAGCAAAATGATGGAATAAAACAAAGTAATTCATTAAACTGGTTACGCTTCTGACGTAGCAGTTGATCGACACAGCCTGACGCATCATTATGGGTCATCGGAATGCCTCTGTGTGTTTTTAACGCATGGGTATTGTTGCGTACATCCGACCTTCATATCTCATTATAGACGGAAGCCTCTAAGACAATGAGATAATGATGTTGTTGTATCTATTGTGACAACAAAACTGATCCAGACCTAAGTTTAAAAAGATACGTCACATACTTTTGTCATTTTGTTTATGAAAATACAGCTTTCTACGTAAAGTTGACAGAAGAAACGAAAAAAGTAGACTTCCTCCAAGTGGATTTTTGGGGATAGGATCCCTTCACCGCAAATGGGATGCGGTGACGCGTGACCGTACGACACGTGGCAGCAAGGGGTGGTGAGGCTAGATGAGGGTCACCCGCCTCTAGCCTCACCACCCCTCTTTGCTGCCACGTGTCGCGTGGTCACAAAGTGGGGTTAGGAGATCCCAAACTCGGATTTTTGGCAATCCAACATTTTTTTTTGACTATAGACTGTATTTCGAACGAGTCACTATGCAATGGTAATTATAACGTAATAAAACTAATATTTTGATGGTTTGATAGAGAGATCGGGATAATGATTTATATTGACAAAATTTGATTTTTCTGTATTTACACATCGCAATCACCGTGTATAGTCATAAAAGGTTTTTATAAAAATTATAAAACGTCCATTGTAATGTAAATATATTATTGTCTTTGTTCGAACCGTCGAGCGTGAAGCGAATTCTAATAAAAAAATGTAATGGCCGGCATCTCCCCCGTAATTTAAAGTGTTCATTGAACTAGTGTTACGATTATTTTTTTTTTTAAAAAAAAGAGATACACAAGATATATGTGTACTATTTATAACAACTTACTACCATATATTTTTATTGGCATATTTTTCTCACGTTTATATAATTTATTAAATCTCTAGTTATTCTGGGAGGGAAGGGAACTTGTACCTGAAGATTCATTATAAAATTAAGCACCAAGACCATGGCAAAGAAAATAAAAAGAAACTACTTATTTCGTGCCAATTCTGTAATTTAATATGAAAAATATAAATTATTAGAAAGATAATAAGCTTTCTTCATTATATCTTGTTCTTTTTTTTTTTACTGTGCATTACTTGATTATATTATTTAGTGTTTATAAGTATAAGTTTGAAATAAAAAGGTTAATAAAAAAATCGCGTTCCTGGTGCACTAGGTTTCTTCATTTGCATAGGTCTAGGTAAGGGTCAGATCGCTTTGCGATCTGATGTATGTGACTGTTTCCGCGGCTCGAACCTGTGACATTTGCGCAGGGTCTGGATAAGGGTCGGATTGTTTCGGGATCTGATGTATGCGACTATTTCTACGGCTCGAACGTATGTGACTGTTTCTACAACTCGAACCTGTGACCTTTGCGCAGGGTCCGGGTATGGGCTGGATTGCTTCCCGATCTGATGTATGTGACTGTTTTTGCGGCTCGAACATGTGACATAAAGGTCACAAAACAGCAATATGACCAGTTGCGTTAAGGTCCGTCCTCTAAAAAAGGTTCGCGATCTAATGTATGTGACTGTTTGCGCGGCTCGAACTTATGACTTAAATGTCACAAAACATCAATCTTACCAGCTGTGTTAAGGCCAGTACTCTGAAAAAAGTTTAATAGATTTATTTTAATAGAAAGAATGAACAACATTTGCTACTTGATGAAAATGAAATAATAGCATAATACTTCTAGGCTATAAAACTGAACAAAAGGGCAAATTTGCCGTTAATAGCATCGTCGTGAATTGACAGTTCGTTTCTTCGTCGTCTCTCTATCGGCCGCGAAAAGCTGCGGCGGCGGAAGGCGTTTGCTGGTGGTTTAAACGAAATACAAATACTAATGCTACAAAATCCATACCCAGTTCCCAGACCCGCCGAGTGGACTCACCAGAGACTTTTAAAGCTTGTCAAGACTGCCCTAATCGAAATCTTCGTCGCCCCTTATGCCACAGTTCGGACTTCTTCCTCTCCATTTTTAACTCTTCCTGTGAATTTTCCATTTCGTTTAGCGAATTTAATTTGAATGTTTAGGTTTGTGATCTGTACTGTGGCAAAGTTGCGGATGAAGACAAGTGGGATGAAGCTCAAATTGGACACTACATAGGCATCGGTACTGTTTTACTCCCTCCGTTTAAATTGGGAGACCCATTTTCTTTTCCTTTTTAGGATGTTCCAAAAGGATTGAGTGGTTATGTAATCCTTCAAGATTGTCTTCAATAATAATAAGAAGACAACATATTATCTGCTAACTAACAATACAACAAAGGGTAATTGTGAGATTGCTTGATAGTTTTAGTAGTTTAGACAATACATTTAAAATGTTCTCTTAGAATGATGGAGTTCCAAAAGGGTTTCCCAACTTGGGACGGAGGGAGTATGTTAGAAGTGGGTGTGTCATTTCCTAATAGTGTTATTTTTGGATGTTTCTTCATCATTTGAGCTGGTTTTGGGATTTTTTTTTTGTAGATGTAGCAGCTTCGGGGGTAAGTGAAGTTAGAGAAGCTTGGGAGAGTCAGCGCAAGACTTACACTTCTCAGTTCTTCGAGCTTGACCCTTGCATTGTGAGTTTAAAAGTTTAAACCTTCCCACTTGACACACACACACACACACATACACAGACGTAGATTGATACACACACACACAATATATGTGTGTGACTGTGTGTATATCTATGTGTGTATGTGTTGCCCTTTTCATTTTTGGATGTTATCCATGAACCTGGTCTTGATTAGTATCGAATAGTTGATGGTTGACTGCAACCAAAGTAGCAGAGTTCTCTTAATTCTTACATGCTTCAAATGTAAGGTTCTCCTGATTGTCATTGTCCCATTGGTCAATAACCTACTGTTGGTATAATGAGTATGATGAGTAGTTTGTGGAACATAATTTCTAGCTCTTTTCCTGTCGCGTTTGTCTGCTATTATTTTTCTTGCTTTTTGATTATTTTGTATCTTTCAGGATGATATAGACTTGCATTTGCCAGACAAGGATAACCAGGCAGATGTAGTGTGCTGCACGCATAATTTGCAGGTCTTTATAGTTTAAGGTTTCTGCTAATGTCTATGCAGTTGTGGTTTGGGTTCCTGATTTTTATGAGGAGTAAATAAATTTAGCCCACTTTACCAGCTTTGCTTTGAGAATGAAGATAAGGCAAAGCGGCTCTTGCATAATGTGTCTTCGCTGCTCAAACCAGGAGGGTATTTTTTTGGTATTACTCCTGACTCTTCTACTATCTGGTATGTCTTATAATTTCTTAAGTCTACGGTTTGTGTATCATCCACATTTAACTGCATGGGCATTGATTTCCCTTTCCGTGTTGTATTTGAGTTCCAGGCCTATGTTACATGGACTCAATTATGGGTATTGGATATGCTTACCTGTTTATTTGAGTTCCAGGCCTACGTTACATGGACTCAATTATGGGTATTGGATATGCTTACCTACTTAGACTTTGAAACGATGTATTAGACAAGCTTTATTTTTATGACATATGTGTTTATAATATCCAATGTACTCTATTGATAATTACAAAAAGAAAAAAAGTACTCTATTGAAAAGAGTCACCTGGGGGCATCAATGTCTGGTCTGGCACGGTTGTGTCGCTTAATCTCAGGAGTCCATTTAATCTTGTGCCATAGGTCCATCCTCCTGTGTTTTCTTTTGTTCTGTCTGTTATATCTCTTGTAAATTTCATTCCATATACATATATGTATATGTGTGTGTATATGTGTGTGTGTGTGTGTGTGTGTGTACATATATGTATGTATGTATGTATACACACACACACAAATAACAACACTCAAGTTTTTTTCTCGCTATATAGATTCAGATATATTGATCAAATCATTTTTTGCGCTTTATTTTTATTTTATTTTTCTTGCTTATTTTTGTTTTTGTTTTTTCGACTCTATAACCTGAGTCTTACCTTCCTTGTGTGTCTCATATTACCCGGTGCATAATATACGCTTTTAAAATACATATCTTTCAAAATTATCATATCGTCAAAACCGTGATTCATGACTAAGTATCTAAAGTTCTCAGTTTAATTGTATACCATATACATAACATTGGTTACATGAATCAATTGTCTCCATTGTACTCTATCACTGACCATATGCTCCCCAATTGTCATGTAAGTCATATACTTCCTTATTGTCTCTTTCCATGTCTTCCTCTCCTATGTTTAAGATGCACCTCATTAATTGTCTCGCACCGGATAACAAGTGCATCTGTAGGAAACCTTTGCACATGTCTATACCATTTTAACCTTGACTTCCTCATCTTCCCGTCTATAGGAGCCACCCCAACTTTTCCCTTTATATGTTCATTTTTTATGTTATCATTCCTTGTTTGCTCACACATCTATCTTAACATTCTCATTTCCGCCATTCGCATTTTTTATTCATTCTCTTTATTGACTATTTAACATTCAGATCTGCACAGCAGTGCAGGTCTTACTGACGTCCTGTAAAACTATCTTTTAAGCTTTAAATTTACTTTCTTATCGCAAAGAAGACTTGAAGCACTTCTCCACGTTAACCACTTTTCTTGTATCATGTAATTCATATCCTTTTCAACTCCATCTTTCTCTAGTATAGATCCAAAATACCTAAAATTCTTACTCATGTGTATCTATTTGTATTCCAGTTTCACACAAGGTTTCAAGGTTATTCTTTGTTGTTAAAATTATATTTCATATACTCTGTCTTCTTTCGACTCAATTTGAAGCCCTTCTCCTCTATTGTCTATGTCAACATTCCAGCTTATCATTGCCTCCTTCACTATTCTCATCCACCAACAACGTCATTTGCAAATAACATGCTCCATGGAATTTTATCTTGATTATGTCGAGTGAGTTCTCTATAACTAAAGCAAACAAGTGTGGACTTAATGCAAATCCTTGGTGTAAACCTACTGTAATAGGTAACCCTGGGCATAGTCCTCCTGGAGTCCATATGCTTGTCATCGCATTCTTATATATGTATCTAATATTTTCTATATATTACTTTGACACCTTTCTTTTCAAGCACTCTTGACAATACCTCTCGTGAGACTTTATCATATGCATTTTCTGAGTCAATGAAAACCATATGCAAATCTTGTTTCTTCTCTCGATATTTTTCTATTGATCTTCTCAAGAAATGAATAGCCTCAATCATTGATCTTCGTGCATAAATCCAATATGATTTTCAGTTACACTAGTCTCTTTGCAAAGTTTTTTCTCAATCACTCGATCCCAGAGCTTTGTGTGGCTCATTAACTTAATTTGTCTATAATTTGCACAATCTTGTATATCTCATTTGTTTTTATGTAAAAGTACTAAAGTGTTTTCGTCTACTGGTCAGACATCTTACCGGTCTTTACAATCTTCCTGTGTGTGTGTGTGTGTGTGTATATATATATATATAGTTGGACACTCAGGAAGTTTTTATAATCAGAGTATATTGGTTTTCCTCTCAGGGCAAAGTACCAGAAAAATGTTGAAGCATGCCACAATAAGGGGAAGACCAACATTGTTCCAAATTGTATTAGATCGGACAGTTATATGATCACTTTCGAGGTTGAGGAAGAGAAGTATGCCTGCATCTAACGATCCTGTATGTTTTTATTTTCTTGATTGCTTGGCGAACTTCCTTTTCCATGTTCTGTTCATGTTGATCTTCAGGTTCCCGTTCTTTGGGAAGAAGTACCAGTTGAAATATGCAAATGAAGTTTTTGCTGAATCCCATTGCTTGGTCCATTTTCCGAGCTTGATCCGGTCAGAATTTCTCCTTTCTCCAGATTGAGTATCCTACTTAAGATTAGGAATCTTGTAAGTCTTTTGGTGACAAATAGGGGGTCAGATTTGCAAGGATATGTCACTTTTGTTCTCTATATGTCACTGGATAATAAGTCTTGGTCTGGTGCTTGAATGGAGATGATGACTGCATACCTTTCTTTTACTAATGCTACAGTCTACGATCGTTGTGTGATCGCCTGCTTTTTCCTTGACACATCAGTACTCATATTATTGTGTTTTTCATCCCTCAGGTTGGCCAGAGAGGCTGGTCTAGAGTACATCGAGATACAGAACCTTACGGATTTTTACGATGATAACCGGTATTAGTTTTGCTCTCAAATAATTTTGATATCATTTTGGCTGTTAGAATACTCAAACAATGTGTAGCATTTGACATTTTTTGTGTATGATAATTTGTGCTTGCTTCAGCTTAGATGAACTTGCAAACCCCCTTATGATGTCTTAGAACAGCTATGATTAAAGGTAAGAGTAGCAGATACTCCTGGGTAGTTGAGAAGATAGAGGTGGAATGTATATTTTCTGAAAAAGATTTTTAGTAGTTTTCATGGTGTTACAAAGAAATTTTCTAACAAAAATAAAAGGTTAAAAATCATTTCCCATTCTTTTAACATCAACTTTGTCAGTAAACTGGATTTTTTGGTTCTATTTTTATTAAAACTTTGCGGTGGCTGCCACAGAAGAGGTAATTTCAACATCTATGAACTTTTTGTATCAAACACAATATCCTGATATCAGTTGAGATGAAAAACAGTATGGTTAGCCTAGGAACGTAGGCAATGAGAGAGGTCCAAGTCCCCTCTCTTGTATCTTAATTAGATTTGTGACCTTTAGTATCCAAAAAGAACAGAGACTGAGAGAGGGGGAAATAGGTTGCATGTCTGTTTGCATACATTTTATACCGTGTTAATTCAGTTTGGATGCTCACTTTTCCTTTTAAACATTTGTTTGGCTTTTACAGTCAACAGTTTGCAGGAATGCTGCAGGATGGCACCGGTCATACTCTGGTTGATGCCAGGGGAAGACTCCTTCCTAGATCCTATGATGTTTTAGGTTGATCACTTTGTACACTTTGTGTTGAACCATAAAAGTCATGTCCATTATTTTTGTTCTGTTCCTTTCTTGGAATCTTTTAAATAATAGTTATCTTTCTCCTCCAGGGCTCTACACCACATTCATCTTTCAAAAGCCTGATCCTGATATTACCCCTCCACTTACGACCCCTCCTTTCTTGCAAGATGGCCATCAGAATTATGATGAGGCAAGTACTTTATGTATATTGCTGGACAAAATTGTCATTATTGTCTGCTGGTAAAAAAGACATAGGAAGACATGGAGGGAGATAATTAGAAAGAAAAACGATATAAGTTATGTGTGTGTGTATAGAGAAGTGGAAATGAAAGATCTATATTGCAACTCCACCCAGTGAGAAATAGGTGGTGGTCGTCTGGTGAGAAAAAAGTGGTTAATTATGCCTGATGAGAAAAAGGCACTGAAGAGCCTGAGATTACTTAATCAGAAGGAAAAGCTACCTTAAAGGACAATCCATTTAGATAGAAGTTAGAGCTTAGGAGCCTCTTAATTTTTCATGTCCTGTCTTGATAGCATAGCTAGTTCGCATTCTGGATCCAGTTCTCATGTTCTCTGTGCCTTCATTTGTTTAGGGAGAGTGGCAAGGGACCGTTCGGAGAGATGACGAAATGAATGTGCCAACAGATGCTACTCAAGGATTAGGCAACATAACTGAGCAGAAAGGGATTTTAGGTCCTGGTCCTGCTGAATTACGCTTCCCTGAAGCTATTTGACCTGGCTAACGTTTTGATTCAGCCTAAGAGTACCACTAACTTGGTTGTGTGCTTGTCTACTACGGGTTAAATCAACGCGAAAACCCCGGGGTTGAGTGAACTTGGAATGACAAAAGTTTTTTGTGCATCCTTTGGGCTTGACAAAGACCAAAGGATGCATATGGGATGAAAACCTATCTGACTTCTGTACTGAATTGAAGGAGCATGATGATTCTGGGTTCATAGATCTTGTATATGGGTTCTGGTGTAAAGAATGGGACAGGATTTTGCAGAGCGCATGTAGAATTCATTCTTGTTTATGGACTATGGCTTTTGCTTGTTGAATGTACTGACTGATTCATGCCCATATTCTGATTCTTGTTCCACTATGTTCTTCTGCGATGTATATACGTATACTTTTTGATACAGTTGGGAGACTCGAAAAAAGAATCCCCTGCCAGGATCTGAATTGCCATATTTTTGGAAGCAATATATATATATATATATATACATATATATATATATATACATATATATATATATATATATACATATATATATATATCTCTGTGTGCGCGCGTGTGTGAGATACCTTTCCAATCCTTTTCTAGTTACAAGGAATAAAAGTTAAAAAAGAGAGAGAAGAAACATCCTTCCAGGATCTGAATTGCTTCTGAAAAGATGCTTCCTGAAGCAGTTTTTTTTTTAATTTTAGCATTTATACAATATATATACACATTTAGACATGCACACAAACATACACACACACATATATGCATACACATATATATGTATATATGCGCACACACACAAACATGCATAGTAAGGATAGAAAAGTTATATTATATATGTGTGTGTGCATACACACACACACACATATGTATACACACCCATACGCATATATATATATATATATATATATATATATATATATATATATATATATATATATATATATATATATATATGTATGTATGTATATATGTATGTATGTATGTATACACACACATACACACAAATATATTTTTACGCACACATATTTAAATATACACACAGACATATATATGCACACACACAAACATATATATTAAGGATAGAAAAGTTGTATTATATACATACATTCGTATGTGTATATATACATATATGTATATTGAGGATGAAGAAGTTATATTATCTATATTCCAAAAATAGCTTCTTAGTTAACTTTTTTTCCCCTGGTTGATTTAAGCTGTAAAAAGCTAATGATGACCAAATTTGGATGGAGAGTATTTGATTTCACTTCTTATATACCTACTGTTGATTTTCTTTCTTTGTTCATAGTGAAAATATATGCTTAAAAGTAAGGTAGCATGTACGAAAATAGTGTATACATAAACACACGCACATGATCACCTACACATATATTACGTAGCTAAACGGGACAACCAAGACACCATGTGATGAGCCAAAATCTGACATGCTCAGAAAGAGACAAAGCTTTTCGGTTAGTCAAACGGTCAACGTAGCTCAGGTTCAGCTACTTGCTAGATATCCTCGGCCAAAAAGCCTCAACATATCTCGACCATAACATATCTTGGCCTCAACTTGTTCTAGGCCGGTAATTGCAGAATACATTCTAGGTGTCAAGCATTGACTAGGCTGAAACAGTATCATCATGACAAGCCGGCCTACACTTTATAGAGTCGGCCGCTGACACCTCAGCTGTGCCACTTGCACCTCGGCGAATAGACCCTTCAGCCTAGGCCACCTCGGGCACTTTGATTATTTACAATCCTAAGGAATCAAGCTCAGGTCGAACCCCTGGAGTTTACCCTAGGTAATTCTGATAGGTAAATATTCCACTACAGTTGCCTACAGCAACCCTGCTCAACCAAGCACAACGCCACATGGCAAGCATGCAGAAACAAGAGTCATCTTTATTGCCTCCTTGCGTGTCTCGTTCTCTGTATCCTGCACATGCATTACCTCTGGCGTCAATATAAAAAGCAGAAAACAAGAAAGAGAAAGCTAAGTGAAACCCAGAAACTACCTACGGTGAATCATCTTCCTCACAGTGAAATAACCAGGTTTATCAGAAAAACTCCATAAATTCACTGATCCAATATATAAACTCTCTATATAAATGACCCTAACTGACTTGAGCGTCGGAGGGTTTTATCCGGGGCGTTAGTCCCCGGGACCTCTAACGTCTTTATTTGTGCAGCTCAGCAGACAAGGCTGCCTTTGGACAATTAACGGGAGGTTGACGGCGTAACACCCGGGTCACACTTATTGCTTGGTGATAAATCCGACATCATCAAATTGGCGCTAGAGGAAGGGCCTGAACCTCCGTCATAAAAGTCTTTTTTAGTATTCTATTAAAGTTGGAAAGTTAGTTGTCACCCCTTGATATGGGGCGAGGACCACGTGAAGGATTGGGGGAGTCCCCCAATCCTCGTCGTCGCAGAGAGGCTCATTCTGGTCCTCCGGGGCAGGACTCTAGGGGACCAGAACTGTGCGCGAAAAAGGCTCCTCGAGTAACGGTGGAGGAGCGTGACAAGGCCATGAAATACGTGGCGGAGAATCTGGAAGTATTTGAGGCCGTAGTGGAGCGGCTCAAAGGGAAACGTCCCGAGGTTGAGGACATGGAGGAAGACCTTTTCCCTCTTTATCCCCAGGAAAAGGCCCATCAACAGTCCTCTCAAGGTCCCCAAGGGTTCATGGCTGATGCCAGACGGGGCAGTGTTAGAGCCCCAACCGTGGAGTCGGTGCCCCTGCCTAGGCAGCGCCTAGGTGTAAGGCCCCGGTCCTTCAAGAGTGTTCCACAAGAGGTTGAAGATCGTCGTAGGCTGAGGAGCCACCATGGAGAGCATAGGCCAGAGTATATGAGAGTAATTCAGGAGAGTCCATTCTCTTGGGACATTGCTGAATACTTGGCACTGGATAATTTTAAGGTGCCTAAGATGGACACCTATGATGGAACCTCAGATCCCACTAATCATCTTTTCCAGTTTCAGACCGCTATGAGCTTGAAAAATGTGCCCGATCCGCTGCGCTGCAAGACTTTTCCTATGTATTTGCGGGGAAATGCCAGAAGATGGTTCCAGGAGCTCCCACCCCAATCGGTGGAATCTTTTAGACAGTTGGCGCAAAAGTTCAAATCTTAATTTGTATTTAGTGCTCCTTTTGTTAAAAATTCTTCGCACTTGATGACCTTGAGACAGGGTCCCGATGAGTCAGTGTTGGAATATGTGCAGCGCTTTTCAGATGAGTCGGTGCATGTCAGTGACAGAAACGAAGGGGTTAAAGCAGCAGCTTTTATTAATAGTCTCAGAGCTGGCCGCCTCTTCTCCCAATTAGCTGAGGATGGGCCTACGTCCTTAAGGGAATGTCTGGAGAAAGCACATCAGTTTGCCCGAGGTGAAGAGGCAAACAGGTTAAAGAAAGAAGCCGAGCAGGGTTCTCGGTGGGAAGGCCGACCTAGTTCAAAGAGAGATCGGCGTGAGGGAAAAGACCAAGATTGACGCAGTGCGTTTGATCGCATGGGCGGCGAGGTAAAGGCGGCAGGGAAGGTCTGCCCCTTTTGGCCTCTAAGAATAGAATTTTATCCGCCATGGAAAAGGATGGCCTGAGGACTGACCCCAAACCCCTGGCCGGTCCTAGGGATAAGAGGGATCCTAAGTTGTACTGCCGCTATCATCGTGACATTGGCCATGATACGGAAGATTGCCGACATCTGGCTCAGGCGATCTGAAAGCTGATAGAGCAGGGTCATTTGAAGCAGTTCTATGACCCTCGCTCACGCCTCCATAATCGTTTGGATTTCCGCAAGAATCCCCAGAAAGATAAATGCCGGCCAGAGACTCCACCTCGGCGTCCCAGGTCGGACGATGATGAGGAGCGAGGCTGACGTGCAGCCTCAAGTCAATTCCATTATATACACCATTATAGGAGGGTCACTTCAGAAAGGCTATGGGGAGCTCAGCTCGGCGGGGTTTTCATCTGGACCCCCTACCAAGAAGATGAGGTTAACCCGGGAATTGATTTATGGACATGAAGACTCTATCCTGCTAGACTCTAACAACACGGGCCTGGTGATAGATACCGGAAGCGCGGTAAATGTGATGTACTATAGTGTATATAAACAATTGGGTCTGGTTGATTCCCTAATGATGCCGGTAACTTCATCCCTATATGGTTTCACTGGCACGGCGGTTCGGCCAGCTGGGCTGGTCACTCTCAGCGTTAGCTTTGGAAAGCCCCCAGCATATCGTTGTTTATGGATGGATTTTGTGGTGATCAAGGAAAGGTCAGCATATAATATCTTATTAGGCCGACCGGGCTTAGTGGCCCTGGAAGCGGTAGTATCCCCCTTGCATGTTAGTATGAAGTTCCCCACACCAGCCGGAGTGGTCACACTTTAGAGAGATATTCCAATGGCACAGAACTGTTATACCGTGGCTGCCCAGGGCAGTGGTGCTGTTCAACAGGTCAACCTAGATGACCTAATTCCCCCAACTGAGGAGCGGTTGCACTCAGATGACGCAGTGCAGGAGTTCATTCTAGATCCTCTTCGTCCCGATAACACCATTAAGATCGGAACGTAGATGTCTGCCGAGTTGTTGGCCTAGCTTTAGAACTTACTGAGGGAATTCGTTGTGATCTTCGCATGGACGGCGGAGGACATGCCAGGGATTCCGTATGCCTTAGCCAAACACCGGCTTAACGTTGATCCCCACGTAAATCCTATCAAGCAAAAGAAGAAAAATTTTGCTCCTGAAAGAAATAAGGTGATTGCGGAAGAGGTTAAAAAAACTCCCGGCAGCAAAGTTCATTGCAGAGGTCTTGTATCCGATCTGGTTAGCCAACCCTGTCGTGCTTCCCAACCCAGACCAGACCTGGCGTATGTGTGTAGATTACACTGACCTTAATAAGGCATGCCCGAAGGATTTTTATCATTTGCCTAAAATTGACAGGTTAGTGGATTCCACTCTAGGGTATGAGGTTTTTGATTTTCTTGATGCGTTTAAAGGTTACCACCAAATCGTAATGGCAAAAGAGGACCAGGAGAAGACATCGTTTATCACTGATTCAGGCACCTATTGCTATGTCAGCATGCCCTTTGGTCTGAAAAACAATGGGGCTACCTACCAACGTTTGGTTAACTCGTTGTTCAGGGAATAAATTGGCCGAAGCATGGAGGTGTATATAGATGACATGCTCATCAAGAGCAGGACTCTTGATGAATATATCCAAAATCTGAGAGAAGTTTTTAGTATATTAAGAGACGCGTGCATGAGATTGAATCTAAAAAAGTGTACTTTTGGAGTGCGTACTGGAAAAATTTTAGGATACATGGTTTCTAAAGATGGAGTGCAGGCTAATCCTGCCAAGATTGAGGCTCTAAAGAATATGCACCTGCCTCGGAACATCAAAGAAGTCCAGAGGTTGACGGACAGGATAGCCACTTTGAGCAGATTCCTTTCTAAATCTGCGGAGAGATCGCTCCCTTTTTTCTAGGTTTTGAAGAAACGAACTGCTTTCACGTGGGATGACCAATGTCAGAAGACATTTGACGACTTCAAAGCACATTTGGTCGAGGTGCCGATGCTGACCTCCCCTCTGCCCGGGGAGGTCCTATATATATATTTAGCAACTTGCCACGAGGCAGTGAGTGCAGTTCTGCTCAGGGAGCAGGACAACGTGCAGAGACCAATCTATTTTGCCAGCAAGATTTTACATGGGTCTGAAGTGCGTTACCCCAATGCAGAAAAAATAATTTTGGCACTAATAGTGGCGACAAGAAAATTCAGACCTTACCTCCAAGCTCATCCTATTATAGTGGTGATGGATCAACCTCTGAAGCAAATTCTGACCCGACCAGACACTTCCGACCGAGCTGCTAAGTGGGCTATGGAACTTGCTGAGTACGATATCGAGTACAAGTTACGCACTTCCATCAAGGCTCAAGCCTTGGCAGATTTCTTAGCTGAAGGAATATCCATTGAGGAAGACCATCCTTTAACGCATGGTTGGATCTTGTTCGTAGACGGCTCCTCTTCCAAGGAGGGAAGTGGAGCTGGTCTTTTAATAATTAACCCAAACGAAGAGGAGCTAGAATATTCTCTACGCTTTGACTTTGAGGCGACCAATAATGAAGCAGAATATGAAGCCCTGATAGCTGGACTAAGCCTTGCTCGAAAGTTGAGGGCACAGCAAATAGTTGCCCGGAGTGACTCGCAGTTGATTGTCTCTCAAATCAATGGAGATTATGAGGCTAAAGAGGACAATATGAAACGATACCTGTCCAAGATACAACATCTTAGAGGGACATTTGAGCGTTTCAGTGTGGAACATATCCCCAGGTCGGCTAATAAGCGAGCAAACGCGTTATCCCAGCTAGCCTCGTCCACCTCGGCTACGATAGGAAAAAAGATTGTTGTAGAACTGGTAAAACATCGTGCTTTTGATGTTAATGAAGTGCTGCAACACGATTACCGAAATACATGGATGAACGAGATAGTTAACTACTTACAGCATCAAACCCAACCCAAAGACAAATCTGTAGCTTGGCATCTACGCCTGAAAGCCTCAAGGTACGCTCTCTTTAATGATCATTTGTATAGAAAGTCTTTTTCACATCCATGGTTGCGTTATGTACCCGAAGAGGAAGGAGACTATATTCTTCGGGAATTACACATGGGAATATATGGGAGTCATTCTGGTGCACGTTCTTTGGCTCGCAAGTGCTACTTAGCTGGTTATTACTGGCCTACCATACGCAAGGATGCGGAAGAGCTAGTCAAAAAATGTCAGTCTTGCCAGGCTCACGCTCCGACCTCTCACTTGCCGAGTCAAGAGTTGGCTGTCATTACCAGCCCTTGGCCATTTGTGCAATAGGGAATAGACTTGGTAAGACCTCTGCCTCGAGCACCCGGCTCGGTCAGATTTTTGCTGGTAGCCATTGATTACTTCACCAAGTGGGTGGAAGCTGAACCTTTGGCCAATATCACTGGGGCACAAGTGAAAAAGTTCTTATGGAAGAACATCATTTGCCGTTTCGGCCTACCCCAGATTTTGATCTCGGATAACAGAAAACAGTTTGCTGAAGATCCTGTGAAAAGCTGGTGTCCTGACCTACATATCAAACAACGTTTCACCTCGGTGGCTCATCCTCAAGCTAACGGCCAAGTGGAGCTTGCTAACAGAATTATTAAAGACGGTCTAAGAAAGCGTCTGGATAAAGCTGGGACGAATTGGGTGGATGAGCTACCCAGTGTTTTGTGGGCTTATCGCACAACGCCGTCTAGTTCAACGAAAGAAACTCCTTTTTCTCTAGTTTATAGCACGGAAGCCCTTATTCCTGCAAAAATTGGTTCCACCTCAGCTCGGGTTGATCACTATTCCACCCAAGCTAATGACCAAAAACTGCGTTTGAACCTGGACGAGCTGGAGGAAAAAGGGATCAAGCCCATATTCGTATGGCCCAATATAAAAACTTAATTTCCCAATACTACAATTCCCGGGTACGGCCGAGATCCTATCGAGTGGTAGACCTAGTAATGCGTAATAATGAGGTGAGCCATGTGATGCCAACAGGAGTTTTCAACCCCAAGTGGGAAGGCCCTTACCGTATAGATGAAGTATACTCTGCTGGAGCATACAAGTTGCAGACTTTAGAAGGCCGGACCCTCCCACGAACTTGGCACTCTTCTCATTTACGGCTTTTGCATCAGTGATGTACTTGTAATTATGTTTTATATAAAAGCATTGTCAATTCTCTTTTGAACAAGCGTTTATATAGATCAAAGCGCCACCACAAGAACAGGGTGTCCGATCAGAGCTCGAACACTTCACAGAACAGATTTCCCTATAAGACCTTGGCAGGTCCGAGGCAAAAGCCGCTAAAGGGTGAACCTATAAGACCTCGGTAGGTCCGAGGCAAAAGCCCGCTAAAGAGTGAACCTATAAGACCTCGGCAGGTCCAAGGCAAAAGCCCGCTAAAGGGTGAACCTATAAGACCTTGGCAGGTCCGAGAGAAAAGCCCCGCTAAAAGGTGAACCTATAAGACCTCGACAGGTCCGAGGCAAAAGCCCGCTAAAAGGTAAACTTATATGAACAGGTTTCATAAGTCCTCCGACATAGGGGGCAGAGGTAAAGCGTGACAGCGTACATGCACCTCTTTAGACCTAGCAGAACTAGGCAAAATTGCACCGAAGTGTAAAACTTTGGATTCAAGACTTAGATTATTACTAAGCGTCGTTCAAATTGAAGCTCGACTAAAGCAGTGCAGGATTCATGCTTTGTCTATTTTGATTCAGCTCGGCAGAATAACAAGTTTATTCTATATTTTAAAGCCTAAGAACTTAGTTTATTTTTAAGCTAAGGGTAACATGGCCGATGTTAGATCTCGGCAACTACGAGTCCGGAAAGTAAAGACTTAGTAAAAAACCCAAAGCTGAAGATCAGAAGAGAAGAGAAACACAAATGATAAAGACTTAGACAAATTTTTCATTAATAAAGAGGTTTGAATACATCAATTTCAGCTCAGCCTATTACAAGAAGATTCTAAGTCTACTCTTCTCCTCCCTTAAGTCGGCTCCTTCTGCAAACCTTTGAAACTGGGTCTCAAAGTCTGTCTCTGCGTTGGAGTTGTAAAGTTCAACAAGCCGAGGGTCCTCTTTGTTCAGTTGGGGCAAACTTCTGAGCAGACATCGATAGCTTTGGTCTGCCCCATTTGCATGACTGGACCTTGAAGCAACATCATGTTTTTGAAGTCCGCCACTGCTTCAGCTTTAGCCGACACTAGCTGATGAGTCAGGTCTGTCACCTGTTGTTCCAGATCTTTTTCTCTTTTCAGCCCATCTTCTTTATCCTTCTGCAGAGAAGCCACTTCTGAAGATGTTTGGGCATAACATGCCTCGAGATCGGCATTCCTTTTTTCCAGCTCTGCCACCAAAGAGTTGGAGGCAGCACATTTTCAGCCTATTCCTTTAACTCCTGAAGCCTGGTGACTTCTAACTTCAAGGATGAATTTTCTTGGGAGGCTTCTTCAAGCTCTCGAAGCTTAGCCAACAGACAATCCTTTAGTTCTTCACCTCGGCTGATGATTTCCATCTGCTGGACTTGGATCCGTGTCACTGAAATCAAGCATTAGCGAAAGCTATTTGATCAAACATACATATCAAAACAGATTATTCCTTACCAGAGCTGAGTCCAAAGGAAGAATTAGACTATTCATCCTTTTGGCTGTGGCTAGATTGGCCACAGTATCTATTTCATCAAACTCGTCCATAGTCAGAGTGTGCTGCTCGGCCCGGGCAGTTGGGATCTCGGCCTCTGGAATGATTAGTTCCTCTCTCTGCCTCTTCCCCAGAACAGAGCCCTCGGCCTGCTAGGCTTGTCCAAGATCAACTTGTGCCGGGCCTCTTAGAGAGACCTCGGCACCTTCCTCTCCTGCCACTACCATTGGCATATATATGACAACTGTTTGGAGGAACAAGTTATTTCGCAAATTGGAAAAAGCTAAGTATAGAATACCTGGGTTCGCAGACTCAGATGCCACAACAATCGGCTGATTCACCTCAGCCTCGGGTGATGCTGGTTCAGTCATACCAGCCCTAACAATGTCTTCAGCTGGGGGCAATGCTGATCCGGGGGATACCTCAGCCCCAGTTTTTGGCGTCTTTGACTTCTTGCGGGATGCTATTTTAGCAAGCTTGGCCGCAAGATTTTTGCCTCCTGGAGCCATGGAGCATACATGAAAAGCGAAAGCTTTTACAAAAAAGAAGAAGAAAAAGAAGAAGGTTGCATAAAATACAAAAGCACACCCCTGACTACTTCCAAGCTATCTGGGGAAAGAGGCTTATAATGAGGACCCGAAGCTAAGGAGCTCAGGTCCGCTGCCCTCAAAACAGATTCATCTGCTCTGTGCCAATCGATGACTACAGGCAGAGAATGCAATTTGGTTGCTTCATCACAATACTCCGGGCTCGGCTTCATGTTGTCCGCCTTACCCGATTTCCATATGTCTAGTTTGGACAACCCTAACTTCTTAATATAGAAGAATCTTCCTTTCCAGTTCTTCTTGAAGGTGGGAATTTTGATAGCAAAATTGAACTCATTGGAGGGAACCCTTTTGGTAAAGTAGTATCAGCTATCAGAAGGCCTACAGGAGAATAGGCTCCTAAAGACTCTATGATCAAAGGGAATTTCAGACGCTCTAAGGAAAAGGAAAAAAAAACAGAATGATTTTTAGACTGTTGGGCTTTATTTGGGGAAGCCTGAGATTGTAAGATTGGAGGAAACAGGGATTGGAAGACTAAACCCAGATCTGAAGTATTCTTCATAGACAGCTTCATAACCCGCGGGAGGGTCATAAGCTGTCTGGTCAGCTTGAGGCAAAATTGGATTGAATTGGTCAAGATTAATTTCGTAAGCATCACATATCCGAGAAAGATTAACCTCGGATAGGGTACAAAAAGCCTCCTGGACCTCGGCCGAAGGGGAACCACGGTAAACTACCCCCGTCTGCAGAGCCGAAATCCTTGGCTCAGATGCAGGAATGGCAGTTGCCGGAGCAGGGATAGTTTCTGCCTGCTCCGGCGAGACTTCAACTACAGTAACGGCTCTCCTAGGCTGAGCACCCTTACTGGGTCCGGCAGAGCCGCCAGTGCCTTTACGCAATCTGGCTATAGGATGGTCGTCAGTGGCAACCGTCCTCTCCGGTGATGAAGAACTATAATTTTCTTCATTACCGATGTAAGAAGTTCCTTCAGACATGTTTTGTGTAGCGCCCCGCTCCCGAACCCTAGCATCGTGAACAGTGCACCCGCCGTATCTCACTAAGGAGAATACAAAGCGTCGAATCAATTTCCAACATGTCCTAAAAGACGTAGAAATTTTTCTCACGGAAACGAAATTCCGTAACATTAATTTACTTGAATAAAAGAAAGTCCTTAGTGGAATAATAAATAAGACATGGCAAGAACGTCAACGTGCTAACATCTAGAGTCTATCGAACTATACAAGGTGATGTCTGACGGAAACCCCAATGAACTAATAACGGACAGTCGCAAGGTCTCCTCATATCCTAGGTGCGACCGTCAGTATGCCCATACTATCGTGTCAGCCCCGTCCTCAGCAAAGATATAGTTGTACTCTTCCTCGTGCTCACCTGGTGGGGGGGGGGAAGTAGGGGTGAGTGACGAGAAATCACCCAGTAGGCACCTGACTCCAACTAATACAAGACGAGCATACAAAAATGATACAACACATAGCACATAGGACATGATATCACATAAAAGCATATGAAAGAATGCGGAAAGGTAATTCACTCCAGATAAAGAATGTGCAACATCGTGATGCATGTCCTACTATGCATGTCACACAAAATGCCGAAATCTCCGCCATGCAATGCATGATCCCGGGACCTACTGAGTGGCTGTGGGTCGTACCCACCCACAGTCACCATCCTGAGTATACTTGGCCCCGCCACCGTACACCATCCTGAGCGTCCGTGACCAGTACGTCACGACCCACCATCAATGCAATGCACGTGCCATGAATGCAAACAACACAATCGTCTGAGGCCCCTGGCCCATCCTCACCATCCTCCGGCACTCAAATCTAGGTTCATTTAAAGATTGCCTGAGGCCCCTGGCCTATCCTCACCATCCTCCGACACTCAAATCTTGGTCCATTTATTGTTTGCGCTATTTGGGCCGACCAGCAGCTGGGGCTCGGGCCGTTGGCCATTTGGCCCGGACCGCTGCTAGTCCAGCCAAAATCTTTTTTTTACTCTTATTATAATATATATATTTTTAGGTAGTTTAAGTATATATAATTATACATTTTAAAAACCGAAACAATAAATAATTTTATAACTTCCGAAAACATGGTTGATTTTGTATGATGTATAAACGCAAGTTTGCATCATAGCATACCACAAAACAAACTAAATATTAATAGTCACTAATAGGGTTGCATAAATTGACATTCCAGTTTTGGGATTAACAAGAGCAAACCAGGGGGGAATTATGTGTGCTTTTACAATCTGAGTAGTATCACAAAACAACACTGCCCCACAGAACCAACAAGCATGCTTGTAGTCATGCACAATTTGCATATTAGTACAATATCAAACATTATAATATTAATACATGAAAATATGTAGCGTTGAATATGCAAATATGTATATAGTATCAATATTATAATGTTTGCGCAAATACCACTGGTAAAGTGATGAATAACGTGTCTCCTATTTTAGATAAATAGGCAAAGGTGCATCTCGGTTCATTATATGTAAATTTCTCATTGTTTTTTATTTTGTGATTTGAATGATCAAATCACACTTACTGAATGAATAATGTGTAGACAATTTTTTTTCCAATTTCAACTTAATTGTTATCTGATCTTCATGGGAAGAGTATACAGGTTGTTAATTCCAACCTGAGCCCCATACCATCAAGTTTCGTTGATCAATATAAAGTTGCTGCACTACACCTATATGCAGGTAGAATTCACCTTAATATATATATATATATATAATCACACTCAAATGCACACAGATCAATATACGCATTAAACATCCTCCAAAAACGCATGCATTTCACAGATTAACACACGTGCTATATGGTTTAACAGTTAAAACAACAAAAGCACATAAATCCATCATTAGGGCATGCTTGAATTATACCAATTGGAGGGGGAAAAAGGAACCTACCTGGATACGGACAAATTTGTACAACTAATCTCACAAACTTGAACAAGTCGAAGAATCTCTTGCGCGTTCCTTCTTCTCCTTCTCTCTTTTCTCTCTTCTTTCTCTCTCCCTTTTCCCCTTTCTTTCTGCCGGCTCCCCCTGCATCCTCTCTTTTTCCTTTTCTTTGGTTTCGCTGTTGCTTCCTTGCAGTAAGGAAAGCAGTTTATAAGATAGTGCCAAGAGAAGATTGGGGTTTGTTACCCTCACAACATCCACGATTGCAATTTTTTTTATTTATTTTTGTTAACCCACTTATCCACGGCACCCTTATCTTTTCATATTTTATATTTATTATTTATTTTTCTTTTTTTTCTTTCTTCAATTACTTATCCTATATCGCTATTTATATTTAAATACAACTATATCCATATGTATAATTACAAAATTACTTGCACATAATGATACGCTATAATAAATTTAATTTCGAAAAGTCGTCACACCCAACGGCTACGTTAGTTTCAAATTAACTCGTAACTACTAGTTCGAAAATTTCCGGGTGTAACATCCTACCCACCTTACAAGAAGTTTCGTTCTCGAAACTTGTCGTATCTTATTCGAAGAGGTAGAGGTGGTGCTCTCGCATCTGATCCTCCAGCTCCCATGTTGCTTCATTTTCCTTATGATTGTTCTATTGCACCTTGATATACGGAATGATTCTCCTTCTCAGCTCTTGATCTTTGCGGTCTATGATCCGAACATGAGTCTCTTCACATGACGCGTCCGGTCTGATCTTCAAAGACTGGGCATCCAATATATGACTCGGATCAGAAACGTACCTTCTCAGCTGAGAGACATGGAATACATTGTGTACTTAGGCTAGTGCCGGAGGTAACGCCAAATAATAAGCTAACAAACCAATCCTTTTGAATACCTCGTAGGGCCAACGTAATGAGGCCTCCGCTTACCCCTCAGACCAAAACGTACAACACCCTTCATAGGCGATATCTTTAGATAAACCTTTTCTCCGACAGTAAACTCTAGGGGACGCCTCTTCGAATCCGTCCAACTCTTGCTTCTATCTTGAACAACCTTGAGCCTACCACGGATCAACTTCACTTTCTCTTTGGTATGCTCCATCAAATCGGGTTCGGTGATAGCGTGCTCACCCACTTCATTCCAGTGGATAGAGGACCTACACTTGCGCCCATAAAGTGCCTCAAATAGTGCCATGCCGATAGCATTACGGTGGCTGTTATTATAGGAGAATTTGATTAACTTGATCATACCATCCCAGTTTTCCCTTGAATCCAATGGCGTCAGCCCTCAACATGTTCTCCAATGTCTGTATCGTCCTCTCTGACTGCCATCCGTTTGGGATGGAATGTAGTGCTCAAACATAGCATCATCCATTATATATATATATCAGCATACACAAGTTTTAATATGTGTTGTCGTTTTAATGGTTAAGTTGTTGAACATGTTTGGTATACACAAATAGTAAGTCGTGTATCCTTATTTTTAAACGCAGGTTTGACTTACGTATCATATTTAGCTCATGCATTCACAACCGTTATCTGCAGTTCGTCACATGTATTATGTTTATATTATTTGTTAGTTGACTTTTAAGCGGTACACACACCATGTGTGCTTATTTTAGTCTTTGTTTATCGTGATCTCTCTTATTGTACTTATATTAGTCGTTAATAATTTTTTTTTATCGGTACTCTATATTTCTCATACTAGCTTGTTTTATTGTTATACGCATAGATTTTACTGTAATTTAGATATGTAATTTATTTGGATGTTCAAGTATGATAAATTTTTTTTATATTAAACTTTTTTTTATTATGTATACATGTCATATTGTTAAGTTATTTACACTTTAATCTATTACTATGCTGTCATGCAATACTATATCGTTCAAAATCGCAATTAGTATGCTTTACTTCAGTTGTGTATGTTAATGATTTGTTTTAAAATTTGTAAATGTATGCCCATATCGTAATCCATGTCTTGTATGAAAAGTATTTGTGTTACTGTATTCTTTGTAATTATGTTGTTCGTGGTCGTTATATATTGCGGTGTTTATTATGTTTCGTTATATTAGTTATGTCATGGTGTCATTGATATAATTGTGTGTATGCTTGTGCATATTTACTTAGAATCATTTAACTACTTTTGTTTCATGTATTTATTTGTATGTTTTCTTAAATAGACTTATTTACACTATATCATTGATGTGTTTGTCTATATGCTTCTTTGTCGTTGCAAGAGACTCAATATGTTTTGTTTTGTCTTTTTTTTAATGGTCATTCAGCACATATAATCCTGGCTTATTATATATCTTTTATATGTTCGCTACTCCTACGTCGTATTATCTTATTCCATATATATATTGTGAACTTTCACCTATTACTTTATATTTTCATGTTTGTCGCTTTGTATAAATATGTATATGTGCATATATTTATGTATGTGGATATATATACACACACACACACACATATATATATTTTGTTGACTTATGTTGCTGCATATTCATAGTTCATTATGTCATATGATATCTCATTTTCATTTTTTTTCCCGTACTGGGTTATGTTTATGTGGGTAAATGTGTTGGATTTTTGTATGGTTGTTGTTCTAGTACGCGTTTAATATGTGGAAAAAAATATCACTAAGATATGTTGTATTGATCCATGTGTATATATATAGTTAGTTAGCAAAATTGTGTATTATGGTCTTGTGTTTAAATTAATTTTTGTTTTGTTTTTTTTTGGCTCAACGAATTTTTGGTGATATCCACGGTCCACTCGGACTTCTCCTTCTTCCGCTTTGGTCTGCTTAGGACACCGGTATTGACGAAAATCCTTCAACGGATTTCCTGTAGCAGCTGGCCAAACCAAGAAAACTCCTTACTTCAGTCACCTTGGTCGGTCAGGGCTACTCAGCGAAAGTATTAATCTTCTTCAGATCCAATGAGGTCCCCTTTTCTGAACTTACATAACTTAAGAAAATCACGATTCCGCTGTGCAACTCTGATTAATTATCTTTGACTGACCTACCCTTTACTGATGATGAGTCATTGATACCTAGTCGCCGGCGGTTGAATTCTGTTATGACGTCGCCAGACTCCCCGATGTCCGCATCAGTCATCACGTGGATCTGGGCACTGACCTTGCTTCCCTTTTATGCTGTTCCTGATTCTGTTGTGATGGTGGCGTCGGCCTCTACTCAGAGCTCTCACTTGTAAAACGTCCTGGTTGTCGCACTCGTACTTACATAATTTCTCCCACGCTGACCCGAATGTGGCATCCACAAAGAGCACATGGTGGTAGCGGTGGCCATGCAATCCCCCACAGCCGTACTTTCGTCGCGAGCGGTCTTGTGATTATTAGCGGCCATGTTGCATATTTATGCCTCCCTGGTGAAGGGTCCTTCTAAACATCAGATTTCGGACGTCCTGCATTTCCATGTAGTAGAACCTCAGACTCAGTGGCGCCAGCGGCAGAAGACGTTAGTTCAAATGCTACTGGCACTGTGCAGTCTACCCTCGCCGTTGCGCCAAAGTGGTGGCGATGGTGTCGGCCAATGCTTGGAGGATGACCCCATAACCTGGTGGTCGTTAACATAACCACCGTTGATTTTTTTTGCCAGATTTTTTTCACAACGCGACGGCATTTTCTTGGATTTCATGCAAGCCTTGACGAGAATTCTGATTGACGGGGGTAATAGAGAGATTTGAGCATTTATGAGCTCACCCGAAAGTTCAGGGGTACAATGGTAATTAAATAGAGAAAGCTCACCAACGGCACACACCTCCCTTAACCCGATCATAACTTAGGTCTAATTCATTTATTAGGGTATAATCGTTATTCCTAGGTAAGGATCATAGCTTATGTCTAAGTGATCTAGTTAATCCTGCGTTCTTGAGGCGGATCTGAAGCCTCGGCTCTGATACCACCTGTAGCGTCCCGCTCCCGAACCCTAGCATCGGGAACAGTGCACCCGCCGTATCTCACTAAGGAGAATACAAAGCATCGAATCAATTTCCAACATGTCCTAAAAGACGTAAAAAATTTTCTCACAGAAACGAAATTCCGTAACATTAATTTACTTGAATAAAAGAAAATCCTCAGTGGAATAATAAATAAGACATGACAAGAACGTCAACGTGCTAACATCTAGAGTCTATCGAACTATACAAGGTGATGTCTAACGGAAACCCCAATGAACTAATAACGGACAGTCGCAAGGTCTCCTCATATCCTAGGTGCGACCGTCAGTATGCCCATACTACCGTGTCAGCCCCGTCCTCAGCAAAGATATAGTCGTACTCTTCCTCGTGCTCACCTGGTGGGGGGGGGGAAGTAGGGGTGAGTGACGGGAAATCACCCAGTAGGCACCTGACTCCAACTAATACAAGACGAGCATACAAAAATGATACAACACATAGCACATAGGACATGATATCACATAAAAGCATATGAAAGAATGCGGAAAGGTAATTCACTCTAGATAAAGAATGTGCAACATCGTGATGCATGTCCTACTATGCACGTCACACAAAATGCCGAAATCTCCGCCATGCAATGTATGATCCCGGGACCTACTGAGTGGTTGTGGGTCGTACCCACCCACAGTCACCATCCTGAGTATACTTGGCCCCGCCACCGTACACCATCCTGAGCGTCCGTGACCAGTACGTCATGACCCACCATCAATGCAATGCACGTGCCATGAATGCAAACAACACAATCGTCTGAGGCCCCTGACCCATCCTCACCATCCTCCGGCACTCAAATCTAGGTTCATTTAAAGATTGCCTGAGGCCCCTGGCCTATCCTTACCATCCTCCGGCACTCAAATCTTGGTCCATTTATTGTTTGTGCTATTTAGGCCGACCAGCAGCTGGGCTCGGGCCGTTGGCCATTCGGCCCGGCCCGCTGCTAGTCCAGCCAAAATCTTTTTTTTACTCTTAATAGAATATATATATTTTTAGGTAGTTTAAGTATATATAATTATACATTATAAAAACCGAAACAATAAATAATTTTATAACTTCCGAAAACATGGTTGATTTTGTATGATGTAGCCTGAAGCATAAACGCAAGTTTGCATCATAGCATACCACAAAACAAACTAAATATTAATAGTCACTAATGGGGTTGCATAAATTGACATTCCAGTTTTGGGATTAACAAGAGCAAACCAGGGGGAAATTATGTGTGCTCTTACAATCTGAGTAGTATCACAAAACAACACTGCCCCACAGAACCAACAAGCATGCTTGTAGTCATGCACAATTTGCATATTAGTACAATATCAAACATTATAATATTAATACATGAAAATATGTAGCGTTGAATATGCAAATATGTATATAATATCAATATTATAATGTTTGCGCAAATACCACTGGTAAAGTGATGAATAACGTGTCTCCTATTTTAGATAAATAGGCAAAGGTGCATCTCGGTTCATTATATGTAAATTTCTCAATTTTTTTTATTTTGTGATTTGAATGATCAAATCACACTTACTGAATGAATAATGTGTAGACAATTTTTTTTTCAATTTCAACTTAATTGTTATCTGATCTTCATGGGAAGAGTATACAGGTTGTTAATTCCAACCTGAGCCCCATACCATCAAGTTTCGTTGATCAATATAAAGTTGCTGCACTACACCTATACGCAGGTAGAATTCACCTTAATATATATATAATCACACTCAAATGCACACAGATGAATATACGCATTCAACAGCCTCCAAAAACGCATGCATTTCACAGATTAACACATGTGCTATATGGTTTAACAATTAAAACAACAAAAGCAAATAAATCCATCATTAGGGCATGCTTGAATTATACCAATTGGAGGGGAAAAAGGAACCTACCTGGATACGGACAAATTTGTACGACTAATCTCACAAACTTGAACAAGTCGAAGAATCTCTTGCGCGTTCCTTCTTCTCCTTCTCTCTTTTCTCTCTTCTCTCTCTCTCCCTTTTCCCCTTTCTTTCTGCCGGCTCCCCCTGCATCCTCTCTTTTTCCTTTTCTTTGGTTTCGTTGTTGCTTCCTTGCAGTAAGGAAACCAGTTTATAAGATAGTGCCAAGAGAAGATTGGGGTTTGTTACCCCCACAACATCCACGATTGCAATTTTTTTTTATTTTTTTGTTAACCCACTTATCCACGGCACCCTTATCTTTTCATATTTTATATTTATTATTTATTTTTCTTTTTTTTCTTTCTTCAATTACTTATCCTATATCGCTATTTATATTTAAATACAACTATATCCATATGTATAATTACAAAATTACTTGCACATAATGATACGCTATAATAAATTTAATTTCGAAAAGTCGTCACACCCAATGGCTACGTTAGTTTCAAATTAACTCGTAACTACTAGTTTGAAAATTCTTGGGTGTAACATTTTGGGAGTCAGAGGCAGAAGACATGATACGCAAGGAAGAAGACTTACAGGGGTGAAGGAAGCGGTGAAGAAAGAGGAGGAAAGATGCCGGAGAAAGGAAGGCGATGGATGTTGGATGGAAAGCGCCGGAGAAGATGAGTAAGAGCTGCCGGAGAAGAATAGTGAAATATAAAGCGATAAAAATGAGAGCAAGAGGAAGAAATGAATTGTTCTTCTACGATTTCTATATATAGGCCTCGTCTCGGCCATCCCAAACAGCAACCGCCGTACCTGAAAAGTTGTGCAGTTAATGCTTCGTACTCTGCGCAGATAGTAAATGCGCAGTACAGCTCAATCAATGGCCAACACGTCATGCTTGAAAGACTACACATTAAAAGATTTGAATCGATTAGCCTGCCCATCCTGATCAGCTCGGCCAGCCTAATCTGGGGGCATAAATGATGAGCCAAAATCTAACCTGCTGAGAAAGAGACAAAGCTTTTCGGTTAGTCAAACGGTCAACGTAACTCAGGTTCAACTACTTGACTAGATATCCTCGGCCAAAAAGCCTCAACATATCTCGACCACAACATATCTTGGCCTCAACTTGTTCTAGGCCGGTAACAACAGACTACATTCTAGGTGTCAAGCATTGACTAGGCTGAAACAGTATCATCATGACAAGCCGGCCTACACTTTATAGAGTCGGCCGCTGACACCTCAGCTCGGCCACTTGCACCTCGGTGAATAGACCCTTCAGCCTAGGCCACCTCGGGCACTTTGATTATTTACAATCCTAAGGAATCAAGCTCAGCTCGGACTCCTGGAGTTTACCCTAGGTAATTCTGACAGGTAATATTCCACTACAGTTGCCTACAACAACCCTGCTCAACCAAGCACAATGCCACATGGCAAGCATGCAGAAACAAGAGTCATCTTTATTGCCTCCTTGCGTGTCTCGTTTTCTGTATCCTGCACATGCATTGGCTCTGGCGTCAATATAAAAAGCAGAAAACAAGAAAGAGAAAGCTAAGTGAAACCCAGAAACTACCTACGGTGAATCATCTTCCTCAGAGTGAAATAACCAGGTTTATCAGAAAAACTCCATAAATTCACTGATCCAATATTTAAACTCTCTATATAAATGGCTCTCACTGACTTGAGCGTCGGAGGGTTTTACCCGGGGTGTTAGTCCCCGAGACCTCTAACGTCTTTATTTGTGCAGCTCAGCAGACAAGACTGCCTTTGGACAATTAACAGGAGGTTGACGGCGTAACCCCCGGGTCACACTTATTGCTTGGTGATAAATCCGACATCATCACCATACAATATGAATAAGGTTTGTTCATTACAAATGATAAGTGCGTTCCTATAGTATCCATGGTGGGAGAGTGGTATAGCAAGGGGACTGCAGCTAGGAAGGGTGAAATCTGAGCATTAGAGGAAAAAAACTCTCTTCTTTTAGGAACTACAGTTATAGTTGAAGACTGCTTGACAATGTTATATGGAACAAACTACTGGGCCATCAAGAGGATTCAGTCGCAGAAGATGGAAGTGGTAGAGATGATGATGCTGAGGTGGATGTATGTGCATACAAGGCTAGACATGATAAGAAATGAGGTATATAGAGAAAGGTTAGGGGTGACTAGTATAACAGATAAGATAAGAGAGGGAAGATTGAGATGGCTTGGGGCATGTCAAGAGGAGACAGACAACGGCGTATGTCAGAACAATTGAAAGCCTCAGTGTAGAAGGGAAGAGGAGTAAAGGCAGACCCAAACTAACATGGGATGAGCATATTAGGGAGTTCATGGAGGCAGAGGATTAAGGTTAATGAGGGATAGACAGGATATAGGACACCTTAGAGCATACTTAGAGGATTAGATAGTCTCTACACTTAAAGTTGACTTGCACTTTTTTTGTAATCTTTGTCTTTCAACTATTTGTGCATATCCACTGTTGACTATTTTAATATCAGATTATTTCGATGTATATTTAAATAAAATATATTCACTAGTAAATATTCCTGTTATTGTCATATCTATGTGGGTATATATAGAGCCGGGGGTCTCACTGGAAGCAAACTCTCTCAGTGGAAGCAAACTATCTCTCCCTTGAAATGGAGGTATTGTTTGCTTGCCTCTTACCCTCTCCAGACCCTAGCGACAGCTTTTGTCGTCGTTTGGATATACTGAATTGTTGTTGTTATAGTAGTTATAGTTGAAACTAAAATATTGTTTTTTATTTAACAAATATTTTTACGTTGATTTTTTTGACATAATTCAATATATAGTTTATGTTAAACTATTAGAAAAAGTCAATTATGATAAATGTTTAGGACGAACAAAAGAACGCCGTGTGTCATAGAAAATAGAAATGGAAAAATGAAAAAAAAAATTTATCTACGGAAAGAACTTTAAGAGGTGTTGTTATAGTAGTTATAGTTGAAACTAAAATATTGTTTTTTATTTAACAAATATTTTTACGTTGATTTTTTTGACATAATTCAATATATAGTTTATGTTAAACTATTAGAAAAAGTCAATTATGATAAATGTTTAGGACGAACGAAAGAACGCCGTGTGTCATAGAAAATAGAAATGGAAAAATGAAAAAAAAAAATTTATCTACGGAAAGAACTTTAAGAGGTAAATAAAACCGTGGGGGAAGTGAGTGACGGCTTTTGTCGTTGTTTGGATATACTGAATTGTTGTTGTTATAGTAGTTATAGTTGAAACTAAAATATTGTTTTTTATTTAACAAATATTTTTACGTTGATTTTTTTTGACATAATTCAATATATAGTTTATGTTAAACTATTAGAAAAAGTCAATTATGATAAATGTTTAGGACGAACGAAAGACGCCGTGTGTCATAGAAAATAGAAATGGAAAAATGGAAAAAAAAAATATCTACGGAAAGAACTTTAAGAGGTAAATAAAACCGTGGGGGAAGGGTAAAGAGTTTCAGAAAAAAAAATTCGAAAAGAAAAAACACACCTGGTGGGACTCGAACCCACAATCGTCTGATTAGAAGTCAGACGCCTTATCCATTAGGCCACAGGTGCCTTAATTTGATGACGTAAAACAAACCAATAATCCTGTGCTTTCGGCGAACGAGATTAAGCCACGCACAAATTCCTGATTTACATCATCCACGCAGTTATTTATGCTAAAATAGTGGGCTCCTTTGGGTTGGAGTTCAATCTTTTGCCAACAAGATTAAGTGACGCATGGAAGGCGGGAGGATACGGGCCCTGCAGTTATTTAGGCTGAAATAGTAGGGTCCTTTGGGTTGGGGTTCAATCTTTTGCCAACAAGATTAAGTGCGGGTGATATCAGAGGAGGTTGGAAAGGAGGCAAAATATGAGGCCTCCAATCACGTCCCGCCACGTGTAAAAAAATTGTCTTTTTTTTAAAAAAAATTTGAATGTGGTGAGACCACTGACAATGTTTTTTACATGTGGCGGGACGTGATTGGAGGCCTCATATTTTGCCTCCTTTCTAACTTCCTCAGATCTCACCCCGATTAAGTGACGCATGGAAGGCGGGAGGATACGGTGACGCGGCCAACAGAAGACTGACAGATGGCTTTTTCGCAGACGGTCACGTGGCCTCCTGCGAAAAACAAAAAAAAAAAAACTGATACAGTTTGACACGTATCTCCCTAATTGGTGGTGTCACCGCATTCTCCTCCCTCCTTCGCATCACCGAAACTTTGCTCTGCTTCCGGCGATATCGAAACCTCCGAACCACACAAAATCCAAACCCCTTTTTCATTTTCTTCTCTAATCTTCTCATTCTGCTCCATTTCAACTTGCCTGGTGTTTCTTCTCTACCTCCTCAGAAAAATCAACTCCCGATTAACTATTCCTCCGCCGCCGCCGTTTCCGATTCTCTACAGCTGACCGGAGATGCTCCGAAGGAGGACGAGCATCTACGGGATTTGTATCTTACCCTCGGCATGGCTTTGCTCCTGTGAAACTCGAAGCTGAAGATGTCGGAGCCAGCTACGTAAGGCCAAAAATATAAAGGTGGTACAATTGTAGTAGCTGAAACCATAAAACGGATTTGTTAACGGAAAGAGAGCATCCTATCCCCTATTATGGTAGTTGGAATCATAAAGCGGATTTGCTAACGGAAAGAGAGTACTCATTGAAGGTCTCGGGTACTACACGCATGCCTGCATAAACGATGAGCATAACACTGAGAGATAAGCAGTGGTATGGATAAGATGGACAAGCTGACAAATTAAGATGCAAGTATAGTCATGTAATTTTAGTTGATAGTCGAGTTAAGATTTGCTCCAAGAGGTCAAGAGTTCGATTCTAGAAGCACGCACAGTATGTGTGTTTTACTGCTGCTAAGCCGAAAGTCTAATTTACGGGAGGACACTTTGTGTAAGTCATTGCATAAATCCTCATTTAGGAGACTGCTAGACTCCTGATTTGCATCTAATGGTCCTTAGAGCTGGGGCAATAGAGGCTCTCAGAACCAGAGAATGACCTTTTGCTCCAAGTCATGTAACACTAATTCTTTGCTTAGTAAAGATATTCTACTTTCAGCTTATAGAAGAAATGAGAACATAACAATTGTGGAGAAAAATGATTCTTTCATTCATACATATTCACAGTACAGACTTGAGTATATATACACCTTTACAAATAAACTCCCAACGGCTAGAATGTAAATCACATCACAAGTAGGTGATGTAGCATCTAATATTTACAACGGTAACTGAACTCCTAATTACACTTTTCTACACTTAGGCCTTTCCAGTAGCCTCTCTACCTTAAGCATTCACCCCAATATTGATCATTTAACTGACGTAGGTATATCATGCCTTATCTTTCTTCCCCGTTTCAAATTCATTCCTAATGTAAAGTTACAAAATTCAGGTTCTTTTCTGCATATAGCTACAAATTTTGTTCCCAATGCTTCTACCATAAGGACAATATCTTTTGTCTCTAATATGAAGTCTGTCTCATTATAATCATTGCAGCAGCTGCATATCTTTATAGTATTCATAAAATAAAATAAAAAAATCAACAGAAATTTTCATGACATAACTGGACAAATATGTACTGACAAATAGCAGCTTCCCCGGTCAGGCCGCGTGAAGTGCAACACTGATGCTGCACTTAAAGATGGAATAGCAGCTCTGGGAGTAATCTTTTGCAACAATACAGGAATTATCATGCCAGCATACTCGAAGAAGAATGATCGTGTGGGAGAGTAGAGTTGCTGGAAATACTTGCCATAAGGAAGGTCTTACCTTCATTTTCAATTTTGGATCCACATGAGCATAAAAAAGACTTTTCCGGTGTACTAGGCTCCTGCGTTTGTACAAGATCCGGAGAGGAGTCGGATCGCTTTGCAATCTGATGTACGCAGCCTTATCCTGCACTTCGTGCAAGAGGCTATTTCTGCGGCTCGAACCCATAACCTCAAAGTCACAAAACAACAACCTTCCATGCGGGCATAATAGAGTAATAAGATAGATAGCAGAAGACAAGCATGCAATATATCCACCATAAAAGAGTAACATAGACGTACCATCCAAAATTCATGTTAGAGCATTTCACTTCATCAAGTAATAATAGGTGGCATATGCTATTTATATCTGCTTCAGCTTTTTACGCATCAAAACATTCTGTAATTCTACTCTGAAAGATAACAAAACTTCCAACCAACCGTCCTCCTTTAAATCTGGAGAAACAGCCAATGTAAATTCATTTCGACTAATAGAAACAACAGCATTTCCAAATATGTACATACATCCCCAATCCCTCAGCAGCTCCTCCTTTGAAACTACGAGGATTGCCATATGAAATGAGAGCCATGTTTGCCATGCGCACATGGAAAGTTCACCGAGTACTAAAATGATCAGATGCTGGAATGTTCAACGAAGATAAATTCCTCCAAGAATGTCCTTTTGGCATATGATCCAGTGAACATTCAAAGCCATCGACTTATATTACCTGATAGTACAAACACATGCTTGGTGATACACTGGGGACCAATTAAACCAGCGGCCAGGCAAAAGGTGACATTTTCAGG
Organism: Eustoma russellianum; assembly: GCA_036186865.1. Taxonomy (NCBI): domain Eukaryota; kingdom Viridiplantae; phylum Streptophyta; class Magnoliopsida; order Gentianales; family Gentianaceae; genus Eustoma; species Eustoma russellianum. The sequence continues at coordinate 7,547,480 of AP025064.1, read as the reverse complement.
ACAGTGTAATGGCTCCCTCATTCATTCAGCACTGCCCCAGAATGGTGATATTGCTATAATAATGGATCCGTTTGATTGCTGTAAAGCTTAGGATAATGACAAGAAATAAACCAAATATCCAGCTAAATGTCCACAAAATCATCAAAAGTTCTACGACTAGTGCATTCCATAATAGCAGCAGCGTTTAACTCTTTACCATATCTCCAGACATAGTTAAGACCAACAAGGAGTTCGGCAATGGTTGTTTCCGTCTTTTCCTGATTTGCAAAGTAAAGGGTCTGCACCAGCAGCACATCTGTTCTGGACTCCATATTCTGATGTTCATAGCTTCGCTCTGACTGCCATCTGATCATGTTGTGAGCAAGAGGAGCCAACCATTCTAAAATCCCAGACATAGCATCATTCCATTCAGCAGCAAGAACTGTATCATAAACCGAAGAAGTAAAAGACTTGGCAAATGGTTTTAGTTTTGTTCTCAGTGCATCCCTTATCCTAGCAGTTAGCATGTCATATAGGTCATCCCTTGCATCTTGACCAATTAAGTGAGCAGACGCCACAAGCTTCTCGATGACAATTATGATATTCGCATAATGCAATGCTAGGGCAGCAGCACCAAGAGTGTTGGGAGGCGCATCCAACAGCCTGTTCTTTGAGCTGAATATTGATTGATAGTCATGAATCACCTTTCCAAGAGCATGTGATTCTACCTGTTCTTTATTTCTATCCAAGTCCAAATTCATATTGTGATGGTTTGTAGAAGGTCCATTTTCTCCTGAGATGCACCCATTAAATGGACCTGGATTCTTTACCTTACTACGTTTAGAAAATGGGTTTTTTATTTGCCAAGAATATAATTGATTACGAGACGGCCACAGTCTCAAGCCACTTTTACTCCCTTTACCTAGCAGGCCAGAGTTTGTCGATGACTTCACAAGAGGACCAGAGTAGAAGGTGACAATGTCATGTCTCCCACACATCGGACTTGAATCTGCAACTGAATTTCCAAGCGGCCCGGAAGAAAACCTACTGTAATTATTTCTCCCACCTAATGGACCGGAAGCAAACCTAGTAATGCTGCTTTCAGATGGGTGAACTGATGACTGTGTAAATGCCAGTGAGCGACTTCGATGGATATAATCAGATTCTAGAAGTCGAGAATTACTGACTCCCATATCCTCTAAATAATTAGAGCCAAATACGTGTCCAATTCTGCAGAATATGGTAAATAGAGAGCTCGCCAAAAGGTGAACCACATAATCATAGGTCCTGTTCCAAATAGAAATCTTCTTTAAACGCTTTACATCCTGCTGCGTCCAGGCAGCTCTTTTCTCATATTCAACCAAGCTAATGCTGTCTGCATTGTCATTACTCTTCATTTTCCTCAAGGTCTGTTCAACATTCCCAAGTGCTTCCATCTCTTGATACAAGTTTGCAGTCACGACAATGAGGCGTTCCATCTTTTCCATCATTTTGTCCATCTTTTTCGCGGTGAATAGACAACCATAGGGGTACACACCATTCTTGCACATATCATTAAAGGCCTGCTCAAAACTCTTTAAAATGGGATCATTGCATTTCTTTGAAATCCTTGCCACTGCTCTTGCCACATGAGATAAATTCTGCATCAGCTCCATGCACATCAATTTCACGATATAATCTTCATCATCAGACACAAGCTTCTTTATGCCTATTAAATTAGATATTTCCTCCCTGAGCTTTGATACATGCTTATCGCTAAGTGACTGCCACAAATGAACTAGCTTCGACATCAAGCTAGCAACTTCAAATGCCAAAACTCCTATTACAGCCTTTTCCTGTCCGTGCTCATGCTTCTTCGAAGATTTCCACAAACTGCGGAACCACGACTCAGTCACCATATCTAACGTCAACTCAGGTCAAGGGAACAGTATCACATCCAAATCCCTGAGAAATTTTTAATTCCAGATTAGGAAAAATTTATGTTTTTTTAGAAGAGGCCATGGGGTTGCAGTGGAAGGGGAGAAGAGGGGGGGGGGGGGCTTTATTATTCTATTTCTGCCACATATATATGAGTGCTTCAAGGAATCCATCATTTGGCTAAACTCAATACATTACCTGCATTCATCCTCTGGAATTACTCTTCGGATATCTAATATCCCTGTTCTCATTACACATCATCATCAACAACAACAACAACATTACCCCATTGCCTTAGAGGCTCCCGCCTATAGCAGGATATGGGGGTCGGATGTACAAAACCATACTCATGTGTTAGAAATACACAGAGGTTGTTTCACATTGACCCATAATGATGGGTCAATCTATGTCGATCAATTACTACTTCAAAATATAAAAAGCATAACCAATTTAGTGAGTCATTATACTTTATTCCATCATATTCCAAAGCCAAGAAGAGTTTTTGTTCATTCATTCAAAAATTACTTATGCTTTCACGTCTGTTTCTCAGCAATAATCATGCATATATTCTACCTCGATAGACAATTCAACTTTCTTCACTTTCCCATTTTTGGCACCAATTCTGCTCATTGAATTAGTTGAAACCAAAGTAAAATTCAAAATTAAAGCAAATAACACAATCTGTAGGTAACAAATATCCTCCAAACCACCTCTAAACCCGAAGAAAAGATCAAATCGCACACCGTAAAACTTCATTAAGAAAATTTGTATTCCAAAAAAAAAAAAAAAACAAAGGCACCAAATTCAAGTGCTTCCTTGACATTCTAAACAAAATTACTCCCAAATTAAACAGAAAAAAGAAACAAAAAAGAAAACCCGAAGAGTAACTACTCAAACTTAAACTCACCGGTTCTTCTCCCGACAGAGGCACTATGCCACGGAGGAATGCCAAAACGCATCGGCACGAATCACGAGGTATCTATAGCCGTTTCGATCACGTTCTTCTCTTTCCTTTTTAGGGAAAAAAGGCCAAAATAAGCAGAGCGGTGTGTCTGGGTGGTGGTGGTGGTGGGACAATGGCTGGGGAGTCTCAAACCACATGCAGCCGGAATTTTGGAAAACTGAGGAGGAAAATGTGATAAAACCGTGTGGAATTTATGTCCCTTTTTCCATATTTGCTAACAGATCCTTTATTTCTTGTTTAATTAATTATACTCCCTTACTAAATGTTAATTTCTTACTCCAAGCAATATTTTCGATTGGAAAATTACTGAGAAGTTTATTTATTATTTTATTGTCTTAAGATTAAACCGAACAGGAAAATCGATTAACTTGCAATGGTTCAATTCTTTTGACATTTATGTCTTTACTAATACTTTTTTTATAATGACAAGTAAACAAGTGTATGAGATTGAAACATATATACTCTATCAAATACGATCGTTGTCTATTGTATGTTGTCTGATAAAAACAGAAAAAAACTATTTAATAACAGTTATTGTTGAAACTTTTTATTGAACTTGTCGGAAAAACATAAAGATCGACTAGACAATTTCCAATGTGAAAAGCTATAAAATTCATCATGTTTTAAGACAGAACAGTCATTTCTGAAAGCAAAAAGGACAAAAATTAGGTGATTAATAATACATACTCTAATTGATAAAAACACGTATGTTTTTATTTTTGTATTTATCTCTCATGACTCATTATGACTATTGGTCAAAAAAGAATGTGTATATACATGTGTGTATGTACGTATGTGTCTGTCTATATATATATAAACAACAAATATCCAGTATATTCCAACGACCGTAAAAACATATATACACACACCTTCGTGTTGGGACATTTTGCAAGAATTCAAACATGTTAAGCTGAATGGAAGAAATAGGCTAAAAGTTGAGGGGCATGGCGCATAAAACACGACAACTTGAAAATGGATGAAGTGAAACAGCTACAATGTCGCAATCATTACAGGCGACCACGCGGACAAAAAGTGGCAATGACAAAATTGACCTCCCCGGTCGTCAAATGGTCAAACCTACGCATTTATTTTTGTTCCCTGGTGGGTCCAGGAGACGCAGCACTCAACGCCGGCGAAACGCTCGCACCAATTATGTGAAGGGAAACACAGACAATTAGACATACAGTCAACTCACAATTTCACACGTCACAAAGTCTGTTAGTGTCTCGCTGTAGTTGGTACTTGAATAGTGATTTGTTCTAAGAGATCAATAGTTCGATTTCAGAAAAACGCACAGTGTTAGTGTTCCTCTGTTGCTAGGCCGAATGTCTGGTTTGTGGAAGAACACTTTGTATGAGTCACACCCAATTAAAGAGACCGCTGGACTCCTGATTGAATCCTCCACACATGTTCTTTAGGACTGAGACAGTAAAGACCCCCGAAACGAGAGATTTCACTTTTGCTCCAACTATCTTAGTCTTTTGCCCAAACGTGTTGCGTCCACAAGTTGTTTTCGGGAAAAAAGAAAGACTTTTTCAAGGGGAAAAGAAGTTCAGAAAAAGAGGGGAAGAGAAAGAAAGAACGTCACACCTGGTCGGAACGAATTATGGCAATAATTTTATTTGCATATTATATTTTGGCATGCCAAAATCTTTGTAAATGGTAACTTAGTTGGAATGGGATCCCCTAACCCCTTTTCCCTTACCTTCTTGTGACTGCCTGACATGTGACAGTCAGGGAGGTGCTGAGGCTAGATGCGTGTGACCCGCATCTAACCTCACCACCCCTGAATGCCACGTGTCGCGCGGTCCTTTGTTACCGTACCATATGGACGGTCAGGGGATCCTATCCCAAGTTACGGTTGACATTTTTGATACTTGCTCCATCTATCGGTGTTAACAAACTGAACTGAATCGAATATTATATTTTTGAGTTTAGATTTGTTTAGTTTAACAAACAGTTTAGCTCGGCTTTTTTTGTTGTTATAACAAGTCTCAAAATTTGTTCGAATTCGACGCGAAAGCGCTATAACTCATTAAACAAGTCGAACTTCACAAACAGTTTGACTCATTTTAATAAACGAATCTAATCAGATGTTTGAATTTGTCTCGTTAAATTAAATTAACAAACGAACTCGAATCAAATATGAATCGAACTTGCACTGTTCGTAAACAATTCAATTCGTTGAACACCCCTAGCTCCACCTAAAAAAATTGACCTACTTTCTACTTTTTGTTGTCCAAAAAGTATTATGACGCTACAAAAATAGAAATATATGAATAAACAAAGTTCGAACGAGACCAATATCATAATCACTGCAATTAGTGCATGGAAGAGAAAAAATATTTTGGCAATATCATTTTAAATGATCTCTCACAATGTATCAAGTTAACTAAGTCAACGTTTTTCAAACAGAGGTAAACTTTTACATAAAATTATCAAAAATATTTTACTAAAGGTAGTTGTAGTTACTTTTATTTACAGTACAATGGTGTAGTAATAGTTGTTAGTTGTTGAATGTGTTGGTTTATGTATTAATTGTAATGATACTTACAAGGGTATTACACAAACTTAGCAATTTAAGCCCTTTTATTATTGTAAATTTATAATATCGTTCATGTGTATACACTCTTCTTTAACTTTACAATATGATGGAATAAAGCAAAATGACTCACTAAATTGGTCGCGCTTCTTACAATGTGAAGTAGCAGTTTATCGATACAACTTGTCACAATTTTCATTATAGGTCATCGAGAAACAACCTGTGTGTGTTTCCAACACATGAGTATGGTTGCGTACATCCGATCTCCCTATACTCCGTCATAGGATGGAGCATCTAAGGCAATAAGATAATGTTATTGTTGTTGTGGTGTACAAAATAAAGAATACGATAATATTTTTGTGACAATCATTTTTTTTAACATATCACTAATAGTTTATTTCAGGAACCATAACTTTGTAGAATCAACACACTCTCTAATCATTAAAACCATTACCAATCAATATCACACTTTATTTTATTACTTAATATTAATACGTTGTCTTAATTAGTTGTTTGCAGTAATAAATTTATTGAAACATTGCATAAAGTAGATAATATCTACTCTATATTTAAGAGAAAAAAAACTAAGAGGCTTACCTCTTCGTCGTCCTTTGACAGTTTTTTTTTTTAAATCATTTTGGTCCATCCTATTGATTTTTCCTTTTCTTTTGTTGTCTCCTCCTGTTTTGTCCTTCTTTTTTCCTTTTATAGTCTTCCATAAAGATCAACGTATATACTTTTATTATAAAAAGAAAATAGAAATGACACTTTCTAATATCGGAAGCTTTTAATTTATATTTAATACAATCTATTCACTAATACATATTCCTATTATTATACTATCTATGCGGGTACATATAGAGACGGAGGTCTCATTGGAAGCAAACTTTCTATCCATTGGGATCGAGGTATTGTTTACCTGCCTCTTACCCTCCCTAGACCCTAGCGATAACTTTTGTTGTCGTTGGTATATACTGAGTATGATTATTGTTGTTGTTGTAAAATAGAAATGACACTTGCATTAAATAACGATAACATTTGTAAAAACCAATTATTTTATATTAAAAAACACATCACAATATTAAAATAAATATCATTATTAATATATTATACTTTTTAGTTTTTATATTGGAAATTGTTGTATCAAATTTGAATTAGATGATTTAGACGAATCTAATCTAAACATGATTTTATACTAAATTGAGCATTCGTTACTATAGTCATGTGCACTTTTTATTTCAAATTCTATTTTTTTTATTATTCTTATTATTTATGATAGTCTCATGGGCATCACATATGTTGAATTAATATAATTCTTTTAATGAATCATTTCAAATAACAGACATTTAGTTCTCGTAAGAAGATTTCCTTTAGTTTTGAATAAAAGTATAAAATCGGAGATCGTGTCTCTATTTCAAAAGAGTCGATTTTTTTTCAATAAATAACATATTAGACTTCCCTAACATGGTCTCAATGTGAGATACGTAGGGTGAAACAACTTGGTTTTATGCTAGGACGGTCAACTACGGAAGCAATACACATTCTAATGAGATCGATGGAGAAGTATAGGGAGAAGAAACGCGATTTACATATAGTTTCCATCGATCTTGAAAAAGCGTATGATAGTGTGCCACGTAGCCTGATTTGGGATAGTCTGGATGCTAGAGGTGTTGCTGTGAAGTATATAGACATAAATAGGGATATGTATGCTAGGACGAAAACAATTGTTCGTACGCCTGTGGGGAATACTGACTTCTTTTCGATGGAGGTAGACCTCTATCAAGGGTCTACATTGAGCCCATTTCTTTTCATAGTTGTCCTTGACAAATTGTCAAAGCCAATCCAGGAGTCAGTTCTGTGGTGTATGCTTTCTGCTGACGATATTGTATTAGTCGCAGAGAGAAGACATATCCTGAGTATGAGACTAGAGCAGTGAAGAGGTGTTTTAGAGAGAAAAGACTTAAGGATTAGTCGTTCTAAGACCGAGTATCTGCACTGCGACTTCAGCGGCACAGTTGAAGGTGAGAATAACCAGCTCACCATCGAGAGTCAAGTGGTACCACATGTAAGTAAGTTCAAGTACCTAGGATCATTTGTACAGCAAGATGGGGACATAGATAGCGATGTAGCCCACCGAGTTTAGGCAGGCTGGTGTAGATGGAGGGCGACCTCAGGGGTGCTCTATGACAAGAATTTTCCAACTAAATTAAAGAAAAAATTTTATAGGATGGTAGCGCGGCCGGCAATGTTATATGTAACAGACTGTTGGGCCATCAAGAGACCACAATCGCAAAAGATAGAAGTGACAGAGATGAATATATTGAGGTGGATGTGTGGACATACAAGGCTACACCGGATCAGAAATAAGATATTTCAGGAAAGGTTACAGGTGGCTAGTATAACAGATAAGGGAGGGGAGACTAAGATGGCTTGGACATGTCAAGAGGAGACAGACAACAGCGTCTGTCATAGCAGTTGAAAGCCTCATGTAGAGTGGAAGAAGAGTAAAGGCATGCGCAAAATGACTTGGGATGAACGGATTAGGCATAACCTACTAGATTTGCACCTCTATGATGACATGGTCCATAATAGGAGTTCATAGAAATAGAGGATTAAGGTTAACAAGGTTTAGGCATGATATAGGGGCACCTTAGAGTATATTTATGGGCTTAGATACTATCTACACTTTATGTTGACTTTGTACTTTTTTGTTTTTGTTGTTGTCTTTGGCTTGCATTATATGTGCATATACATGTTTATGGTTATTTTAATATCAGACCTTCGTATTTGTATTTACTGAATTCCCTCACTGACACACTAGCACATCATACCCCTGTTACTATTTCATTTATGCAGGTACATATAGAGCTGAGGTCTCACTGGAAGCAAGCTGTATATCGTTTGGGATAGATGTATTGTTTGCATGCCGCTCACCCTCCCTAGACCCTATTAATAGTTTTTGCTGTCGTTGGGATATATTGGGTATGATTAACCGATTGATTGATTGACGATGGTATTAATGATAGACGATGACGACAACATTATTAGAGGTTTCTGCCTATGGCGGGGTATGAGAGAATTAGATGTACGCAACCATACCTATGTGTTAGAGCACACAGAGGTTATTTCCCGATGACCCATAATAAAAATTACGTGAAACTGTGTCGATCAAATTCTTCTTCATTATATAAGAAGCGCAACCAATTTAGTGAGTCATTTTGTTTTATTCCATCATATTCTAAAGTCAATGCATAGTGTGTCCTTGACTCCATTGAAAATGGAAGACATGGTATTCATGACAGACATAAAACCTAAATCTAGCTAACTAAAGAAGAAGATGCACATTCATTTACTTATGACATTTATAATTGAAGGTCTTAATTTTGTCTCAATATATTATGAAGTAGTAGTTGATCGGCACAGATTAACGCATCATTATGGGTCATCAGAAAACAACCTCTGTGTGTTCTAACACATGGGTATGGTTGCGTACATCTGACCCCCTGTACCCCACCATAGGCGGGAGCCTCTAAGGCAATGGGTAGTGTTGTTGTTGTTGTTGATATTTTTTACTTTATTCTTTTTCCACATAGTTAAAACAATTATACGTATATATGAGCCCTTCTTGTTATTATCGCAATTCTTCTTGTATTGCTTTTATATCAGTTATTATAAGTTGCATATTCTGAAACAGTAGTGTAGAACCAGTCAAAATTCAAAGAGAGAGCTCTATTACTTTTTTTCTCCACAGATGAAGTTAAATAACTGTCTTTATGTTCCAACATTGTCATCCAAGTTGCTCTCAATTAGTCAAGTGACAAAGGAAGTTAATTATGTTGTGCTGATGTATCTTAATTTTTGCCTCTTGCAGGATATTCTCATGAAGGAGCTTATTGGACGTGGTACTGAGTACGGAGGCCTCTACTACGTTGATGAGGTGATTCACCATAATCATGCCAGCTCACGAAATGGCCAACAGACAACTTTGGTTATGGCACAGACGGTTGGGTTATCCGTATTTTGGGTACCTCAAACTCTTATTTCCGAGTCTCTTTGCGAATAATTCCACCCATATGACATGTGAAACATACATGCGTGCTAAGAGTCATAGAACTATATTCAAACCAAATAACACAAGAGTCGGCTATATTTTCTCCATAGTATATTCTAATGAATAGAGACTAGCCCACGTCTATAATCATAGTTGGTTTCAGAATTTCGTATCATTTGTAGATGATTTTTCTCGCATGACATAGATATATTTTCTGAAAAATAAGTCTGAAGTGCTTGAGGAATTTTTATTTTTTTTCCAAATGATTCAAACCTTGTTCAACACCAAAATACAAATTATCCGCTTTTCCAACGATAGGGAGTTTATCAATTAGTCTGTGCAATTTTTTTTGAAAAACATAGTTTGGTACACCAAATCTTGTGCCTAAACATACCCCAACAAAATAGGATGGCAGAACAAAGAAATCAAATACTTCATGAGATAACACATGCTATGATGCTTGAATCCCAAGCTCTGTAAAAAATTTACCTGAAGCCGTAGCAACCTCCGTTTTCCTCGTAAATTGTCTATCCACAAAAATACTTCACCATGAAACTCCCATACAAACACTAGATACTCAAATCACTATTTCATCCATTCTAACCTTTTCGCCTCGAATTGTTGGGTGCTTAGTGTTTATACACATTCTAAAAAATAGACGATCTAAGCTTGATTCATATGTAGATAAATGTATTTTCGTTGGCTAAGCCACACATCAGAAAGGTATCGATGCTATAACTTCATCACTCACCGCGTTCATGCCGCCATGGACTGCACATTTCTTGAGTATTAATATTTTTTTCCTACCAGACTAGTGTTTAGGGGGAGACGATCAGTGAATCACTAGACTGGCTGATCAACTTAAGTTGTCTGGAGATTGTTCTAACAGTGCAGGTAGATGGAGCCATCAAGTCTACCTCTCTCAATATAAGCAGGCCCGACAAACCAGACCCAACGACTAGTGATTCACCTTCATTACATGTCCAACAAGAGGTAAGTGACACGTACCCTGATGAAGGTTCATATGATGTTAGTGCTAATAAGATTGGGAGTTTAGATGACCAGCAGGTTCAGAATACAAGTGAACAACATGCGTTTGTTTTATCACCACGAAAGAATATAGGAGTACTACCTGAGCTATACTCACATGAGCATGTGTCTCGAAACAACAAGTACATAGTGAATACAATCAGGAGAGAATTGTAGATAGTGCACGTGTATTCTCTCCCTCTCTTTTCTCAGAGTCCATTCTGATGAGAGTACATGAAGCCAATACAAAGGCTGAATGGCGAGAGGTCGTAGATACGGAGATCAAAGCCCTGAGCAAGAATGGAACATGTGAGAAATGTGTACTACCGTTCGGGTGCGGTTGGGTTTCACAATTAAATTTAAGGTGGATGAAACTATTGAGCTATACAAAGCTAGATTTGTAGCCAAGAGACAGACAAACATATGTCATTGATTATTCATAGACTTTCTATGTGGTAGTAAAGATTGATACCATCAAGATACTATCTCAACAGCAGCATATAAAGACAAGCCACTTCACCAGTTCGATGTAAATAACACATTTCTTCATGGAGACTTGAAAGAAGAAATATATATATAGAAGCTCCTCCAAGCTTCTTTGATGAGTTCCAGAAGGATGAAGTATGTCAACTCTGGAAGATTCTCTATAGACTTAAACAGTTTCCTCGTGCATGTTTTGGGAGATTCACTATGGCAATAAAACGATATGAATATAAACAAAGTAACTTCGATGATACTATGTTTCTGAAAAAACGAGGTAATCTGGTCACTTCGTTAATATTATATGTATATGACATGATCATAACAGCAAGTGACACTGAAGAAATTGCAAAATTGAAGGAGAATCTATTCACGAATTTTGAAATAAATGACATAGGAGGACCGAAGTACTTCTTCGGAATTGAGGTTCTATGATCCAGCCAAGGGATCTTCATATCTCATCAAAAATATATTCTGGATTTACTTGCAGAGACAGGTATAAGGGATTGGAAGCTAAGTGATACTCCGATACTCATGAGTCACAAACTTCAGATAAAAGAAGAGGCAGCATCGACGGATCGAGAGCAATGACAAAGACAAGTGAAAAGTTGATATATATCTCCCATAGAAGACCTGATATTGCATATGCAGTTGGAGTAGTTAGCCAATTCATGCATCAACCTCAGAAAGAACACCTGGAGGCAACCATGAGGATAATATGGTACTTAAACAGCCACACCAGGCAAGGACATTATATTTAGGTAGAATGGACACATGGATGTTGATGTCTTTACCCACGCTGACCTGGCAGGAAACCCAAATGTCACTTACCGAGTTCGAATAGAAAAAATAGTTCAAGCTCGGTTCATTAACCCTTTAGCTGAGCCGAGCTCAAGCCAAACAAGTCAAACATACCGAACGGTTCGGTTCATTTACAGGCCTACTTATGAGTACTTTGCCTTAGTAAGTGAGAACTTGGTAACTTAAAATAATATATATAAAATTTTAAGTTCTAAGTTCCATATCTCTTCGTTGTAAAGTTTGGTAGAATAGTAAAATGAACGGTTGAAATTCCGATGTATACTTATTAACTTAAAAGTAGATTCAATGCTAAGTAGTCACTTAAATATTTCAATCATTATTCGTTCATGTGACTACTTGAAATATCCTAAAGATGTTAACTTCCAAGTTGATTGAACATGTTGCCTTTTTTCTTTTAAACCGTGTATGTCACTGTCAATTTCAAATGTATATGTCACGATCAATTTCAAAATCCTAAATTGAAAGATTTCAGTATATATGTACGCCATGAACAGGTGTATGTATCACTGTTCTACGGTGGACCTAATCAGCCCAAAAAGATAACACAATGCAGTCAATCATCACCATTATCAGAAACTCTGATTTACCATGATAATTATGAGTTCGGTGACCTAGGGCTGTAAATGAACCAAACCGTTTGGTTGTTCGGCTCGTTTGGCTCGAGTTCAAACTCGAGCTCGGCTCGGATAAAAGGTTAATGAGCAGAGCTTGAACACATTTTTTCTGTTCGAACTCGGTAAGTGGCACCGTTTGTTTAAGGTGTTCGGCTCGTTAATGTTGTTCGTGACTTAAACGAACCAAGCTTGAACAATTAAATATGTTCGTTTAAATAAACGAACAAGCTCGGCTCGTTTGCTAAGTTAAATGAACCGAGCTTGAACAATGCAATGTTCGGCTCGTTCGGCTCGTTTGTGTAGCATACCGTCATAGACTTGCAATGACGTGGTAGCAATGGGGGTGGTGAGGCTAGATGAGGGTCACCTGCATCTAGCCTCACCACCCCCCTTGCTGCCACGTGTCATGCGGTCACACGTCACCGCACCCCCTTTGCGGTGAGGGGATCCTATCCCGTCCCGGAACCTTTTTTTTTTAAAAAACATTTTGCCAAGTTCTTTACGTTGGGCTATGATGCAAGAGAGAGGAATCCGTTAAAATGGTATGTAAGCCCACAGTATTGATATGAATTGTCTACTGGACTTATATTAACAAGTCAGCTAAACATGTTGGCAAGTTTTTCTTCTTCCTCTTCCTGTCCCAGCATTTTATTCTATTCAAAATTCATACTTCAGTTTGAAAATTATAAGTTATTAATGTTATATCATTCAATACATTCTTTGATTAAGGCATTGTCTTCATTTTATTAAAAAATAAACTAAATATATTTTGATGGGCTTATTTTAGAAAATGAGACATAATTTAAGAGAACCCAACAATAACAACAACAAACAACCATATCCGCTATATCCCAACGACAACAAAAGCTAGGGTTTATAGAGGGTGAGATGCACGTAAACAATACCTCATTTGCTCTAGTGATACCTCCGGCTCTATAATAAAAGAGAATACAAGGCTATAAAAATAAAAGGGATGGAGTCCACCATCAAATTTTATTTCTTACTTCATTGTGACTTAAAAAATCCGCAAAACAATGTCTTTGTTCACATTAGTAATTCCACAAACAGTGAAAATTACTTCATGAAAATCGTCTCAGAAAATCCATCTAACCAGGAAATCATGGTTAACGCTTGAGTTGCTATGATCGAAATGAGCAGTTGGACTTCAGTTACGGTTAAATCCAATTGAGATTTGTTGTCCAAGTTATGTTTCTAATTTATATGTTTAAGTGTAAAAGTTTATAATTTTCTTAAAAAAATTAACACAAAAAAACCTTAGGTTCATTGCTGGGTTGAATAAAAACATTACTAATAAAATAGTGCATGATAGATTTGAAACTTTAGATGACATGTATGATTTGGCAAAATGCATAGAGAGTAAATTGGAACTTCAAGAATTCATGAATTATGCTACTTCTTTAGGTTTTAACATGCATAATAGTAAAGATTTTCATAATGAGCTTTGAATCTTGTAGTAATTCACATGTTGTAGAAAATGATTTGCAAGTTGCTGCCCATATACATGAAGTTTCTAATGATTCATCTATTTCTAATCATGAATATCATGATGCCGAAAATGAAGCGCATGAGCTTGAAGAAGAATTGCATGAAGTTGAACATGATATACCTACGGCTGTCTTTGAATTGCATAAACGCATTGAAAGTGAATTGCATGCAAATGAAATTGAATTACCCAATGCTGATTTTTTAAAACCCAAAAGGTAATAGATGAGGGTCACCTGCATCTAGCCTCACCATCCTCCCCCTGCTGCCACGTGTCATGTGGTGAGGAAGTAGGTGAGGGGATTGTAGTGAGAGGACCCGGTCTGCTCGTGAGTTTGGATCCCCTCACTCACAATCCTCTCACCCGCTCCTCCACCGCACGACACATGACAGCAGGGGAGGGTGGTGAGTCTAGATGCAGGTGACCCTCATTTAGCCTCACCACCCCCCTGCTGCCACGTGTCATGCGGTGGAGAAGTGGGTAAGGGGATTTTGGTGAGAGGATTCGGTCCCCTCATGAGTTTGGATCCCCTCACCCACTCCTCCACCGCACGACACGTGGCAGCAGGAGAGGGTGGTGAGGCTAGATGCAGGTGACCCTCATCTAGTCTCACCACCCTCTCCTGCTGCCACGTGTCATGCGGTGGAGAAGTGGGTGAGGGGATTGTGGTGAGAGGATCCGGTCCCCTCGTGAGTTTGGATCCCCTCACCCACTCCTCCACCGCACGACACGTGGCAGTAGGGGGAGGGAGGTGAGGGACCCTCATCTAGCCTCACCACCCTCTCTTGTTGCCACATATCGTGCGGTGGGAAAGTGGGAGAAGGGATTGTGGTGGGGTCAATTTTTGGTTTTCGGATTTAGCTAAAACAAACTCTTATTGTTCAATAATATAATAAAGAAGAAAATGAAAAATAGTGAGTTGGAGACACACAATTTAGAGTGGTCTTAAATTTCTTAATTCTTCTCCATTACCACTTTGTTTTCAAAGTAGGTTTTTAATAATAACTTTTGTAGTGCCTTCAACAAGGAACATGGACAACAACTACTACAACTTATGCAATATCAAATACTACAACATTTATAAACAAGCCTTTGAGATTTTTAATTTGCTTTTTCACAAATTCAACAAAGTTCTACCAAGAACTTTCACCTAATGGGTATTGGGAGATATGGTTAACGATACTTCCAAAACAATTCTAAATTATGAACAAGAGGTCAAATATGTTTAGATCCTCTTATGTTAGACTACAATACTCTCACAATACAACAAGGAAACAGAAAATAAGAGCTTATTAAGCTTTAAGCACTTTTGCATGATGTCAATAAGGGATGGAGTTCAAAGAAGATGAAAGTGTGTAATTGCTTCCTCAAACCGTCTTGCATTTCTAGCCTTGCCCATTTCTCTTTTTTAATTAATTGCTCTTCAACAATTCAAATTGTCTCCAATAAATCTTTTTTCCATTGTAGGTGAAGATTTGTAACCTAGATAGTCGTAAGATGTGAAATTAACACTCAAAATATCATTAGAGACATTGACAATAAATGAGCAATCAATTTAGAGTAGATAGGACAAAGATTCAGGTCATCAAACTCAGTCACTGAACGTTTGGTGAATTTCACCAAACTGACTTTTGAGTTTGGTCTTGAATTCAATCATTTTTTCTGGAACTCTCTGGTTTGTTACCAACTCATCACCGAACATTCGGTGAATCTATTTTATGAACACATACCTTTGAGTTCGGTCAAACTTTTAGTGTGACTTTTTGAGAAAATTTGAATTTAGAATTTACTTAATCGATTGTTTGGAGAAGTTGTAGCGCCCCGCTCCCGAACCCTAGCATCGGGGACAGTGCACCCGCCGTAGCCTACTACGAGAACTACAACGCGTCGTTCAAACTTCTTTGCACGTCAGAACTGACGTAGAAATTTTTTGCGGAAACGATAATTAAAGAAATAAACATCTTGATTAAATTAAATCCATCAGAATAAAATCAAGTACAAGGGTTGACGAAACCCACTAAGTCAGGTATGAAATACTAAATTCAACGAATAAACCTAGGTGGAGGTGTATCTGACTATCCCAAGAACAAGCTCCCCGCCAACAAGATCCCTTCTCGAGCCCAGCTCACTCTTCTCAGCCTCGATAAGCATATATACTCTTAATCCTGATCACCTGTGGAGGGTAGGTGGGGGGTGAGTGATGGGAGTCACTCGTAGGTTACACGTCTCTCCCGAAAAGGGACTGTCACATACTGAGTCGGGCAACAATTAAGCACGTAAAGCAGGTAGCAGATAAATAAAGCAATAAACATAAACATATAAATAATAAAGCAAATAAAGCATAAATAAGAAATATCACATACCCGACCCGATCCGTATCCCAAAACATAGCACTGAAACAACTTAATAACAAGTTAAACAATAATCTCAACAATAACAAATGCAATGCGCAACATCATGATGCATGCACTTCTAACTACGTGTCGCACGCAGTCATTTAATATTGCACGCTATGCTTTTTTTCCATGATATGCTATGCATGTCCCGGGTCCTATTAGGTGAAGGTAACCATTATTACCAACACCCATCACACGCCTCGTCAGGCCACACGGCTCATAGGCCAAATGCAATGCTCGTGCCATGAATGCGTCACACTTGCACACTTTTGTCCTATGTTGCATGCTCCATTCTATGTTGCGTATTACCTATATTACGTAGTTACCCTATGTTGCGTGGGGTTCATTACTCTATTTTATCTTCTACCGTTATTTTATCTTTCTAGACTTTATTTTAGGTTTCTACACTTTATTTTATTTTTCCTAGGCTTTCAAGCACTTAAATATTTTAATTACATATTTTTATCTTCTCCTACTATTTTTTTTCTTGCTTTAATTTTATTTACTTCACTCTCCATTTTCTCCTTTTTTTTCCTTTTATTTTAATTTATTTTTATATATTTAATGGGTTTCTAAATGATATTAATATTATATTAATTAGATATACTTTTTTTCTCCCTCTTTTCCGTGGCTGACTCTATTTATTTTTTTGTTTTATTTTTTTTATTGAATTTACCTAATTACTAAATATTTTCCTTAACAGTTTTGGTAATTTTGGCCATCCAGGCCCTTATACACTGGCCCTTTTTGCATTCCTGCGCCAGCCCAGTCCGCCAGGACAGTCGGCCCACTGGCCTTATTTCTCTTTTTTTTTTCTTTAATATTAACCTGCAATTTGGGCCTTATTTTATTTTCCAGACTAGCCTTACAATTTCAGCAGGCCTGGTCCGCTCAAGATGGCTGCTGGCCCTGCTGAGCACGGCAGGCCAGCCTGCCACTCCATTTCCTTTTTTTAATCCTTTTATTATTTTCTTTAAATTCTCATTTTCTTCAAAAATTCATAACTTCTTCGTTTTAACTCCGATTAACCCCAAACCAGTGGGGTTTCACTCATTATAACGCGATGAATATAACAGCGCTGGACACGTCAGCGCGTGTACAGCACGCGCCGTCAGGGGCGCGCGGGGCCGCCGCATGTGTGCTACACATGCCGCCTCCGTGCGCATTTTTCGACAATCCGAACCCATTCCCACCTATTTCCGTGCTATGTGATATATATCTAAGGTCCAAACACGCAATTTCCATACCAAAACATAAAGGATTCGCGATAAACATATAAAAGGTAGACATGCAATGATAATCAAATAATTCCCAAAACAGAATGCGAGGGAATCCAAAGCAATCCGACAGAGGGGAGGGTAACCTACCTCGTAATTGATGGATCCCTTAGGCAAAAGTGGTTGGATTTGGTGTAGGTTTGCCTACTTCTTCTTCTCCTTTTTCTCTTCTTTTTTTTTCTTCCCTCTCCTTGCTCTATACTCGGTCACAGTAATTTAGAAAGTGTGTTGTGTACTGGTGTAAAACGGCTGGGGAAATTGAGAATATTAAAGGGAATTTTTTTAATAAGTGGGTAAATTCGGCCGGTTAAGGGGGAATGTGGGGGAGGAATTTGGGGGAAAATTAGTGGGGGTCTTTAGTGCCCCCAAACTTCTGTTACCACTTTTTTCTTCGTTTTTATTTTATTTTCATTTTCATTTTTTTAGACATGTGTTAGTTTCATGTTTTTTTTATATTATTTTTCCCTAACCTCCGGTTGTAACATACTCTCCCCCTTACGATAAGTTTCGTCCTTGAAACTTGCGTATTTACTCTCCTAAATTTTTCTTAATCGTAATACTAAGCCTCTCGATAAAAGTAATACATAATCAATCTGCCACTAGTAAACATAATAATGTTGTTTCAACATCATTCTTAATAACTATAGCTTTGAAAAGTCACTTAAACCACTTAATATCTATCACTGAATTAGCACAATTCCTATAGGTATTGGCCCGCAATATTGTATGATCCAATGCCTGAGCCTATGTAATAACGTTCCGGATAACTCTAAATATCTAATGCATGTTTCTAAAGTATAGATCTTCAACCCTCTTCAACAAATAACTAATATTCAAAATCATTCCTTATATACTTAATATTTTGAACCTATCATCAATAACGTAGTACAACATCAAAACTTGTGCGCTTAAACTACTTTCCTTATACTCAAACGAGAATAGAAGGCATACAACCAAAAGTTATGCTGCAAAGCATGTTTATTTGAAATCTTTCCTGCTATTTTGTGTTTCTTTGTGAACAACAACTTAAGGTTGTAATGAGAATTTTAAAATATAATTTGTCTCATGTAACATTTTTGAATAAAATGTAATAATCCCTCGATTCGGAAAAGTACTCCTATTGAAGTAGAGTAAATCTAAAAGACTGATAAGATATCATAATGTAGTTTGTTGGAAGAATTTTTTTTTCCTTTCAAAACTATGTTTAGACAATGTTTTGCTCTTTATTTGTTTCACAAGTACTTATTCTAGTACCAAACGAAAAACATACTTGATTAAGTTCCGAGGCAAATTAAAATTTAACCTTATAAGAACAATACTTGAGCAAAACAATAGCACGAACTTAATAATGATTTTAATTTCAGCGGAGTAAAGCCACAATACCTTCTGCTATACAAATGTAGGATTTTAACAAACATGGTGATTGCATAAGAAAGTTGTTTTTTTCCCCAAAAAAAATCCAAAATATAATACTACGAATCCATAAAAAGAATATGCCTTCCAATTTATCGTTTTGCAGAAAAAATTTTCTCTCAAAAGTCATTAGCGTGATTGAGATACTCATCATACTCAAACACAAGTTCAATCAATAGTTTTGTAAAGCCACGAGATTATGAAGAAGAAAACGTCAACAGCTTAGCTAAATTTGCAAGCTACCATGGTTACCAAAATAAGGATTTTCAAAAGAAATTTCCAATGTCGTAATTTTTTGTCCATCTGTAATCAAACCTTCAACCTACGGTAACCTAATGTTTTGGTTGCACATACTATATATTAGGCAACTTAGGATATTCTAATACATCATACTGCTTCAACTTGAACATTAATGAATGCTAGCGGTCACCAAGAATATTATACACTTATTTCTACAAATTTGATCATTGCTTACTTTTAATCAATCCAAAAGGAGAAAGGAAATTCCTCGCAAAGAGACATCATACTAATACATACCAATTCCTAATAAGTTATCCATAATTATGGCTATGGAGGTTTTCTTTTGAATATGCTCCTTTAAAAATTAATAACATATTTCTCTCAATTTTTTTCCATCGTCCATTGGCAAAGCTTACTGTATATTTAGAAGATATATTTTCAGTAAGCTTTGTTGTGTAGTTCTATATAATTAAAATATAACTTTGAGATGAAATAATAACAGGTCAAGAGTCAGAGCATGACTATATTTTATTTTGTTTTCTGTTTCTAAAAAAATGTTTGTTGTCATCTTGAAGGAACTTGACACCCCTCCCATATGAATTTGGCAAAAATTTTGTTAAGAAAGAATCGGCAGAATAATTTTAGTCTTAGAAATCATTTTTTTAATTAACTAAAACTTTTGTGATTTTTTTGTCTTTGTAATGAGGATCATTTTCACAATACAACAAAATTCTTGATAAGACATAATTGTAAGCAACTTTAGTTAGGGAGGATGTATGTCAAATATCTTGAAAAATAACGATCAAATGAAAGATGCCAAGTTTAACAGTATTATTCGATCAAAGTTTCCATACAAAAAAATTTAGCAAAGCTATTGTCTTAGGAAAGAAATATGTACAGATTATTATATACAAAAATAACAAAATTGATTCCTCTTCTTCCGTGCCTATTATACCTCAGTATGTAATGTGTCTTTAATACATGCTACTTCATTGCACGGTATTTATTAATTCTTAGAGAATTGAATCTCCATAATTGAAAACTACACTAATGCTTTCTCCCTTTACTCAGGGAAACTCAACATTTGTTGAACGATTTCCCTATAAACATAAAGTTTCCATTCTAATAAAGGTAACATCACTTATACTATGCCACTATACTTACTATAGTAGTACGCCCTTATCGCTACCAATCAATATCTCTAATACAACTAATATCTTCGACGTATTTGATAGCTCTGAATTCAACAACTTAAACATAAACTATAACTCCTTTATATGGTTTCCTTCCCTAAACTCTACTGATCATAATGCTTATAAATCGTTACTTAATTTATATCAGTCTACTATAAATCACTCATTAATAACTATCATCTCAACTTAGACCTAGTCGCGTTTCGACACTACTGCCAAAGTAGAGGAATGAACGCGCTTTAGTTACCATTATAGTACTGGGTCCTCTATTGCTGCTATAGTTGAACAGCTAGAGTAACCACCGGGCCCATCTAAATTTATGCATCACCCAATGCCTATGGTAGAGCATCCTGGTTAATATTTCAATTTATGTAACTTAATTTTATACTATTCAATTAAGGTCACTATTCTCGTAGTTAAGGGAATGTGCAAAGGGTTATGATCAAAACTTAATTAAGTCAAGTAAAATCGTGTGGTATACCCTGGCACACGCGTCCCTTAACCGATCGTCCCCTTAACTCTAGGGTCATAACTTATTTATAGGATCGTTCTTAGTATCATCCTTTCTTAAGTCTAAGATCACGTCTTATTTCCAAAATTATGCTTGGTATATAATCATCCGCTTACGACTAAAATTAGTACTTATATTCAAGGTCAACTCTTAATCAGAATCGTCACTTATGTCTAAGATCGTGACTTATGGGCAAAATCGTCACTTAATTTCTAAGATTATGGCCTAAATCTACGTTTCTGCCGTGGATCTAGAATAAATCTTTGAAGATCCTACCCTCGGCGTGTAACGCCTCTTGGACTTTTTCCGAAATTAGATCCAAGTGATCGGCGATATCAATTGTGCTGTGCCACCACTCCTCCGCATCTCCTTGTCGGAGAATCTCCGGTCCGAGTGCGATGGTGGAGGCGGTGTCTGCTAGTTCAACAGCTGGTGTTACTGTGCTATGGTGTTGGTTATGGTGACTATGGCATCTTCGAGTGCTTGGGGATGATCCCCCGATCCTGGTGGTTCTTACCACCATTTCTTTTATTATCGGCTTGTTCACGTCTTGCCTGAATTTTTTTTTCTAGAATTTAGAACGGTCAAAAGTATGTTTAATTAATTACAGGCTAAGTTAGGGAATTTCAACCAACTTAGAGAGTTGCATACAAAGGTTCAGGGGTAATTTGGGAAATTCTATCGGTTACGAAATTCGTGCTAAAAGTTAGGGACAGAATGATAATTAAGGAAACGATCGCTCACCCTCGTACCCCTTAACCCGGTCATAACTTAAGTCTAAGATCATCACTTAACCCTATTTCGTTGCTTAAGGGTAAAATCATCATTTTAGGAAAAGATCATAGCTTAAGTCTAAATTATCTAGTTAATCCTACGTTTCCGAAGCGGATCTGGAGCCTCGGCTCTGATACCACCTGTAGCGCCCCGCTCCCGAACCCTAGCATCGGGAACAGTGCACCCGCTGTAGCCTACTACGAGGACTACAAAGCGTCGTTCAAACTTCTTTGCACGTCAGAACTGACGTAGAAATTTTTTGCGGAAACGATAATTAAAGAAATAAACATCTTGATTAAATTAAATCCATCAGAATAAAATCAAGTACAAGGGTTGACGAAACCCACTAAGTCAGGTATGGAATACTGAATTCAACGAATAAACCTAGGTGGAGGTGTATCTGACTATCCCAAAAACAAGCTCCCCGCCAACAAGATCCCTTCTCGAGCCCAGCTCACTCTTCTCAGCCTCGATAAACATATATACTCTTAATCCTGATCACCTGTGGAGGGTAGGTGGGGGGTGAGTGATGGGAGTCACTCGTAGGTTACACGTCTCTCCCGAAAAGGGACTGTCACATACTGAGTCGGGCAACAATTAAGCACGTAAAGCAGGTAGCAGATAAATAAAGCAATAAACATAAACATATAAATAATAAAGCAAATAAAGCATAAATAAGAAATATCACATACCCGACCCGATCCGTATCCCAAAACATAGCACTGAAACAACTTAATAACAAGTTAAACAATAATCTCAACAATAACAAATGCAATGCGCAACATCATGATGCATGCACTTCTAACTACGTGTCACACGCAGTCATTTAATATTGCACGCTATGCTTTTTTTCCATGATATGCTATGCATGTCCCGGGTCCTATTAGGTGAAGGTAACCATTATTACCAACACCCATCACACGCCTCGTCAGGCCACACGGCTCATAGGCCAAATGCAATGCTCGTGCCATGAATGCGTCACACTTGCACACTTCCGTTTGTCCTATGTTGCATGCTCCATTCTATGTTGCGTATTACCTATATTGCGTAGTTACCCTATGTTGCGTGGGGTTCATTACTGTATTTTATCTTCTACCGTTATTTTATCTTTCTAGACTTTATTTTAAGTTTCTACACTTTATTTTATTTTTCCTAGGCTTTCAAGCACTTAAATATTTAATTACATATTTTTATCTTCTCCTACTATTTTTTTTCTTGCTTTAATTTTATTTACTTCACTCTCCATTTTCTCCTTTTTTTCCTTTTATTTTAATTTATTTTTATATATTTAATGGGTTTCTAAATGATATTAATATTATATTAATTAGATATACTTTTTTTCTCCCTATTTTCCGTGGTTGACTCTATTTATTTTTTTGTTTTATATTTTTTATTGAATTTACCTAATTACTAAATATTTTCCTTAACAGTTTTGGTAATTTTGGCCATCCAGGCCCTTATACACTGGCCCTTTTTGCATTCCTGCGCCAGCCCAGTCCGCCAGGACAGTCGGCCCACTGGCCTTATTTCTCTTTTTTTTTCTTTAATATTAACCTGCAATTTGGGCCTTATTTTATTTTCCAGACTAGCCTTACAATTTCAGTAGGCCTGGTCCGCTCAAGATGGCTGCTGGCCCTGCTGAGCACGGCAGGCCAGCCTGCCACTCCATTTCCTTTTTTAATCCTTTTATTATTTTCTTTAAATTCTCATTTTCTTCAAAAATTCATAACTTCTTCGTTTTAACTCCGATTAACCCCAAACCAGTGGGGTTTCACTCATTATAACGCGATGAATATAACAGCGCTGGACACGTCAGCGCGTGTACAGCACGCGCCGTCAGGGGCGCGCGGGGCCGCCGCATGTGTGCTACACACGCCGCCTCCGTACGCATTTTTCGACAATCCGAACCCATTCCCACCTATTTCCGTGCTATGTGATATATATCTAAGGTCCAAACACGCAATTTCCATACCAAAACATAAAGGATTCGCGATAAACATATAAAAGGTAGACATGCAATGATAATCAAATAATTCCCAAAACAGAATGCGAGGGAATCCAAAGCAATCCGACAGCGGGGAGGGTAACCTACCTCGTAATTGATGGATCCCTTAGGCAAAAGTGGTTGGATTTGGTGTAGGTTTGCCTACTTCTTCTTCTCCCTTTTCTCTTCTTTTTTTTTTCTTCCCTCTCCTTGCTCTACACTCGGTCACAGTAATTTAGAAAGTGTGTTGTGTACTGGTGTAAAACGGCTGGGGAAATTGAGAATATTAAAGGAAATTTTTTTTAATAAGTGGGTAAATTCGGCCGGTTAAGGGAGAAAGTGGGGGAGGAATTTGGGGAAAAATTAGTGGGGGTCTTTAGTGCCCCCAAACTTCGGTTACCACTTTTTTCTTCGTTTTTATTTTATTTTCATTTTCATTTTTTTTAGACATGTGTTAGTTTCATGTTTTTTTTATATTATTTTTCCCTAACCTCCGGTTGTAACAGAAGGTCAATCCTGTGTTTGGAGACTTGAGTCGTCGAACTCAAATTGTTGGTTTGGTGCTACATTCGGTGTTCAGTCATGCCAGTTGTACGTTTACTGATTGGAGCTTGTAAATTTGACTTTTTATTTTGTAATTTGTTTGAAATCTTTTGCAAATTTAGTTCATATAAATCATCAAGACATAAATATAACCCAACAACGAGTCTTGAGTCATTGCCGATTATGACTAACAAAAGATATAATAATGACTCCATACCCCATGTTTTGTTATATTCATGACGGCTAACGTGTCATTTCTCCAATATTTGTATATGTATTATCAAAATGGTAATTACGTACATTTTTGTTTGATTAATGATCAACAATGAGCCATATAATAGAAACATCGGTTTAAAAACAAAAATAGTGTGTCTTTATCAAATTAATATGTGTATTTATCAACCATATATGTATTATTGGTTGATATGTAACTATTCAACATAAAAATAACCTTTATCCCCAATCTCTCGCTGTCTTAGGAATCGCTTTAATTATAACGAGAGAGTACTCTTGGGAGGGTATCTTTTAGTTCACGCTTAATATAATCTTATACAATAATCATTTAACTTATTTGTTAGTTATTTCCGGTATTTGAGAAACCTATATCATATTTAACAAACTTACTATAAAATAACTGGCAAAGTTACAACTCCATATAATTTATTTTCTCCATCCCAAAAGCATTATCATAGTTGATTTTTCAATATTAGTCATGATTAAGAGAGTACCAACAAGATATGTAAAATAAGATTACATTTTCTTTAATGTAATACAAGATATTTCCATTTGCCGTCGTTTGAATATACTGGGTATGTGTTGTTTTTGTCAAACCTTTTCCTGTTTGGACTTCTATCACTCATACTTTGGTTCCGTATATGTTCATTCTGCGTATGGATCATTTTTGTTTGGATGACATATAGACTAGCTTCCCTGTTCTTGCTTCCACTTTGATTATTAAGGTACTTAGCACATTAATGAAGAGAACATGTGATGTTTGTCTGGCTTTTCTGGTTACCCTAACCCAAAGAGTCTTCACTGCCCTAGCCTCAAGGAACTGCATGGAAGATGTAAATCAGGAGTCCAGCAGCCTCCTAGATTGGGTGAGATATTACATAGTTACTCACACAAGGTGCTCTCCACAAACTAGGCCTTTGGCCTGGCAGCAAAGGAACACCCACACTGTGCGCGTCTTTAGATTCGAACTCATAACCTCTTGTTGGCAATCCCCAATCCGAATACCAACTGGACTATTGCCTCAGGACTTGTCTGGCTTTTCTCCTTTCTTTGTTTCTTCTTTAATTCTTTTTTATACACAAAAACGATGGAATAACCATATGCGTTAGACAAGAACCACCTAGTGTGGGAGCACAACGTGTGACCCTTGAGTACCAAAGGCCTCAGCCTTTGCTATTGAACTTAGTCCTCATTGCTTTGCTAGTGTGTTAATCATGTTATTTCATTCTTGTCATGGAATAAAGTAAAATGATTTATTAAATTGGTTGCGTTTCTTATATTGTAAAGTAACAGTTGATCAACACAGGTTGACATAATTTTCATTATGGGTCATCGGCAAACAAACTCTGTTAGTTTTTAACACACGAGTATAGTTGCATACATCTGACCTCCCCATAACTCGCTATAGACAGGAGTCTGTAAGGCAATGTGGTAATCTTGTCATGGAATAAAGTGAAATGATTTATTAAATTGGTTGCGTTTCTTATATTGTAAAGTAACAGTTGATCAACACAGGTTGACATAATTTTCATTATGGGTCATCGGCAAACAAACTCTGTTAGTTTTTAACACACGAGTATAGTTGCATACATCTGACCTCCCCATAACTCACTATAGACAGGAGTCTGTAAGGCAATGTGGTAATGTTGTTGATGATTAGGTGGAAAGGGGTCACTTGCTAGACCAGCCCTTAGATTGGGTTGCAATCGAATGGATACATCATGACAAGGTATAACCAATATTAATCTATATTAATGTGCATTTGTGTCATCACTGTTTTAGCCCACTGATTTCTTCAAAGTGTGATGTTCCATTTTCAATCGGGTCAATGACATATTTTTTTGACTTTGAAATATGATGGAATAAAGCAAAATGGTTCACTAATTGGCTGCACTTCTTATATTGTGAAGTAGCAGTTGATCGACATAGCTTGACGCACCATTTTGGGTCATCAGAAAACAACCTCTGTGTGTTTCTAACGCATGTGTATGGTTGCGTACATCCGATCCCCCATACCCCGCCACAGGCGAAAGCCTCTAAACCAATGAGATAACGTGGTTGTTGTTGTATTTCTTCAAAGTATGGTCACTGATTTGAACTGATAATTTTGTAGGAAAGAACTTTAGCTGAGCACCAAAAGCTTGTTGAAAAACTAATAAAGCGCGACCAGAAAAGGCGGGAGAGAATTAAAGAAGGTGGAATCAACTATGAGAGCCCAGAATTTGTAAGAAGTCCTTTCTGTTTTTTCTTATGTGTTACAGTTTATTACTTGCAAAGCTTGAGATTTATATCGTATGCACATATAACAAAAATAAAAAAGCATATTATAGCATATGATTAATAATTTCATCGAAGGAAGATGGTCTTGATATATTTATGTTATGGGTCTTGATCCGTCACATATATTGGAACTTTATATTTCCCCTCTTTAAGTTGTAAACAATCTTTCTGCTCAAAGTACTTCTTTATTGCTTAGGTCCAAATGCAATTTTGAACCTTTCAATAGAGGTTGCAAGTTTTGGTAGAATGTCTTCTACGGTGCAGTTGGGTACAACGACCATCTTACTCACTATATTCTAACGAACACAAAAGCTATCGTGAAGGTATAAGGATAATGAGAAACAGACAAATAATATATCTGCTTCCATTGAGACATCCGGTTTTATATGTACCTACATAGATGAGACCTCAACTCTACGGTGCAGTTGGGTATGCCTTAATTATGCTTGAATGCTAGATTGGATGAAGTTAATGAGTTCGAGTATTCTAAAATACAAGATTGTGTTGCTGTGATTTTATAATCCCATCTCGTCCAACATAGAAATGGGCGGTGGAGTCTGTGGAGAGGAGGGGCTGGGGGATGACGGTGGTTGCCATTGTGGTGCTGTTATATGAGAAATATGAATATGAATATGGGTTAACATTCCCTCACCCCAAATCTCTTACCACATGCGTTACCGTACCACACGTGGCAGCAGAGGTGAGTGGTGAGGCTAGATGCAGGTCACCCTCATCTAGCCTCACCATCCACCCCTGCTGTCACGTGTCGCGAAGTGACGCGTGGGGTGAGGAAATAGTGGGTAAAGTGATCTCATCCCTATGAATATGAAGGTAGAGATGAAGATGGAGATGGAGATGAATTAATTTTAAAATAAAATAAAAAGAAGGGTAAAAAATGACATTTACCCCTATATTTCGGCCCAATTGGCGGGAGAGTTTCGTTGAAAAGACTTAGGTGGCGTTTGGTTGTCAATTGGGTATCGGAATCAGAATCGGAATGGATATGACATGGTATGGGTTTGAAGGATATAGGTTTGTGTTTAAAAGTGATAAATATTTGGTATTGAAGTGAGAATGTATATGATAGAAATTGATGGTGTTTGAAACGTATCGGAATCGGAATAGGTATCGCATGTGGGTGGCCGGAAAAATGACCAGAAAAGTTTGACCGGCCGGAATAGTGGCCGGCCGGCGGCGTTGACTGGCGTTGACCGGCGGACCCTCATTCCTACATTTTGATAGACAAAGGGCTAGTATATTAGCTCCGCTTTTCCCACCTTTCACGAAACCGTTACCTTTGTAACTCCTTCGCCGGACTCTCACCGGTGCGATCATCCTCTCCGATATGGAGATCCTCCAACCTGAGATAAGCATGGAGGAGACGGACCAAATTGTCCGGAGTGTGAAGAAGTATAAGAGGCCTGCCATTGAGGATCCACCTACAGATGGCACTGCGGCTTGGAAATCAACAACGGCTTGGGCTGATGTGGTGCGACAATCATCACAAGCAAATGAATTACTTGGTGGAGAATTATACATGGGAGATGGTGAGGAAGATGAGACTGATGGGGAGATTGAATCTGTTCTTAAGAAATATATGAATCCTGCTCTGGTAGCGCCAGG
This sequence comes from Eustoma russellianum, assembly GCA_036186865.1. Classification (NCBI taxonomy): domain Eukaryota; kingdom Viridiplantae; phylum Streptophyta; class Magnoliopsida; order Gentianales; family Gentianaceae; genus Eustoma; species Eustoma russellianum. The sequence continues at coordinate 7,519,110 of AP025064.1, read as the reverse complement.
CCCAGGGAAGGCAGTAGTTGACGTTCCTATTGAAGAATGTAAGAGATTGTGGCGACCTTGGCGACGTGCTTTGATCGTAAAGCCATTGGGTCGGACGATTACCTTTCGTGTGCTCTCACAGAGACTGAATGACCTTTGGGCATTGAATCGTCGAATTGATATTATTGACCTTGAGGATGGGTATTATGTAGTCCGATTCTATTCGAAGGAGGACTATGCTCATGTGCTCGAAGATGGACCTTGGACAATCCAAGGTCATTATCTAACAGTTGCAAAATTCAGACCGGGATTCCTGCCATCAGATGCAACGGTATCATCCACGCTAGTGTGGGTGAGAATCCCTCGGCTACCATTGGAGTTTTTTCATGAATCTGTGCTTATGCGTATTGGTGATCAATTAGGGACTGCTATGAAAGTTGATGGAAATACTACTGCAGTTTCTCGAGGAAAATACGCCCGAGTGTGTGTCGAAGTGGACTTACAAAAACCTCTTATCTCCATGGTGATTGTTAATGGATATCAACTGAATGTTGAATATGAGAATCTTCACCAAATATGTTTTAAATGTGGAATGTATGGCCATAGAATGGAAGTGTGCCCCACTGGGAAGGATGATATCAGGGGTGAGGCTCCGATGAATATGATGTCGTCTAGCATCCCTGCGGCTCCACCGGACCCGTTTGGTCCTTGGATGATTGCACGGAACAATTACAGGAGAAGAAACATAATTTCCAAAGGGTCGAATGAGGTACCTAAGATGAAGGAACCCACACAGATAAAAACATCACGAATTGGGGTTGCTCCCTTACCCTCGGTTAGATCTGAAGAACATGGAAGTGGATCACGATATACCCTATTAGCCGAGGAAGAGGATGAGGATTCTCATATAATGCTGCCTGAGATGCTGGCTTCTACCCTGGAGAAGATTCCTGATCTAGGTCCAACGCCTACTTTTCGTACTGCTTCAAAATTATATACTGCTAAACCTAAGGAACGCAAAGCCAAAGGAGTTTCTATGAAGGATCAAACCAAGGTACGTGTCCAGATTCCGCGGCCTGCGGCTAATGCAAATTCCAGTGGCCATACACGTCGACAAACTGCCACACCTAGCGACACTCGGCGTCCACTCCCCAATGAACCAGTCACTATATTGCAGAGGCCTTTAAATGACATTACTAATGTCACTCCAGTGGAAGAAACAATGATGCCAATTGATGGTGTAGACTTACAGATTCTTCAATCAAATCGCACCCAGCCGCCCCCTTTGCCTATGGGTGAACAAATAAAACAGCATCCTCCTGATGCAGGTAAGACGATGGTAATGGACACCGATGTTGGTGAGGCAGTCAACAAGGGCCAACCATCAATGTTAGTTGATGATACTTCCGTGCAGGAGCCCGTGTTAGGGCATTTGTGTTGATCTCAGCGTTGTTACCTCATGAAGGTGATCTCGTGGAATTGTCGAGGTGCTGGGTCACCTGACACAATACGTGCAATTGTTAGATTGGCACGGGATCATATGCCAAATATATTATTCTTGATGGAAACAAGAGTTTCGAGTGTGCAGGCACGTCATATTATTCGAAGATCACATTTCACACACTTAGCGGCTGTGGAGGCACGCGGCTTTGCAGGAGGACTATGGTGTTTGTGGGATCAAGATTCTATTAATTTGCGTATCCTATCATATACTTCTCAACTTATCAATGTTGCCATCTTGAGAGATGACAGGGTGTCATGTTTACTTTCTCTCATTTACGCTTCTCCGTCGGGTGACATACGAGAATTCTTGTACAATTACATTGAGGAAATGGCACCTCAGATTACTTCTCCTTGGATACTTATTGGTGATTTCAACCAAGTTATCAATCAAGACGATAAATGCGGTGGCAGAGTCTTACGGGGACGAGGGTTTGTTCGCATGAAAGCTATGATCGATGCTTGTCAGTTAATAGAAGTGGAATATTCCGGTCCAAGGTTCACATGGTCGAATGGGCAACAGGGACATCTTCGGATTGAACAGCGTCTTGACCAAGCTTGGGCAAACCAACAGTGGAAACTAAGGTACAATTCGGCCAGTTTGCAACATCTCCCCAGGACACACTCTGATCATAATCCTCTCCTGTTAACGTTTGAAAATGTTGCCCTTGAAAATCCCCGTGATCGCCCTTTTAAATTCCAAGCATGTTGGATGGATCATAAGCAATTTGCCCCGTTTATGCGAACGGCTTGGAAGTCGTATAAGGGGGATTTTTGCCGCACTATAGCCGAATTCAAGTCAAAAATGGAGCCTTGGAGGAAAGAAGTATATGGTAGTCTTAAGCATCGCAGGCTGAGATGTCTTGCCAGAATTGATGGTATCCAACGATCCCTTACTTCAAAACCTTCAATGTTCTTGAGAAAATTGGAGAAGGAATTGTGCGATGAATATAGTGACATTTTAAATCAAGAGGATACTTATTGGCAGCAAAAGAGTAACTTAAAATGGCTGTTAGACGGTGAGAGAAATAGCAGGTATTTTCATTTGTCAACAGCAGCGAAACGCCGGAGAAGCAGAATCTTGAGACTCAAAGATAGACATGGTAATTGGACCGAGGACCATACAAGCATATGCAGCAGCATTACAGATTATTACAAGCAGCTATTCTCTGAACCACACAGCGCATCTTCGATTGAGTCACCGTTTACTATTCCGACCTTGAACCATTCGGACAGGAGATGGTTGAATCGCCCGGTAAGTGTAGTGGAAATTGAGAATGCCGTTTTTCAAATGGGAGCTTACAAGGCTCCGGGACCGGATGGTTTTTCACCGGTGTTTTATCAACGTAATTGGGATATTGTTGGTCAAGATGTTATTGATTTTGTGCTCAAGGCTTTTCAACATCAATCTTACCCGAGGGAGTTAAATTCAACCATAATCACGCTTATCCCTAAGATTGAAAACCCGGAGGGTCCATCACACTTTCGGCCGATTGGGTTGATGAACGTGGTGGTCAAGATTATCACGAAAATTATCGCGAATCGTCTCAAATCAGTTATTGGTAAGCTTATCTCACCAACTCAATGTGCATTCGTTCCGGGAAGACAAGCAGCAGATAATATTATTATAGCTCAAGAAATAATGCATACCATGAAAACAAAGAAAGGCCGAAGGGGGTACATGGCAGTAAAACTTGATTTGGAGAAGGCCTATGATAAGGTTAATTGGGTGTTTTTGAAGACTATCCTACTTAAGGTTGGGTTTAGCAGGGAACTAACCAACCTTATCATGTTCACCATCACTTCAGCATCCTTATCCATCCTTTGGAATGATCAATGCCTAGAGCCTTTTCAACCACAAAGAGGTATTCGTCAAGGTGATCCACTCGCGCCTTACCTGTTCTTACTTTGTATGGAAGTATTATCCCAAAAAATACAGCAGGCTGAACATGATAACATATGGCGTCCGATCCGTACTTCGATTAATGGCCCTCACATATCTCATCTTTTTTTTGCGGATGACTTGTTACTTTTTGGTGAGGCAACAGCGCAACAAGCCTCGGTGATTGCGTCGGTTATGGGGGAATTTTGTAAAGCTTCTGGACAGAACATTAGTGTCTCCAAATCTCAAGTCCTGATCTCAAGAAATATGGGGCTAAACTTTATGCCTGAGATTTTTACAACAATGGGACTGAAATGTACGCTGGATTTTGGCAATTACTTGGGCATGCCACTTGTCCATGGCCGATGCAGCCGAAAGTTCTACAACTACATTATTGACAAGGTTCGCGCCAAGTTGGGAAGTTGGAAGACAAAGATTCTGTCACATGCAGCAAGGTATGTATTGATTCGTAGTGTGATTTCCTTGATGCCTACGTACGCGATGCAGACGGTAAACCTACCTCGGAGCCTTACTGATGAGATTGACAAATTAATAAGACAATTCTTTTGGGGAGAGACGATGGAGGATAAGAAAATACACTGGCTCTCGTGGAAAAAAATTTGTCAGGATAAATCACTTGGTGGTTTGGGAATTAGAGATCTTCAAGGGATGAACAAGGCTTTACTTGCAAAGTTAGGATGGAAATTCATGCATAACCCGGAACTTTTATGGGTGAGAGTCTTGAGATGTAAGTATGGTGATTTATTGGAAGGTCGCACGAAGTCTAATGTGTCTTCTTTATGGCGACATATTCGTAGTACCATCCCATTACTAAGGGCCGGGTTGGCATCCTCAAATATAGTAGATGCGGATCAACCTTCACCGATCCGATGGAATGCAAATGCCTCCGGTAAATTTACAGTATCAAGTGCGTATGAGTTAGCCACTGGTATACATACTCACACTTCATCACAATGGGATAGCATTTGGGCAATGAAGGGTCCTCTAAGACTGAATTTCTTGCTTTGGAAAATTTGCCACAATGCACTGCCGGTAGGTGAGCTGCTGCGAAGTCGACATATTGATGTGGAGGGAAAATGCAAACTATGTGGATATATCACGGAAGATATTTTACATGTACTAAGAGAATGTACTTGGGCAAAAAAACTGTGGTACTTACTGCTACGAAATGATGAAAGGGAGTGGTTCTTTAATCCCACGGAAGTTCGAACCTGGGTTATGCAGAGTTTGGATTATACACGACCATTTGAGGAATCTGGGTCTAGGTGGTGCTACATATTTCGGGAGTCTATAATGGCGATATGGTTTTGGCGGAACCAGATGGCGCATGGACGCATATCCAGGTTACCTCCTCCATGGTGTGTTAGAGAAGAAATCATTAGACGAGTAAATAGGTTACTAACAGCGAATTGCTAAGCTAGTTCCGTAGATACAAATGTTTGTGAATAGTTAGAAGTGTAGTTGAATTCTAACAATTTGTACTGGATTGTTTTATCGTCAATAAAGATCCTTTGTTCTGAAAAAAAGGGCTAGTATATTAAAAAAGATTATCCATTACCAAATAGTTGGATATCAAAGTGAAACTCATACCACTCAATTCCTGAAACAAACAACCTCAATGGGTTTGGATTAATCCAAACCTATTCCTTTATTCTTAAACCTCCAACCAAACACCCTTTTAAAGTTACGTTTTAAATAGATGAAATACCAAAATATATAAAAAAATATAAGAAACCAAAAATGTTACTAAAGAAATAGTTTATGACCATTAAATTTTTTTTTTTGTCATAAAAAACTATCAAAATGTCTTCAAAATAGCAATTATAGCATTCGTAGTATTTTGACAGTAATAAGTTTGAAAAAATCACTGACATTTATATATAAATAAAATTAACAACTCTTCCATCCAAAAAAATATTGTGTATGAAAGACAGTCACTATGAATCAAATCAACTACCATAATAATTTTTGAACAGAGCTAAGTATATATTATGAAAACTATATGGCCTATGAGAGCTGGACGGTTAAGCTAAGTCTAAGAGGGTACTTAATCTAGAAGTAGGGTGCTAATGAATCAAACTGAACCGAATATTAGGTTTTTGAATTTGGATTCGTTTAATTAAATAAACTGTTCGACTCAGCTTATTTAGTGTAACGAGTTTCAAAATTCGTTCGAATTCGGCTCGAAAACACTATAACTGTTTAAACTACCCAGACAGTTTGCGACCAATTTGGCTTGTTAACCTAATTAAATATTTAGACTTGACTCGTTTAAGTAAAATTAATGAACGAACTTAAATCAAATACGAATCGATTTCGAACAGTACATGAACTGTTCGGTTTGTTTAACACCCATATCTAGAAGTAATATGCACATAAAATTATCAATAACATAAATTTCGGGGGTAGAAAACAAAAACAAAATAAAATTAAAGAAGAGTAATGAAGATGAAGATGAGAATAGGAAGGAATGCTTGGAGAGCAGGGGCGTTAACAAATCAAGCTGAGTCAAATATCAAGTTTTTGAATTCGAATCTGTTTAGTTAAACGAACTGTTTGGCTCGGTTTGTTTACGGTAACGAACTTGAGAATTTGTTCGTGTTTAGCTCGAAACCAATATAATTGTTTAAACAAACCGAACAGTTTATGAATAGTTTGACTCGTTTTAGTAAGCAAACTTAATTTGATGTTTAACCTTTTCTCGTTTAAATAAGATTAAAGCTCGAACCAAATATGGATCGAACTTGAACATTTCACAAACAATTCGTTTCGCTTAACACTCCTACTTAAGGCCGCAAGAACTATGGCTATTGATAAAACAAACAGCTGCCAAAGCACCTGCAAGCTCGCGGGAAGGAGATTCAGTGACGCTGAACAGAAGGGGACGCGTCAATGAGGGCCTGATACGTGTCTCCTGTAAAAGCAAATAAAAAAATTAAAGATGCTGCAGTGCCACATATCAGACGTCCATTGGGCGCGTCTGACGCGTCCTACCTGTCAGCGTCACCCAATCCGAACCCAAGCTCGCCCACGCAAACACTCCGCTCAATCCTACCGCCACCACGTTATCCGGATCCGGGTTCAAGAGCATATCCACCACTTCATATTCAACCTCGCCCTTCCATTTCCATTCCCATTCAATCCGTTCTCGAAAACACTATAACTGTTTAAACTACCCAGACAGTTTGCGACCAATTTGGCTTGTTAACCTAATTAAATATTTAGACTTGACTCGTTTAAGTAAAATTAATGAACGAACTTAAATCAAATACGAATCGATTTCGAACAGTACATGAACTGTTCGGTTTGTTTAACACCCATATCTAGAAGTAATATGCACATAAAATTATCAATAACATAAATTTCGGGGGGGGTAGAAAACAAAAACAAAATAAAATTAAAGAAGAGTAATGAAGATGAAGATGAGAATAGGAAGGAATGCTTGGAGAGCAGGGGCGTTAACAAATCAAGCTGAGTCAAATATCAAGTTTTTGAATTCGAATCTGTTTAGTTAAACGAACTGTTTGGCTCGGTTTGTTTACGGTAACGAACTTGAGAATTTGTTCGTGTTTAGCTCGAAACCAATATAATTGTTTAAACAAACCGAACAGTTTATGAATAGTTTGACTCGTTTTAGTAAGCAAACTTAATTTGATGTTTAACCTTTTCTCGTTTAAATAAGATTAAAGCTCGAACCAAATATGGATCGAACTTGAACATTTCACAAACAATTCGTTTCGCTTAACACTCCTACTTAAGGCCGCAAGAACTATGGCTATTGATAAAACAAACAGCTGCCAAAGCACCTGCAAGCTCGCGGGAAGGAGATTCAGTGACGCTGAACAGAAGGGGACGCGTCAATGAGGGCCTGATACGTGTCTCCTGTAAAAGCAAATAAAAAAATTAAAGATGCTGCAGTGCCACATATCAGACGTCCATTGGGCGCGTCTGACGCGTCCTCCCTGTCAGCGTCACCCAATCCGAACCCAAGCTCGCCCACGCAAACACTCCGCTCAATCCTACCGCCACCACGTTATCCGGATCCGGGTTCAAGAGCATATCCACCACTTCATATTCAACCTCGCCCTTCCATTTCCATTCCCATTCAATCCGTTCTCCTTCTCCCCTTCTCCACGGCTCCGCCTCTTCCCGCCGTCGAATTCATTCCCGTTGCCGTTGGATGCTAATCAAAAGATAGAAAGTATTAATGGTGAAATTCGTTGTTGAAATTTGGAATCACAGGAAGGACGATTGGGAGGGAAAATGGAAGGATACAAGTGGTGTTGTTGGGCGGAGTGACGGAGGAATCAGGTGGCCGGCTGCGATAACGGCTTTCATCCTTTTAACTTTTCTGCAAAAACTGTTACCAGATGGAAAAATTCTTCTGGTTTAGGCTTGATTTAGTACACAAAAGATCGAAAACAGAACATAAAAAATAAGGCGACCACAGTGGGAGTCGAACCCACGACCTTTTGATCCGAAGTCAAACGCGCTAATCCACTGAGCTATGCGGTCCTCATCCTAATGAAGGTTGTTTTAAATTTTATATTCATACATTTTACTGCACAAAAAAGCCACGGTGAAACGTTCAAACTGTGAACAGAGAAAATATCACTTATTAGCCTAAGGTTTGGCCCATTACTCAGTTAGCAGCCTAACGTTGATGAAACTCACTTAACAACAACTCTTTTGCCGAAATGTCTCACTTGTAGCCAGGCGACCGTTGACCGACCGTTGACCGACCGTTGACTTTCTCAGACCAATCAGAAGTTGACACGTGGCGACCCTTTTTAATTAAAAAAATAAAATTGTATTTTGGAATAAAGTGATTTAAAAGAAATTTAAAAATTCTAAAAAATTGTAAAAAGTAATTAAAAAATATTTTAAAAATCGAAAAATTAGGAAAAAAAGATAAAAAAATAAAAAATTACCCACAACCCCCAGCACTCCATCCACCTACCCCCCACATCACCCCCCACCACACCCCCACCCCAACCCCCCGCGCCAAAAAATTTTTTAAATTTTTTTTTCTTACTTACTCATAATGCTCCGACCACCCAGTCCACCCCCGCGTCCCCTCCCCCACTCCCTCCTCTCTCGAATTTTTTTAAATTTTTTTCTAACTCACACATAACGTCCCAACCACCCCCGCGTCCCCTCCCCACCGCTGCGCACACCCCAAAAAATTAAAATTTGTTCAACTCACCCACAAAGCTCCTACCCCCATGCTACATTGTTGAATTTGCCCATCAATCTTTAAGAAGTTATATGACTTTTGTTTCCTCCAAGTTGTTGCTATGAATTGAGCCACAACTCTGCATTTGGAGCTGAATTTAGGATCTTATGTTTTCAGAGTGGAGCCTTTTTGAAGCACTGTTGTTGAGAGTATGATTGATGCCAATAAAGTTTCAATATTTTTAAGATTATTAGTAGGGATTTAGGTTTTCGGTTGGTGACACCATCCATCTTGCTTTCGTTTTGCTGGATTAATTGAAAATGCCCATTATCCAAAATGCCCATTATCCAAATGCACATTTATGTGCACAAATCACTCTTTACATTACGTGAAAATACTTATGGATGTTGCATAACTATGGGCGGGTACTGCTTCTATTAGTCACTAGGGACTTCCTCTATTTGAAATGTCAACCCCATTTCTGTGGTTTTTTTTGTAAGTAAAAATTTCATATAAGCCAAAATGGGTTTACCAAGCCTTAAGCTGGTCTCGCTACAATATACTTCATAATCGAAATGCGAAACCTTGACGTCATCAAAATAAAATGACATAGCCTATATACAAAATAGTCTAGCCTATACAAAGGCCTTCTGAAATCAAGCAAAATTAGTCTAGAGTTAGGCTGCATCTGATGGAATCAATCTCTTGGTGTTCTGTGCATGATGTTTCCAATCTTCCAACTGTTATGTAGCTCTCGAATGGAAAAAATTTGTCTTCAAAGGCCCAACATTCCATTTCTGTGGTTTAAATTGATGCATTTGCTTATTTTACTGACTTTGCGTTTCTAGCTAACAAATTTTTGTGCGCAGGGGTAGGAGCTTTGTCGGTGAGTTGAAAAAATTTTAAAATTTTTTTGGGGTGTGCGCAGGGGTGGGGGAGGGGACGCGGGGTGGTTGGGACGTTATGTGTGAGTTAGAAAAAAATTTTAAAAAAAATTCGCGAGAGGAGGGAGTGGGGGAGGGGACGCGGGGGTGGACCGGGTGGTCGGAGCATTATGAGTAAGTAAGAAAAAAAATTTAAAAAATTTTTTGGCGCGGGGGGTGAGGGGTGGGTGTGGGGTGGGGGTGGTGTGGCGGGGGTAGGTGGGTGGAGTGCTGGGGGTTGTGGGTAATTTTTTATTTTTTTTTATCTTTTTTTCCTAATTTTTTGATTTCTAAAATATTTTTTAATTAATTTTTACAATTTTTTAGAATTTTTAAATTTCTTTTAAATTACTTTATTCAAAAATACAATTTTATTTTTTTAATTAAAAAGGGTCGCCACGTGTCAACTTCTGATTGGTCTGAGAAAGTCAACGGTCGGTCAACGGTCGACTGGCTACAAGTGAGATATTTCGGCAAAAGAGTTGTTGTTAAGTGAGTTTCATCAACGTTAGGCTGCTAACTGAGTAATGGGCCAAACCTTAGGCTAATAAGTGAGATTTTATCGAAGAACAATTAATACACCGATCTAAGTTCTTAAAAATAAAAAAAAAGATAAAAAATCAACTGGTCTAAGCAAGCCTCTGATTCGTAAATAAAATACCACACGCATAATTTTAAATTGTACGAGTATTGTGATATTCTCTCCATCTCAATTTCATAATGTAACTATATAAATATTAGTTATGGATAAATTATCATTTCATTCTTTATATAATCATTAAAACTACCATCTATTTCGTTTTTACTTTTTTTTGAAGCATTATTTATATTAACATATTGTCTTTATCAGTTGTTTTTAAGAATAGTTGTCCTAGTAAGCATAAGTTAATGTATTTATTATGAAAAGTCGATAACATCTTAAACTTCATGGGAAAAAATATTGGACTATAATGATGACGGTAAGGAGAATTTTGAGTTAGAAGGCAAAGGACTTAAAATCTTTCATCTCTTCCTCATACACAACGAGATAATAAAGGTTTAAGGTATCTTCTTCCCATATGAGATATGGAGGAAGCTTGAGGAGTTAGCAATCAACGGTCATCAAGTAAACATAGATGAAAAGGATCATGATGATATAAAAACGACGTGTTTTATAGCCATTGAAAATGACAAAGAGGTATTTCTTTCAACATCCATGAAATTTTCTTTTAGTGAACATACCTTGGATTGCTTCACCTAATATTAATTTTTTAAGATGATTTTTCTTATATTTGAACGATTTCATTAAATTTGAATTATTACATCCAATTTCTACTTTTTTAGTTGGTGATGTACTCTCAAGTGGTTCAATTCTAAGATCATGTAAAAAACCCACTCTTAAGTGTTATTATGTAACTTGTCTATAGGAGTTACACCAACTACCTCATTTTTTCATCATTATTAAGTTTTGATTCATCCTCAAATGATTCACTTAACTTGACATGAATAGACTCTTCAACTTTACTACTCATTCTGTTATAAAATCTAAATGTCTTGCTATAGTTTACATATCTCACAAAGATTCTTTCATCCGCTTTGAGGTCGAGTTTATCCAAGTTATTTTTGTTGTTACGTATAAAACACTTACAACTAAAGATCTTGAAGTACCCAATATTGTATACTCTACCTTTCCAAAGTTATTTTTACCACACCCTTTTCGTTAACAAAAAAGTAAGTATACGAGGTGATTTGTGTTTTTAGGCTTGGAAGGTTTAGTTACTTTCGTAAGCTTATATGACTTACTGACCTTCCTAAGTAATTCCTTTGAAAATGTAACATTAGTCTTAGATGAATCAAATAAAGGTATTTCTTTTATCTTAGACAATTTTATCTTGGTTGAAGAAGTGGAAGCTTCAAATCCTAAGTTGGATTTTCTTTTAACTATTTTTTGGTTTCCAAGAGGTTTTTCATGATTAACCTTCTCGCATGTCATCCTATGGAGTTCTTAAAGCTTAATACATTTATTCTTAATCTCTATGTTTTGCATAGCTAAAGATTTATGCATCTCTAAGGCAATCACATGCTCTAGATACAACATAGCAAAAGAATCATGTGAATTTTTTTTTTCTAATTTGCATAATCTAAGTTTCTTTTTAGCATGCTTGTATTTTAGAGTAAATTTTTCAAATTCCTCATATAAAGTAATAATATTCATATTGTAATTCCTCAAAAATGCATTTATTTCATAAGTTAGGTCTGAAAACATAAAAGAAGTCATAATTGATGAAGATTGGGTACTGGTCATACAAGAAAAATTAGATGAATTTGAAAGAATTGATGTTTGAATATTAGTTTATAAACCTAACAATCATTCTACTGCTGTAACTAAATGGATATTCAAGAATAAATACACGATCAAGGAAATATAACCAGAAATAAAAAAAAGCTAGATCGGTAGCACAAGGATATAGACAAAATCAAGGAATTGAGTATAAAGACTTTTCCCATAGCAAGGTTAGAAGCTATTAGAACGTTTTTAGCTTATGTATACTTTAGAGACTTTAAGTTACATCAAATGGATGTAAATTCGGTCTTCTTAAATTGCATTATTCAAGAAGAGGTATATGCATCTCAATCACAAGACTTTGAAGATTATGAGCATCAACTTTTGTCTTCAAACTTAAAAGCTTTTTGTGGGCTTAAACAAGCTCCTAAAGTATGGTATAAGAGATTGATCAACTTCCTAGTTAAAAATTTTTTTTAAGAGAAAAAGTTGATAATGCCTTGTTCATTAAAGAACAAGAAAATGATCATTACTTGTGAAAATTTATCTTGACAATATTATATTTGGTGCTACTAATGATTTTTGTATGATCATTTTGCTAAGCTTATGGAATGTGAGTTTGAGATGAACACGATGAGTGAGCTCAATTACTTTCTTGGACTGCAAATCAACAAAACCAATGAGAGAGTGCATGTCCCTCTCAGACTAAGCACATCGAGGATATTCTAAAGAATTACAAATTTGAGGATGGTAGAAGTGTGACTACACCCATGAGCACAAACTTCAAGTTTGACAAAGATAAAAAAGAAAAATGTTTGAGGTAATAAAGTATATAGGTATGATCGGATAGCTTAATTTATTTGATGACTAATAGACTGGATATTTATATGACGTGTGCTTATATGCTAGATTTCAATGTATACCTAAAGGATTACATCTAGTTACCTTACTCTTTTTGTTTTCAAAAATATTCTATTGACCTAAATTGAACCTAGTTTAAATTAAACTTTGTTTAAATCAAACAAACTAATGTTTTTGAAACAGAAAGAGTGTCCCTTAATATCAATAAGAAAATGTAAAAATGTATAATGTAAAAAGTAATAATTACACGCCATATCTATAAAATTATAGGTCGTTATGATTACTATGCACAAATATCATATTAACATCGAATATTCATAATGTTGAGTTTCGTGACAAAAGTTTAACATTTAACATCAAGTTAGAAGAGTTACAATGACTGGCCTATGCATATGATATGTGATGCTAAAGCGATAGTTGTATATACTAATTGCAACGATCCTCACACTTATGAATATGACATGTAATTATTGCGAATTAAAACGAGTATGATATCAAATATATTTTTAACGGCAACATTATTTTCTTAAACTTTACTTTAAATGACGAATTTTTGTGAGAGAACCTCAAACTTATAGATATGTAGTGATAATACGATATTTGTGGATACTAATCCCAACGAGCCTCATATTTATGGATTTGCCGTCCAATTAACTCAATGTAATTATATTAACAGGGCAAGCAAAAATTAGATAAATAGAATATGATGGAATAAAGAAAAATTACTTATTAAATTGGTTGTGCTTCTTATATTGTGAAGTAGCAGTTGATCGACACGCAATTTTCATTATGAGTCATCAGGAAACAACCTCTGTGTGTTTCTACCACATGTGTATTGTTGCGTACATCTGACCCCCTTTTACCTGCCATAGACAGGAGCCTCTAAGGTAATGGGATAATGTTGTTGTTGTTGAGTGACGGTGTCCTGATTTTGTCACTTTCACTCGTAATTTTCTGCTAAATCATCTTATTAGTATGTAATTAGCTGAATTCTTTTACGTTACTTTTTACACCTCCCCAAATATCAAGATTTGTAGTTAGAAAGACAATAATATCTGCATGAGGATTCAAGAATGTCCCATCTAAAGAAAATGTACGAAAGGAACAAAGAGAAACATGATACCCTGAGCGTGTTGTGTGTGGATAACTTTTTTTCTTTTCGCTTTATAAAAATGCATAATCATATAGAATAACAGACTTGATTTGATGTTACTAAAAGTTAATATTCTATAACTCTAATAATTTTCCAAAATGTAGATTCCACTTCAGAAAAAAGAAGTTTTTCTGTGCTCCAATTTTGCATTCATCAGCCATGGATGCATTCTTAGAAAAGGATAACTGTATATCTTAAAATTTTGCAAACATGAATACACATTTAGTGGTCTAATGTGGCTTGTAAATATAATATACAACTTTTAGCTCATGCGAGATCAAAAGTCTCCAACAAACTAACAAATAGAAAGTGTTATCGGTGCATTAAGCTCCTGCATTTGTGTAGAGTCTGGAGAGGAGCCGAATCGCTTCGCGATCTGATGGACGCAGCCTTATCTTACACTTTATGCAAGAGTCCGTCTCCGCGACTCGAATTCGTAACCTCAAGGTCACAAAACTGTAACATTACCGGTTGCTCTAACAAACTAACATGTAGAAGAATCTTTGTTTAAAATGCTGATATATTAACTAGAGAAATCTAAGCATCAAGGGGATACCACACATACAATAGCCCTATTACATAAGCTATCAGCCGAGACTATGCGTACTAGTCATGTGTATATTCCTAACCAACGAACACGTCATTACCTCATCTTAGTATACGAGGGTAAAACTTATACATGACTCTGAAAGTATGCGTGCATATTTTATATGTTACATCTCTAGATACAAAAGATTCTCCATAAATATGTTCTCATTCCTAGTCTGCCGAATGTAATGGATCATTGCCGCTAGTGTGATCTTGATTGTTATTGTTCCCAGCGCTTTTTCCTTGAGTTTCCGTGATCTCCAAGCCAGCAATTTTATAATTAGAGCTGTTGAACGAACCGAACTGTTCGCGAACTGTTCGAGTTCGGTTCGTATTCGTTCGGTAATTATTTGTTAACGAGTCGAATTCAAACAGGTATTCGGGTTCATTTAGTTAAACGAGCTGAACTGTTCGCAAACTGTTCGACTTGTTTAAACAGTTATAAGGTTATCGAGCCAAACTCGAACCAATTTTAAAGTTTGTTTAGCTAAACGAACCGAGCCGAACAGTTCGTTTAGCTAAACGGATCCGAATTCGAAAACCTAGTGTTCGGTTCAGTTCGTTTACACCCCTATTTGGAATGAAGTTTAGTCTCATTGACAGTGCCAGCCATTATGAGATAGAGGAATCTTTACTAATACAAAAGTGTTTAACAGAAACCTATTAAAAACAGTTAAGTCCAAAGTTATTATTTCAAACCATCCTATGACCCTACTTAATTATACGCAATAAATATTCTAGCAGGGCCTCCAATTCTTATTAATAGAACCCTCTACTCTTGTTGAATGTTCCCCCATCAGGTGTTTCAACATCTAAAAACACCTCAGGTGTTTTAACCTTAAATCTCTCGAGCTTGAAACGAGGCGATCTAACACTCAGACTCCTTTGAAGGGCTCGATGTTTCACTACATCATTATTATTCTCAAAGTCTGGATACTCTCCTGGAAATATTTTCTTGAAAAAACCCTTCCTTTTAGCATAGACATCCTGAAAAAAAGATTCCAAAAGCATCATGAGCCTTTGATCAACCTTTTTCCCTGATTTCCATCTGATCATGTAAGGACGATTACCCTTAGGAGAGAAATCCCCTTGATCCCATCCAATTTCTTGCCTTGGATAATCATCATCTTCATTTCCAAACTCTGAATATGAGAAACTGCTGGAGTTTGTCACCATGTTATTGCTTGTACTTTCGACTAAACTTGTTGGGTACCCAATTGGCCTTCTTATGGAACTTCCTGCTCCTTCCATGGCGGTCGGCAGCACCTGAAAAGTTGTTGGTGATGATGAGAAGTTGCTGTACCTTGATTCGCAGCTAGATGAGATTTATGTATGAACTGTTCAAGAAGCTATGGAAATTTGTATTAGGGGTTTGGAGATGTGAAGGGTTATATATATAATTTTTAAGACTTGTGAAATGCATTATGACAACGTGTGGAAGTCAATGTTTTGATCTTGTATAAGGATGTTTGAAGTGTTATCAAGTTTTCCCAGTAGTTTCGGCTCCAATCTTGAAATGGTCAAATGAACGACTGGACCCTGATTGAAATAGTATTCTGTTTTACAAATACTGTCTCTTTATTTTTTAACATAAAATAAATTTTCATTATATTTTTAGAAAAATTTATGCTATATTAATGTTATAACCGGAAATTAAAAAAACAATAAAAAATAAAAAAATAAACAATTAAATGTATAAATGGAATATGTGTGTGTGTAGTGTAGGATAGAGATGGGGAGGGGGTAAGATTTTGGTTATTTAATTAATTTTGAATTAACTGCTTAGGATTAAAAGTTATCTTAAATCCCTAAAATCCCTCCCTTAACCAAAATAAAACTTTCCGAACCCCTTTACCCTAGAAGTGCAGCGGCACTTTTGTTGGAGAAGGAAAAACAAAACGGCAGAGGGAGAAAGGGCCAAGAGAAAGAGAAGGGAGAAAAGAGAGAAACAAGAAGAGAAAAATAGGAGAGAGAAGAAAGAAAAAGGCTAGCGAGACCCGACTCCGAGTCCTAATCCATCTATTCCATTCGTTTTTAGCGTAAATCAAGGTAGATTGGCTATTCTCCCTCGTTTTGGTACGGGTCGAGCATGCTTTAATGGTATACTGTATGTGATTTGTTGTTTTTAATTTTTTAATTTGTCACCTCTATTTTTTTATTGTAAAAGTGTGATCTTACGAGTTGTGACTGATGATTGATGTGTGTGTGTTTATTTGACAACGGATCCAAATTGCACGAAATTGGAATCAAAACTGCAGTAATGGGCCGAAATTTTAAAAAAAATTGAAAATTAATTTATGAAATTGAATAAATAATAAATAATTAATTAAAATTAGTTTAAAATTCCATAAAAATATAAATAAATTTCAGAAAATTATAATTAAATACCAAAAAATATAAAATGCTAAAGATAAAATATTTTCACTTAATTTCTGAAATTTTGTAATTTAAATAATTAAAATGATTAGGAAATAAATAGACAAAAATTAGGAGAAAATAGTAGAAAATGCTGAAAAAATTTATACTAGCTGTGGAAAGTATAAGTGAGGGTAATTAATAACTTTTCATATTTTCACTAATTAAAGTACCATAAAATAAATATCAATGAACGTCAGGAAGTGGGAAATGAACTCCGGAAAGATACCAAAAGCGGAATTTGCGTTGCATTCATGGCACGAACATTGCATTTATGGTGGGCTGTAGCATACGGGCTACAGATACCTAGGCAAGTGGCCGGTGGTGAGTAGTACCCACAACCACATATGGTGGATTGCGACGCATAGGCCACATACACTCAGGTATGGTGGATTGTAGCGCACGGGCTACAAACACCCAGGTTCAGGTGACCGGTGGTGGAGGGATCCCACAACCTCCGGGGATCATGCGTTGCACGGTATAGACATTGACATATCGCTTGACACGGTTTTTGTTGCGTGTGACACGTAGAGGAAGACATGCATCATGAGTGGCGTATTTTTATATGGAGTGACTTACTTTTCGTAGTTATATATTCCGTATTTATGCTTCACCTTGTATTACGTGGCTATGTGTTTATATTATTTCGGTATGCTCGTTCCGTATTAGACAGAGACATGCACCTACTGGGTGATGTCATATCACTCACCCCTGTTGGAAAAAGTACGTTAAAATACCTTTCCGTGTGATCCAAACTTATATAGAATGTATATGAGGTTGTTTGGGAGATTGATGTGATGGGTTGCAATGTTAGGAACTTTCAGTCGGACGTGGAACTCTCACGTGGATCGATCAACGTACGTCGATCGATCGACATGAGAGTTCCATGTTGATCAGAGGATGTCGATCTCTCGTTGAGAGATCGACGTGAGAGTTCTATGTTGATCTGAGGACGTTGATCTCTCATTGAGAGATCGACGTGAGAGATCTACGTTGATCTGAGGACGTCGATCTCTCAATGAGGGTTCGACGTAAGAGATCGACGTACGTCGATCGATCGACGTGAGAGATCGACGTACGTCGATCGATCGACGTGAGGGTTCGACGTGCCAGCGGACAGAACCTTTCATTTTGGGTTGCAACTTTTGATCCAAGGATCATCTCCCTTCACCTATGAACGGTAAACAACTGCCATAACTGATAGAAAAACTGCTGAAATGAGTTTCAAACATGGTTTTTAACACAATCCAAGGTCTATATATATAAGATCTTGCTATCTTCAACATACACAACATTCTTGCAAAATTCTAAAGAAATTTCAGCAATCTTTCTACCATTCTCTCCTTTATCTTTCTCTTCTAAATCAAGTTCATTCTTCTTCTCCTAGAGCAAAGGAAAAGAAGACAGTCGTTATATCTTGGGAAGCATTAGTCTTGTTGTCTACCTTGCTCGTTGGTAGAGACTAAATTGCTTTAAGGACAGAGTCATCTTGAGACTCGTCTCGGCTTTTGTTTGATTACTTTCTTGCTTGTTTGCTACAATTTCCTAACAATCTCTTAAAGCAATTTACAATGGCATCCAAGCAAGCTTTGCCGGATATGTCTAAGATGGAGCCGTTTGACGGCAGATTTTACAAGAGATGGGCAGCAAAAGTGCTGTTCTTTCTGGAGATGCTTTCGGTTTCATATGTGCTCAAGATGGATAAGCCTAGTGATGAAACTGAAGCAAAGAAATACGATGCAGACAACACTACTTGCAGAGGCCACATTCTACATTTCCTGGCCAATTCTCTGTTTGACATTTATGTCAAATTCACATCCGCAAAAGAGATTTGGTCAGCACTGGAGAATAAATATGGTGCTGAAGATGTGGGCAAGCGCAAGTACGTGGTGAGTGAATTCTTGAAGTTCCAGTTGGTTGATCATTCTCCAATAAATGATCAAATCCATCAATTCCAACAATTGGTGGATAATCTGGAACATGAAGGAATAAAGATCGATGAGACATTCCAGGCGGCGGCGTTGTTGGAGAAGCTTCCACCTTCTTGGAGCAAATACAAGAAGAGGGGAAAGCACGACGATGCAAAGTTGTCTCTAGATGCCGTAATCAAACATATACGCATCGAAGAGAACAACCGGTTGGAAGATGAGTCTCACCATGAAGAGGGAGTCAAGGCCAACGTTGTGGAGCATGCTGCAAAGAAGCCCAAGTTTCACAACAATGGCGGCGGCGGCTACAAAAGTGGAGGAAAAGGTAAGAAAGTTGCTGTGCAGGGCCAGAACAAGATGAAAGGAGTATGCTGGGTGTGCGGGAAACCAGGACACCGAGCCGTCAACTGCAGGAAACGGAAGGGCCAACCAAGCAACCAGGCGAACCTTGTGGAGGCCAAAGGAGCAGCAGACAAAGTCATCGCAGCAGTCGTCTTGACAGAGGTAAACCTTGTCGGTGGCACTACGGAATGGGTGGTAGACACGGGTGCTACCAGACACATTGCTACCAGTAAAGACCTATTTTCTGAATACAAGGAAATAGGCAGTGACGAACTAGTTTTCTTGGGAGATGCACATAGTACCCAAGTCCTCAGAAAGGGTAAGGTGCTTCTCAAGTTGACATCTGGGAAGAAACTGGAATTAAGCAATGTGTTGCACGTTCCTGCCATGCGTAGGAACTTGATCTCCGGAGTGCTGCTGAACAAGGCTAATATTAAACTTGTTTTAGAGTCTGATAAACTTGTTTTGTCTAGAAATGGAGAGTTTATCGGTAAAGGTTTCTGTAATGGAGGTCTGCTTGTACTCGATGCCGTTTGTTGCGTTAATAAAGATGCATCTAGTTCTGTTTATTTTGCTGAGTCTCTTGATATGTGGCATGCTAGACTAGGACATGCAAATATAGGAGCAATAAAGAAACTTAAGAATATGAATGTGATTTCTTATGATGATGATAACTTTAACAAATGTGAACATTATGTTGAAGCGAAACATCATAAGAAACCTTTAAAGAAAGTTGATAGAGTCTCACAAAAACTTGGTCTAATCCATAGTGACTTAGGTGATTTCAAGAATCACATGAGTAAAGGTGGTAAAAGGTATTATGTTACTTTTATCGACGATTACTCTAGATACACAAAAGTTTATTTGTTAAGTCATAAGGATGAGACCGAGTCTAAGTTCATAAGTTATAAGAACGAGGTTGAGAATCAACTAGACTTAAAAATCAAAAGGCTTAGAACAGACAGAGGTGGTGAATATAGCACAGACTCTTTACAAAAGTTTTGTGAAGAGAATGGCATTATTCATGAAGTCACTCCCCCGTACACACCTCAAATCTAATGGAGTAGCCGAAAGAAAAAATAGAACGTTGAAAAATATGATGAATGCCATGTTGGTTAGTTCAGGATTGCCGGACAATTTATGGGAGGAGGCAATTTTGACAGCTTGTCATATTTTAAACAGATTACCTCATAAGAAGTTAGATAAAACTCCTTATGAGTTGTGGAAAGGCTATGCTCCCAACTTAAGTTACTTGAAAGTGTGGGGGTGTCTAGCCAAAGTTGGGATTCTTGATTTTAAGAAAAGTAAGATCGGGTCTAGGACAAGAGATTGTGTGTTCATCGGGTATGCTCAGAATAGTGCAGCCTATAGATTCATGACTATAGATAATGGTGCTATATTAGAATCTAAAGATGCTGAATTTTTTGAGCATATATTTCCTATGAACAAACAATACGTTGGTGTGTCTAAATTTGAGACATGTGAGTCAAGTAAATCCGTAGTTGAGGGAGAAATTGATGAACCTAGGAGGAGTAAGAGACAAAGAACAGAGAAGTCATTCGGAAGTGACTTTATAACAGCCTTCATTTTGGAAGATGATCCCAAAACTTACAGAGAAGCAATTAAGTCGATTGATTCTAAGTTTTGGAAGGAAGCCATAGATAGTGAACTTGAGTCTATTTTAAGTAACAATACTTGGGAGTTAGTGGACTTGCCTAGAGGGTGTAAACCTATCAGTTGTAAGTGGGTCTTTAGGAAGAAACTATAGGCGGATGGAACAATTGATAAGTTTAAGGCTAGGCTTGTCGCAAAAGGGTTCACACAACAAGAAGGAATTGACTTCTTTGACACTTACTCACCGGTTGCTAGGATCACTACGATTAGAGTCTTAGTAGCACTTGCCTCTATTCACAAGCTTGTTATTCACCAAATGGATGTGAAAATAGCCTTCTTGAATGGAGACTTAGAAGAAGAGATCTATATGAAGCAACCGGAGGGTATGATAGTCAAAGGTCAGGAGCACAAAGTGTGTAGGCTTAAGAAGTCTTTGTATGGTCTTAAGCAAGCACCTAAACAATGGCACGAAAAGTTTGATAACGCATTAGTGTCTAATGGTTATATAGTAAATGAAAGTGACCGTTGTGTGTATAGTAAGTTTAATGATTGTGATGGTGTCATTATTTGCCTTTATGTTGATGATATGTTGATATTTGGAACCAACATAAATGTTGTTAATGATACAAAATCATTGTTATCTACTTTGTTTGATATGAAAGACATGGGGAAGGCGGACTTAATTCTTGGTCTTAAGTTAATAGAGAAGTGTGAGGGTTATTTACTTTCTCAAGAACATTATGTGGAGAAAATGTTGAGAAAGTTTAATCAATACGATGTAAAGCCAGTAAGTATGCCTTATGACTCGCATGTTACTTTGACCAAAAACAAATGTGATAGTGTATCTCAATGTGAATTTGCTAGGATAATTGGTAGTGTAATGTACTTGATGAACTGCACTAGGCCTGACATTGCATATTCTGTGAATAGGCTTGCACGATACACTCATAACCCAAATGAGAGTCATTGGTGTGCATTAAGACGTTTGTTAAAGTATCTTAAAGGAACAATGAACTTAGGACTCATGTTTACAGGGTCACCTGCTGTTTTAGAAGGCTATTGTGATGCTAATTGGGTGACCGATAATGATGAAATAAACTCCACTAGTGGATATGTTTTCACATTGGGTGGTGGAGCTATTTGTTGGAAATCATGTAAACAAACTTGTAGTGCTAAGTCTACAATGGAGTCTGAATTTATTGCCTTAGAACTTGCTAGTACAGAAGCCGAGTGGTTAAGGAATTTACTTGTTGATATTCCTTTATGGTCTAAACCTATGCCTTTTGTATCTATTCATTGTGATTCTCAGGCTGCGATTGCACGTGCAAGGAACAAGATATACAATGGGAAGAGCCGGCACATTCGTTTAAGGCACAACATTGTGCGCGAGTTGATTAGTTCAGGGGTGGTAAACTTGGAGTTTGTAAGAACCAAGTTTAACCTTGCAGACCCCTTAACTAAAGGACTAAACAAGAAGTTGGTCTACGAAACATCGAGGGGGATGGGACTTATTCCATCTGTAGAGAATTCTTCATGATGGGAACCCAACCCATAATTAGTAGAGATCCTACGAACGGGGTTCAATGTGGTAAAAACAAGTCATGAAAGAATTCTATGTTGCGCTATCTAAGTGTCTCTCCCTATGGTGTTGTTGTTGATAGTGCTCACTGTAATGACTTGAGGGTGGGATTTTAAGGATCTCTTAATGAAAAATTCATAGCCATATTGTTTGGTGGTGTGAGCAGTGCACACTTGATGAATTTCACCTATATAAGCTTGGAAGTGGTGCCGCTTCCTGTGAGAGCCTGGAAAACTCTCTAGAGAGCTTATGAATCCTGATATAGGTGCATGGCCGATATCGCACCAAAACCGCGAACTTGGAGAAGTAGATAATGATATGTCTTCTTGTTGTTCATATAAACAATAGTGGAGTAAGATTCAAGACGAAGTTCATCTTACTTCCGTTTATATAACTCAAGTTGTACTACCGGCGATTCAAGACCACAAGTCATCGTATCCGTTATGTGTCATTATCTTCGATTGATAATGGAGAGGTTAGTTGTTTAACGTTCGGAAGTTGTCTTTATGTAAGTTTGGATCATGTGGGGGATTGTTGGAAAAAGTACGTTAAAGTACCTTTCCGTGTGCTCCAAACTTATATAGAATGTATATGAGGTTGTTTGGGAGATTGATGTGATGGGTTGCAATGTTAGGAACTTTTAGTCGGACGTGGAACTCTCACGTGGATCGATCAACGTACGTCGATCAATCGACGTGAGAGTTCCATATTGATCAGAGGATGTCGATCTCTCATTGAGAGATCGACGTGAGAGTTCTATGTTGATCTGAGGACGTCGATCTCTCACTGAGAGATTGACGTGAGAGATCTACGTTGATCTGAGGATGTCGATCTCTTAATGAGGGTTCGACGTGAGAGATCGACGTGAGGGTTCGACGTGCCAGCGGATAGAACCTTTCATTTTGGGTTGCAACTTTTGATCTAAGGATCATCTCCCTTCACCTATGAACGGTAAACAACTGCCATAACTGATAGAAAAACTGCTGAAATGAGTTTCAAACATGGTTTTTAACACAATCCAAGGTCTATATATATGAGATCTTGCTATCTTCAACATACACAACATTCTTGCAAAATTCTAAAGAAATTTCAGCAATCTTTCTACCATTCTCTCCTTTATCTTTCTCTTCTAAATCAAGTTCATTCTTCTTCTTCTAGAGCAAAGGAAAAGAAGACAGCCGTTATATCTTGGGAATCATTAGTCTTGTTGTCTACCTTGCTCGTTGGTAGAGACTAAATTGCTTTAAGGACAGAGTCATCTTGAGACTCGTCTCGGCTTTTGTTTGATTACTTTCTTGCTTGTTTGCTACAATTTCCTAACAACCCCTACTTCCCCCCTCCTCCAGGTAAGCATGAGGACGATTACAAGTACATCTTTGTTAAAGATGTGTCTAACGTAGCTGAGTGAGCAGAGTGACAGTCGTGCATAGGAGCTAGAGAGACCATGCGGCTGTTTACTATATGTTTTGGGAATTCACACCGATTTCCTATCTTACATTTGGTTTAGACTATTGATTTAAGATTGTGACATGTCGGGTCTCGTCAACCCAATTATTATTACTTTATTTTTCATCCGAATTATTTATGAATGGAATTTTAATTTAACATTTATATTTATCGTTTCCGCGAAAAAATTTGTAAGTCTTTTCTGACGTGTAAGGAGTTAACTCGACGCCTTGTAGTTCTCTTAGCAGACTACGGCGGGTGCACTATTCCCGATGCTAGGGCACGGGAGTAGAACGCTGCAATTAAATATTTACATTGTATTAAAATGTCAGATAAAATATAATTTTTAAAACGAATCAAATACGACACTGTGAAACGTTCGCCCAGCTTGTAAGCCGACCATGACCATATCACATGGTTTGGTATTTGTAATCGTATGTCGTTGGACCATATCACATGGTTTGGTATTTGTAATCGTATGTCGTTGGACATGATCTATTCTAGGACTGAATCTATTAAGACTTGTTGGTGACCGTATGACCGTCAATCAAAAAGCGTCACTTCAGTATTTTAGTAAATTTTTTTTGTTAAAATATCTTCGCAATATTTTATGATTGTCTACCACTCGTTAATCGCTCATTTGTTAGGTCATCAGATCTGCTCACATTCATCGCAGTCACGGGTTGTTATTCAGAAATGTATCCCAAAATAACACTCTACTAGTATGACACACACACCATTGAAGATTTGTAGGTTACTAAGGTGAGTTCATTGCGTCGACGAACTCTTGAAGAATTCATACTACGGGCTAGTGGATAAAATAATGAGATCGAAGTGTAACATAAAGAGCTCCTTCTCATCTTGCATTTCTTTGGTTTGAAAGTTCCAGAGTAATGCTCCCCGAAATCAATAGCTCGAGGATATAGGTATATAAAACACATAGAAGCATTGGTAGAACCAGGATCTAAGGTTTTTCATTTAGTTCAGTTCTAGGTAAAGAGTCAACTTTGAAAGTAAACGACAACAACATTACTCCATTGTCTTAGAAGCTTCCGCCTATAGTGAGGTATGGGGGGTCGGATGTACGCAACCATACTCATGTGTTAGAAACACACGGATGATGTTTTCCGATGGCCCATAATGAAACAAAAGAGGTTTCACTTTGAAAGTAAAGGGAGTTGATAAACGTAGTAAAATAGAATGAATTTTAAAATATAGTTAATCAATTTTTATATAAATATTTTTCAACTGCCATATAAAATATCCAAAACTGTTGTAGTTAGGGGAATAAGATATAAGTAGACGCAAGCTAAGTAATATAGTACAATAACAAAAGTGTCAAATGCACACCTAAATATCGTACCACGAAATTTAGAATACTACCGGTCAAATATTAATTCGTTCTATGACTAATAATAATCAATACAATATATAACTTGTATGCAAATATCTTATAATAACTAGCTATCATCTTTTTATTTTCACGTTAGGAAACATTATTTTATTGTGTCACTAAATATTCATAATTTTGTTGTCGTTGACCGAATATTGCATCGTGTTTGATTGAGGAAGGCCATGAGAATTTTGGGAATATTAAATGCGAGTTAATTGCACATGGTATCCACTATTTTTCACCAAGTTTTAAGTAGCATCCGATATTTCATGAAACACAATTGCCATCCAGACTTATAGGGTTAATAGACACCTGGCATCCATGCTGACGTCATAAAGCCAATTTTCATTTATTTTTTAAAAGTTTATAGAAAAAATAATTCAAAAATAAAAAGAAAAACCCCACCCTCACCCCACCACACCCCCCCACCCCCACAATCGACCTCCCTCCCCATCCTCCCCATCTTCCTCTTCTTCCTCCATCTTCCTCTTCTTCCTCCATATTCATCTTCATCTTTTTTCCAACCATGGTCATCTTCATCAGCCCCAACCTCAAATTTCCCCAACAGGGTTATCTTCATCAGACCTGACAAGAGTTATGAGCCATCCACAGGCAAGATTCTGTTGCTTCCTTTCTTCGCTTATCTCCAAGCTTGAATGCTGATATGGATTTCGGTAATGTGCCAGGCTCTTGCTCAGTGTGAGAACACGCTAACAAGATTGGGCCTAGTCAGAGAAGCTGTGGATGATACAGCTGGTGCTGCGCAGGTTTGTCATATCTATTTTAAATTCTTGTTCTTACTGGTTACAAGAATATCAGCATTTGGAGCTAAATCTGTTGTTAAGATGCCTTATTGTAAAAATTTACAGTTCTAGACTAAAATTTCCTTCTTCGTTTCCTAGTACATTGCTTTGCAGCAGCTCAAAGATGCTGGAGCGGTTGCTAGCAAGAGTGCTGCAGGCATCTATGGATTGGAAAAAAGATGAAGATGAAGATGGAGGAAGAAGAGGAAGATGGAGGAAGAAGAGGAAGATGGGGAGGGAGGTCGATTGTGGGGGTGGGGGGTGGTGGGGTGAGGGTGGGGTTTTTCTTTTTATTTTTGAATTATTTTTTCTATAAACTTTTAAAAAATAAATGAAAATTGTCTTTATGACGTCAACATGGATGTCAGGTGTCTATTAACCCTATAAGTCTGGATGGCAATTGTGTTTCATGAAACATTGGATGCTACTTAAAACTTGGTGGAAAAGAATGGATACCATGTGCAATTAACTATATTAAATGCCCTTGTTTGCAAAAGGTTGAATAGGCCCCCACACCTCGGTCCGACGAGACAGCTGGAGGATGTAAATCAGGTATTCAGCGGTCCGCTAAGGAAGAGGCACAGAACACGCAGATCCATACTAGGAGCCCACCCTCCAGACCCATATTGGAGTCTGAAGATAAGGCAAAGCTGCGGGATTCGAACCTTACACCTTGTTAGCAAATCTGTCTATCCGGAACCTGAGCTATGATATGTGGGCAATATTAAATGTCCTTTCGTTGTTGACGGACTGTTTCATCATCCAAGTTAATATGGTTAATTCCCATAACCAAATACTGAATGTTTGACTTGGTAACCTAAACTTACATTTCAGAACGAAGAGAATGAAAAATTTGTCCAATTTTAAGAGAAGTTATTTCCTTCGTCCAAAAATTATAATACTTGGTCAAACGAATTTTCGGTCAAAAATCAATGAAATCAAAATTTCAAAGTATATGATATGATACTTTGTCAAAATAGTTTTTGCATCGTTCAATGACTATATTTTAATAAATAATAATGTATAATGTTTTGACGATTTAATTTTAAATAGTGTTTGATTAAGTACATATTTGATCATTGGTTGACAATATTTTCAAGACCGAAGTATATATATTTAGATTTGTGAATTTAGAAGGACATACACCAAAATGGAACAGAAATTAAAGGCTGAAAGGACACCCATTTAAAAAATTTATGTAACTTACCATGTAAGTTGAGTATTATGGGTCATCAGAAAACATATGTGTGATTCTAACACATGGGTACGGTTGCGTATATCCGATTCTTCATATTCTGTCATAGGCAAGAGTCTCTAAGGAAATGAGGTAATGTTATTATTTAGGTACCATGTAACTTAAGCAGATATTATCACGTGTTGTAGAACCGATTTATCACTGAAAAGAAGATTAGATACAGATTAAACACTAATATTACATCACTAGATGTTTTGGTACCATCTTCAACCAAACATGCTCTCCTCCGATAAGATTCATAGACTTTGTCAAACTATATTTTATTACTTTGATGAGGGAGTGAGTTCTCCCCCACCTGTACCAGAGGCCCCTTAGCCAGGTGGGATGTAAATCGAGGGATGTGCTCCACCGGCAGCCCTGCAAAGGGAGAGGACACACGAGATTCAGCCAGCCCAGAGACAACCCTTGTAATATTTCAACAAGGATTGTCTCCACACGGACTCGAACTCGGGACGTCGGGGTTCTAACCTCAATCACCTTTGCCACTTACCAATGAACTATGCCCCTGGGGGCAACTATATTTTATTACTTACAACACAAAGTTTTGTTTATGTTTTAAATTTGGTTTTGATATTATTTATGTTTGTAGTTCCCAATTCTATGATTGAATAATATAATTGTACTCGCTCCGACATAAAAATTAGGGGTGACAATCTCAAACACAACACGAACCTGACACGTTCTTTGTGGGTATGTGTATGATTTTGGCAGGTTTCGTGTATAAATCGGGTAAGACCTGAAAGTTACCCGTTAAGAGCAGACCATGTCCAGGTATACCAGCGAGTTATCCATTTATACCCGTCATACCCGATTTTTTTAAAAATATATTTAAATAAAAATTTTAAATTAATAAAGTGAAAAAAAAAACTTTCACCTAAAAAACCTAACCTAATCGGCTAATCCCCCGTTCCATTCTCCGTTCCTATTTCCCATCCTTGCTGCCCCGCCGCCCTCCTTTCTCCTTCTTAATTCTTCTTCTTCAATTCTCCTATCCTGGCAGCAGACCTCCGCCGCTGCTACCTTCCCCCCTCCGTTAATCTATCATCCTGTTAATTTGTAACTGTTACTATGTAGATACTTTTGTATGTTATTGTAACTGTACTCTGTTTAAATTTTTTGCTGAAGAAAATACAATTTAAAAGGAGGATTCTATTGTTTTCTTTGTAGGTTGATTGATGCACTTGAAGAGGATGCCACTGATTTTATGGGATATTAGTACAAGTCTTTCTTATGTTGTTACTGTGACTACAAGATCCGTTCCTCAACCCAATCCTCTTCTAGCAAGTCACTTAGGATGGCCTGTCTTGTTTCATGCCTCTGAGGTGTCTTTTTGGCGGATGAGATCCTAGAAGGCTAAAAATGAGCTAGAATATGAAGTCTTTAATCACGCGTCGCCATGTGTACAAAAACAGTTTTTTTTAAAAAAAAAAGAAAATTGCAGCACCTATTTGTTTTTGTACACATGGCGACGCGTGATTGGAGACCTCATATTCTACCTCATTTTTAGCCTCATAAGATCTCCTCCGGTCTTTTTGGTGGTTCTTTCACTCCAGATGATTGACACTTCTCATCACATTTCCTACTGTTTGGATTTTCTTGCTTGTCCTATTATTTCCAAATGCGTAGTATAATGGATGTGGAGAACCTTCAAGCATTTCATCTTGTTGGTTTCTATTCTGCAGTTTTTTGGTGTTGCAGCTGGGCTATTGTTTCTTTGGTTCTGGAACTATTGTTGTTTCATACATTGTAATAGTAGTCGTCTGAATACATGAGACTTGAAAAATACACGAAATCTAAAAATACCTGAAAAATACATGAAATGACACGTACACGACTTGAAATATTTGTGCTTGTCAAGTTCGTGGATATGCCTGATACACGACTCGCAACCTGACATGTACAGATTTAGGTATCTACGTCCATACATGCGAAGCTAAGGGGTAAGGTATGGGTCTGATACCCGAAACCCGAAAAACACGAAACACGACCTGTTTGACATCTCTACTATAAATATTGACTTAGTTTGGCTTAAATATAATTTAAAAAAGTCAAACTCTTATAGTCACTATTCTTACTTTATCTTTAATTGGTTACTTGATGTCAAATAAAAAAAATTATGTAAATGTTAATTAAATAAATAATATATAAACTTTGATAGAAAGTAGCCAACATTTTCAAAGCAAACCAAAATAAAAAGCGGACAATATTTTTAGAGTGAAGAGAGTAATATTTTGGACGTTAATGTAAGTCAATTTTCAATGTAAGTAAATTTCCTATTCAGAGGAGAAATACCCCAAAAATTATAGGAATCCCCAAACCCACTAGCTAGCCATAGTTTCCATACATTGATGATCTTCTGGTTCATGTACAATGTCATAGGGTGATAAAAAGATGTAATGCCCCTTAAAGTTCAACAAATTTGTCTCCCCAATATAACTGGAAATAATTGATAAAAGCCCAGTTTCTTCCCCAACCCATCCTTTCCGGGGGGGAAAAAAACACACACACACACACACACACACAACCAAAAAAAAAAGAAGAAGAAAAAAAAAACACACGCACAGAACCACAATTCTTGCATGCTTGACATACAAAAGAAGAGAGCATAATCAAACTAAAGTCATTTCTGTCGCACTAGAGCAGGTCAGAATACATGTATAAGCAACTCTAACCATAGCTTTGGATCCATCAAGCAGAGTTTTTCTCAACAAAACTACACAAACCCAAATACAATCACCTTATAGTTACATCTCTTGTCTGCATAACTCGCCGCAGGCTCACGTATCTGAGACTCCTCAATTTTCCTTTTCATCTGTCCCTAAGGTTTAATGACAAAGAAAATTAACAAAACCAGAATATAGAAAATCTGTAAACAGCTATGAAACCAGGGTGGGGTTCAGAGTGGAGTATACGGGGCGGACGGTAAGGAAACAGGTAGATACACTGCAAAGAAGAATAAGACTAAGCAAAACATATTTCAGGAAGTAAAGAGCTGGGATTCTGAAGTGTTCCACATTAGCAGCTCAGCACCAGAAGATTTTTGATCAAAGCTGAAGTTTCTATTTGTACAGGTTAGGTCTAGAAAATCGGTCACTCGACTGTAGTTGCAGGCTCACATCCGGAGAGGATGAATAACTCTGGTAGGTATAATTACCTGGAATAGGATACCCCATGTTCGTGTGGCTATCCATGTAGGTAGATCTTGCAGTAGGGAATAGGCGAGCACCATCCAAGGCAGGTGCAAACTCCGGATTTCTTGTAGACAAACTTGAACTGCTCCTGGATGAAGGAATGCCTGAACTCAACTGTATACGAGGGGGTATCCCTGTATATGTCAATGATCCTCCCTTCATAGGCTGAGGAGCGTATGTGTAAGTTCCTGACCTTGCCTCTGAAGATGTTGCCGAAGTATTGACTCTGGAGCCTCTGCCCGTAATACGAGGTGGGAATGTACGATTTATTGATGGTATGTCTGCATAGCTGATGCTGGTAGTGGTGCAGTATATATCACCTGGAAAAGCGTGTGACCTTAGTTCTCCCCGAGGATTCGAAATGGATGTCTCCCGGGCATATTCAATGTAATTATTTGACAACCTTAGGGTCGGATCTGTAG
Source organism: Eustoma russellianum (assembly GCA_036186865.1). Classification (NCBI taxonomy): domain Eukaryota; kingdom Viridiplantae; phylum Streptophyta; class Magnoliopsida; order Gentianales; family Gentianaceae; genus Eustoma; species Eustoma russellianum. The sequence continues at coordinate 7,488,376 of AP025064.1, read as the reverse complement.
ACAAAGAGTTCCCAGTACTAGGCTTCTGAATCGGAAATTCAACTGGCAACCTAAAAAGCCCAGGTACGTATCCAGCAGGCATCTCCATTATGCTGCCAGTTTTAGCTAGAGGAAAAGGTTCAGAATCTTTGAGAGAAGATTCATCTTCTGATACAGATTTTGCGTAGAGCGTCTGCTTTAGAGACAACTTTGCAAGTTGAAGAGCATCCAGGACAGAATCCAAGTTACCGGAAGACTTCTGCGGCATCATGCTGAGTTCAGTTATCTTCCCTGAACTTTCTCCACTTGTTTCATAGGACGGTGAGGCATGTGTCAGCTGCGAATGCATATGGTTGCGATCTGAAGACTTGCTGTCATTACTTCGTGTAAGCACTTGGCCACGAGTTTCCATGGAATTGGAGAATGCTAGGACTGAAGATGAAGATTCAAGCGTACACATGGCACCATTTTTCTGATCCAGCTTTTGTCCACAGTTAAATTGTGGAGTTTCTGGCGAATTATTTGGAACATCTGGTTTGAAGGAGAAGTCAGTTCCCACTGCTAAAAATTGACTTTCCAGTGGCCTATTGAGTACTCCTCTAGTAAATGACTGGTCAAGTACCCTAGTCTCATCTCTATCTTCAGTTACATCTGAACGGTTTCCAGGGTCACCTGAGTCCTGAATGTAACATGAAGAACAAAATACGTAATGATTTAAGGCTGAGCATGCAGCACAACAGCTAAATCAAATCAAAACTTTTAAGTTAATACAGAAGCCCTTAGAAATGAAGATAGACTTAAAAATAAGAATGTAAGATGTATCCTTATAGAAGCAAAACAATTTCTGCTTAAACTCCACTTACACACCAATTGAGCGTTCTAGTTTACTCAAGGGGGCAAACATCTTTCCAAGCATAACACACAAACCTGTTGTCTTTAATGATTGATCTTCAACATAATGATAATCAAAACCAGAAAGACAGAAACACAAAGCGTATCATCCATGTTCATGCTGCTCTATATTACTTGTATTTACAACTGAAATGTCCAATAGAACTGTGTGGCTACAATCAATCAGAAAGATAAGACATACCGAGACATAGCTGTTATTCTCCTTGTCTTCCCACTCCGTTTTGGACTTTTCTGCTGTTTCAGATCCAACGGTTTCTTGTGCCTGGCCTGTGACTTCAACATCAAGCTCATTTCTGGTGTTCAACTTAGCAGTATCAACTCCTGTTTCAGGGGTTTCAGACACCCCTGAAACAGAAGCTTCCCTTGACTCCTTCACCTCATGATTTTCAGGTTCTTTTCTAAAGATCACAATATTATTATCAGGGATATTAGGAAGATCTTGATGGTTTTCTCCCACTGTATCCTCATTAATACCATGAACATTATCACAAAGATGTAACTCCTCTGCTCGTGCCCTGGTTTGATAAAAGAAAATTTCTATGATCACAATATTTGCTAGCACTGCTTTAGGAGGATTTAAACAAGAAAAATATTTTATCAAGCATTAGAGGAAGACAATCAGCTCATTCATCAGCAACACATAGACTCTCTTGCTATTTTGGATAAACACCATGCTGCCCATAGTCATTACATCATATTCAATATTGCTTTACTCAAATGGAAAAGAAAATGACTTTGAATTTAAATAATTAAATTTAGAAGATTCGAGTGTATTCAAGAAACCAAACTACTACTAAATTATGAATCCATAAAACTACAGAGAAAATAATGTTCTTCTGAACTATTCGGTTTGTTGGTTAAATTATCGAACCAAATAACATAATTAGCTCACCAAACAATAGACCAGCCATAGAATTGCCCAGGGGGCAGCAAGCATAGGCATGGTCAACATCTTATCTATGGAGCCCTTCAGAATATTTGATTGCATATAAATGAAATACGATATCTCTTGTAAGACATCTTAGATTTTAGAAATAAAAATGAATATAAAGAACAATAAACTAACCGGGTCTCCTTGCGCCTAATTCGTCGACATGATTTGCCAACACGTTTGGGCAAAGAACCACTTGAAGCAAAACTAGAACTCCTCCTAATAGAGTCTATGTACTTCTTACTTTCCAGACAATTTGGAGAATCCTTATGGCTTTTCCATGACAAACTTCCAGCGGTGGATGAAGAGTCTATTTCTGAACTAGAACATGAACCCTGATCATTTCTTCTCTCGTGAAAATTGGTTGAAGCTTCTTTCCTCTTCACTGATTCACTACTAAGCTTTGATTCACAAACGGACATCTCCCTATCAGAGCCTGAATCAAATTCATCCGAAGCATCACTTATACCATTGCTCTCCAGAATAGCAAGCACATCCGCTGTGGCCATTTCAGCTTTCTTTCTTTGAAGAGATACTATCCTTAGATGCTCTTCCAGTTCTACCACCTTTCCATTGAAAACAAACCAGAGGAAACCAGTCATACAGTTTAATAATATGGGTGAGACAAGAGCACTTACAAGATCAAAAGATGCTTGCATGTTATCCTATAAAACAAGTTCAAGAACTAACCCTTTTCGAAAGTTCGTCAGCCCTCTGCCTTGCAGTTCTCGAGATAGCTCTCTCAGACAATAACCTTGCCCTTAGAGATTCAATTGTCATTGTGGTCAAATCTTCCATACCATCATGATATCTGGTAAAATACGTATGAAGACCAGTTCATAAGAAAACACAACCCAATAAGACAAGGAGGAATTAACACGTAGACATCTATAAGAATGTTTTGACGTAATGGAAAACCAGTGTCTACGTTGGGGCAACTACTAAAACTATAAAAAGAGTGCCTATTTCTGGACTTACATCTCTGTTCTTACAACTTTCTTCAATTTCTAAATCACTACCCTTCGTGCAGACTAAATAATCAGAGTGCAGTTCTTAGGTCGAGTATGTTAGGGTCCCCTAGATGAAAAGCTAGGCTAAACCGGAAAATGTTCTCTCGCCGGTTTGATCAACCACCTATGTATCAATAACAAATTCTTGCCCACAGATTCCTGTTGAGCTAAACTGAGTTTCATTTCCGAAGTACCCTCAAATTAGATACACAAAACCTAAAACCTTGATTGTACCACAGAAAAATTCATCTTATGCACAGTTTGAAATTTCCCGAAGTCATCAGAAATTAGTAACAAAATCAACCAAAGAATGCTCCACCCATCAAAAGAAGACAAGTACTACGAAAACTAAGATATATAAACGCCACTGAGCCACTAAAATATTGAGCTTCCAGTTAAAGAGTGATACAACCACCATGGCTGCATCAAAGATTGATCAAGAGAAACTCCCCAACAAATCTCTCTCCTCCTTTTTTTCATCTAATCAGGCACGTAATCATATTAAGCATAAAAAACCCAAAAGAATTACATTAATTGAAAACATTAAATTGACCAAAATCATAGTCAAATAATACCTCTGATCATGATCTCCGTTCCTGGGACTCGACATCCTGGTACTGAGCCAAAGCGGAAAATCTCAGCTCCTGCAACAACAAATTAAATAATATACGAAAATAAAACTGAAAAAAAAATAATAAGAGAAGAAGATCTCTACCAACGTCAAAAATCGACCTCAATTAAATAAAAAAATACAAAGAATAGGCAGAAAAATGAAAACACAGTCTAACTTTAGGGGTCAAAGATCAACTAGAGAAATTGATCAAGGGACAATTAGAAGTTTCAACCTCCACTAGAATACCTTGACTTGAGTGGATTTGAAATTCTTTTGAATCTTTTCAAGAAAAAAAGAAATTCTTTTAAATAATTGGCATCACTCTTCAGTTCAACTCATCCTTTGTGTGTGTGAAGAAGCCAGATGGTGGACCCCGGGGGTATCTTCGGAAATAACAAAAGAGGAAGCATGTATTTTTCAAAATAATTACGCGTATGAATGTTTTGTAGTCTCTTGTTTAACTCATAGCCGTGATTCGTCTTGGCAGCGGCGGCAGGTACCGCTTGGGCCTTTATATCCGGGGTTGGGATCTCCTAACCCCACTTTCCTCAACTCCTTCGTGACCACGTGACACGTGTCAGCAAAGGAGGGTGATGAGGCTAGATGCGGGTGACCCTCATCTAGCTTCACCATCTCCCCTTGCTGCCACGTGTCGCGCGGTCACGCATCACCTCATCCTATTTGTGGTGGGGGATCCTATGCCTTCTATCCGTACCAAACGAGTCTTGTATATTTCCGGTTTAAGCCATTTGATACACAAATATTAAAAAAAGTACGTTTTCGTTACACTAGTCTTCCGTGTTTGTAGGAGGGAATAGATTGCGTCGCAATTTGATGTATATAGTTTTATCGTAACAAAAGGTTGTTTCTGTGGTCGAACCCGTAATCATAAAATCACAAAACAACAACTTACCAGTTGTTCGGTCTGCACACTTGACACCAGAAAATATTAAACGATATCAAAATTTCGCCCGTTTCAGGAAAACTCGGGAAGTTCCCTTTTTGCCTTAAATTTTTTTTTGATTGAAATATAAAAACTTAGTGTATAAGGTAAATTATAAGTTCTGAGCTTTTAACTTTCTCTTGTTTTTTTCTTACATTTATTGAAATTCCAAAGACTAAATCTAATTTGTTAATTGTACTAAAATATTATGACTATTTTTACTTTTATATTTTGTTTGTTTTAAACAACGTATTGGATTTATTAATTTTATCATGAATATGGTCGGTTTAATATGTTTATAATCAATTTAATATGTCTATGATATATCTGTGGTGGAAAGTATATTCACTTAACCAATATGTTTAATGAATTACTGTTTATTTACAGATAATTAAGACGATACCAATACCGATATCGTTTTTCTATCTAATTTGTTAATTGTAGTAAACTATTATGACTATTTTTACTTTTATATTTTGTTTTGTATTAAACAACGTATTGGATTTATTATTTTTATCATGAGTTTGATATGTTTATAATCAATTTAATATGTCTATGATATATCTGTGGCGGAAAGTACTTCAGTTAACCATATGTTTAATGAACTACTATTTATTTACAGATACTCGAGATGATACCTATATCGATATCGTTTTTCCTACATTTATTGAAATTCCAAAGACTAAATCTAATTTGTTAATTGTAGTAAAATATTATGACTATTTTTACTTTTATGTTTTGTTTTGTATTAAACAACGTATTGGATTTATTATTTTTATCATGAATATGGTTGGTTTAATATGTTTATAATCAATTTAATATGTCTATGATATATCTGTGGTGGAAAGTACATTCACTTAACCAATATGTTTAATGAACTACTGTTTATTTACAGATACTCGAGACGATACCCATACTGATATTGTTTTTCTTACATGTTCAAAAGACTAAATCTAATATGTTAATTGTAGTAAAATATTATGACTATTTTTACTTTTATATTTTGTTTTGTATTAAACAACGTAGTAGATTTATTATTTTTATCATGAATATGGTTGGTTTAATATGTTTATAATCAATTTAATATGTCTATGATATATCTGTGGTGGAAAGTACTTCAGTTAACCAATATGTTTAATGAACTACTATTTATTTACAGATACTCGAGATGATACCGATACCGATATCGTTTTTCTTACATTTATTGAAATTTGAAAGACTAAATCTAATTTGTTAATTGTAGTAAAATATTATTACTATTTTTACTTTTATATTTTGTTTTGTATTAAACAACGTATTGGAATTATTATTTTTATCATGAATATGGTTGGTTTAATGTGTTTATAATCAATTTAATATGTCTATGGTATATCTGTGGTGGAAAGTACTTCAGTTAACCAATATGTTTAATGAACTACTATTTCTTTCCAGATACTCGAGACGACACCAATACCGATATCGTACTGTACTCGTAATCGAAACGAATCTGACAATTATGGTTGAACTAGGTTAAAAGAGACTATTATTTATGAACTTAAGATTATTTCTTTTCAAAATAATAACAAATACTTCTAATTGTCATAAGTTTTCAAAGTAATTACAATATTGACAAATAAATGAACGGAATATTATTTATCATAAAAGGATGCGTCGTTGGTAAAAATAAAATCCAATTAAACAGAAGAAAAAAATCAGAAAATATGTATACTTACTTTATTAAATTTGTCTAAAAATACGGGTTAGGAAAAGCGAGGATAAATATGCATAGAATTGTAAAAGAAAAAAAACTTGATAACTATGTAAAATAGAAGTACGTAATTTTGATACAAAAATATTAGCGGTTTAGATCTAGGGAGGCCAACATGGAGGCAAAATATAAGGCCTCCAATCACAAGCCGCTACATGTACAAATTGGTCTTTTTAAGAAAAAAATTAAACTGCTGGCCAGTTTATACACGCGGCCTCACTTTTGGCCTCTCCAGATCTAAACCCAAATTTTAGAGCTCGAACCCTAAAAAAGTTGTTAACGTGTAATCTTTAGTTGAACTTGGGTATTAACTTTATTGTACTTTTTTTTGGGATAAGAACTTTACTATACAATGTTACGAAATGAATGTGTATTTGTTTATTCAACTTAGTTATTATCACCCAGAATATTTTTTGCATGAACAATTAGTTTGTGAACACGGTATAGATTCATATATAATAAATAATTTACACTTCATGAATTAATTCATTTAAAATATAATGTAGATTGATTAAATACATCAAAAAACTTAATAGATAATAGCTAAGATGCACATTCGCAAAAATAATTTATTAGTTACAAAACTGATAATAAACAACTTTCTTACCAAATAGATACGAAAATTTAAAATAAAATTTATTAACTTGTGTGTACTTTGCATATATCAAATGCTTTTGTCAGCATGCCCTTTGCTAATTTTGAGCTTGGGAATCCTTTTATTGAAGTAGGGAATTTCAATTACTAACAGCTCATTACCAAATTAAAAGACAAACGTTGATAAAATTCATTTAACAACCATTCTTTTTGGATAATGGTTCATTTACATCCATTCAACGGTATGGACCAATTACACTTATCGTTTTCCTGCAGTTATATTTTTATTCTCATCACACAGTGACCTCACACAAGGGAAAAAAACACAAAAGGCGAAGGATGAACATACAAAATGTAATCTGATGAGGCCGAGATCCTCACTGGGTGGATCAGAGATGATCCTTGTGGTTTGTCGTTTGCCCTCCGTCTAAATCCGTCAATGGAACCTGAGAAGAAAGAGAAACGTTAGAGGCCCGGGGCAGTCCTCCGATGCTCAAGTCAGTTATGGGTGTTTTAGTAGGCAGTTTATGCTGGAATATAGGTTTAGAATGAACCTGGGTCAATATCTTGTTGAGAATAAGGCTGCTAAGAGATCAGCCGAGATGGTGTTTTCGGAATATCTCTCACTGAAGATCTCCGAAAGTTGTAGTTGAAGTTCAAGAATTGGATCCCCCCTTCTCCGTCTGGAAAGGGGTATATTTATACACAAGGTTGAGGAAGTCTGTCCCTCTGCCCGGTGATGGGATTGTGGAGTGTCTGAAGCGCCCCGCTCCCGAGCCCTAACATCGGGAACAGTGCATCCGCCGTATCTCACTAAGGAGAATACAAAGCGTCGAATCAATCTCTTACTTGTCAAAGATGACGTAGAAATTTTTTTCGCGGAAACGTAAACCATAGCATATATTAAACTTCAATAACCGTCATTACATTGCTAAATAAAACTCTGGAAATAAAATAGTAAAGTAGTGTGTGGAAATCCTCAAAATATAAATAAGAACAAAACAGCTGCAGCGTCCCCTCATATCCTAGCCGCAGCTCTCAACCAGCCCACTCTGCTATGTCCGTCCCGTCCTCAATGAAGATATGCTCGTAGTCCTCATCCGGCTCACCTGGGAAGTAGGGGTGAGTGACAGAAATCACCCAGTAGATGCCCGCCTCAAACAAATACAAAACGTACATACCGAAATGATATAGCCACATAGCACATAAACATGATATAACACATAGCACATAACATGATATAACACATAGCACATAAACATGATATAACACCTAGCACATAACATGATATAACACATAGCACATAAACATGATATAACACATAGCACATAAATATAAGATAACTTGCATAAGATAAAGTAAATGCGGTAAGTAAAGCACTCCACATAAAAATGCGCAAGTACGTGATGCATGCTCAATTAACGTGTCACACGCAACAAGAATCATGTCATGCAATATGCCCTAGACATATATGCAATGCATGATCCCGGGATTGACTGGATGCCTGTAGCCCGTGCACTACAATCCACCCTTGCGGATGCCCGTGGCCCGTACACCACGATCCACCCCAACCGATGCCCGTGGCCCGTGCACCACGATCAACCATAACCAAGTATCCATGGCCCGTACACCATGATCCATCATAATCACATACTCATGGCCCGTACACCATGGTCCACTCCACTCAAGCGTCTGAGACCCGTACATCTCAGCCCACTTCCAATGCAATGCACGTGCCATGAATGCAACAACAAAATCGCCTGGGGCCCGTACGCCCATCCTCACCAACTCCGGTACTCAACACTAATCGTCTCGGGCCCGTACGCCCATCCTCACCATCTCCGGCACTCAATATTTGGCTTCATAAAATTCACGAATATTGGAAAGTAGTTATTTAGCATTCCTTTTATTTTTACTTAGCTTTTATTAATTTTCTAGAATTTTCTACTAATGTTTCCTTATTTAATTCTATTTATTACTAATTATTTTTGATTACTTACATTTCTCAAAATTCAGAAATTAAGTGAGAATAATTTAATTTTAAACTTTTATATTTTCTGGAATTTATTTAGAATTTTCTGATAGTTAAATATATTTTTCTGGAATTTTAAACTAATTTTAATTATTTATTTATTATTTATTCATTTCAGAAATTAATTTTCAGATTTTTTTTTTATTTTTCGGCTTGGGCCGGCCTGCTACCTGGTCCGGTCCGCTGGCCATCCGGTCCGGTCCGGCAGCCTGGCCGGTCCAACAGTATTTTCTTTTTTTTTTATTTTTTTTCTATTTCCTTCTAACCTCCATAAAATCTTCGTTTTAACTCCGATTGACCTCAAACCAGTTGCGTTGGACTCGTTATAACGAGACGCAACTTTTGGGAGTGGACACGTCATCACGTGTCCGGACGCGCCGTCAGGGGCCGCGCGTGGGCCCCACGCGCCACCCCCTGAAACGCGTCCGTCAGACCCGTTTTTTCAACTTTCAACCCAATCCCAACCTATTCCGGACTAGATGAACTTATTCTAAGGTCAAAACGCAATTTTTTAAACTTCACTAAGTATGTAAATTCCAAATCTTTCGAGTTAATTCAAGGGTATTCCCACCCCAATCCAATCCTATCACCAAAAATCATATACATACAAGTACATAGCAGCAATAAACAATTACCTCATGTTATTCCAAATATAAACAAATACAATTCTATAATTTAAACAATTAAAAACAAAGAAACCACATAAAATATATCATCAAAGCATGCATGGATCGTACCCATTTGAGGGGGAAGAGGCACCTACCTTTTTTTCCAGCGAATACTCTGTCTTCCTACATCGCGGCTGCCTACTATGCTTGGAGTTAGAATAAACTATATATTATTCTTTATTTCTTTTTTTTTTGAATGTGGCAGCCAAGCGGCTGCTATGTGTATTTTTTTTTTGGTTGTTGGGGTGGGCGGCAGGGATGATGGGAGTGGGGGTTTGGGTAAATATATAAGAAAATTTAGGGTTTTTTTTCTATTGTGATTAGGCTTAGTTTATTAATTAGTATCCTATTCCACTTAAGGTTTGTTTGTGTTTATCATTATCTTACTTTTGATTGGGAAGAATGATAATTATCCCTTCTCTTTTATACATTTTTTTTTCTAAAATATACGGCTATAACACTCCTCCCCTCTTACAAAAAGTTTCGTCCTCGAAACTTGACATACCTTAATCGAAGAGCTATGGATATCTCTCTTGCATCCGCTTCTCGAGCTCCGAGGTCGCCTTGCGCTCGGTGCGATTTGTCCACTGGACTTTAACATAAGGGATGACCGGTGTCTCAACACCTGGTCCTTGCGATCCATGATCCTGATATGAGTCTCCTCATAGGTCGTGTCCGGTCGGATTCTCAACGGTAACGCATCTAAAAAAAATATGGCTCGGATCTGGAACACATCTCCTCAATTGAGAAGCGTGAAATCCGCTGTGAACCTGAGCCAAGGCAGGGGGTAACGCTAATCGGTAGGCCAATGTACCGATCTTCTCGAGTATCTCATATGGACCAATGTAGCGAGGCCTCAGCTTACCCTTCAAAACAAATCGTGAAACCCCCTTCATAGGCGACACCTTCAAATAAACTTTCTCGTCCACATCGAACTCTAAAAGACGTTGCTTCGAATCAGTCCAGCTCTTGCTCCTGTCTTGAGCAACCTTGAGTCTATCACGTATCAGTTTCACCTTCTCTCTAGTCTGTTCAACCAACTCAGGATCGGTAATAACGCGTTCACCGACCTCATCCCAATGAACAGGAGACGTGCACTTACGTCCATAGAGCCCCTCAAAGGGTGCCATGCCGATGGCACTGTGGTGACTGTTGTTGTAAGAGAACTCAATTAGTTTGATCATACCGTCTCAGTTCCCCTTGAAGTCCAATGCGCGCACTCTCAACATGTCCTCTAAGGTCTGAATAGTCCTCTCAGACTGTCTGTCTGTCTGTGGATGAAAAGCGATACTCAATCGCAGCTCCGTCCCCAACCTTCTCTGACAAGCTGGCCAGAATCGAGAGGTGAATCTCCGATCAAGATCTGAAATGATACTAACTCGGACTCCATGAAGACTGACAATATCATCGATGTACAGCGTCACTAATCTCTCCAATGTCATGTCACTCGGCACAGGTAGAAAGTGAGCAGATTTCGTGAATTGATCAACAATCACTCAGATCATGTCGTTGTCGTTTCTTGTTTTAGGGTGCCCTAAAAACAAAATCTATCGTCACATGCTCTCATTTCTATTCTGATATCTCCAATGGCAACATCAAACCTCCCGGCCTTTGATGCTCTGCCTTAAGCTGCTGACAAAAGAGGCATCTCTCAATGAACTCAGCGATGTGTCTCTCCATTCCACTCCACCCATAGTGTTTCTTTAGATCATTATACATCTTCGTAGCACCTGGATGAATCGACAATTTCGAATTGTGCGCTTCTTTCAATAACTCCTTCCTCAAGTCTTCATTATCACGCACACACAATCTGCCTTGGTACCAGATATTGCCATCATCATGGATCCTTAAGCCCTCAATCAAACTGGTCAACATTCTTCTCGGGTATCCCTAAGCGTCACATCATTCTTCTGCGCCTCTTTAATCCGCTTAATCAAAGATGGTGTAATAACCAAGGCCGCCAGAACATTAGCAGTAGAATGAACAATGTCAAGATCAAACTCTGTCATCTCTTTCTCCAGTGACATCCGTCTGGCTTGATTAGGCTTTCTACTCAAGGCATCTGCAACCGGTCTGCTTTCTCCCGGATGATAACTCATGGTCAGGTCATAGTCTTTCAGTAGCTCAAGCCATCTCCTTTGACGCATATCCGACTCTTTCTGTGTGAATAAATACTTCACGCTCATATGATCTGTGAAGAGTTTGCACTTTACACCGTATAGATAATGACGCCAAATCTTCAATGCAAACATCACCGCTATCAGCTCCAGATCATGAGTCAGGAAATTTTGTTCATATTGCTTCAACTGCCTCGAAGCGTATGCACTAACCCTATCTCTCTGCATTAACACACACCCTAGACCATTCTTCAAGGCGTCGCCGTAGATGACAAACCCTTCAGTGTCAGAGGGTTATGCCAATACTGGTGTAGTCGTCAACCTCCATAAAACTTTTCTCACACTCGGAGGTCCATAAGGATTTGGTCTCTCTTTTTTTTTTGAGTCAGTCGACTCAGAGATGCTGCGATATTCGAGAATCCCTCCACGTATTTGCGATGATAACCGACAAGGCCAAGAAAACTGCGCACCTCAGTTACATTAGTAGGTCGGAGCCATTCTGTATCTACCTTCTTTGGGTCAACAGTAATGCACTCCTTAGAAATCACGCGGCCTATGAAAGTCACACTCTCTAACCAGAACTCGCACTCGCTGAACTTTGCATACAGCTTTCTCTTCCTAAGAGTCTCCAATACCTCCTGCCGGTGTTCAATATGCGTCTCCTCATCAGGTGAATACACCAAGATGTTGTCGATGGACACTACCACACAATGGTCATACTGCTTCCTGAATACCGTGTTCATCAAGTCCATGAAGGCCGCAAGTGCATTCGTCAGTCCAAAAGGCATCACAAGAAACTCGTAGTATCCATATCGAGTGCGGAACGCAGTCTTTGCTATGTTTTCTGCCTTAATCCTCAACTGATGGTAGCCTGATCGGAGGTCGATCTTCGAGAATACTCTGGCACCCTTCAACTGATCAAATGGATCGTCGATCATCGGTAGTGGGTATTTATTCTTTATCGTGATCTTATTTAGCTCACGATAGTCGATACATAACCTTGTACTGTCGTCTTTCTTTTTCACAAACAACACTGGTGCTCCTCAGGAAGAAACACTAGTCCCGATAAACCTCATGTCCAGCAACTCCTGCAATTGCTCTTTAAGCTCTTTTAACTCTGCTGGTGCCATCTTGTATGGTGCCTTCGAGATCGGCTCAGCTCCGGGTATGAGGTCGATCTCGAACTCTACTTCCCTACTCGGTGATAAACCTGACAACTCGTCAAGGACATCCTTAAAATTTCGTACCACTGGAATATCCTCAATCGATGGAGTCTCAGCACTGGCATTTAGATTATACACAAGAAAATTCCCGGCTCCTTTCTTCAATGCCCAAGAGGCCTGTGCTGCAGTCATGTAGATTTTTTTTTTTCTGGATGACTTTTTCAATTTGACATCCCCCTGGAAGATAGTCTCTCGTTTATCCGGTGTCTGCGTACTGACTGTCTCTGATGGCAGTTGATAGTAGCACTATATCTTGCCATGAAATCCATGCCCAGAATGATGTCGAAATCCTGCATCTGGATCGGGATCAGGGTTACGGAGAACTCAAGCTCATTAATCTCCAAGTGACATTTTTTTGTACTGATAGTGGGATACAAACACCTGGTCGCTTGCGGCTTGAATACGATGAATGATCTCAAGATGTTATGATAGAATACTCATGTTCTTGGCGGATCTCTTGGCAACAAACAAGTGGCTGGCACCACTATCAAATAGGACGTAGGCTGGGACTTTGCTAATTAACATCTCACCTATAACTACGTCCCCGACCTCCTCTACCTCAATGTCCGTCATAACACGCACACGAGCGTTGGTCCGCCCCTTTGCCTTCTATTGCATATGACTTGATGATGGAGGGGTTGCTTATGCTGGTGTGGGGCACTCTCTGGAATAGAGTGCTTCTGGTACTCCTCCTTAAACTGGGTCCATGTCGGAGGTGGAGTCAGCCTGCATGTCGCACACTGCTACCATTGATCGGTATCACCCTCTAAGAATGGTACGACCACATCAACCTTTAGGCCATCCGGAACCTGCATCAACCTCAACTGCTTATACACAATTTTGAGCCAGATTTCTGCTCCTCTGGTCGTGTTGTACCCCTGAATATAGGTATCTGGCAGTTCTGCATCTTCCGGTAGAAAAATCGAAGCCCCTTGGGTGGTGGTGCTGGTGGTGGCTGCTGCTGCTGTTGTAGGTAAGCCATCTATATCTGATGCTGGGCCATCAATGTAGTCAACGTGGCCAGGGTATCTGCAAGGACCCTAGGAATAGTCCCCTGACCCTGCTGATCATGGCCATCGCGTCCTCTGTTTCCAGTTGGCGGCTCGCGTCGTGGAGGCATTATCCGGAATTTGAGTTCATGAGATGAATACAGATTAATCCAAAGTAAGTTGAAGGATTGGACGCTTATAAAACGGTAATTAAATAACGAAAGCTCGCCATCGGCACACACCTCCCATAACCCGATCATAACTTAAGTCTTTAAACATCTCTTAAGTCTACTTTGTTTATTAGGGGCAAAATTGTCATTTCGCAAAAGATCATAACTTATGTCTAGTGTCTAGTTAATCCTGCGTTTCCGAGGCAGATCTGAAGCCTCGGCTCTGATACCACCTGAAGCGCCCCGCTCCCGAGCCCTAACATCGGGAACAGTGCATCCGCCGTATCTCACTAAGGAGAATACAAAGCGTCGAATCAATCTCTTACTTGTCAAAGATGACGTAGAAATTTTTTTCGCGGAAACGTAAACCATAGCATATATTAAACTTCAATAACCGTCATTACATTGCTAAATAAAACTCTGGAAATAAAATAGTAAAGTAGTGTGTGGAAATCCTCAAAATATAAATAAGAACAAAACAGCTGCAGCGTCCCCTCATATCCTAGCCGCAGCTCTCAACCAGCCCACTCTGCTATGTCCGTCCCGTCCTCAATGAAGATATGCTCGTAGTCCTCATCCGGCTCACCTGGGAAGTAGGGGTGAGTGACAGAAATCACCCAGTAGATGTCCGCCTCAAACAAATACAAAACGTACATACCGAAATGATATAGCCACATAGCACATAAACATGATATAACACATAGCACATAACATGATATAACACATAGCACATAAACATGATATAACACCTAGCACATAACATGATATAACACATAGCACATAAACATGATATAACACATAGCACATAAATATAAGATAACTTGCATAAGATAAAATAAATGCGGTAAGTAAAGCACTCCACATAAAAATGCGCAAGTACGTGATGCATGCTCAATTAACGTGTCACACGCAACAAGAATCATGTCATGCAATATGCCCTAGACCTATATGCAATGCATGATCCCGGGATTGACTGGATGCCTGTAGCCCGTGCACTACAATCCACCCTTGCGGATGCCCGTGGCCCGTACACCACGATCCACCCCAACCGATGCCCGTGGCCCGTGCACCACGATCCACCATAACCAAGTATCCATGGCCCGTACACCATGATCCATCATAATCACATACTCATGGCCCGTACACCATGGTCCACTCCACTCGAGCGTCTGAGACCCGTACATCTCAGCCCACTCCCAATGCAATGCACGTGCCATGAATGCAACAACAAAATCGCCTGGGGCCCGTACGCCCATCCTCACCAACTCCGGCACTCAACACTAATCGTCTCGGGCCCGTACGCCCATCCTCACCATCTCCGGCACTCAATATTTGGCTTCATAAAATTTACGAATATTGGAAAGTAGTTATTTAGCATTCCTTTTATTTTTACTTAGCTTGTATTAATTTTCTAGAATTTTCTACTAATTTTTCCTTATTTAATTCTATTTATTACTAATTATTTTTGATTACTTACATTTCTCAAAATTCAGAAATTTAGTGAGAATAATTTAATTTTAAACTTTTATATTTTCTGGAATTTATTTAGAATTTTCTGATAATTAAATATATTTTTCTGGAATTTTAAACTAATTTTAATTAATTATTTATTATTTATTCATTTCAGAAATTGATTTCCAGATTTTTTTTTATTTTTCGGCTTGGGCCGGCCTGCTACCTGGTCCGGTCCGCTGGTCATCCGGTCCGGTCCGGCAGCCTGGCCGGTCCAACAGTATTTTCTTTTTTTTTTTTATTTTTTTTCTATTTCCTTCTAACCTCCATAAAATCTTCGTTTTAACTCCGATTGACCTCAAACCAGTTGCGTTGGACTCGTTATAACGAGACGCAACTTTTGGGAGTGGACACGTCATCACGTGTCCGGACGCGCCGTCAGGGGCCGCGCGTGGGCCCCACGCGCCACCCCCTGAAACGCGTCCGTCAGACCCGTTTTTTCAACTTTCAACCCAATCCCAACCTATTCCGGACTAGATGAACTTATTCTAAGGTCAAAACGCAATTTTTTAAACTTCACTAAGTATGTAAATTCCAAATCTTTCGAGTTAATTCAAGGGTATTCCCACCCCAATCCAATCCTATCACCAAAAATCATATACATACAAGTACATAGCAGCAATAAACAATTGCCTCATGTTATTCCAAATATAAACAAATACAATTCTATAATTTAAACAATTAAAAACAAAGAAACCACATAAAATATATCATCAAAGCATGCATGGATCGTACCCATTTGAGGGGGAAGAGGCACCTACCTTTTTTTCCAGCGAATACTCTGTCTTCCTACATCGCGGCTGCCTACTATGCTTGGAGTTAGAATAAACTATATATTATTCTTTATTTCTTTTTTTTTTTGAATGTGGCAGCCAAGCGGCTGCTATGTGTATTTTTTTTTTGGTTGTTGGGGTGGGCGGCAGGGATGATGGGAGTGGGGGTTTGGGTAAATATATAGGAAAATTTAGGGTTTTTTTTCTATTGTGATTAGGCTTAGTTTATTAATTAGTATCCTATTCCACTTAAGGTTTGTTTGTGTTTATCATTATCTTACTTTTGATTGGGAAGAATGATAATTATCCCTTCTCTTTTATACATTTTTTTTCTAAAATATACGGCTATAACAGTGTCTGTGATGGCTATCTTGTCTACTGCAGGTGCGTAGTCTGATGGGACAAATGCATGTGACTGCAGCTGTATCAGTGGCTGACTCTACGAGGAATAGGTCGGCCAATAATGATGTCTTTGTACTTAGCCAAACGATGATTGACACCTGGAAAGTACCCTGCAGAATTGTCTTGGTGGGTCTCAAACGGCAGTTGATAATATCTTCTCTAATCTTATCTAAGATACTATAAGCAACAGCCTTTATGAGATCAAGGCCGAGGCTAGAGCTTGATGCTAATAAGAAATTGAGGCCGAAGCTGTTCCGAGGCCGAGCTAAATATGCGTCCTTTAGAAGTTGTGTAATGTTGATTCCTTTTATTTACCGAATTTGACTAGAAGCGGCTGCTTTGACTAAAGCATTGCTGAGCGAGGTGCAATATATCAAACTGTCCTGACTGACTTCATTTCTAACCATTCTCGGTCATGTTGAACAAGTGCCGACCTGACTCAGTCATGCGGCCGAGCTGACCGAGGGTTATACTTGAATCTGCCTTAGCCATTTTGATAGACTTGCTTTAGCTAAAAATAATAGTGGCCGAGACTAAGACCTTCTAGCCGAGGCTGACCAGTCAAGTAGTTGACCTGAAACTATGTTGACCATTTGACTAACTGATCACTTTTGTCTTTCATGAGCAGATCAGATTTGACTCATCACTTTGCCCCCAAATTAGTCTGGCCGAGCTAAGCAAGAAGGGCATACTAATCGTTTCAGAGCTTTTAATGCGCTGTCCTTTCAGGTATGACATGTCTGTCTCTGATTAGGCCGTACTACGTATTTACTGTTTGCGCAGAGTACGAGGCGTCAGTTACGCAACTTTTGCATATCTGGCGGTTGCAGGAATCGATGACGAAACATTCGAGGTGTCTGTTGGGATGACCGAGATGAGGTCTATAAATAGAGATCGCAAAAGAACATTATACTTCTTCTACTTTTGTCTTCTTCTCTGGCGCTCCTCATCCGAAATTCCTCCGGCGATCTCAGCTTTCTCCAGTCTTCTTCCTCCTTTTCCTCAGCCTTATTTCACTGTAAGTCTTCCTCTTCGTTCTTCATCATGTCTGCTTCTCCTTCTCGTGATTCTCAAAATGTCTCTGAGGGCGCTTCTTACGCCGGCGGCGGTGGAGGAAGTTCTAATTCTCCATCTCTGTCTGGTAGGTCGGTCTCTGATGACCGTCCAATAGTGAGATTGTGCAGCACCACTGGCAGCGCTGCTCAGTCCAGCAGAGCCATCACCATGGTTGACTCTTCGCCGGAGCGAGCAGAGATTGCTCCTGCTCCGGCATCTGCAAACCCCCCAAGTTTTGTAGAGGACCCCATCCCTGTTTACAGGGATACCTGAAAGAGGTCTGCCCTCTTCTTTTGCTCAAGAGTCATTTTGTTCTTTGTGTGAGGCCGAGCTGACCCAGATATGTAAGACTTATAGAATTGACCGGGATCGGTTCGGCCCAATTCTGCCTCTGCTATGTCAGACCGCTTATGATCCTCTACAGGATTATGAAGCAGTCTACGAAGATTACTTCAAGTAAGGGTTCAACCTTCCCATTCCTGAACCCCTTGTCTGAATTCTGCGTGTCTATAATCTCAGAATTCCTCAAATCAAGCCAAATGGTTTGAAACTCACTCTTTGTTATCTTCTCTTTCTTAGAATAGCTGAGTCTCCTTTCAATACGAACATATTTAGAGCTCTTTTTTCTTGTCGGGTCTCGCATAGCTGGTATTATTTCAGCAAACGAGCTCCCAATAGCGATTTTAATCTTGCTATCAATATCCCTACCTTTACCAAGAACTGGAAAGGTAAATTTTTCTTTGTTAAGAAGGTTGAGCTGCCGAAATGGAATATCTGGAAGTTTGGCAAGATGAACAACCTGCGGTCGAGCTCAGAATACTGCGATGAAGTAGCTAGACTTCGGAGTCTACCCATTGTAATTAACTGGCAGAAGGTGGACTCCACCGTTTTGGAGGCGGCTGATTTGAGCCATTTGGTTGTGGGTCATAACTATCTGCCCATTTCTCCTGATAACTTGATCATTGTCAGAGGTTGGTCTTGGTATGCCTTATCTTTTATACTTTTCTTACTTTCGGGTGATAACTGTTTCATTCTTATTGCAGGCTCAATGGCTTCTGGCAATGATGACTATGCCAGCAGAATGGCCGAGGCGGCTGCAAGGAAAAGAGCCCGCCAAGCCAGACGAATTGCAGCACTTTCTTCTGCTGAGGGGTTTTCTACCTCAGCATCGCCCCCAGTTATTCCTGTAGCCGAACCCACGCAAGAAGAGTCTGAGCCAGGTAATTGACTTTCCTTCAACTTAAATCTTTCATAAGGTTGAGATCTGGTTCTAACTCATTTGATGTGTTTTCTGTAGCTCTGCCAATTGAAATTCATGATGACGAGCCCGAGGCCAACTCTCAACCTCAGGCCTCGACTGAACCTAAACCGAGGCACTAGGGGGAAGGCTCATCCAGTGGCCGAGATGCAAGACCACCTCTTTCCTTAGAAGTGACTCCACCTGAGTCAGCTGAGGAAGTCCTGCCTCAGCCAGCTGGGTTTTCAGACAACGAGAAAACTGAATAAAGTGACAGTTCTGCCCCGGAATCAGCAGAAGTTTGAAGCTGCTTCTTGGGAGAACCTGAAGGAGGTCCTCCATTCCAACATTGCTCTGATAGGTGCATCAAAATTATTTCTAAGTGTTCATTTAGTTTTAACACTCAGTCTTCTTCTCACTTCATTGCTTGGAGGTCTTAGCTAGAGGGCAAAGATTCCATGAAGCTTTCCAGGCTAAGTCCAGGGAGCTTGATGAAGCTATTCAACAGAGAGCCAGACTGACTCAGCAAAGCAGCACTCTACAAACCGAGGACTCCAACTTCCAGCAAAGGGCTGAAGAGGCTGAGATAAGGTTGGCCACTTCCAACTCCAAGGTGGATGAGTTGGAACACAAAGTGGCCGATCTGGAGTTTGCTCCCACCTAAACTTCAACTGAGAATGAGTCCTTGAAGAAGGACAAGGCCGAGCAGCAGCAGCAAAGAGACTCCTTGGAAGAACAGTTGTGATGCGATTCAAGGAGCCCTAAACGTACAAACTTCGCAAACAAGGGTCTTGAACATACAAACTCCACAAACAAGAAGCTTTTGCACAAATAGAAGATGTAAACTAAAGAGCTTCTCGTTCAAACATGTACAAGATGAGCCAAGGAATGTAGATGCCTGATTACTATGTTTATTGAGACCATGATTTGATTGTCCTTGAGTTTATTGCATATCATATGATGTAAGGGTTGGTGGGAGGGCAGGATGGTCATTTCATGCGTTGTCGTTATAATATCGAGTCTAGTTGTTTGCGTTGTCTTTGTTTTAGGTCTAGGATATTTTATAGAGTCTTGTAATATGTGTTTATAGTGCTAATTACCGTTTTTAAGTGTTTTCTAATGTGACAAGGCTAAATAAGGAAAGTTGGCTTGAAGAGTCCCTATTTTTTAGGAAGGCAGTCGGATACCAGTCGGTATTTTGGATGCCCAGGTCGGAGTATTGATCCAATTTGAGTCAAACCACTTGGAGGTCTCAGATAACTCAATTTGTGACGATTTTTATGTTTTACACTTTTGCTAATTCGGGCTACAAGATGGACCGAAATCAGGTGCAAATTGGGAGTCCAGAATGGAAAGTACTGAAGATCACTGGATGGATACCTAATCTTTGGAGGCTGTATCTCTGTCAAGAAGAGTCCAAATGAGGTGATTCAAAAGCCCAAATTCAAGGGAATTTTATGAGATACAACTTTGCTGAAGAGTTCAAACCCTAATTCGGTGTCTAGAAGCGGCTATAAGCCAGTAACTCACAGGGTGTAATTCCAGTACGAAATTTTAGGGATTTGAGTTATGTAATCTTCCTTGATTAGCTTTGACTTATCTTTTATGTAAATTTGATTAAGGTTGATAGGTAGTAATCTTAGGACTTTGATTGATTAATTAAATTTTAGGAATATCAAAATATAGCATTATATTAGGGTCCAAAAGAAACGGCAACATAGTTCAGAATTTTTCAGAATAAAAAATTTCAGTTTTTGTTGCAACAATGTGTTGCCTTTGTTTTGTGTTTTCCTTTGGTTTTCACAAAGTAAAATCAAGGCTACATCCAATCAAGGTTTGAGCAAACCTAGTTGGTGAATCACAATCCAAGGATACGGAACGACGTGTTGGATTGGGAGATTTGAATTGCTCAACGTAGACGTTGTTGACTTCTCTTATCCAAGAAGGTGGTGTTTGCGCCATTGTCCCACGCAAGGGTTGACCAAAGGTGTCTTTTGGAGTTGAAAGAAGCAATCGTCAATTCCATACGATCCAAGATCGTATCAAAGTGGTATCAGAGCGAAGGTTTCTTCTTTACAACTCGCATATCCTTCTTTCTCTCATTTTTTCTCACTATTTTCTTCCTGTACCCAAACGTCCATCACTCCATCTCTGTTCTTTATTTTTCCTCAATTTCAAATTGTCATCTTATTTAAGAAACACATCCTGACAGATACATTTGTTTTAACGTTACAAAAAAGAAAAAAAAAAGGTTCATATCTTTTGGATCATTCACCCACTGTTTTCCTACTTCCATGCACATGCACGTTGCTCCATCTTTAACTTGGATCCTTTTTCTTTGTTACGTGTTTAGTATTTTAGTCATCTTATTCTAAAAACGAAAGGAAAGCTACGTCTTTCTATTTCGAAAGCAGTACGTGCAAACAAGAAAAGGTTGGCCCGTGCACTCATATTTTTCTCCTAACCATTCAAGATCAAATCTTTACACACACTTGACAATAGGGTTCATTGAGTTAGGATTTAAATTCAGCCATAACATATAACCCGAGTCCATTGCTTAAAAGTGCTACCTAGTCACACGTAAATCTTGTTGCTAACGAAGCTTTTAGCTGATTTTGGACCTTGTGACTTGATTGCATTGTTGCTTGGTTTGCATTGCAAATTTTTTGTATCCAAGGCATCATCTTCAAGTCAAACCTAGCCACAAAAAGCCTAATCTTGGAGAAAAAATTTGTTGGCCGAAAATCTACCCAAAGCAATATTCAAAACTGAAGCAAAAAAAATTTCACAAGAGGATGTCCTGACTCTCCAGCCATAACCCACCACACATAAAAGAGTAGGCAGAGATATCAAAAAAAAAACCAAGATAAAGAAAAGAGACAAAAAAAACACCGAGGGGTGTAAGAACACAAACGTCGTGGCAATTTGCTTGAGAAGAGTACCAAGATTGTTGACGAATTGTTTGAATATCAAGTTCCATCCAAGACCAAAACAGTCGTGCCCTTTGAAGCCACAAAAGACTACACCATTCATTGTATTTACACTTGGATACTTGATTGTTGTAATCGAACCAACAACTTGTGATTAATTTGCATAAGGCTAAGGTTAACTAAAGATTGCCCAGGGCAACCCCTAGTTTTCTTTGGCTCAGCCTTTGACATAATTTTTGGTCTCATTTTTTCTTGATTCTTAGAAGGTTAAGTGTGTTAAATTGTCTTGTTCTTGGCTTGATACCTTTGCTTATTAGTTGCTGAAATTTGGGTGACACATTGGAGAAAAAGATGCAATTGATCATCGGAT
Source organism: Eustoma russellianum (assembly GCA_036186865.1). Lineage (NCBI taxonomy): Eukaryota > Viridiplantae > Streptophyta > Magnoliopsida > Gentianales > Gentianaceae > Eustoma > Eustoma russellianum. The sequence goes on along the minus strand of AP025064.1, from coordinate 7,466,168 downwards.
TGTGTTAACCACTTGAGAACCTTGCTTTGGTTGTATCTAGCTCAAGAGTGGCCGAGGAAAAGCACAAACTTGAGTGACTATACAAGAGCGAGAGAGGAACATACACATTGGTTTTGATTTTCACTAACGTAACAAAATCTCTTTTGTCTTTGTGTTAGTTTTTCTTTTCTTGTCTTCTTTATTTCATTTCAGGTGAAAACATGTCGTCGACCAATGCCGTAGATGAGGAGACAAGGGCTGAATTGTCACTTGAAAAGGTGTTGGAGAAATTGCAAGAAATCTCCAACAAGGTGGAAGAATTGGATTGGAGAACCTTGAATCAACAAAGTTTACAAGTTGAAGAGTTGGTTGGCACCATTTGGGGAGTCATGTGTTATGAGCATGACTACAACGAGGTTGAAAAACGCATGATTATTTTTGGAAAATCAAATGGTATTTGGGTAAGAAATTGGCGTTGCAAAGCGCCTAAGTTTCAAAATTATCCACAACATGATAAAGATGTTAAAGCATATTACAATAAATTGTTAGATGACTTATATTATGCTTACATTGACGAGATTGAAGAATTAACCATGATTAGATTCATTGCTGGGTTAAATAAAGAGATCACACATGAAATGATGCATTGTAGATATGAAGCACTTGAAGCTATGTATGAGCATGCAACCAACATTGAAAATAGGATAAAATTTAAGAAGGGCATGGATGATTTTTTTTGCTAAAATGCATAAGCGTGGCAAAGCTGAAATTGTTTCTAAAAAGGAGCAAAAAACTGAAATTGTACCTAAAGTTGATTCTAACACAAAACCGAAAGTTGATTTGTTCCCACATGACTTGAATGAGGCCAAAGTTAATGCATCTAACGAGCATGAATTGCATAATAATACAGCTGAATTGCATGGCGAAATCTTGGTTGAGTGTGAACATGAGGATGATTTACATGTTGAAGTAGCATCGCCTATTTGTCTTGATTTGTGTTCACCACATGTATCGTGCGATCTTGAGTTAAGACCTGAATTTGAACTTGTGTCACATGAATTAGATGATGATTTAAATGATGAATCAGATGCATCTAAGTTGCATGAACCTGAGTTGATAGTTAAGAGTGTTGGATCGGTTGTTGCTAAATCTTTTAAAGTGTGTGTTTAACTGCCTAGTCTACATTGTTTTCATGACCCTTTTCATATGCATTATACGCACAAGGCCTTTAGCATGATCCATTCCCACAGTATGCTTGTTCATAAGATGATTCATGCCATGTTTGCTTATGAGAGATGCCATATCACATTGTCTTGTTTCCCTCTCCAAATCATGGTGACTTGTGACTTTGTTTGCCATGATAAATTGTTGGTCTATGTATTGATTGAGTTAGATTGTTCCTTGCATGATGGATTTTGATTGCATCCTACACATTCATGTTTGATTGAGAGAAGCATGACTATACACCCTAAACACATCAAGAAGAGGTTTGTATTGACATGGAGTCGTGTTCTAGTGTGTGATAAGTCTTTCTTTTGGAAGCTTCATAAGTGTCTCACTTGTGCTTTGTTAATGCATCCTAAACATGTGAAAGTGAAGATACAAAGGAGGTATGAATCTACTCCTTATTTATCTCTTTGCCATCATCTTTTACTTATTCATGATTCTATATATGCATTTATTCAGTTAGAATTTGAGGTGTATGTCTTTGTGCACCCTAAATATGTTAGGAAGAGGTGTTTATTGATGTCTAGATGTTTCATCATGGGAACATGTGGTCATCCTAAGCATGTTAGACTTAAATTATGTATGATCATTACACTTGGTTTGCTTCAACTTGTATCTTACATAGTTTATGAGTCATTTGTGGAGTATCCCTCTTATCCATTTGTGTGTTTAGATTCGAGGTCGAATCTTTTTGAGGAGGGAGGGAATGATGCGATTCAAGGAGCCCTAAACGTACAAACTTCACAAACAAGGGTCTTGAACATACAAACTCCACAAACAAGAAGCTTTTGCACAAATAGAAGATGTAGACTAAAGAGCTTCTTGTTCAAACATATACAAGATGAGCCAAGGAATGTAGATGCCTGATTATTTCTATATTTATTGAGGCCATGATTTGATTGTCCTTGAGTTTATTGCATATCATATGATGTAAGGGTTGGTGGGAGGACAGGATGGTCATTTCATGCGTTGTCGTTATAATATCGAGTCTAGTTGTTTGCGTTGTCTTTGTTTTAGGTCTAGGATATTTTATAGAGTCTTGTAATATGTGTTTATAGTGCTAATTACCGTTTTTAAGTGTTTTCTAAGGTGACAAGGCTAAATAAGGAAAGTGGCTTGAAGAGTCCCTATTTTTCAGGAAGGCAGTCGGATACTAGTCGGTATTTTGGACGCCTAGGTTGGAGTATTGATCCAATTTGAGTCAAACCACTTGGAGGTCTTAGATAACTCAATTTTTGACGATTTTCATGTTTTACACTTTTGCTAATTCGGGCTACAAGATGGACCGAAATCAGGTGCAAATTGGGAGTCCAGAATGGAAAGTACTGAAGATCACTGGATGGATACCTAATCTTTGGAGGCCCGTATCTCTGTCAAGAAGTGTCCAAATGAGGTGATTCAAAAGCCCATATTCAAGGGAATTTAATGAGATACAACTTTGCTGAAGAGTGCAAACCCTAATTCGGCGTCTAGAAGCAGCTATAAGCCAGTAACTCACAGGGTGTAATTCCAGTACGAAATTTTAGGGATTTGAGTTATGTAATCTTCCTTGATTAGCTTTGACTTATCTTTTATGTAAATTTGATTAAGGTTGATAGGTAGTAATCTTAGGACTTTGATTGATTAGTTAAATTTTAGGAATATCAAAATATAGCATTATATTAGGGTCCAAAAGAAACGGCAGCATAGTTCAGAATTTTTCAGAATAAAAAATTTCAGTTTTTGTTGCAACCGTATGTTGCCTTTGTTTTGTGTTTTCCTTTGGTTTTCACAAAGTAAAATCAAGGCTAGATCCAATCAAGGTTTGAGCAAACCTAGTTGGTGAATCACAATCCAAGGATACGGAACGACGTGTTGGATTGGGAGATTTGAATTGCTCAACGTAGACGTTGTTGACTTCTCTTGTCCAAGAAGGTGGTGTTTGCGCCATTGTCCCACGCAAGGGTTGATCAAAGGTGTCTTTTGGAGTTGAAAGAAGCGATAGTCAATTCCATACGATCTAAGATCGTATCAAGTTGGCACATTTGAGTCAACAATTGGCTGAGGCTGAAGCTAAAACCGTTGCTGATTTCAGAAAATCCCAACTATTTGAAGACAACATGATACTGCTGCAGAGCTCAGCTATGGAAGTGGGCCAAACGAAGGCCATAGATGTCTGCTCAGAGATTTATCCTGAACTGAACAAGGAAGATCTTCGGCTGACTAATCTCTACCGTTCAACTGTCGCTCAAGATTTCAACACTCAATTCAAGCAATTCTTGGAGGGAGCTGACTTGAGAGAAGATGAGGACTAGTCTTAGGATCTTTCTTTGTAATTTTGCTGTGTAGACATCAATGTACTTTGTACTTGAACATTTTCATCAATGAAAAACTTTCTAAGTATTTCGCAGCTTCTCATTCTGTTCTCCTCTTTCATTTCAGAATTTTCTGCTAAGTTAATTTTCCAAACTTATTGTGGCCGAGATTCAGTGTCCGCCTTTTCACTTGATAATCTCAACTTCTCAGTTTAAATGAAAATAAACTAAGTTGTCAAACTCTAAGTTTTTAGAATAAACCTGGTATTCTGCCGAGCTGAGCCAAGAGTTGGCTAAGAATGAAACTTGCTTGAACTAATAGAATTGATCTGCTTTAACTGAGATCCAAGCTGAATGATGATTAGAAATAGTCTATTTTTAATCAGGCCTAGCTGAGGCGCATAGGCTGATATAATGCCAAGCTCTTCATTATCATGAGGCTAATAGTTGTATTCAACTCTGCTTGTTTATTCAGCAACTTTTAAACTGAACAACTTTTAGAAGATCGATCTGAGGTCGGAACTTGTCTTGACAAAGTTGACTTCTTGGAGTCTTTAAAGCATTGACTGATTAGCCATTTTATATAACTGAGTAAACCTTTTAGGTAATTTGAGCTGAGGTGACCTCTTGGGTCATTTTGAACCGAGGCGTGAAACTTGTCACGTTCGGGATTCCTTTAAGACCCTTAGGCAGATAGTGAAGGATGACCTCCTGGGCCATTTTCCCCAAAGTGCGAAACTTGTCGCATTTTGTCAAGATGTGAAACATGTCACACTCTTGCCGAGATGTGAAACCTGACACATTCGGAGTTCCCTTAAAACCATAAGGCAGAGAACGAGATGACCACCTGGGTCCTTATTTTAGATGTGCAAAACCTGTCGTATTTTGCCAAGATGAGAAACATGTCACACTCTAGCCGAGATGTGAAACCTGTCGCATTCGGAGTTCTCTTAAAACCATAAGGTAGAAAACGAGATGACCACCTGGGTCCTTATTTTAGATATGCAAAACCTGTCGCATTTTGCCAAGATGTGAAACCTGTCACATTCTTGCCGAGATGAGAAACCTGTCACATTAGGAGTTCCCTTAAAACCATAAGGCAGAGAACGAGATGACCACCTGGGTCCTTATTTTAGATTGTACAAAACCTGTCGCATTTTGTCAAGATGTGAAACATGTCACACTCAGTGTTCCCTTAAAACTATAAGACAGAGAACGAATAGTTGATCCCTCAACATGGGAGGGTCTTTTGTCCGAGCCAAAGCCTGGATGAAACATTTAGCCGGGCTGAACCGGGCAACAAGTAAGAGATTGATCTTCTAATATCATAAGGCTGAGCTAAGCCGAACCAGAGATTTGAATAAAATAACTGGGGAATATTTTTGCCCTATTAGTCGAGATAAAGCTTCTTTTGTTCATAAGGAGATAGAGCTTCTGAGCAAATTTGTCGCCGAATAGAAGGATGTACCGAGCTGAGCCGTGAGAATAGTATATTCTGGGGAATTCAAATCCCACTTGTTCGAGAAAAACCCTGCTTTAAATCTGGATAACTCTGCTAGAAAGGTGAAAAAGAATTCTTTTGTGGGTTTATTCTTTTAGGTCAGTCGTATACTTTCGGAAACCCGTAATCTTTGCCCATTTGAATCTGAATCCTCATCTCTTGGTGGCCTGTGCTGATGTCCATGTCGGCAAATTTCATCCTGAGGAGGCTGGTCAAAGACCAGCCTATTGTAACCTCGACCTCGGATTGTAGAACCCCTGTAGATGGCCGAGCTCGATGAGATGCCCAATCTCCTGGGCAAGCTGTCTGCAGTCCTCTGTATCATGCCCGATATCATGATGATAGAGGCAGTACAGTTGATGATTCCTTTTATGGATAGGTCCTGTAAGGGGCTGAGGATCTCTTGCTGAATTCTCCTTCCTCATGTAGGAGAGAACATGAGCCTTTGATGCCAGCAGAGAGTTTCTTTGTTTGCCTCGGCCTCCCAACTGAATCTAGACAAAGAACCTTTCTTGTGGTAGATTTTTGCCTTTCTGCTGATGACCAGACCTTTTTCCTAAACGTCTAGCCTCATTCATGAATCCACTATGAGGCCCAGTTTGATATCCTGGCCGAGTAGGAGAATATTCCAGAAGTTCCTTTTGCGGAGGAGAATTACTGGGATGGAACCCAGCGGTGGCTTTCCCCTTCATTTCTTTCACCACAACCTGGAATACATTAGGATTTTGAGCCACATAACAGATGGCTCGCATATGCTCCTCATATGTAAAGGCAGCAGTAGGAGTTGAAGAATTTGCTGGCTTCGGGGAACACTGTTTTAGTTGTGGTGGAAGAGGTCGTTGACGTCTTCTAGGGTCATAGGTCGCTTGGACCCTTTCTCATCTCTTTTATCCATTCTCCCAACGATGGATGGGTAGGATAACTGCCAAGAAAGCCCTTGAAAGGCTGTTTTTAAGGAATACGGAGGTTCAATGCCCTCCTTCTAACGTCAAATGATGAGGTCGAGATCCTCACCGGGTGGATCAGAGATGATCCTTGTGGTTTGTCGTTTGCTCTCCGTCTAAATCCGTTAATGGAACCTGAGAATGAAGAGAAACGTTAGAGGCCCAGGGCGCTGCCCTAGGAAAACCCTCCGACGCTCAAGTCAGTTGTGGGTGTTTTAGTAGGTAGTTTATGCTGGAATATCTTGTTCAGAATAAGGCTGCTAAGAGATTAGCCGAGATGGTGTTTTTGGAATATCTCTCACTGAAAGATCTCCAAAAGTTGTAGTTGAAGTTCAAGAATTGGATCCCCCCTTCCCCATCTGGAAAAGGGTATATTTATACACAAGGTTGAGGAAGTTTGTCCTTCTGCTCCGTGATGGGATTGTGGAGTGTCTGTGATGGCTATCTTGTCTGCTGCAGGTGCGCAGTCTGATGGGACAAATGCCTGTGACTGCAGCTGTGTCAGTGGCTGACTCTACGAGGAATAGGTCGTCAATAATGATTTGTACTTAGCCAAGCGATGATTGACACCTGGAAAGTACCCTGCATAATTGTCTTAGTGGGTCCCAAACGGCAGTTGATAATATCTGATCTAATCTTATCTAAGATACTTTGAGCAACAGCCTTTATGAGATCAAGGCCGAGGCTAGAGCTCGATGCTAATAAGAAAATGAGGCCGAAGATGTTCCGAGCCCGAGCTGAATATGCGTCCTTTAGAAGTTGTGTACTGTTGATTCCTTTTATTTGTCGAGTTTGACTAGAAACGGCTACTTTTACTAAAGCATTGCTGAGCCGAGGTGCAATATGTCAAACTGTCCTGACTGACTTCATTTCTAACCATTCTCGGTCATGTTGAACAAGTACCAACCTGACTTAGTCATGCGGTCGAGCTGACCGAGGGTTATACTTGAATCTGCCTTAGCCATTTTGATAGACTTGCTTTAGCTAAAAATAATAGTGACCGAGACTAAGACCTTCTAGCCGAGGCTGACCAGTTAAGTAGCTGACCTCAAACTACGTTGACCGTTTGACTAACTGATCACTTTTGTCTTTCATGAGTAGATCAGATTTTGACTCATCATAATCAAATTGTCCATACAAATTGCAAACGCCTTAACAAATTCTTCTTAAAATTGGATATGTTGATTTGAGCAATACATGGACTCCCTCGATTATTGAAAGCTGAAACGAGAAGGCACACCTTCCATCCCTCCTCTAATCTTCCCCGGTGGTATGGTACACAAGTTTCTTAAAATTTGTTCGTTTCAGTTCTACTCAAATGGATTATCTCTGAAACTGGGTGGATATATAGAAAACTAACTTTCGGATGAAAAAAATATGTTTTCCGTTGATTTCTTTCAGTATACAATATCCTCAATTTATAGCAATGTGTCTCCTACCTATACGGCAATTTTATGTTTTACAAAGATATGATTACAAAGATAAGGGATAACGATCTCAATTATATCCTAACTTTAAATAATATTCTCAATCAGATCATATCCTAATTTACAATCGTATCTTACTCAACACTCCTCATCAAGTTGAACATGGGGATCTCCAATGCTCAACTTGCTTAGTGCAACCTCGAATATTCGCCCTGTCACAGCTTTCGTGAGTATATCAGCCAACTGGTCTTCTGATCGTACGAATGGTATCTCAATATCTCCGTTCTCCAGTTTTTGTTTGATGAAATGACGATGAATCTCTACATGCTTGGTCTTGTCATGTTGTACTGTATTCTCTAAGATACTGATCGCAGCTTTATTATCACACTTCAGATGAGCCAGAGTCTTCTGTGGATGTCCTAGTTCCTTCACCAACTTCTTCAGCCACAGAACTTCTATTACCCCTTTCGCAATTCCTCGGAACTCTGCCTCTGCACTTGACAAAGCTACAACCTTCTGTTTCTTGCTTCTCCATGTAACTAAGTTACCACCAACCAGTGCAAAGTAACCCGATGTTGATCTCCTGTCGTTCGGGTCTCCAGCCCAATCAGCATCAGTGTAGACTTCAATATCCAGATGACCATTCTTTTTGAACAGTATCTCACGCTCCGGTGATCCCTTTAGGTATCTGACAATCCTCATTACCGCCTCTAGATGTTCTTGTTGTGGTTTATGTATGAATTGACTTACTACTCCAACCGCGTATGCAATATCGGGACGAGTATGCGATATGTTGATCAATTTGCCAACAAGTCTTTGATACTGCTCTCGATCCGCCAGTGGTGCATCTTGACTGATTTTGAGTTTCTTGCTTGTTACTACTGGGACTTTACAGGGTTTACAATCCAGCATACCAGTTTATGTTAAGAAGTCTAGTATATACTTCTTCTGTGATATGAAGATTCCGCTGGTGGACCGCTGCACCTCTATTCCAAGGAAGTACTTCAACTCCCCTAGGTCTTTCATCTCAAATTCTGTGAATAACTGTCTTTGCAGTTCTATCATCTCCTCCTCATCATCTCCTATAATAATCATATCATCAACATAGATAATCAAACATGTCACTAACCTCCTTTCCTTTTGATGAAGAGAGTATGGTCAGCATTGCTCTGACGATATCCACATTGTTTCATAACTGATGTAAATCGCCCAAACCAAGCCCTCGAAGACTGCTCAGACCATACAGGGATCGGTTGAGTCGACACACTTTATTGCTTGAGAAGTCCTTCGAAAAACCTGGTGGTGCATCCATATATACTTCTTCTTTCAGCTCTCCATGGAGGAAGGCATTCTTAACATCAAATTGTCGGAGTGGCCACCCTTTGTTTGCTGCTATATAGAACAGTACTCGAATGGTATCAATTTTATCCACTGGAGAAAAAGTTTCTGCATAGTCGATCCCATACGTCTGAGTGTACCCTTTAACGACCAGTCGGGCTTTATATCTTTCAATCGTGCCATCTACTCTGCGTTTGATTGTGAATACCCATCTACATCCAACTGGTTTTTTTCCTGCTGGTAGCACACATATGTCCCACGTTTCATTCTTCTCTAACGCCCTCATCTATGTTTCCATTACATCCCTCCATTCTTTTCTTGTGTTTGCCTCTTCAACAGTCCTTGGCACACTCTCCTGATAGATGGATGTAAAGAACCCTTTCGCCTCCTGTCCGAGTAACAAGTTCACCGGATACCTCTAGGACCGAGTAGTATGTTCAGATGAGTATCTTTTTGGTGGTACTCCTCTACTACCTCTGGGAGGAAGAACCCGGACCTGATGCTCAAGGGAAGTGACCTGTTCAGGGATAGAGTTATATACGGGCAAGGGCTCATCTGGAGGGTTAGTAGTGTCCGATAAGTTTGAAGGCAAAGTCAAAGGCAAAGGTACAGAAGGTATTGAAGGTTCTTCGTTACTTACCTCAGTCGGTTCATTCTCAAGAAGTTGACCATTGGGGCATGTACCGCACGGTTCAGCCAAATCTTCGTTACTCAAGGTTGACCCGGTGGCGCCATCTACTTGCCCTTGTTGTCCAGTCTCAGGACTATAGTTATAGATCCAATCGAGCGACTCATAGGCCATCTCCCTCTGAGTCGGAGTCTGGGTACGATAAAAATATTTTGTTTTACGAAACATACAGTCCATGGTGATGTGAATGCGTTTCGTGAGGGGGTTGTAACACCGATAACCTTTTTGCTGAGTGGCGTAACCAACAAAGACACATTTGGTGGCACAATGGTCAAGTTTGGTACGCTCAATTTTGGGAATATGAGTCTATACTGTCACCCAAAGACTCGTGGAGGTAAGGTCAGAATGGAGGGTAAAGCGACTTGGGTAGATAAAACATGTAGAGGGGTTTTAGAGTCAAGGATTTTGGTGGGTAGCCGGTTTATGAGATATGCTGATGTGGCAAGAGCTTCAGGCCAAAAAGATTTAGGAACGTTAGACTCGATCATCATGGCTCGAGTCATCTCGAGAAGAATTCGATTTTTTCTTTCAGCTACTCCATTCTGTTGAGGAGTATGAGGACACGATGTTTGCTGGACAAGGCCATGATCGCGGAAGAAACTTTGAAGGTCATAGACATGTATTCTCATCCATTATCAGTGTGAAGGATTTTGATGTTTTTCTGGTACTGGGTTTGGATCATTTGATAAAATTCACAGAAGCGGGTATTGACCTCTGATTTATGTTTGAGAAAATAAATCCAAACCATTCGGGAGAAGTCATCGACAAAGATGACAAAGCATTGAAAACCTTGAGATGTGGATACAGGTGCGGGCCCCCATACATCGGAGTGTACTAAAGAAAACATAGTATCAACTCTGGTATTATTTAGTCGAAGAACACTTTTGTGCTGTTTGGCACGAATGCAAGTTTCACATTGAACATGAGGTACAGACTGCTTAAATAAACTTGGAAACAGAAATTTAAGGTAGGTAAAGGAAGGATGACCGAGCCGTCGATGCCATAACCATAGTTGTCGAGGGACCGTCCGGTGGACAAGCATAGACTGACCCTGTTGGGTGACCTCGCCAACGTAGTACAGACCATCCCGTTCAGTGCCACGCCCAATGATCTCCTTCGAGAGAATGTCCTGAAAGAGACAAAAACGAGGATATATGAGAATGGCACAATTAAGTTGTTGAGTGATCTGGCTAGCAGACAACAATTTAGCTGACAGTTCAGGAACATATAAGCAGTTAGATACAGTAAACGATGATGAAAAAGTAATTGAACCAGTGCCCTGGACGGTAACCAAGTCACCGTTGACGGTTTCAATATGGGTTTTTTTGTATATTATGGAGATTTGAAAAGTTATTGGGGTCGTATGACATTGTGTCAGTGGCGCCACAGTCTAAAATCCAGTTTGTGTATTTAGGCAGGGCGTTGGGTTGGATAGGCAATTGGTTAGGCGTTTGGATGGTATAGGATATGGCTAGGGTATTTTTGTAATTTTTTGTGGAAGGTGGCGGCAGTTGGGCTGGCATGGTAAAGGGCAAAGTGGTCCTTTTTGGGTAGTTAGGGCATAATGGTATTTCAGTAATTTGAGGGGATAAAGGCTGGCTAGGTAGGGATATTTCGGTCAACTCAGGGGATAAGGGTTTGATATTAATCCAACCCTTGTTGCTAGAAGGTTCCGGGTCCTTCCTTTTGGCGCCACCCTTGCCCTCTTTTTGGTTCTCTCTCCTGCTCCCTCCTTTATTGTCTTTTTGGTTTTCTCTCTGCACTTCCTCACCCCCTGCTTTTCCTTCCCCCTTTCTTTTACCTATCATGGAGCCAGCTTCTCCGGTGTGAGGCTCATTTCTGCCGCCTCCACTGTTGTTGAGGCTTGGTCCCGTGTTTACTGCAGTGGCTGCCCGGCCTTGTGCTAGTTTTTTTGTCTGCTGCTGTTTTCGATTGTCCCACCACTCGGGGCACCCTACGAGCTCAAAACACTCACCTTTGGTGTGTGTTTTCGTCCACAGTGTGTACACCGAAGATGGCTACGGTCTCCCCGCGATGATGACTGTGAGCGGGTGGTCCGTATGCCTGCTGCCTCGGCTGCCTGTCCGCATGTGCTCAGTCCCTGACCTATGCCCGGTGATGTCTCTGAAAGTACTGAGGGCCCTCCTTTAAGGATACTCATCCGGGTTTCCTCTCTCCGGATGGCAGAATAGGCGGCTTCCACCGCCGGAAGAGGTTCTTTTTTTCAGAGTTCTCGCCGGACGGTGTCAAACTTGTCGTCTACTGCCATCAAGAGTTGAAACAACCGCTGCTCCTGAATTTTGATGTTATAAATGGTAATATTTGTCGGATCATGCATAGGATTAGGGTCACGGCGGTCTATTTCCATCCAGATAGCCTGGAACTTGTTCCGGAGATCTTCCAATGTTCCATCATGCTGGCAGAAAGAAATGGCTTTCTTGTGCAGGTCAAAAACCTGGAGAGAGTCTGCCCCAGCTCCATATGTTACCGCCAATCCATCCCATAAGGCTTTGGAGGTCGGATACTGAGACACATTGTTGACTAATGCTGGCTCAATATTTTGTATAAGCCAGGTGAATACGCAGTGATCATTAATCTCCCACTGCACAAATGACGGATCTGTGGCAACGGGGGCTGGTGGGATTCCGGTGATATGGCTACTCTGGCCACGGCCCCCGACGGCCCTTTTCATCAGTGTTGACCATAACTGGTAATTATCACCTGTGAGTTTGATCCCCAGTGATAAATTATCCAGTTGTGGTAAGTTGATGTTGCTCTTAAGTAGGTTGACCAGTTGTATGGCCAACTCGCTATTGTCGGTTTTTCCCTCGCTGGTGCTGCCGGACATGGTGCCTGGATCTTAGCTATTGCGAGAAAGGTACTGGACAGGGATGAATGTAATTCTGAGTCCAGAGAAAGAAAAACTTCTTCTCTGTGAATCGATTTTCTGGATTTTTTTGTGTTTTTCAAATGGATCATCAACACTGCTCTGATACCATGTAGAAAACTAACTTTCGGATGAAAAAAATATGTTTTTTCATTGATTTATTTCGGTATACAATATCCTCATTTTATAGCAGTGTGTCTCCTACCTATACAGTAACTTTCTGTTTTACAAAGATATGATTACAAAGAATAAGGGATAACGATCTCAATCATATCCTAACTTTAAATAATGATCTCAATCAGATCATATCTTAATTTACAGTCGTATCTTACTCAACAGGATATTGGTGGTGTACGGGTTAGGGGTGTCGGCAACTGCTGTGTGTATTGAGACGAAGACAGTGATGTAGGGAAGAGAAATGAGAGACACAAGGGCAGGGCCGCCGTGGAATAAGACTTGTGTTTATTTTTTTAAATAGACTTAAATTTTTAAATATATATATATATATATATATATATATATATACATATACATAGACACACACACATATATATACATATATATATATATATATATGTATGTATGTATATATAGATAGATATTTCGAACGGTATTTGGTGACTTCTTAGATCCAACTGGTAATGGTGCGCAGAATCACTTCTGACGTAACTTTCAGTTACATCTTAATTGTTTGACGATTCTAATTCGTACTCCATTTCAGATTTTTCTTATTAAAACTAAAATAAAATATGAAATCTCTCGAAATATTTTGTACAAGTGGTTTATGAAGGAATCCTTCTTTGTATGGTAGAAGTTTGATTCATGCTAACTTTAAAACGAGTGTAACATGAGTAATGCTACAACATGATGTGGACTATGACTTAGATGTCCTGGATGTCTAATCGTTCGGACATATTTTTTATAGGTTTGGATTTAACATTTACTTGTTTCGGTCAGAACAGGTTGTATTCCTTACATCAATGGATTGATCTGAAAAATTTGAAAATGACCAATGAAACATGATTTTAAAATTATGCTAACTCGCCAAACCCTTCAAACATATAAATCATATTAATACGTGACAAGTTTAGATTCATGTTTCTCTCTTCATATGAGTCTAAAGTCGATATATTTGCCATATGATATAACATAAATTAAATCAGATTAATAGGTTAACCGAATAGGTTTAGATTCATGTTTGTCTCATTCTGTTAATCTAAACTCGATACATCTGTTATAACTTTTCGATCATATATCTAATCAGACGAGGGATTTGGTCTCTTTTGTAAATGAAGTATCTGCGTTTCAGAAGAGCTGACGTGTCCCCTTTTTGATGTCTGCTTGCACATAAGACCATTCCACGTGTCCCTTAAAAGCTCTTTTGTATGTTTACACGCGTCCTTAAGCTATTTGGAACACTTCTAAATTTGACCTGACACGGTTGGGATCTCCTAACCCCACTTTCTTCATCCTCTTTGTGACCGAACGACATGTGGCAGCAAGGGAGGGGTGGTGAGGCTAAATGAAGGTCACTTGCATCTAGCCTCACTACTCCCTTGCTGCCACGTGTCGCGTGGTCACGTGTTACCGTACCCCTTTGCTATGAGGGATCCTATCCCATCTTGACAAGTAGGAGTCGCGTTCTTGGGAACTGAAATGCAGTAAACTTTTTATAAAGTCAAAGTAAGAAAAGAAATGTGCACAAAAGTGAGCAAAACTTGCGGGTGGAAGGACATACAAGTGAATAAAAGAACACATGCCACACAACATATTTCGGTTATTATTTAGATTGAGACATTGTTTTATAAAAATAAATGCTCGAACCAAAACATGAATAATGTAAGAGCAATGCTGCTATATAAATTTAAAGTTTACATGTCTAAATTCGATCCAATTAAGTGTTGGGTTACATACTTAATTTGCAATAGGATTTTTATGTGAGTTGTCTGATAACGCATTCTCAATCTAACAAATCGGTAAGTTTTTGATTTAAATCATCTACCCAGTTTCATAGGATATAACAGTGGGCCGGATTTGCTCTTTGCCCATAATAAAAGTAACGGATTCTTCGGACCAAATGACCACTTGAAAGTGGTTTAGATCTGGAGAGGCTAACAGTGAGGCAAAATATGAGGTCTTCAATCACGTGCCGCCACGTGTACAAACTGCTCTTTTTAAATAAAAAAATTTAACCCGTTGATCGTTTTATACACGTCGCGGAGCGTTATTAGATGCTTCATATTTTGTCTCACTGACGGGACTACCCGCTGAGTTTAAGCATATCAATAAGCGGAGGAAAAGAAACTAACAAGAATTCCCCTAGTAACGGCGAGCAAACGGGGAACAGCAGTAATTCAACCTAGTGCGAGAGGAACCGTTGATTCACACAATTGGTCATCGCGCTTGGTTGAAAAGCCAGTGACGCGAAGCTACCGTGCGTTGGATTATGACTGAACGTCTCTAAGTCAGAATCTGGGCTAGACGCGACGCATCTGCTTGCCGTTTGTTTACCGACCCGCAGTAGGGGCCAAAATCCTTAAAGTAACATCTGCCGATCCCTGGTCGGCATCGTTTATGGTTGAGACTAGGACGGTATCTGATCGTCTTCGAGTCCCCAACTTTTATTCTTGATTAATGAAAACATCCTTGACAAATATTTTCGCAGTTGTTCGTCTTTCATAAATCTAAAAATTTCACCTCTGAATATGAAATACCTTAGCCGACTTGAAAGGCATGGCTTGTTCTCCATAATAAAAGTAACGGATTCTTCGGACCAAATGCCCACTTGGAAGGGCATGGCTTGGCGCAAGCTGCACATGCCACGTACAAAGCCACCTCTGTTTCAACAACATCGAAACTTCTATTAATAGCCACTCTTATCCATTTGTCTGTAAATTTATCCTCGTATCAAAAAAGATTCCTACACTGCCATAAGAAATACCAAGAAAAGGTCCTTTTCAAGTGCATAACATCTGATGGATAAAAGGGAGCATCCAACTACTGTCTTGATGCTACCATGGCTAGCCCATGGCCATATTTCCCCTTTCCTAGAGCTAGCCAAGAAGCTAGCTCAAAGAAACTTCCAAATATACATTTGTTCCACCCCAATAAATCTTCAATCCATCAACAATAAGATCACCAAGAAATATGTTCGTTCAATCAACCTACTTCCTTTCCACATCCCCCCCTCCCCTGAGCTCCCTCTTCACTTTCACACCACAAATGGCCTCCCACCCCACCTAATGTACACCCTCAAGAACGAGTACGAAAACGCCAGCCCTCAGTTCTCAACTATTCTCTCTCAAATTCAACCAGATTTAGTCATCTATGATTTCAATCAGCCATGGGCAGCTGAAATGGCTTCTGCTCAATGTATCCCTGCAATTGAGTTTGTGACTGTCTCTGCTTTTGCTTTTGCTCTGTTCTTGACTATGATTACCCAAAACCCGGAAATCCATTTGCATGAAGTTGGGAGATCCAAAACGGATGCTGATGAAATGAAAGATAAGGAGAGAGTTCATGGAGCAATGAAGAATTCTTGTGACATAGTATTGGTCAAATCTTGTAGAGAAATTGAGGGCAAATATATCGATGCTCTGTCCGAATTATCCGGGAAAAAAGCGGTTCCATTAGGCCAATTGGTTCAAGATTATTCCATAGATGATGAAAGAACCGAGCAATCAGAAATCATCCAATGGCTTGAAACAAAACAGGAAGGATCAGTTGTGTTTGTGTCATGTGGGAGTGAGTATTTCTTGACTAAAGAAGAAAGACATGAAATTGCAAAAGGGCTAGAATTAAGTGGGGTGGATTTCATATGGGTCATAAGATTTCCTGCAGGGGAGAAAATTAGTATTCTAGAAGCAGTTCCAGAAGGGTTCTTGGAGAGGGTGAAAGGGAAAGGAATGGTGGTGGAAGGATGGGCACCACAGGGGAGAATCTTGAAGCATAAAAATGTAGGTGGATTTTTGAGTCATTGTGGATGGAGTTCTGTGATGGAAAGCATGAAATTTGGGGTACCAATTGTGGGGATTCCTATGCAAATTGATCAGCCATTGAATGCTAGGCTTGTGGAAACAGTTGGGGTGGGGGTGGAAGCTGTCAGAGATGAAGAAGGAAAGCTTCAGAGGTTGGAGATTGCTAAGGCTGTAAGAAAAGTTGTGGTGGAAGAAAGTGGAGAGGAGGTGAGGAAGAAAGCCAAAGAATTGAAGCAGAAGCTGGAAATGAAAAGAGATGAAGAGATTGATGATTTGGTGGAGGAGATAAGAGAGCTTTGCAAGAATTTCAGTAAGCAATCATGAAGGTATCATTGCTTGGAGAAAGCAAATGTTTTTATTGACCATCGAGAAACAAACTTCGTGTGTTTGTAACATATAGGTATGGTTGTGTATATCTGACATCTTCATATCCCACCATAGACATAGACGTGAGACTCAAAAGTAATGTTGTTATTTACACCTTTTACCTTTTTTCCCCTTCGAATAAATGTTACCTTCTTGTTTGACTTGATGCAAAGAAACACTCTCTTCTAATCCATAGAGCTTTCCGTGAACAACATAAGCGGGATTTGATTTGTTTAGTTACTCTTTTCATTGAGCAGACCTTAGGACAACTGGGCATTGCTGCTTTGATACTTTGAAGTTACGGGTTCAAACCGTGAAAACAGCCCCTTGTACAAAATGTAAGTTAAGGCTGCGTACGTCAGATTGCGAAACAATCCGACCTCTTCTCAGACCCTACGCAAAATGCAAGAGAATAATACACCGGAAACATCCTTTTTAGTTATTCTTTTCGTTTCAAAATATACAAACTTTTTAGCATAGTATGATTATAATGTGTTTGAAAAATCAAAGTAGACTTTTTAACATATTGGGATTATATTATGTTTGAAAAGTCAATGACTTATATTTCTAGAAGAATGAATATCTAAGAGAGAAGTTCATATGATTTGAATCTTTCCAACTGCGATGCTTTTTTGTACACCGTCCTTATTCCAAAAGGGATAGCATCACCCCACCGTAAACAGGTGCGGTGATGCGTGACCGTGCGACGCGTGGCAATAAGGAGGGATGGTGAGGAGCCTACCATCCCCTGTTGCCACGTGTCGCGTGGTCACAAAAGGGGTAAGTAAAGTTGGGGTGAGGAGATCCTAACCCATTCCAAAAAGCTACATGTCAGAGCATAATCTTCCATCTTTCAGCGCTAGGATGGAGCTTAACCTTCGTCTATTGTCACGTGTCGTGCGGTGAAGAAGACTGCAGTGAGAAGATCTGGTCTTCTAAAAACCACTCAAGAGATTGGCAATAAAGTTGTATTCCTTTTGCTATTTTCAGTTGCTTATCCATATATGGATGTTAATTGTTGTCAACCAATGACATAATAACTAAAGAAATTTTATTTATTTAACAAGTCATCTATTTACACACTATCTAACTGATTTGACATTTTTTTTATCGGTTATGCTTATATAATCAGTTTTAACTTTTTATCCATTAATGACTTAAAAAAGGAAAAAAGGAAAAAAAAAAGTATGTTCTGCATCAGTTTATCATACGGTTCATACCTTTATCATCCATAAATGTTTCTCTTACCTTCTAAAAATGAAAAGTAAACAAATAAAATAAATGTTTCTCTTTTCTAAACAACTAAAGTGCGTTTTCAGTATAATAGGCTCTTGTGTTTCCAGTATATGAAGAAGGGCCGGATCTCTTCGCGATCTGATGTGCGCAACTTTACTCTATATTTTGTATAAGAAGCTGTTTCTATGGCTCGAACTCGTGACGTCAATGTCACAAAACATCAACTTTATGAGTTGCTTGAATCCCATTCCCCTCCCTTCACACTGTTCGGTCGCATTGCACCCGGCAAGTAAATTGTGATATCGCAATATATATGTGTTGTATGGTGCGTGTGTGTCTATTTGTATATGTATATATATACACACACTTATAAATACATACATATGTGTGTGTATATATATATATATATATGTATGTGTGTGTATAATATGTGTGTGTATATATGTCCGTACATAAAGAGCACTTATATTACTTTCCTAACCATACTTTATCGACACGTTGAAGATACCCTTTTCGCAGAATATTTAATATACTTTCTTATTAGTTTGCTTCCACTTGGGCATGGTTTGAAAAGTAAGAAATCAAGAGAGAAAGAACGTATTGAAGTCAAAGCAAAACCAGTTGAGAGAAAAGCCCTTTACAAGTTGATGAGAATGAGTCGAAATTTTCTTCCTTTTTCTTTGGGTTGGGCATTCCTATTTCAAATTTCAAATGGAGTCAATGACACACTCTTTGACTTTGGAATATAATAGAATAAAACAAAATAACTCACTAAATCAGTTGCGCTTCTTATATAGCGAAGTAGCATTTGATCGACACAGCTTAACGTAATTTTCATTATGGGTCATCGGAAAACAACATCGGTGTGTTTCTAACTCATTGGTATGGTTGCGTACATCCGACCCTCCCATACCCCACTATAAAAGGAAGCCTCTAAGGCATTGGGGTAATGTTGTTGTTGTATAGATATAAGCCAAAAAAAAGCTAAATTTAGGTAGGATCAATTGACCCTAGCCTAAGGGTAGCACCGACCCTAATCTTATACTCACTCCAATCAACTTTGCTAGTCTAACTTGAGCCCTATAAATTATTTTAATGATCTCCAGACTCTAACAATAGTTTTTGATGTCGTTGATATATACTGGATATGGTTGATGTTGTATTTAATGTATTGTCTTATTATTAAAACTAGATTAATGATAAATACATCATTTTTTGATAAATACACACCTTTGTTATTTTTACGCAATTGATTTCATCTGATCATTAATTATTGACCATTATTAAACAAGAGGATGTATATTTATATTAAAAAAAATCTTACAATATCGTCAATTTTTAGTTTTATCCGTTCCATTATTTACTTCTATTAATGGTTTGTCTCTATTGGTTGTTTACAATGATGATTTAAAAGTAAACATAATTTAATGTGGTGTATGAAACTCAAATAACATTTTGACACGTCATGAATACGAATAGCGAACTAATAAAGTAGAAAGCACGGTATAATTTTCACTGTGTGTGACAATTTTGTCACTTATAAGTAAATCATTCAGTGCCATAATTCATATGAATTAGGTTATAATATGACCCTAAACAAGTTATGTGAGTCCATACTATATATACAATAACAACAATCATACTCAGTATATTCTAACAACAACAAAAGTTATCGCTAAGGGTGTAAGGAGGATGAAAGCCAGACAAACAATCCATACATCTCAAGAGATAAAGATGTTGATTCCAGTAAGATCCCCGACTCTATAAATATATGCATAGATGACAAAGTCCGTCCTATACATAGAATGTTAAGAGATATGATTTGGTAAGATTTGCAAGGTAGAAAAAGATAGATTTTGTAGATAGGATGGAGATTTGTCCATATCAAATCTTCAACCAAATCACCGTAATTGTTGACCTAGATAGTAAATCTTGTATTATAAATATGCACATGTATGTGAATCAAAGAGGCAGAGAAGAAAATTGTTCTCAGACAAATAGTGTTTTCTAGCATGGTATCAGAGCCATACCGATTCTAGGACTCAGAACTTATTCTTCCTCATTGTCCAAAACTTAGTTCAACCGAAAAAAAACAAGTAGAAGTTGTTTGTCTGAGGACTCAGAGTTTATCCTCATCACTGTCCTTGAATACCTTACCCGACCAACAGACTGAACAAACAAGGAGAAGCTGTTTGTTTATCTGAGGACTCAGAGTTTGTCCTCATCACTGTCCTCGAATACCTTACCCGATCAACAGACTAAACCAAATTAGTTATCTACGGACAGAATGTCAGAAGAAAGCTCAGCCCCAAAGACTGGTTCTGGCTTCACTGACGAAATCACGGCTCAATTGGCTCAACTTCTTCGTCAGAGTCTCGGATCGCAGACTCTGATGACCAATCCAGAAAATCTCACCATAGGAGTAATTTTCTTCCTTTTTCTTTAAGTTGGGCATTTCCATTTTTCAATGGAGTCAATGGCACACTCTTTCTTGACTTTAAAATATAATAGAATAAAGCAAAATGACTCATTAAATCAGTTGTGCTTCTTATATGGTGAAGTAGCATTTGATCGACACAGCTTAACGTAATTTTCATTATGTGTCATCGGGAAACAACCTCTATGTGTTTCTAACTCAAAGGTATGGTTGCATATATCCGACCCTCTCATACCCCACCATAGAAAGGAGCCTCTAAGACATTAGTATAATGTTGTTGTTGTTGTATAGATATAACCCAAAAAAAAGCTAAATTTAGGTAGGATCAATTGACCCTAGCCTAAGGGTAGCACCCACCCTAATCTTATACTCACTCCAATCAACTTTGCTAATCTAACTTGAGCCCTATAAATTATTTTAATGATCTCCAGACTCTAACAATAGTTTTTGATGTCGTTGATATACACTATATATGGTTGATGTTGTATTTAATGTATTGTCTTATTATTAAAACTAGATTAATGATAAATACATATCATTTTTTGATAAATACATATCATTTTTTGATAAATACACACCTTTGTTATTTTTACGCAATTCATTTTATCTGATCATTAATTATTGACCATTATCAAACAAGAGGATGTGTATTTATATTAAAAAAAATCTTACAATATCGTCAATTTTTCACCACAAAAAAATTGTTGGTTTCCGACGAAAAAATCACCGACGAACAACGTATAGTCGTTGTTTCGTCGGTACTAGCGACGACTCTGCGACCAAAATAATGTAGTCGCTAATTGCGACGAAAGTACGATGAAATTCGTTGTCGCTAAAAGAAAAATAGTCAGTCAGGTGAATTACGTCGGTGATTTGTCGGTGTCTCGTCGCTATTCTGCGTGTTTTTATTCGTCGCTATTTAGTTTATAACGGTTCGTCGCTATGTCGTCGCAAATGTGTCGCTAAAAGTATAAAATAAATTCGTCGTTTACTAAGTTCTTGGAGTTGTGTATCGTCGTTTTTTTGTCAATGAAACCCGTATGTGGCAAATGTTTTGAATTACTTTCCGTTCGTAATTCGGTTTGTCGTTGTGTCGTCGCAGATACATCGAGAATTAAACACGTGTATTGATTAAGGAAAAAGAAAGCGGTAATTGGGAAAAATACTCATTCATTTAATAATAAGAAGTTACATTATCAAACGAAAAAATAAAAAAAAATCTAAAAAGAGATGCGGAGATGGGCCGTTCACTCTTCGTCATCGGACGAAAGAGTGGCCGCGACATTCTCCGCAAACTCTTTGAGAAGGCGCTTGAGCTTGTAGTATCTAAATTTCATCTTCCGCAGCCTTCTAGTCATGTAGTGCAGTTGCCGCGACTGCTGATGCATGTTTGCCATCAGCATACGGAAGTCGGCGTCCTGCACCGGCATTTGTTGTTGATCATCCTGATGCGGCGGTGGGCCATAGACAGATACAGAACCCTCTCGCTCAACCGATGGTGGTTGAGGAGGAGGCCCTTCTGGAGGGGCACTGTTTGCCCGTCCACCACGCCTTGGGGTTCTTTTAAAACGACGCGGCATATTTTGATTATTTATAACGTTCTATGTGTGTATGTATAACAGCGGATGTTTGGGGTATAAATAGTGAAATGAGCGACGACATAGCGACGACATAGCGACGCATTAGCGACGTATGTTTATCGTACGATGCAACCGTTGGGAACTGAACTGACACTGCCGAATAGCGACAACTTGGCGACGGAATAGCGACGAAACGCGTTAATGTGAAGAGACGTTTTCCGTCGCTGTTTCGTCGGTAAAGCGTCGGTAAATTCAAAAAAAAAACCCGCGAAGCCCGTTCTTCTCATTGTATTTAGTTTTTCCCTTTTTCGTCGATACGGTTAGTAGGTTTTTGTCGTTCTATTAAGTTTCGTCGAAGATATAGTTAGGTTTCGACGATCCGGTTAATAGGTTTTTGTCGTTCTATTAAGTTTCGTCGAAGATATATATAGTTAGTAGGTTTTCGTTGTTGTATTAGGTTTCGTCGGTATATAGTTGATGTTTAGTCGGTGAATTAGTCGGAAGAAATTTTTCTTAACCACATTTCGCGTATACAGGTGCGTCGTCAGGATTCGTAAGAGATTAAACACGTGTTATAATTATTAAGAAAACAAATACGATATTAAAAAAACAAACTTCATTAATATAAAATTAAAAATTAAAAATTACAAAATATAATAAGAAATATTTAAAAAAAGCTAAATAGCGAAGAGTAGCCACTCACTGTTCGTCATCCGAACAGAGAGAAGCTATACTCTCCGCACACGCCTTCAGTTGGCGTCTCAACTGTGCAGATTTGGATTTAATCCGCATCTGCCTTTTATCTATGCAGTCGAGACGCTCTTCCTGAACCGTGACATGCGCCTTCACCTCATCTAACATTTTCCACAGATCTCGTACTTCTGTTTGGAGTTCGACAATTTGTCGATCCCGGCGAGGCTCAGAGGTCTCTGGTGGGGGAGGAGGTGGGGGAGGAACAGTTGAAGAAGAAGGCACTTCAGTTGGCGGTGTTGCCGCCCTACCACCACGTCCACCACGTCGTGCTTGTGCTTTAGTACGAACCATTTTGGATTATAAAATAGTTGTTTTATATGTTGTTGTGGGCACACGCTGATCCACTGTTTATATAGTGAAATCAGCGACGACATAGCGACGAATTAGCGACGCAAAACATCGTAAGTTGTAAGCATGGGGAACTGGACGGACTGTCTTTTACCGACGACGTACCGACGACTTAGCGACGAAACACGTCGTACGGAATGAAGAGACGTTTTGCGTCGCAATGTAATCGGTATTTCGTCGGTAAAAGCATATCAAACGACGTGTTTCGTCGCTGGTCGTCGGTACGTCGTCGGTATATGTGTTTGTTTGTCTCCGGGATTTGTGTTTCTTGTTCGTCGATGTTCGTCGCTAAGTCGTCGGTATATGTGTTTGTTTGTCTCCGGGATTTGTGTTTCTTGTTCGTCGCCGTTCGTCGCTAAGTCGTCGGTATTGTCTTATACTGGGAACGATAAAACCATTGTATTTCTTCTTCTATTCTTCTCTTCTCCCATTCTTCTCTCATTTCAAACACATCAATCATCAATTTTGAACGAAAATACAGAAGTGTGAAATTTTGATTTTTTCTACACACGAAAAAAGATAGCTGCTGTTAGTTTGAAGGTGTAGCGAGAAAATGGATCCGAGGAGAAGCGATAGAAAGTGGATGTACCAGAGAGTAAACAACGGGGAGTGGTGTTTTAGATTTGTTGAAGGTCTCGAAGAATTTATTGATTTTGCGACGAGTAATGAAAGTGGAACGCAGATTAGATGTCCGTGCAAGAAATGCAAGAACCGTAAATATAAGGATCCGGGTGACGTGAGGGTTCACATATTGAAACAAGGTTTCGTCCACAATTACCATACATGGTACTGTCACGGCGAATATGAGGGGGCGTCTACATCTGCAACTGTACACGTCGAAGGGGGACCCGGTCAGGTTAATGCCGAAGAAATAGGCGAGGGATCTCACAACCCATACATGCAGATGGTGACAGACGCAGCCGCTGGCGCATTTACCGGAGAGCAGTTGTTACAAATGCAGGATCCGGATGAACAGCCGCGTACATTCGTGGAGGAAGATCCGAACCCTCAGGCGAGACAGTTTTTTGAGATGCTGAACGCCGCCAACACGCCGCTGTATCCTGGTTGCGGTAGTCACACACAGATGTCCATGATCGGTCGGATGACGAGCATGAAGACGGAACACCGCATGACGGAGAGATTGTACGATGGGAACGTTTTTTGTCTGTCGCTATATGCTCTTTTTTTTGTAGTGTTTAGTTTTATCCGTTCCATTATTTACTTTTATCAATGGTTTGTCTCTATTGGTTGTTTACAATGATGATTTAAAAGTAAACATAATTTAATGTGTTGTATGAAACTCAAATAACATTTTGACACGTCATGAATACGAATAGCGAATTAATAAAGTAGAAAGCATGGTATAATTTGCACTGTGTGTGACAATTTTGTCACTTATAAGTAAATCATTCAGTGCCATAATTCATATGAATTAGGTTATAATATGACCCTAAACAAGTTATGTGAGTCCATCCTATATATACAATAACAACAATCATACTCAGTATATCTTAACAACAACAAAAGTTATCGCTAGGGTGTAAGGAGGATGAAAGCCAGACAAACAATCCATACATCTCAAATGATAAAGATGTTGTTTCCAGTAAGATCCCCGACTCTATAAATAGATGCATAGATGACAAAGTCCGTCCTATAAATAGAAACTCCCAAATGCAACTGGTGTTCCCAAAAACTCAACACGCATATGATGTTTACATAGATAACACCAAGTAGAAGTTTTAAAAAGAACTTGGCTGTGATCAAGAATGAAGAATCTTGCGAGTCAAGGCAGCAGTGGCCGGTTATCAACAGACTGCAACGAGGAAGAGGACATATCTAAGAAGGCGATCGTGTCGTTTCAAGCTGTGGAAGAAGAAATCGAAAGGAAGAAGATGGAGGTTAAAGAGAGGTTAGGATCCCCTCACCTCAAATCCCTCACACCATGTGTCACCGCGCGACACGTGGCAGCAGGGGTGGATGGTGAGGCTAGATGCGGGTCACCCTCATCTAGCTTCACCACCGACCTCTGCTGCCACGTGTCGCGTGGGGTGAGAGAAAAGGAGGTGAGGTGATCTTATCCCGTTAAAGAGAAGGTGGAGTCCCAGCTTTTGCCGCGCTGAAGAAGAAACCAGGCTTTTGGCACACCTATGGGAAGTGAGTCATTTATGAGAATTATGGGGAGTATCACTCGGAAAACATACAAGATCTTCTCACGATGTATTACTAATTAACATATTTATAGAATTATGTTATATACATATCTAATAGAAGATTGTTATACTGACAACGGGCTTTGGAGCAACTAGTAAGGTTGTTGTTTTGTATCTTTGAAGTCACATGTTCGAGCCAGGTTCGAGCCATGGAAACAGCCTATTGCATAAAGTGCATGGTAAAGCTGCGCATATCAGATCGCGGCTCCTTTCCGCACCAATAAACCGGAGCTTATAATCTTAGAACGCAATTTCATTTATTCACACCATAAAAAAAATAAAGTCGTGCGGGCATTTTCCTTTTGCCACTTTCGCTATCGTGTTGTTTGTTTTTACTAAGGATAGTGAGGAAACAATTACCAGGAGCTTCGAGTGTTGACAGATCCTGAAGAGGTCGGATCCTCGCCAGGTGGATCAGAGGTGATCCTTGTCGTATGTTGTTAGCGTCCCGTTTGGGTCCGTTTCTAGAACCTCAGAGAGAAAAACAGCGAACCCTCCGACGCTCAATTCAATTATGCGCATATTTGTATATGATAATGCTGAAAACAGAGGTTAGAGTAACTTGTTTAGGGCACTCTTTTTCGAGAGGATGGTTGTTTTGTGTGAATGAGCTCAGGCTTAATTCTAGCCGAGCTTAAGACACTTTGAGTGGAAGTAGAAGTTCAACTTGACTTGAATGGATTTGGTCGGCTTCGGTTGAAGAAGATCCTATTTATAGTTGTTGAAGTTGAAAGTTGTGTGGCCTAGAGCAAGACGGTGATGACACCTGGCTGTCCTGGTGGTAATTCTTGTTTGCATGGCTGACACGCGTCAACTGGTGGCTGTGGTGCTGGCAGTTCTCCTCTGCATGGTTGACATGTGTAAATAGATAACCGCGCTGCTGGCAGTCCCAGGCTGCATAAAGGCCAAGTGTGGCCACGCGTTAAGCTAGGAGGCCAAGCTTGCTGAGTGGCTGGATTCTGCCTAAGCATACTGAGGCCGGGCTGAAGTGCTTCATGAGCAGTACAACCAGGACATTGAGGCAATGGTGATCGGGTGGTCTGTCGAGCCGAGCTGTACAAGCTGGCCTTGATGGGCTGAGTTTCTGTGGACTCTGAGTTTAGCCAGACGATGACTGTGCTGGATATGACCTCTGCCTCTGGCAGAACTGATCTGGGGCTAGTGAAAAGCTCAACTTCCTTAGGAAATTTTGTCCTTGTGATCTTGTCTTGTAACTCCTTGGGTAGAACTAGCTTGGCCGAGGTTGACTAGTCAAGATCTGCTAGAGAGATAAGACTCTGGGGCAGGCCTGACTGAGCAGAGCCTGGATTAGCCGAGCTTGACTTACGTTGATTGTTGATGACTAACGGGGAAGTCCTTTGTCGTAATCATCAGCTGGGTTCTGTGTTTATCACTTCGCCCCCAGTTTAGTTTGGCTGAGGTGACCAGTGAGTGTAGACTAATCTGCTCTAAGATTCTAATGCTCTGTACTGATGTGTTGGTGACATGTCTGCTTTTAATTGGGCTGTAATGAGCATTAAATGCCAATGCAAATTGCGAAGCGGTAATCATTATTTTTCGGCGGTTGAGATTTTCGATGGCGGGCAATCTGAAGCGTTGCGTCAATTCAAATTCTGCCTTTAAAGAACTTGTCTTTTTGAATAGCATCTTCACTTTCAGCTTTTGCTTTTTTTGAACATTCTTCCCCCTCTTCTCCGGCGACACTTTTCCTGTCAGTTTTTCGTTTCTCCGTGAGTTCTCATTATCAAGGCAATACTCTCTTCTTATTCTAATGATTCTCAGAATATTTCTGAGACGGCTTCGTTTTCTATGGGTTATGGGAGAAATGGTGGTGCTTCGCCCTCGTCCGAGAGGACGAGTTCTAGTGAAGATAACCGCCCCCTACGAAGATTGCGTCTAGCCGCTGCCCCTTATGGTAGGTTAGACAGCGGGGTGGTTCCGGTGACTGAAATACCTTCTGGTTCTGTTTACAAGGATCTTGCTTCTGTCCCAGTGCAAGGTTCAGTATGCACTTTCAATGCCACTGAACTTATTTATAGAATTATGTTATGTACATATAAGATCTTCTCAGGATGCATTACTAATTAACTTATTTATAGAATTATGTTACGTACATATATAATAGAAGATCATTGCACGGAAGACGAGGCTTGAAGTAACTGGTAAGGTTGCTGTTTTATGACCTTGAGGTCACGGATTCGAGCCGCAGAAACAGTCTTCTTGCACAAAGTGTAGGGTAAGACTGTGTACATCAGATCCCGAAGCGATCCGGTCTTTTACTAGACCATAAACAGGAGCTCATAATCTTAGGACGCGATTTCATTTATTCACACCATAAAAAATAAATTCATGGAAACTTATTCGCGCTAAATATGTTAGTCATTATGGATCATCGTGAAACAAGTATTTCTAATACATGAGTATGGTTACATACATCTGACCCTCCATTTTCTGTTATAGGCAGATCCCGAAGCGATCTGGTCTCTTCCCAGACCATAAACCGGAGCTTATAATCTTAGGATGCGATTTCATTTATTCACACCATAAAAAATAAATTCGTGGAAACTTATTTGCTCTAAATATGTTAGTCATTATGGATCATCGCGAAACAAGTATTTATAATACATAGGTATGATTACATACATCTGACCTTCTATTCACTGTTATAGGCAGGAGTCTCTAAGGTAATAGGGTAATGTTGTTGCTATTGTGTTGTTTGTTTTTACTAAGGATAGTGAGGAAACAATTCCCAGGAGGTTCAAGTGTTGACAGATCCCATGGGGAAGGATTGTAAGTGGTAAAGGTGATTGGGGCTAGAACCCGACGTCCCGAGTTCGAGTCCGTGTGGAGACAATCCTTGTTGAAATATTACAAGAGTTGTCTCTGGGCTGGCTGAGTCTCGAGTGTCCTCTCTCTTTGCAGGACTGCCGGTGGAGCACATTCCTCAATTTACATCCTACCTGGCTAAGGGGTCTCTGGTACAGATGGGGAGAACCGACTCCCTCATCAAAGTTACGGCTGTTCGAAAAAGGATCGACTTGGTTAATCGGGAATTGAAATCACTAGTGCAAGCCTGCCAAAAGAAAGTAATTTATTTTATTTTTATCCTCTTTCTTCGTTCAAATATATAAGCCTACTTTAACATTTTTACACAAAGAATACAAAGAAGCATTGGAATCTTTCCAGGCAAAAAAACAACGAGAAAGCTCAGCTAACTGCAGCACTAATGGAGGTAAAAATATCAAGCTAAGGCACCTTGAAATAAACTATTTCCCTTCCAAAATTCTTCTCTTTCTTTTCATCGATCCTAGAGTTTAGAGGACGGGTATTAAAGCAACTACTAATGTTGCTGATTTGTGACCTTAGTCATAAGTTCAAACCGTAGAAACAGGATCTTGTGTAAGGCTTGCATCAGATCGTAAAACGATCCGGCCTCTCCCTATACTATGTATAAACACGGGATCATAGTACACCGGAAACGATCTTTGTGCTGCTGAGTTTAAAGATTTGCTTCCCGCTTGACCGTATATCACGTTATTCTCACCCTCAATTCCCCCCCCCCCCCCCCCCCCAAAAAAAAGAAAGAGAGAAAGTGTGATTGATCATAGCAGCAAATGTTTGGACGTGATTCTTGCAGATGGTAAATGAGAGTGAGAAATTGAGAATGAAAAAACTGGAGGAGCTCAACAAGATCATCAACGCCACACGCGCATAGGACATGCGGATTACACAGAAACCCCTCACCCCTGGTAGCTACTCTGCAAGATTTGTGGTTCTCGAAAGAGAGGTCAGGGATTCAATTCTTGCCAAAGGCAAGAAAGCCCCTTGCCATCAATTGCATAGCGTGGGAGCTTCTTGGTCTGTAGGCTTGCCTGCAATGCTGGGTACTCCTTATGCAGACTACTGTGTAAATGACCAAGCTCCTACTAACGGGTCGTTAGGTACCTAATTTACCTCCTACACTACCTTTGGAACTGAGTGTGGCAAGGACCCTTACTGGTTGAGGTCCAACCTTTACTCTGCAAGATTCAGACTTTCTTCTGAGATATCAAAATCCACATATCCCACTTTTTGCTTTTTGTTTTCAGATTGGATTCTCTCTTTCTTGTGTCCATTTTTCTTCTAGTGTGTGCTCTCAGCTTGGAAATTTACAGAGAACACCATGCATTTAACTTTTTTTTTCTTCCATTTCCAACAGAGTCAAAGATATACTCTTCTTTAACTTTGGAATATAATTGAATAAAGCAAAAGGACTCATTAAATTGGTTGCACTTCTTATATTATGAAGTAACGATAGATCGACATAGCTTGACACAATTTTCATTATGAGTTATCGAAAAACAACGTTTGTATGTTTTTAACACAACATTTGTATGTTTTTAACACGTGTATGGTTGCAAACATCCGACCCCTCATATCTCTCCATAGATAGAAGCCTCTGAGACAGAAGCCTCTGAGACAGTGAGGTAATATTGTTGTTGTTGACTAAGTGGTTCCTCAGCACTTCTTATTTTTACATTACTAAAAGTGATCTTGCTTCCTTAGTTACAATTCTTGTATAAGTGGAAACCTATACATATGGTATGATCTTCTACTTTTAGTTATTTGTTTCTTTTTTTGTTTAAACATGGAATTGGTTGTGAAACCTGTTGATGCTAGTACTCGCGTTCACATCAACCTTAACCGTTGAGCTAAGGACCTTACTTGTTGAACTTAAGACACGCGCGTTCACATCAACCTTAACCGTTGAGCTAAAGACCTTACTTGTTGAACTTAAGACCTCATCAGCTGCACGCACGCCTTGCTAGTTCTTCAACCGTTATATCTTCAACACCTTAACATCAACCTCAACTATCAACCAAAACCGTTGAACTAAAGACCTCCTTGTGTGGGGATAGGATCCCCTCACCGCAAGAGGGTGCAGTGATGCGTGACCGCGCGACACGTGGCAGCAAGGAGGGTGGTGATGCTAGATGCAGGTGACTTTCATCTAGCTTCACCACCCTCTCTTGCTGACACGTGTCGGGTGGTCACAAAGGGGATGAGAAAAATGGGGGTGAGGAGATTCCAACCCCCTTGTGTGCATGCCTTCTAGTGCTTCAACTGTTGTATCTTCAATGAAGATGCTTTCTAAGTCATGCCTGCGCGCCCATCTCATCCTAACTCTTGAGTTGTTTTGCGTGTGATACACCAGATATGCCACGCTCTTCTTATTGCAGGGTTTGTAGATAGTTGTTATAACAACACAACAACAGGTATTACCACATTGCTTTTAGAAGCTTCCGCCTATGACATGGTATAGAGAGTCGGATGTGCATATACATGTGTTAGAAACATACAGAGATCGTTTCCCGATGACTCATAACAAAAATTGCGTCACACTGTGTCGATCAACTGTTATGAAGTGCAGCTAATTTAGTGAGTCATTTTGCTTTATTCCATCATATTCCAAAGTCAAAGAAGAGTGTGTCCTTGACTCCAATGAAAATGGAAATATTTCCAATGTTTGATCATATACATAACCCTATAGTATAATCTTGGAAAATGTTTGATCACATACATTGCAAACTAACATAATCTAAGCCAACGTGACTTGCAATTGGTCGTTCTGTAATGCTGCAGTGGCATTGTATAACTTCCCAACCTGACCTAACATGTCCAGTATGTGACAACTGCAAAGGAGGTATTGGGCCTCAATTACAACTCACATTGAAATCAAAAAAATTTGGAAGAAAATGATGAGTAAAGAAACTGGTGGATAAGCATAAATGCAGAGACAGAGAGAGCAACAAATTTGAAGACACTAAATACTGCCAGTTGGATAACTCAAGCACATCAAGCCTACCAAAATTAAAGAAGAACATCATCAATCATTCTGGGAACCATGATTTACCCCAAGAGATGATGAGAAATGAATAATCAGATAGGCTTCAGAAATGTGAATCAGTTGAGCTTCAGTGACAGAGAGCATCAGCAAGATTGAACAGACAAACCACTGCATTTTTTTCTTTTAACTTGTGACGATTCCATTGGTAGCCACGAGCTTCTTGTACTCCTCCAATAGAATTGGAATATCATCCATGCGGAGCTGGATATTATTACGCAAACATCAAACATCGCCGACATATTAGACAAGAAAACGGGATGGGATCTCCTCACCGCCAACCCCCTCACTCCATCCCCACTGCTTCTCACGTGGCAGCAGGGGGTGGTGAGGCTAGATGAGAGGGTAGGGAGGAAGAGGTGGATGAGGGGTTGGCTACCACGTGGCGGGCAGTAGGGACGAGGGTGAGGAGATCCCATCTCCAAGAAAACTGAAAAAATGTAACAAAAATGCACAGAACTCGACACGGTTTATCAACTTTCTCGGCTTCACAAAGACATTACAGGGAAAAAAGAACCAAAAGTCATGAACATGCGGCTTGATAGTAGTTCTTATACAAGGAAACCTTTTGAATACATCTAGACAAGCTCACTTCAAAACACAGTAAGCTTTGATGCAACGTATAGAGCGCGGCACGGAAGTATTAACACCTTATGAAATCATGCATAACATAACCTCATGATGAAGGAGGAGGATAGAGAGAGAAAAAGGGAGGAAGGGGAAGGTGTTCAGTCTCAATCCCGACTTGGCAGACCCATAAGACCAAGGAAAGCATTTCCATTAGCTAATATTAGGAAAGGCTGAAAACACAGGCCGCGATCCGTTATTACAAGCAAGAGAAGGAACAGGGAGGAGAGAGTTTTAACGGAAATAAAGTAATAAATGATAAATCAAATGGGAAGAACTCAGGAGGTTAGGGGAAACACACACTGAAACAAAATTTTACAAGCTCTACCATGTTCCAAACCAGTCATACCTGGGAAGCATTTCTTGTATGATAAAACCGGTAAGTCTCTTTTTCAGGGAGGCCATAATCCATAGACTGTAAATTTGGTTCAATATTCTCCCTGAAAAAGTTAAAAGGAAAACGAAAAATCAAAACAAAGAGTTTGAAACAATGACTAAGTGCAGCAGACAAGTTTTTACAATGTGATATGTAAACAATTCTACAAATAAATAAATGGAGTTTACATCATCATCCTTTAAGATGAAGGTATTGTTTGCTTGCCTCTCACCTTCCTTAGACCCTAGCGATAGCTTTTGATATCGTTGGAATATACTGGGTATGTGGTGTTGTTATATCATCATGCAACATCAAACCAAAAAGATACTTTGACATCTAAAAGAGACAATCGGGTTTCTTTCCAAGGACAAAAGCGATCTTATTAGGAGTATGAGTCTGAAGTAATCAAGCAATAAAACTGTACAGATGTATTCGGGTAATTCTTTCCTTCTCTCTTTTTACTGATACCTTTCAGATGGAGTCTAAACTGTGAAGTAGACAAACAATCAAATTTGTTATAGCATCTTTTAGCAATTTTTTTTTTTTACTGTAATACTAATAAATCTTTCTGACATAAGGTAATTATGGGGAGTGAAATGGCGGGAGATAACTTTCAGATTTAGTTTACAAGGTATAGAAAATAATTGAATACTGAGGAGATAGAACAAGGATAGTTTATTCAATATGAATACAAATTTACAGCAATGTTGAGAAGAACCGAGTCTTCAACCTATTCTATTCTAAGACTTCATCCTATATATATATATATATATACAGTACAAATGGAAAGAGAAATAAATCCTTTACAACGGCTATAACTATGTCAAAATATTCAGAATATACAGAAAGCCACAGAGAGCCGTTGGCTCTTATTTTATACATTTCCTTTCATTATTTATACACTCCCCCTCAAGCTTGGAGCACAAGTTTGTACAACCAAGCTTGGCTAGCAATTTCTGAAATAGTCTAGGAGCAACAGATTTAGTTAGCAGATCAGCAACTTGTTCGGATGAAGCGATGTACTGAAGACAAAGGGACTGATCTTCTAATTTCTCTCTAATAAAATGTCTGTCAATTTCAACGTGTTTAGTCTTGTCATGATGCACTGGATTTTCAGCCATGTGAATAGCGGATATATTGTCACAAAACACCTTCATTGTCCAATTAGTAGTATCAATATGTAAATCTTTCATAACTCTATTGATCCATAATCCTTCACACACCCCAAGAGCTAATGCCCTCAACTCAGCTTCAGCACTACTGCGTGATACCACTGACTGCTTCTTGCTTCTCCAGGTCACAAGGTTACCCCACAAAAAAGTACAATAACCAGACGTTGATCTCATATCACTCTTTGAGCCCCCCAGTCAGCGTCAGTATAAATCTGAAGATCCCTGCACTTATGCTTTCCAAAAAATAAGCCTTGTCCTGGAGCACCCTTAAGGTATCTAAGTATTCTCATAACAGCTTGTAGGTGTAATTTTGTGGGTGAGTGCATAAATTAGCTAACATAGCTTACAGCATAACAGATGTCTGGCCTAGTGTCTGATAAGTATATTAGTTTACCTACCAGCTTTTGATAAGAGTGAATATCTGATAATACCTCAGTGTGCTGTGAGTCAATCAAACGAACAGGCTCCATTGGCGTAGACACCGGTTTACAACCAAGCATACCTGTTTCTTGAAGTAGATCCAAAACATATTTTCGTTGAGAAATAACCATACCTTTGTTGCTCCTCGCTACTTCCATTCCTAGAAAGTATCTCAAAGAGCCTAGATCTTTAACTTCAAAGTTAGTTGATAGATAACTTTTAACAAGAGAAATACTACGGTTACAATTACTAGTTAACACAATATCATCAACATAGACAATCAGAATAGTCACAGACTTACCAGAGGTAAAAATAAACAAAGTATGATCACTTTGGGCTTGTTGAAAGCCATATCCAAGTAGTACCTCCGTAAGCTTACTAAACCAAGCTCTAGGAGATTGTTTTTAGTCCATAGATTGACCTCTTAAGTTTGCAGAGTTTGCCTTTGGTTTTATCCGATTCAAAACCAGGTGGAACTGTCATAAAAACCTGCTCCTTTAACTCACCATTTAAAAAAAGCATTTTTTATATCTAACTGAGCCAACTGCCAATCAAGATTTATAGCAATTGAGAATATGATTCTAATAGTGTTAAGCTTAGCTACAGGTGCAAAAGTTTCAGTATAATCAATCCCATAAGTTAGAGAGAAACCTTTTGCAACTAACCTTGCTTTGTGTCGATTAATGGTCTCATCCGAGTTATATTTTAAAGCAAATACCCACTTACAGCCAACTGGCTTAACATTTTGTGGAGCTAGAACTAATTCCCAGGTTCCATTTTTGATGAGAGCTGTCATCTCTTCATTAACAGCTTGCTGCCATTTTTCTTGTTGTAGAGCACTCTCAATTGAGTCTGGGACTGACTGGGAATCCAAGCTTACTGTAAAGGCCTGAAACTTTGAATTCAACTTATCATAAGACATAAAAGCACTCAACGGATATATGGAGCAGTATCCTCTATTACCTAGAAATTTGTGATATTTAATACATTCCCTGGTTCCTTTTCTTGTTGCAATTGGTAGGTCAGTGTCGTGGACTTCTTGTGGCATAATTACTGGTTCTAACTCAGAAGTAAGAGTAGACATACCTGAATTAACAATTTCAGATACCTTCGTAGGTGACCCCGTCACTGATGGCATGGTATGAGACCTTGATTTTCTTCTTGCATATACCTGTAAACCAGGAGCTTGAGCTTGATCCTTGTACCTCTCACCCTCTTGATTGTCCTCTAAGATTCGGATGTCTTGACCACCATCAAGACCTTCAGTATTAGTGTCTGTGGTCTAACCTTCTTGACCTACTGTTTTAGTGGGGTTATCTCCAACAGTGGAAATATCAATAATGCTCCAAAAGTTTTCCTGCTCATTCTTATCAGAGAGAGAGAGCAAGAATTATAGTATGATGACAGTTCATCAAATGAGACATCCAGAGTGGTGAACATTTTTCTAGTTGTGGGACAAAAACACTTGTATCCTTTTTGAGAGCCCGAATAACCAAGGAAGACACATTTAACAGATCTCTTCTCTAGTTTTCCTCTGAGATGAGGCTGAATGTAAACATACGCCACACACCCAAAGGTTCTAAATGGAAGTTCAGAGAGTAACAAGTAGTGAGGAAATTGGTCCAATAACTTCTCTTTGGGACTCACAAAATTCAAGATACGTGAGGGCATCCTATCAATCAAGTAGGTAGCAGTAAGCACAGCCTCACCCCATAAAAACTTAAGAACATTCATAGAAAACATCATAGACCTAGCAACACTTAGAATATGTCTATGTTTCCTTTCAGCAATACCGTTTTGTTGAGGAGTATAGACATTTGAGGTTTGATGATGTATACCATGTTCAGTCAAGAAATTCCTAACCTCTTTATCTAAATACTCACTACCATTGTCTGATCTAACATTCTTCACAGTCACACCAAACTGATTTTTAACAAGATAGATAAAAGTTTTAATCACAGAACTTAATTCAGATTTGTGCTTCATTAGATATAACCAAGTAACACGTGTGTGATCATCAACAAAAATAACAAACCATCTCGCACCATTCACAGTAAGTGTCCTAGAGGGTCCCCAGATATTTGAGTGGACCAAGTTGAATGGCTTGCTCTCTTTATATCCTTTTGCTGGATATTGAGCCCGAGAGTGTTTCCCAAACAAACAAGTTTCACATTTAAGTTGTTGCATAGAAACACCATTAAACAGACTAGGCTTTTACTTTCTTAAATACATAAAATTTGGATGGCCAAGTCTTTTGTGCCATACCATAATAAGATCCAATCTAGAACTACCATCATCTATTCTAGGAACACCCTGTGTGTTCATGCAAGAATAAACTCTAGACTGATCTTCAAAAAATTTAGACTTGTCATGCTTCAAAATAAATTCTGGTGTGGCATTTTCCAGAAAGAACAGCCCCCTTTTGTGATTAGCACTGCCAATCATCCCCTTGGTAATCTTCTCCTTCAATACTTTCTCCTGAAAGCAAGAAGCAGAAGAGGGGAGGAGATAACATTTAGTTGGTGAGAAAATAGTCCAGCAATCATTATCTTTCATTAGTTTGTTCACAGAGACCAGACTACAGTCTAGTTTAGGTACATATAGAACATGTTTAAGAGTTAACCCCTCTGAAATCTGGATGTCACCGTATCCCAATATATCTATACTGTCTCCGTTAGCAATTTTAACCCTTTTTGAAGTGCTAAACCATTTAAAATTACTCATTAAGGAGTTATCAAAAGTCATATGGTTGGTTGCCCCTGAATCTATAATCCAAGTATGTGACTTACCAGCCATACCTGTGCTAGCCATGGTGGCACGAATAACATTCTCTTGGACTTGAGATCTCTGGCTTTCAAGAACCCTTAGTAAGACGTCCAATTGGTCTTGAGTGAATTTATGTTCAACCTCTGGTCCAGTAGCCGCAACAGTTGCTCTGGGGTGTCTCCATACTCAACATCAGACCTCCCATCAGACCTCCCTGAACTATTGTTCTCAGAGTATCCAGATGAGTTTTGTCTGTAGTTATTCTTTCTGAACCAAGATGATGGCTTTGCATGTGACCCAGGATGCCTGTAGCACTCCTCAATCACATGTCCTTCACGATGACAAAACTTACAGTACTTCTTTGAGTTGTTTCTTGTCTCTTTGGCTCCAGATTTCTTCACCATTAAAGCAGCTGCTTGCTTATCCAGGTTATCGTCTTGTGCATTAAGGGCAGATGACTCAGATGGGACCAAGGAAGGTCCCATCATGACCTTAATCCGACTTTCTTCCTGCCTCACTTCTGAGAACGCTGAATTCATGGTAGGTAAGGGCTTGATGCTCAAAGTCCTTCCTCTGACGGCATCAAAGTCTTTATGTAAACCAGAAAGGAAACCGAACAACTGCTTAGTCTCTTTTATTTTCCTATACAGTTGATCATCAGCAGTACATCCCCATTGATAAACTTCCAAGGAATCGATTTGCTGCCAAACTTGTGACAGATTACTGAAGAACTTGCTAACAGATTGGTCTCCTTGCTTGATATCCTTCAGCTGCGTCTCCAACTCATACAACTCTGAAATGTTGTCAGTTTTAGAAAACATTTCTTTCGCTACCTTCCATATGTCTGTTGCCGTTAGATACAACATAAATGTATTGCTTACATCCGGTGTCATTGAGCCCAGCAGCCAACTCATAATCATAGAGTTTTCAGCCTCCCATGTGGAAAATTTGTCATCAGTTTCTGCTGGTATAATCATTTTTTCAGAGAGGTATTCCTTCTTACCTCTCCCTGTAATAAAAAGCTCAACAGCCCTGCTCCATGGTAGATAATTGTTACCATGCAATTTCTGATTTGTAATCGTTACAGGGGTTGAATCCACTATAGAGCCTCCAGATCCACCAGATCTCAACCCCCAGATTTGTTCTCAGTGGTAGTAGAAGTGACTTCACTAGTATGTTCAGCCATAACTACAACAGAGAGAAGCTATGGCCAAGGAGATAGGACTGAAGGAGATGGAAGAAAACGCAGGAAATTTGAGAGAGAAAAGACGGAAGAGATGAAGAAGGTACCAAGTGGGAGACAGAAAAAATGAGTTGTGCAGAGAGATTAAATTTGTGGAGTACAGTACGAAAGAAGGCTGGAGTTTTCAAGAGAACAGAAAA
Source organism: Eustoma russellianum (assembly GCA_036186865.1). Taxonomy (NCBI): domain Eukaryota; kingdom Viridiplantae; phylum Streptophyta; class Magnoliopsida; order Gentianales; family Gentianaceae; genus Eustoma; species Eustoma russellianum. The sequence continues at coordinate 7,428,348 of AP025064.1, read as the reverse complement.
AGAATTGTGTTGTCGATTTCACCGCTTCACGGGTTACAAGATTTCATTTAATCTTTTACAGTATGAATTAATTGAGGCTTTCAGAGACATGTACGAAAAATACTTTCTTTTTTGTGCTGGTGGCTTATTCTCTTGACACGTGTTGCAGATCTCTCATGCACCGTACACGTTAGATTTCATGAATCTGAAGAAATTAATTGCTGTATTCTTGCGCTGAATTGACAAACACACCCTTTTTTTTCTCGAAGTAGCACCCCGGATTAGACAAAAAAAATCCTTCTTAGTTTACAATATTTTCGCGTGCCTTCTTCTTCTTCGTGAGAAAGTCATTTTGTTGAAGCTTCGAACGCTGGGTATCACTCTGTTGAAGCTTCGAGTACTGGGTACACTTTGTTTTTGTAATTCTCACGTTGTTTTGTTTCTTCTATGCTCCTCTTCTAGAAGGCTCTGATACCATATAGAAAATAATTGAATACTGAGGAGATAGAGCAAGGATAGTTTATTCAATATGAATACAAATTTACAGCAATGTTGAGAAGAACCGAGTCTTCAACCTATTCTATTCTAAGACTTCATCCTATATATATATATATATATATATATATATATATATATATATATATATATATACAGTACAAATGGAAAGAGAAATAAAACCTTTACAACGGCTATAACCATGTCAGAATATTCAGAATATACAGAAAGCCACAGAGAGCCGTTGGCTCTTATTTTATACATTTCCTTTCATTATTTCTACACAAGGTGAACAGTCCCACAAACAGCAAAAATGAATACAGAATACACCAATATTGGTGAAAACACAACAGTCAAGACCAACAAAGTAGAGAAATTAAATTCTTACAGGCAATGTCGGGTAATTAGTCGTTGGTAATCCCGAAGTAAAGGACCAAGTTCTTTCAGCTGTATTGAGCGCGCAGACGAATGCTTCCAGTGTTCACGAAGCGCATACACAGCCTAACCGACCAAGTGAAGCACTCAATGGTAAAACAGGCAAGGCAGATTATAATATGCATCATGACATAAATCACGAGGCCCAACTCTACCTGCAAATTAGTGAGTGTTTTTTCTCGAACCAGTACAGATGCTAGTTCTATAAATTCTTTGTCATCCAGCTCATCCAATACTGGATTTCTGCGATAATGTGTAACCTTAACTTCCGATTGTTTCAGTAATTCTGAGAATGCAGACATCTTCCAGTGTCTTTCCTGTTCCAAAGGAAAATGCAAAAACAAAGAGAAAAACTGAATATTCTTGAACTTCCCAAACGCAGTTTTGCAACTTTTAGTGAACACAAGTAGCTTTAACTTGGACGAACAACTAATAAACAAGAGCTCCAGTAATTTGAATTAGTGACGAACTGGCATGAAATTAAATGCATCCCCAGCAACTAACAGGGCAAGAATAAGGCAGTAACAATAACACATACAAGAACAGCATGAATCTTACTTGGACACAATTTACTGCATTCCCCCTTTACTTAAGAGTGTTGGATATGTCAGGAAGAGAAGTATAGAACAGAAATAATCAATAGAATGCATGAATGACACAAGTTAAAATAAAGATACACCACCAACAAGCAAAAGACTTCACACCAGGAAGTATCGGGCATTAAATTCACCGAGCAATCATTCCGCTGGCTGTTGCAAATTGAACGCAGTGTCCAAAGAAAGAAATTTCCAGAAAGGAGATACAAAGGCTATGATTAACGAAATACAAACTAGTACGCCACTTAATACCTTGGGCTCAGAGGTGTCATTATCATTTGCCAATGTAGCATCATTCTTTTCTGGAATAGCTGTTGGCAATGAATTCATAACCCGCTTTGCAATGGGATCCTCTACAAAGCAAGTGATTCATCCAATTTAAAAGAGTATAAAATTTTTAGACAGTCAGATGACACATTATGAGATAAATAAAAGGGTTCAACTTAGTCAGTTGAATGGAAAATAATGAGACAACAAAGGAAATGCATTACAAGAGATTGTCTTGGCTCACTGTTCACCCTTTTTTGCATGACTGATAAAACTTTGTTGTTGTGATCTAATATGCAGTAACTTCGGGTTATTGGCTTCCCACATGATGCAAAAGACCCCGTGAGAATGTACTTTACAAGGACGTTAAATTTCTGAACACAACCAAGTCCATGGTTGGAGCAAGAAGAACAAAAAGAAAAGTATGTGTGTCATTTACATCACTATATTTTCTAGATAGTAAATGACATCACAGATTGACAGCCCTGATGCCACATGGCCCAATCCATGCAAAACTGTGTCAACTAGAAGAAATACAACGCCAAAGCAATGACAAAGATATAGACAAGCCATACACAAAAGTTTACTTCTTTTATTCTCTTTCCTAAACAGGATAACCTGGAAAATATAATTATTTAATAAAACAGGAACAGCATTAAAGCCACCTGAGTGCAATATCTAATGTGATTTCATCCAAATCATCATAAAAACTGTTGATAGAGCTACTGATGTAACCAGTACGTGAAAACCAATAGGAACAAACAAGAACAGTGTTTGAGGATATCTTCTAGTTCTTTTGATAATGTTTATATGTTTGAACTTCCAATATAGAGAACAGAGACGGATAAACAAATAATCATCCAGTTACCCATCAAGGTCAGATTTTAATGGAGTACATACTTGAAGGAAATTCAGATTACCTTCTGGAACTAACCACCAAAGGTCACCAAATGTTAGCTTCCCATCAAATCCACCAAATAGCAAAAACCTTGAACCAATGCAAGTCATAGAATGGTATGCTCGGGTGGCTGGTGGTTCATTGGTGGTTGGTAGGCGTCTCCATTGGACTGATACTACACAATTTACAGAAATTCTTATACTATAATTCTCAGGAAAGGGACATACCAAAACATCAAGTCAGAAGACTTTCAAAAGCATGATAAAACTAGCCTCGCCAAACAATTGAAATTGAATAGAAAGATGCCAAAGGCAAAATCATGATCATCAATGCAAGGGATTCACAAAGTATTCAAACTCACCCCTGTCAAGAACAACACAATCATTGTGGTAAACATCATAACGACTAAGCCAGCCACCAGTTCCATGTCCTCCAAATAGCAAAAGCTGCATGTAGGAAATTTCTCAGGTGCATGAGAATGAGAGTATGATCTTAGCTACCATACAAGGATAAATTAAAAATGGTCATAAAATCTGGAGAAAACATTATTAAGCTAAATAAAAATCAAAGCATAGATACCTCAAAAACTTTCAGGAGAGTAAGCACAAATAATAAACAAGGTAGAAAACTCCTACACTAAATGACATGAAGGAAAGGTTTTATGCAAGGAATTTAGCTGGAGTTCTCACATAAAAGTAAAATTTGTAAATGAAGTGGCGTGTGTTACTGTTTCATCATTAGACCCTTTGCTGATGACTTCACCATCAATATAAAGAAAACGGTTTGGTCAAGGAGGAAGATGATAAGGTTGTTTGCAATTTCTTCGACAGTAGTTAGGCCTGAACAGAGGTGGAAGCATCCATCCACACTTGTTTGCTAAAACTAAAGATTGAACCTTGAATTCTGAATAATGAAACTGAATGCTGATGATGAAGAGTTTGAGAATATATACATGATATCCTCCAGATGTGACGGTGTGCCCACAACGAGGTGAAGGTGGTTGACCTGGAAGCTTCAATTGAGTCCACCCTGGAGTTTCATTCTCTTTCTTCCACAGCAAATAAACAGATGACTTAGCCATTATCAACTCGAAAGGAAGCATCCAAAAGGTGAAATACAGCAACAGAAACCATCACAGATGTAGTCAAAAAGCAGTGCAAAAGAATACACACAACAAAATGGTGGACTAGTAAACTTGAACACAATAGAAGCTCAGGCCTAAGCGTGAGAAGCAAAAATATACGATGGGTAGCACATCAGGTAAGAGTGGATGTGACTGAATTGTTCATTTTACACACACACAAGAAGTGTCATTGTCCTTTGAAATAAATAAATAAATAAAGGAGAGGAAGAAAAGCAGAAAGACCACATATATGTGGCTAATGAAGCAAAGTAAAAGCAAGAATACCCTCTTCAATGAGGCCCTTCAGTGCCCATAGATCACCCATGATAGGCCCCCCGCCTCCTGCATGGTCAATAAACTCAAGACTTAAAAACGTAAAAATTGAATACTACAGAGAATATCAGAAAAGACATCAGTAGAAATAGGTAATCTAGAAACATTGTAAGGTGGGTGGATTGAAGCCTTCTGTTCAAATGAAAAAATGTTCAAATATGGTGGCACAAGGACAGAGTAAACATGTATTTGAAGCATAACTCCAAAGAAGTATTATGCACATGAGAAAGTATTTAGCAGACCCCCGTCAAATGGTTAGGAAATCTGTAGCTCATGGTTTTATTCTTAGCTAGCAAGGGCTCTGAAAAAGGATGGATACAAAAATGGTAATGCAACACATCAAAAACTAGGGATAATCACAAAAAAGCAAAAGCATGAATAATTATTCAATTTCCAAATAAATATGGCAAATATTAAGGGAAGCGATCCAACAACGGAAAGGCTCAGTGCCAACAATTACAACTGTTCACCAAAGTCAGAAGAACTAGTGAACCATACCAACCTCGACCACCATAGACTAGCAAACGTTTCTCAAGCATTGTGGCTGTATGGCCACATCTAGGTGGTGGCAATGATCCAGTAACAGATAACTCTGTCCACTCAAGAGAAACTGCAAGAAAGAAAGAAGATAAAAATGGGTGGAAAGAATTGCTATTGCTAACACCGAAATAAACATGTTAAAATTCTTTCCCCTCGTTATAACACATCAAAGAAATTGAAAACCATCAAAATGACTCAGAATTACTCGTGTCTAACAGATACACATCTGACAACCACTTCTTCCCATCCCAGCCACCGTACCTGCAATAGTTTAAAGTTGCTAAATTCCAGAGAACATACAAAGAACGAATAACAAAATTAAGTATCATCAAACTTTACATTACGATTTTGCGAATGCCAATGGCTGATGCTGCAGCAAAATCTCTTGGTGATGGCAAGTCACCGAAACTGGTAAGCTCTGACCATTGCCAAATGTCTAAAATAAACAGCACAATGTAGAAGATTACATGGCAATGATTCTGATAAAATTACAGAAGTTTTGAATCTCTGGTCAAAGAAACAAAGAAGAAGAAGAAAAAAAAAAAACCCATACCAGTGTCTAGGACCCAAAAATCTCCCAACCTGCAAATTCATCATTTCATTTTTTAATTATTTCGGATGCATACATCAATAAAAAGTCCACCTGTGAACTACGCGAAATAAGACCAACTAACAGCCAAAAGTAATACCTTTTACCGCCAGACCTCCCTCCAAAGATGAACATATGACAATCAATCGCAACGGCAACGTGAAAAGCTCTGGGGCAAGGGCCTGCTTCCCCATCAGAACCACTGCCACTACAATCTGGCTGGAACCATATATTGTTATCTGAAATTGAAGCATAATTATGTTCAAAATCCTCACTCAAATCACACATTGTGCTGCAGAAATACTTCTTAACTATTCAATAACAAGCAATACAACCAAAATCATCCAATTTCTTCCTGTCCCACCCATTTTCTTTATTCGCGATGAATATACCAAAGAAAAGGTTGACGAGGCCCACAATAACTTTGAATAACAAATTACTGGGCTTTAAATTTATTTTATTTTTTTTACAGTTCGAAAAGATGGAAACTTTACTAAACCAAAATAACCAGAAGTGGAGCTTACCGACATCATAAACACTAATGTCGTTGAGAAATTTCTTGTCCACCAAACCTCCAAAAACAACCACCTTAGACTTCCCAATATTCACAGCTGTATGGCCACTGTTTGCACCAGAAAACAGATTATCGAATCAGTTGTCACTCACAATTTCAAGAACCCATTATACTCAATAATTCTCCAGAAAATAAACACAAAGCAAAAAAATTTCACCTTCGAGGTTGGGGAAGAGGGCCGGCAAGATCGGAGGGAGAAGTTCGAACCCAGTAATGCATTTTCATCTGTGATCGAGGCTCCATCAACGCAGATTGCGAATTTGGTTTTTTTTTTTCCTTGCAAGACGATGTGATAAGAAAATACTTTATGCCTTTCGTCGGGAGGTGACGGAGGAAAAGAAGTCGTCGGACGGGAAGGCACTGGAAAAAAAAGGGGCAGTTAATTAACCGTCGGTCCGGTTAACCATACAGATTATGGTCCGGTTACGGTTCAAGGATATTGAAAAGCTAATAACTGGTGATTCAGACGGAGGTTAAACCGGAATCCGAACAGACCATGGATAAAACCGTCGAACCTGCGGTTAAACTGTAAAAAATTAACACACGCGAGCACACACACATACATATATATATACATATATACACACACACACACACATATACACACACACAAAGAAACATATATATATATATATATATATATATATATATATATATATATATATAACAACAACATTCAGAGCGAAAAATCTTTAGGTCTAGCGGTTGAGTATCATTTATCCCATCCCCGGATCTCGAGCTCGATTCCCCTCCCCAATTTTTTTTAAAGAAAAACAACAACACTCAGACATTTTTCCACTATGTGCGGTCGGCTATATGAATTAATCGTTTCTATTGCGATTTATTTCTTTGATTTTTTTAGCCGTAGCCTGAACCTTACCCTTCTTGTGTGTCTCCAAATACCTAATGCATAATATACACCTTTAGGAATACGTCCCTTTCAAAAATATCACATTATCTCAACCGTGATTCTAGTCTAAGTAACTAAAATTCTTACTTAAATCTCATATGCTCTACATGACATCGACCATATGAATCAATTGTCTCCAATATGCTCTATCACTGACCATATGCTCCCTCGTTAGTCATATAAGTCATATCATTCATTACTGTTTCTCTTCATATCTTCTTTGGTATCTCTTCTACGTTTAACATATACATCATTCATTGTTACACTGCCTAACAGGTGCATTTGCAGAACGACTTAATACATGTCCATATCATCTTAATCTTGCTCTCATCTTCTCATCTATATGAATCACCCAAACATTTATCCTTAGATGTCCATTTCTTATATTGTTCTTCATTTTATTTTCATACATCCATATTAACATTCTCTCCACCAATATCATCCTTTGTTTATGTTCATAATTGTTTGTCCAACATTAAGATCCATATGACAGTGTGGGTCTTATTTCTGCTATGTACAACTTTTTAAGCTTTAAATGTACTTTTCTTATCACAAAGAAGATCTGACGTACTTCTCCAATTTAACCACTCGCCCATTCACATTCATGTCGATTCTTTCATCTTTCTATAGTATAGATCTTAAACACATAAACTCTCACTCGTGTGAATCTCTTAGGTGGCGTTTGGTTCACACTTGGGTATCGGAATCAGAATCGGAATGGGTATGATAGGGTATGGGTTTGGAGGATATGGGTTTGGACTTAAAAGTGATAGTTGTTTGGTATTGAAATAGGAATGGGTATGATAGACATTGATGGTGTTTGAAGCATATTGGAATCGGAATGAGTATCGAATGTGTGCGGCCAGAAAAATTTGACCGGCCGAAATAGTGACCGACCGTTAGCGGCGGACTAGCGGCGGACAGCGGCTGGAGGTGGTGGTCGGCGGCGTTGGCCGCCAGCCCGTCATTCCCCCCCTCATTCCCACATTTTGATAGACAAGGGGAGGCTAGTATATCAAAAAAACGATATCCATTAGCAAATAGTTGGATATCAAAATGAAACCGATACCCCGATTTCCCCCAAACAAACGATTTCAATGGGTTTGGAATTCTTCCAAACTCATTCCCTTATTCCCAAAACCCCCAACCAAATACGCTCTTAGTTTCCTAGTTTCACAAGGTCCAATATCATTATTTTGTTGCTAAAATTAAATTTCTCATACTATGTCTTCTTTCGACTCAACTTGAATCCATTTTCCTTTAGTGTCTCCCGTCAATATTCTAGCTTAGTAATGTCTCATTCACTAGTATCATCAACCAACATAACGTCATCTACAAATAACATGCTATATGAAACTCTGTCTTGAATGTGTTGAGTGAGACATCTATAACTACAACGAATAAATATAGATTTAATGCAAATCTTTGGTGTAAACCCACTATAATAGGGAACTACGGGTTTAGTTATATGGGAGTCCTTAAGTGAATTTATCCTTTATGATGTATCTATCTTTTTTTCAGTTTTTCCCAGTGTTGTTTATTTTATTGCTTTTGATACAAGCCTCCTTAAAATGGATTGTTCGATAGTATAGCAGAATAGAATGTGGCTGGTGTAGTATGGTACTTGAAACGAGAAAGAACAAATAGATACGTTACCTAAAATGAGAGAAAAAATAACTAAGGCTTCTTGATTATTTGAAAAAAAAAAATTCAATTCGTGACACATATATAGTTCTTTTACTAAGACTATAGTATTTTTTAAAAGTCTCCCTACATTAGCCCTTAGTCATTCCCTCTCAAATCCTACAACAACAACATTACCCTATTGCGTTAAAAACACACAGATGTTGTTTTCCGATTGTCCATAATGAAAATTTTGTATCGATTAACTACCTTACAATATAAGAAGCGCATTCAATTTAGTGAGTAATTTTATTCTATTCTATCATATTCCAAATTCAAAGAAGACTTTGTATTTTATTCTATTTCCTGGAGTCTCCCTCTCAAGTCCTACATATCAACTTTATCCACACCCAAAAAAATAAAAATAAAAATAAACAATCATGCACGTTGGCAAAATGAAAAGAGTTATCGGGTAGAAATTCTGAAAATTGAATCAATCACGTTTTTCCAACCATAGATGGCGACCGGGGCAGCAAAACAAGTAAAAGCCCGATGAAGAGAGAGATTGAAGAACGTCCACGTATATTGTATTGTCGCCTATTAGTATAAATCATTCAAATTCTTTGTATTGCCCGAATAGGACCATTCATTTCTGATTTCCCGGCTCAATTTATAAATCGCGTAAGTTTTACTTCATATAGTCCACTTCTGTTTGGATTTAGTTCAACCATTACTTGTTCGCTTAGATATAGCCGTCTACCCTGTTTGGCAGATCCTTTTAAAGGCTTTTACTTGGTTGATTTTTTGTTCTCCTTGCATATAGTTAGGTATATAAGTTTCCTTATTTACTCTCAATTGGTGTTTAATCTTGGGCCTTTGATTAATTGATTTCTTTGATGTTTTCATTCGTTTGGTAAAGAAATCGAAAAGGGTTTATTTATCATTAAGTACTTAGATGATTACACTGAAAATTACTGGATCTAGATTCTTGATTTGTAAAGGGTTTTGTAGTCCTGTATCAGCTGAAGATTCAAAATGTTATTTATAAGGTTTTGTTGCACATCGTACTGTCTGGTCAAACTTAATATCTTGAGGAGGTAACTGAAAATCACTCTGCTCTTATTCGTATGTTTAGGTACAAGGCATTTCAGGTTGAACTGCTATTGTTGATTGGTTCTTGTTTTCGGGTATCGAAAGTTTCATCCATCTTTGCAGTCAAAACTGCAAAAATGTCCACTTCTGAAGTATTTCTGCAAAGTGTGGGTAGTGCAATGCTTTGCTTTTGTGGTGCCAATTTTTCTTTTGGTAAATCAGGGTCATCTTGTTATTCGGGTTCGTTTTTAAGGTTCAGAGAGAAACGAGGATTGAGATGTTTGGGATCTTTTGAATGTGTAAAACCATCTTTTCAGAGTATTAGGATTGATCAGTTTCCAGGCAAATGTAGCTTTTTACATGAATATGTCACCACTGATAAATTAGGTCATTCTACTTGCAAGTGCCAACAATCTGACAATCTGGGTGGCTTAACAGCAGAGGGAGGCAATGGGACATGGTTTATGGACAGTGCAAAGGATTTTGGCACATATCAGGGTAACTCTGGAAAGGTTTTGAAATTTGAGTCGGTTAAGGAGTCAAATTCTGAAAAAGATGAATTGCATAACTCTAATGGAACGGGTAATGATATGCTGTTTAAGCTTACATCAAGCTCCATTGAGGATGAGGCTTGGGCACTGTTGCGAGAATCTGTGGTGTACTACTGTAGTAGCCCTATTGGAACAATTGCTGCAAAGGACCCTACCAGTTCCAGTATCTTGAATTACGATCAAGTGTTCATCCGTGATTTTATACCATCTGGCATTGCATTCCTATTGAAAGGAGAATATGAAATTGTGCGGAATTTCATCCTTCACACTCTCCAATTGCAGGTAAATCCAAAATAAGAAATAGGTGTGGCTTGTATGTAACCTACTTTGATAAGTATCCTTATTATTTTTCCCCTTTCTGCATTTTAAATGGAACTATGTCGATGATTTTTCAAGTACAGAATTTTGTTAGTTGGAGCAGTAGAACTGTTTTTTATATGTTTTTTTTTTTTGAAGGATAGAAGAAGTTAACTTGTCTACCACTGATTTTCACAGAGCTGGGAGAAAACAGTGGACTGCCATAGTCCTGGACAAGGGCTGATGCCAGCAAGTTTCAAGGTGCGGACAGTTCCTCTGGATGGTGATGAAACTGCGACAGAAGAAGTGCTGGATCCAGACTTCGGAGAGGCTGCGATTGGTCGTGTTGCACCTGTTGATTCTGGTATTTTGATTTCGTGTTGATAGTTGCCTTAAAATCTTGCACTTAAATTTAGATGGTGATTCATTCATGACATCAATTTCAGGATTATGGTGGATTATTTTGCTGCGTGCATATGGAAAATGCTCGGGTGATTCAACTGTACAGGAGCGAATAGATGTCCAAACTGGAATTAAGATGATACTGAGGCTATGTCTTGCTGATGGTTTTGATATGTTTCCAACTTTATTGGTGACTGATGGCTCATGTATGATAGATCGTCGCATGGGAATCCATGGTCATCCCTTGGAGATTCAAGTAAGCAGATCCATTCAGTGATCGAGGGAAAAATCTGTCTCGGGGGATTTCTAAAAGCATTACCCTATGTTGCATGCAATACAGTAATATAATCTTAAGAAAAGAATTTATTGTGTGATTTGGATGCTGCATCATCTCTCTCTCTAAATTTTGTATGTTCTTTTTTGCAAATCAAATTACTTCAGTGGGAGTCTTCATGGAAATACATGAAATTGGTAGGCATCTTCATCTGAAAAAGCACACAACCAAGACAGTTCTACAGGCAAACCATCTGCATATAGAATAACATTTCCAGGAGCTATTACATGCTAGAAGAGTGATTAATAGTGTAGCTATGACTAAACAGCCAGTTTATTTCGCTTTTCCCAGCCCTCTCTCGCTGCTGTCAGTCAAACTTTTGTTCTCTCCTCCTGGTAGCAAAACTTCAAGTTTCTCTCCCCCATTGTAAGTATAGAGACATTGGAAAACTTGGTATTCACAAGTCTCTTTGGAAGCTGATCAACCAACCTCCAAGTGACATCTGTTCTAGCACCTTTCCGACTGGAGATTCAATGCTGAACTAGAATAGCTTTTGTAAACATAGTACTATACCTTCTTCAAGGACCTATAGAATAAAAGGTTATCAGTAGGTCTCCTTCGGATCTTGCAAAAGGAGCATTGATTTAGATATAACCTCCTCCCCCTTTGCAAACACCCCTCCGACCCCCCCCCCCCCCCAGCACACACAAATGCTGCTGTTCATCCAAGCCGTGGAACTGTAGCTGCATGCAAGTCAAAAAACATGTGAACTCCAGGCTGCCCTCTTATAGCTCATACAATACTTTGTCTGACTGACTTCCTCACCCATCTTCTTCTCTCATGTAGCTTCTAAATGTTTTACCTGTATATTGTGCTCTAGTTCGCAAGGTTTTAGATAAGATCGCAATTGATCAAGTTGCAAGACATTCTCCAGGTAAACCTCTAGAGCATCTTTCAAGCTCACAAACTAAGAAATTTTGTTGAGGCTGTCAGTTTGCTTCTCGAAGTCCTCCAAATCAGAGAGGATATCAGGATTGGATCAATGCAAATGATAATTGCGGAGGATCCCAAGAATGAGATGCTCAAAGTAGATTCTGAAAATTATCTCATTTTCGTTGATTGATGTGTTAAAATGATTATCCTCCTGGTAGAGCTTAGATGAATATGTCCTGTGTAAGTTGCACTTTTTCAACATATGAAGTATTCATCTCAGTGCCTTTTGTCAGTGGTCCTTCATCAAGAAGAATCTTTAATCTAATTCTACTATAGATCTCTTGAAATCTGGATTTATTACCCTGAGATTGGACAGGTTTAGGTGGTTGCTTAGATAGCTGTCTCCTATCTTTAGGTAGCTGTTCAGGGTGGAGGATGCGTTGTTTGCAACCCTTGTTTTCACATTGTTAAATTACCAATCTCTTCTAAAAGCTTAAACTTGTAAAGAGAAGATTAATGCATTTATAGACTTAACACAGCCCCTCGAGTGTAGACTTACCACACCACACATGCAAACATTATAGTGAACAGTAGCAGTTAGTAGTATTACAGTGGCAGTAGATAATCTTTACAGAAAGTGGGGGGGATCAGTATGCGAACCAAGGTTCTTCAGCTCTAGTACCATATTAAATTATCATTTCATCTAAAAGCTTAAGCTTGTAAAGCCAATAATAACGTATACATTTTTGGAATTGGCCAACACATACTTGCTCCATTCATCGCTCTTTCAGATATAAATAAATTTATATCCTTACTCCTCACTCTGTTCGGGTTACGGTACCCTAGCATGTTCGAGTATTCAAGTCTTGCACCAGTGTCGGCCCCAAAGCCTGTTAGGTTCACTTCCTTTGCTCCTTCGGGTATTTATGCTCCCTTCCTTATGGTTGCTTCTCTCTCTTTCAGTGGTTTTACTCTTTAAGGTCTAAACGAGTATGAGTGTGCAGAAAGAACCAAAATAAGACGTTTAATAGTGTTAGTGAAGTAGTAAAACACGGACTTGTTGGTTGATGAACATCTGGCAGGCCTGCTCCAGCTTAGTCAAGATCCTATTTTTCCATGCCTTCGCAATAGCTGAAATATAAGAGTTACTTAGGGGAATACCCCTTTTCATTTTGCAATATGATTTACTTTTGCATTGTAACTTGACCTACTAGCATGTAGTAAAACACGGACTTGTTGGTTGATGAAAGTCTGGCAGGCCTGCTCCAGCTTAGTCAAGATCCTATTTTTCCATGCCTTTGCAATTGCTGAAAATAACAGTTACTTGGGGAAATCCCCCTTTTCATTTTGCAATATGTTTACGTTTGCATTGTAACTTGACCTACTAGCATGTTTAGATTATCTTTTACTGGTCAATAGATATCTCCTACTCCTTACGATAATATTGTTTCTCTCTCTCTCTGAAACAATGTTCTATTCTGTTGCAGTCGTTATTCTATTCAGCATTACTCTCTGCGCGTGAAATGCTTGCTCCTGAGGATGGATCAGCTGATCTGCTAAGAGCATTAAATAACCGTCTTGTTGCATTGTCATTCCATATTAGGGAATATTATTGGGTTGACTTGAAGAAACTGAATGAGGTTTATCGCTACAACACTGAAGAGTACTCATATGATGCTGTTAACAAGTTCAATATTTACCCGGATCAGATTCCACATTGGCTTGTAGAATGGATGCCTAACAAAGGAGGTTATCTGATTGGAAACTTACAACCAGCTCACATGGATTTTCGTTTTTTTTCACTGGGCAACTTATGGTCTATAGTTAGCAGTCTAACAACAACGGAACAATCTCATGCTATACTGGATCTAATTGAAGCCAAATGGGCAGATTTAGTGGCAGAGATGCCATTTAAAATATGTTATCCTGCTCTCGAGGGTCAAGAATGGCAAATAATCACGGGATGTGATCCAAAGAACACGTAATTTGGACTATTATTTTTATTCTTTTGGTAGATCCTTGGTCAAATTTTGATATTGATTTGATTTTTCTTTATTCTTTATCCAATTCAGGCCTTGGTCCTACCACAATGGAGGTGCTTGGCCAACATTGCTCTGGCAGGTAACTGCATACAGGTTTCCATTTTGGTTAGACTCTATACTCTCACTAATGGCAATACAGTCCTTATATCAAAGGACAGGCTTGATAAATCTTTTCCATTAATGTATGGACATGTATACATCATGGACGACTTTTTAATGATGAAAATACATTGTAAACATGATTGCAGGAATTTTTTAAACAGACAAGCCACTTACTGTAACAATTGAATTATAAAGTATGAGTTGGCAGATTTAAGGCTTTTCTTGATAGTTACCGCCTTCTATTTGAATAACATGAAAAGGTTTCATTTTGTGTCGCCTTTTTGATTGAATAACACCTCTAGGTCCTGCATTTAAGGTAGAGCATGACACTATCATTGCTTCTTACCGTTAGCCTTGACCCTCTGCGTCTAATTGTTGTTGCAGTTGAGTGTTGCGTGCATTAAAATGAATAGACCAGAAATTGCTGCAAAAGCTCTTGAGGTTGCAGAAAAGCGCCTTTCTCTTGACAAATGGCCAGAGTATTATGATACCAAAAGAGCAAGGTTCATTGGGAAACAGGCACACCTCTACCAGACCTGGTCCATCGCAGGGTACCTTGTCGCCAAACTTCTCCTTGAGAATCCCTCAGCTGCCAATATCTTGATCACCCAAGAGGATTCTGTACTGGTAAATGCTTTCTCATGTGCAATCAGTGCCAACCCAAGAAGAAAGCGCGGACCGAAAAATTCTCAGAATACCTACATTGTATGAACTGCATAACTCTTATAGTGTTTGAAAACACCGCGAACCATATCTTACATTCTTATCGCGCTTTCTTGAGCTGGGCTTGGATTTCTTTGATGGCTGGATTGTGGATACAGAACTCTTTCTGCCATGATTGTTTGACATGGGATCTGCATAGTTTACAGAGTACACTGTTGTTTGGTCTTTATTCTTGAATTTGTTAAGGTGAAATTCTTGGATACATAGTACATGACTGATCCAAGAATAAAACACATGGATACAGATCATTTTTTGCAAGATCTGTATTTATAATGATTGTGTATATAAATCATACTAATGTATTTTCCATGGTGATTGGTATTTCAGGTGATTCCATATTATCAGTTTTCTCCTTCATTAATGCCTTGTGAGTACAAGTTACCACTGCTTTAGGCTTCCTTATGCTTCCTTGTGCATCTAACTTTAGACTAAATTATTGGTTGTCTTTATTCTTGAATTTACCCTTTTAAGGTTTCTTGGAAAAGATAGTAAATGATTGATTCAAGAAGGAAATACATGGATACAGATAATTATTTATAAGAAATGTATTTACATTAATAACGTAACATGATTCTGTGTATTTCAAAGGTTATTGGTATTTCTACTGACTCTATACTGTCAGTTTTTCTGCCTAGTATTGTCTTATGATTACAAGATAGATTTCCTTTTCTACTTTTCATTTTTTATATTACTTTGCATCAGAACTCATATTTCCATTTCCAATGGAGTCAAGGACACACTCTTCCTTGACTTTGGAATATGATGGAATAATGGCTCACTAAATTAGTTGCGCTTCTTATATTGTGAAGTAGCAGTTGATCGACATATAGTTTGACGTATCATTATGGGTCATCGGAAAACAACCTCTATGTGTTTTTAATGCATGTGTATGGTTGCGTACATCTGACCATAAGCGGGAGGCTCTAAGGCAATGGGGTAATGTTGTTGTGGTTGCATTAGAAGCCAAGTGTTTGTAATTTCCAATGATTCTTTCAGTGTTTTAATTCATTGGCACGTGTTTTTTTAATTTTTTTTTTAAAAAAAAAACCCTACGTTTTGGTAGGAATGGAGGGGTTGAGATCTCCTCACCCCCACTTTCTTCACCCCTTTGTGACCATGTGACACGTGGCAGCAATGAGGGGTGGTGAGACTAGATGAGGGTCGTCTGCATCTAGCCTCACCACCCCTTCTTGCTGCCACGTGTCGCGCGGTCACGCGTCACCGCACCCCTCTTGCGGTGAGGGGATCCTATCCCGGAATAGAGGTGGCAGGGGTTCAAATCAGGAGAGACAGAAAGTGAGGTAAAATATGAGGCATCTAATCACGTGCTGTCACGTGTACAAGAAACTCTTTTTTAAAAACAAAAAAATTTTAAACCTTTTCCCTTTCAAGATGTATAAAGGTACCACGACAAAAAAAAAACTGAATAGTTTAGTATAAGCAATTATTAAAATTTCAATATATGACAATATCTTGGAAATATTAGCGACCTACCAAAATTGTCACAATCGGATTCTGAAGGGGAAAAACTGTCATAATTCCTGAAAGAGGGCATTAGATGCCATCATGACAATTTAATTCTAAAAAAGAAAAACTGTCATAATTCTTGAAAGGTGGCATTAGATACCATTTTTGTTTCTAGGTTAATTCTAAAAAAGAAAAACTGTCATAATTCTTGAAAGGTGGCATTAGATACCATTTTTGTTTCTAGGTTAGATGACAATCATTTATATCAAGTAATGTATTCATTTGAGACATCCATTTTACAAAGACGTATAAACTTTGACCTTTTATTTGACTATATATATATATATATATATATATATATATATATATATATATATCTGTGTGTGTATACACACACATAATATACAAATCCTTATCAATATAAACATTTTATTGTGCCAACAGCTACTCCTTCCATCTTAAAGATATTGTTTAGTTGATCAACATATGTAATTAGTTAAACATTAAGACAAATCTTCAAAGTATTCGATACAGTCTTTTGCTAAAATATTTTTTTACACCATTTAGGACCAACTTTCACCGAACCTATAAAATATTTTGACAGCTTGATTTTAATCATGTTTGAATATTTGACAATCATTGATAATACTTTTGTAATTGAAGAAATATATCTTAATGTAATTGGCTCTAATGACTCTAGACACGTGAAATATTAAGCCGGTTAAATGTCCATTGTCCTATTGCCAAGGAGTGGGCTTGGAAGGAATAATTCTTTGGACGCGAGGATATAAATAGTTTCTTTGTGTGTAAGTATAACAAATATTGTATAACAACGTAACCAATAACATTACCTTATTGCATTAGAAGTTTCTGTTTATAGCGGGACGGGGGGGTCAAACATACTCATGTATTAGAAACACGCCGAGGTTGTTACCCGCAGTGGCGGACGCAGGGCTAATTTTTTTGGGGGGGGCAAAATTCACACTATGAAATCACCGTCCACTTTTTCGGACTCAATATACATTCCATCGAAAATCCGGCAAAAACTCCCTTACAATATAGATATATGCAAATATTATAACATAAAATCTAAACCAACACATCCACTAATCAAAATGCAACAATAATAAGCAATCATCAACAATATCCAACAAAAGTTATTCATAAGCAACATTAACTAGCACCAATATCCAACAAAAGTTATTAATTTAACGCTCGACATACCTTTTATTTACGAAATGAAGGACGAGCAGCAGGAGGAATTATTGGTGGCCGCAAATTCTGAAATTGTTGCATAATGTTTTCATTTGAAATGGTTCCAAAAACTTCCTTCTCGAAGTAACACAGTAAACAGTCCGATAGTAAGTCGTCTCCCAATCGGTTGCGCTAGTCAGTCTTTATTATATTCATCGCAGAAAAACTTCTTTCCACACTCGCTGTTCCGACAGGTAACATCAGTTCTAACTCGATGAGCCGATATATTAAAGGAAAATAATTGTGATAATTCAACTCTACCATCTTCTTTGCAAGAACTCCAAGATTAGTATTATGAGAGAATACTTCATTTGATTTCATATCACCAATGTAACTTTTAAGTTCATGGTTGAGCTCAATTCGATCATTGGTAGTGAAATCGTCTGGATATAACTCAACAAGGTGTAGCAATTGACTATGATCAAAATTTGCAAAAGAATTGGAAGGATCAAGGCACATCACACATCTAAGTAAATGTGCTGGCTTCGGTGAAGTGTGTATCCATTTCCGTAGCAATGATGTCAATTACCTAGTAACACACATATATCACATATCATGAGATAGTTTTGGGATTAAAAAACAGATACCTTAAATTTAGATAATCAAAAATACAACTGCATCTACCTACCAACTAAATTTTTTCTCCGAGTTGGGGGGGCGGCTGCCCCCCGTGCCCACCCTTGTGAACGCCCTTGGTTACCCGATGACCTATAATGAAAATTGCGTTAAGTTGTGTCGATCATCTGTTACTTCACAATATAAGAAGAGCAGCCAATTTAGTGAGTCATTTTGCTTTATTCCATCACATTCTAAAATTAAGAAAGCGTGCGTCCTCGTTAGAAATGTAAACATAACAAATACTGCATAAATTTTGTTAAAATCTTGTAGGTTGTCCAATTGGCGAGCGTTTAAATCTGGCTACTTATTGCATATTTTCGTAAATATTGTGTAAGCTTTTCAGAAGAGATGTCTCTATGATAAATATTCCGTAAGTTTTTCTGATTTAGAAATACTAAAGGTGAATATGCTACACTTAGGGCTGTAAACGAGCCGAACGAGTCGAACATTACGTTGTTCAAGCTCTGTTCATTTAACTTAGCGAACGAGCTAAGCTTGTTCGTTTATTTAAACGAACATATTTACTTGTTCAAGCTTGGTTCGTTTAACACACGAACAACATTAACGAGCCGAATACCTTAAACGAACGGTGCCACTTACCGAGCTCAAACAGAAAAAGGTGTTCAAGCTCTGTTCATTAACCTTTTATCCGAGCCGAGCTCGAGCTCGAGATCGAACAAACGAGCCGAACAACCGAACGGCTTGGTTCATTTACAGTCCTGCCTACACTGGAATTGAAAAAATAAATTATAAAATGAGCCGAGTTTAGATGTTGTGACAGCAAAAACTCTGTTTCACGCATTCAAGAAGTTGAAGAAATTTTTTTTGGAATAAATCAAAATGATTCACTAAATTGATTGAGCTTCTTATATTGTGAAGTAGCAGTTGATCGATACATAATCATGAAGAAATACTAAAGGTGAATATGCTACATTGAAATTGATAAAATAAATTATAAAAAGAGGTGAGTTAAGATGCTGTGACATCAAAAACTCTATTTCACACATTCAAGAAGTTGAAGAATTCTTTCTGGAATCACACAAGTGTTAGGATTAGAATGAAAAGACACACAGACAGCGTAGCACTTGGAGGAAATAATGAGAAGTTAAAGAAACTCTTTGGAATCTTATACACATGTCATTTAAGAGTTTTTCCCCTCTTATATGTCGTTTGGTTCACACTTGGCTATCGGAATCAAAAACGGAATGAGTATGAAGAACGTATTGGAATTGAAATAGGTATCGAAGGCGGGCGGCTAGAAAATAGTGACCGACCGGCGGCGGACCGCGGGCGGTGGCCGACGGGAGCCGGCGGCGTTAATCGGTTCGAAAGCCATACCTCCATTTCCCATATTGATAGACAAGAGGAGCTAGTATATAAAAAACGATATTCATTACCAAATACTCGGATATCAATCTGAAACTCATACCTCCATTTCTCTAAACAAACAACTTTTATAGGTTTGGATTCCTCTAAACCCATACTCTTAATGAGAAACCCCAACCAAACACCTCCTTAGTTTAAAGTAATTTTTGTATAATAAGGTAAAACACTAGCTTATATCAAAATTGGTAGATTTAGGTTAGGAGTATGAAAAACCCAATTGAAAGTAGTGATTTTGGAAGAATGTTTTATACTTTATATAGTTTTGACCTCTTGGTTGTTGAAACATCTCTAACCAGTTTTGTGAGGTATGCTAAACTCCATAGGTTTGACCATATGTACTTTTTTTTGGCATGTATATATTCTCTTTGAAATTGTAAAACCTATATGGTTAGTGTATGTGCCTTAGGCCATTGATTTAGATATTTATGTTATATATTTGTTATTAATAAAGAGGTTTTATTATCATTATGGTTGGTTAATATGTTACACAATTATGATATATGTATCTGGTTCATTATTGTTATATAGATAAAATATTTTATAACCAATATGAGTATTGATTTGATAACCATGAGATGATTGTGTGTATGATGATACAAATCAATTTCATAGATACTAGTTAAGGAACAATGTATTGGATGGACCCATCATGAGATTATTGCATGGATTAGCGTCATAAATAAATCTCATCATAGTTTTGCTTTAATTCTTAGACTTGAGATTGTCATAGTTTCTGACATAAGGACTAATATATTTTGACATGATCAAACATTATTCGCAATTGGATAATAATAAAGTTCGTGATTGAATATGATAGAAATTATGTAGATGATATTGAACAATCAAAATAGGATTTGTCCCTCTCTTTGAGAGAGATGTCTTTTACTTTCCATTTCCAATGGAGTCAAGAACATACTTTTCATTGACTTTGGAATATGATGGAATAAAGCAAAATGACTCACTAAATTGGCTGCGCTTCTTATATTGTGAAGCAGCAGTTGATCGACACACAATTTTCATTTTGGATCATCGGAAAACAACCTCCATGTGTTTCTAACACATGGGTATGGTTGCATACATCCGACCCCCCATACCCCGTCATAGACAGGAGCCGTTAAAACAATGGGGTAATGTTGTTGTTGTTGTTTGAGAGAGATATCTTTTGGGTCCCTCGATTAGTGAGACTGTGAAATGCATGTCGTGCTCAAATGAATTGATAACGTGATAAATATCATTTGTTTTATCAGTCTATTTGGAGATCGAGTAATCATACGTTTGAACAACATAAGTATGACGCTGTCCATGGCTTATGTTCAAACTAGATATCGTGTGACAAAAGGGTTAATGTATGTACTATTATTAGGCTAGTTGGACTGTACTCGTTTTAATTGGGTAGTCATAATGTCTTGCTAAAGGCCAATTACGACTTGTTGGTTTAATAGATATTTAACCGACTGCCAATTAATATGGGCCTATTGGGTCACACACAAGAATGTGCATGGGATGAGATTAATATTAGTATATTTATAATATTAATATTAGATATTAATTATAATAATAATAATTATTATTTTCTATTTTTAAAAATACATTTATATATATATATATATATATACATATTATTGGATAATATTAACAGAATCCATATCAGATATGAATTCTGATTGGTCTTAACCAATCCGATTTAGAATCGAATTTTGAGGTTTATATATGTGTATATATGTTGCTGTATCTCGTATAGAGATTACACAAGGAAAACAGAAACCTTAACCCGTTTTTGGAGAAAACGAGTTCTTTCAGCAGCGCCATTCTAGAGAGCTAGCAATACAACGGAAGCATTCGTGTGGATATCGACAGAGGATGATCGTGTCATCGCATCTCCTTCGTCTGCGTATTTCAGAATCTACAGAGGTTAGTTTTTGAATTTATCTCGTCGAATTAAACGAACAACATGGATCCCTAGTAAAAAATCAGAGATCGAGTTTTTCCGCTATGCGTTTTTTGATAGGAGTGATCTCGTTGATTTCCTAACATATATTTGATTTTGACTAGTCGGGTCAAGTAGAAGGGAATTAGAGGAAATTTTAGTCAACAAGTAGCTTGAATGAAATAAATAAATAGTTTTCACACTATGCCATGCACGGATCTCTCCTTTTCACTACACTAGAACATAGAAAAGGTGTATAATTCACAAATGTAGGACCTCTTCTCAAGCAAATAATTCCCGCCCCCAGGGCATAGTCTAGTTGGTACTCGGGTTGGGGTATTGTCACAGAGGTCACGAGTTCGAATCCAGGAGGACACACTGAGTGTTTCTCTGCTGCTAGGCCGAATGCCTGGTTTATGGAGAGACACCTTGTGTGGCGCAACTGTGTAAGATCTCACCCAATCTAGGAGACCACTGGGCTCCTGATTTGCATCCTCCACGCAGTTCCTTAGGACTGGGACAGTGAAGTGGCGCAACTGTGTAAGATCTCACCCAATCTAGGAGACCACTGGGCTCCTGATTTGCATCCTCCACGCAGTTCCTTAGGACTGGGACAGTGAAGACTCCCGGAATGAGGGATTTCACCTTTTTCCACAAGCAAATATTTCCTTTTGAATTCTCCTGCCTGATGACATTACTTGTGTATTTTATTAAAAAATTCTAGAATATTGTAGGAGAACATACTTATTTTAAGTGCATTTTGGCGCTCCTAAACTCAGGATATATGAATTACAAACTAAATCATAATCATAGTGTTAAGTTCGATTCTCCCTCGTATATATTTAGCTTATTATTGACCTATTATGCTATGTAATGTGGTGTATAGAATAGCTTCCAAAATGATTGTTAATAGAAGACAACAACAACATTACCATTACTCATTGTCTTAGAAGCTCTCGCCTATGGCAGGGTATGGGAGGTCAGATGTACGCAACCATACCCATGCGTTGAAAACACACCGAGGTTGTTTCCCGATGACCCATAATGATGCGTCAAGCTATGTCGATCAACTGACACTTCACAATATAAAATGATTGTTAATAGAGTGGGATATAATTTCTCTCCACTTCATAGACTGGATACAATATGTCTACCTAAGCAAGAAAGGAGACGTTGGGATAAAAAGCTTAAGACATGAGAAACTTGGCATGCTATCTAAGCTTGGATGGCAGATTATTACTCAACATGACCGCTTATGGGTGCAAGTGTGGTGACCTGCAGAAGGCCAGCCTTGCAACTTCAAATTTCTTGCATGGTGTGGGTGAAAATGGTGTCGACCAGGTCGTATGGATCGTGTCAGGCGTAGAACACTTGCTTTTAATCATAAAAGAGAACGTTTCCGATGCACTAGACTCCTGCGTTTGCATAGAGTTTGGAAAAAGTCGGATCGCTTAGCGATCTGATGTACGTAGCCTTACCATACACTTTGTGCAGAGACTGTTTCCGCAGCTCGAACTCGTAACCTCAAGGTCACAAAACAACCACCTCACCAGTTGGTCCAATGCCCGCCCTCTTTGCTTTTAATCATACAGATTTGCAAAAGAACAATTCTGTGTGCTTCATTGGGTAAGATCTTCTATCTATGAAACTTAAGAGAGAATCTACTCAAGTCAAATCCTACATATATTTGAGGAGAAGGCACATATCTTTTTCTTTTTCTTTTTTTTTTTAGGTGGGTTTCCAAGAACATCCTCTACTAGAAAGCTAGAGGACAATCTTCCCAGGACACTGAGAATTCTAAAGCGAGTAGACTTCTCCTAACAAAGTATGCTCCACTCAAAGAAGGTCATGTATCAAGAAGATGGTCTAGGGGGGTCCATTGCTATGCTTTGGGGGGAGTTTTTTCTTGGCTACATCAACTGTGATCATCCAACCATTTATGATCTGCAAGAACATCAGCTTTATATCAGAACTGTCTGCCCCAAGTGTTTGATGAAGAAATCAACTTACAGTTAACTTTTGTGTAAATGAAGCAAACTGATGGAGCTACCTTGCCATTCATCTCTTTTAGAGCAGTGCTTGCTGCCTCCTCAGTTGTGTACTCTATAAAAGCGTAGCCTTTCGATCTCTTTGAAATCTTGTCCATTATGATTTTGACTGTAAAAACACAAACTATGTCGATTCTCTCGAGTGCAGGATGAGACAGGGAATAAAACAATGTGTTTCTTGATGCATCAAACTAGTTACCTTCAACGATTTCTCCGAAGCTTTCGAATGCTTCTCGAAGCGTTTTTTCAGATGTATAAAATGAAAGACCTGTCAAAAACGATTATACTTAACTACTCTTCAAACATTAAAGAAATCATTAAAAGGTAACTCATCATGCTCAATGCTGACACAATTCAGTGAAGAAGTGATAATCATGAATAGCAAGCTTGAGAACTGCTTTTCAGAACCAGAAATTGCTGGCCGAAATCTTTCATAATAGCAGGTACCAGTATTTCCTTAATATTGTTTGTTTTTGGTGGAGTAAAAGAGAAAAACATGTAACACGTTTGTATGGTCCTGGAGATTTTGTATGCCAACCATATTTCGATTGTTCGAGTATCTGATGCGTCCCACATTGGCCGCGTAGTGCATACTGGACTGGTGCATAAGGTTGGGTTCAAACCTTCCCTTACAAGCTAGCTTTTGAGGCAAAGTTAAGGGTCCGAAACCCTTGTCATTTGGTATCAGAGCTCTGGGCTTCCGGTCAGGCCGGTGTCTCGTGGGGTTCGGCAGAACGCCGACTGAGGCAGTCGGGTCCTGAAGAGGGTGGGGATGATGCGTCCCACATTGGCCGCGGAGTGCATCCTGGACTGGTGTATAAGGTTGGGTTCAAACCTTCCCTTACAAGCTAGCTTTTGGGGCGAAGTTAGGGGTCCGAAAGCCTTATCAGTATCAGACATTACTGTGCTAAAGTAACCCATGCCATACTTCCAAGAAAAGTTCGAATCCTACTCAACCTAATATGGAGGTACTCCCCCAAGAGCTCACAAGAAAAGCTCGATTGGAGGTACTCCCCCAAGAGCTCACATCAACGGGAAGGTTTGGCCTATTAAGCCGAAAGCGCCATGGAGAGCAATTGTAGAGGTTTCGCTAAACTACCCAAAGAGCAAAAATATTAACAATGTGAGAGAATTCTCACATGCTGCAAAACTCAAATCACACAAGAATTCGATCTTCTGCAGCAAGCATTCAGACATTTACAGGGACATGAAATATTTCAGAGGGAGGATGTCAACAAAGCACATAGTGCATTATGGCGTACCAGTGATGAAAAGCTTTTTTGTCTTAATGTTGATTGCTTGATTTCTCGTTGAAGACTCCTGGAGGGTGCTGCCAGTGAAACTTTTCTCTGTCGTAAATGGGACGATTAAAGCAAACTTGATCGGCACAGTGCAATAGATTCAATATTTTTAAGAACAATTAAACACTCCTTAAGAGCGCAAATGTAATGATATATTTCTCTTACCTTTATAACCAGATTCAAAACTTTCATCTGGATGAACTGACAGCACACCAGAGATACCTGCATCCAGTTGGACACTTGATGAGTCATAAAGAACAAATTATCTTCCTTATTTCCACAATGACAAAAACACACCAACCTGCTAGTTCTTGTGCACACTTGTCATCCAATTCACAGCAGAATCCATAACTAGATTCCCAGGTTATGTCATATATGCACATTTGAGCATCCTGCTCACTGTGAAGAATGTCAGCACACGTTTGCAAATAAAACAACAATTGCAGCTAATGCAAATCCAGCTACTTACTTCCTTAGAACCTCAGTAAGTATTTGAACATAATAATCAACTACTTGAGCCTTGGTAACAATACTAGCTGGTGGCTTGTAAACACGGACTGTCCAGCGTTTAGTGGCCCCCACAGGAAACAATAAAAAGTTCCTATTATTTGAACTTGAGGGTTCATTAAACTGGACCTCTGAGTAGCTATAATCTTTCACCGAGTTGAAATCAGCATCTGGCCAAACTGCCAGCACACCCGGTAATCCTAGGATCCACCAAGAGCAATATATTCCCATTTAATAAAAGAGATATCTAAAACATGCATAGATTGGATCAAACATCATGAGCTGTCTATCAAATTGCAAATAGAAAAAACATAGAGGCAGGGATGCTGCTGGACTAATTTACATAGAAGAAAGAGAAGGCGGAAAGCGAGTTAACATGAAATACTAGCTGAACATACTGGCAAGCTTGTGGGCTGACTCTGGATCGATGAAGCAACAGAACCCAAGATTATTGGTGGTAGAAGCATCATAAATGCTCATCTTGGCATCTTCCTCACTGACCAAAACATCAAACAAACACTCATAACTCAAGCCCATTAAAACTCAAACCAAAACAGGACAAAATGTTTGCAACTATATTATATTGAACTTAGGATCAGGTCGCTCAAATTACTCCCAAACTGCTAGCCTTGAAACATTTTACAAGGTATAAACCACATGAAAATTTGTAAATCATAACGAATTGAACTTTAGAATCCAGTCAATCTCATGACACAATTATCTTTTACATTTCTCTCATGTCTTCATGGCTTCAATCACTATACAAAATCGTTAAAAAGGACAAAAGAAAAAGGACCGACCTGCCAAGAACATTTTCAAGGGTCTTGACATAGTAATCAATTATCTCTGGCTTCGAATTAAGCTTTCCTTGAGGGGATTCCACAAGCACCAACCAATGGCGTTCCTGTTCAGGAATCAAAGAAGTGGAAGTGATGGGGGAAGAAGCAGTGGAAGCTCTAGTTATTGCAAGTGAAGAAGCAAGAGAAGCATTGGAAAAGGGAAAAGAAAGAATGCAAGAGGAGCAATTATTCGATAAAAGAGTTGGTTTATGAGGAAAACAGGGAGTGGAAAAGGGAGGTGGAGAAGATTGAGAAGGGTTTTTAGTGGGTTTGGAGAGAATGAAAGTTGTGGGGATTGTGGTAAGTGGAGAAGCTGAGGAGCTAAGGATTGCTTCCATGGATTCTTCCAAGCTTCAGCTCAGGGCCTTAACCTTAGTTTCACAGTTTCGCTATCGGATAAACATTTCCGATGCCGGCTGAATGCTGAAAGGCAGCTTCCGGAAGTTATCCCGGGATTATTCTCGGTTAAGCAGAATTTTCATTCTGATCATCAACTAGTGGCCCAATAAAATGATGACAAATAAGTTTTATCTATATACAAACAAAGGGATGATTGGTCAAAACAAATGGGCCATAAATTTTCTATTCATTTCATTAGTCAATGACCAACTAATCATACTTGGTCATTGACCATTGTAAAATTTGTGCTCGGCAGAAATTTTATTGTGATCATTGATCAATTAGTGGCCCAATAAAATGATGACAAATAAGTTTTACCTACATGCAAGCAAGGAGGGTGATTGGCCAAAACAAAGGGCTCATAATTTTTTTTAAAAAAATTCAATTATGTAACCGAAAATGATATATAGCTACATCTTGTGTGTCTATATTACAGGGATGGGATCTCCTCACCCTATTTTTCCTCACCCCATTCATGACCACGCGACACGTGGCAGCAGGATGGGGTGGTGAGGCTAGATGCGGGTGACTCTCATCTAGCCTCACCACCCACTCTTGATGCCACGTGTCGTGCGGTGAGGAAAAGTGGGTGAGAGGATCCTATCCCTATATTACAACATATTTTTTCAATTCTCATCGCGTACTCATAACCTAATTGATTTGTTACGTTTTTGATGCAATTGATGAGGATAATTTCTCAATTCTTGATGGGCACACATAATTAAGTTCTTTTCTTGCATTTTTGACATAAATGATGACAATGTTCACCCATAACTTCTCATGTATCAGTGTGTCGCCATGACTCAGTCCTTTAACGTTTTTAACACATTCAATGGATGACATTTATTTTGTAACAGAAATTAGACACGCAAATCTCATGCGTTCTTTTTTCTAATATAAAAGAATACGTAAGACTAATTTTGTTATAAATGTTCACAACAGACGTGACACTGACACGTGTATCATATGATGTCATCAATATGTCGTCACTGCATTCATAGTACTCAGCCTCCTTCGTCGTTAGATCCACCCAAAAATAGTAGAGTTGTACGGAGGACTAGGTGTAAGAAGCATGTCGTACCAATGGACACTTATGAGAAGAATATTCTGTGTCTAATTTGTCTACATCATTTTGGTTGGACGTATATTTATCTTGGTTGTATAGATATCTTGTTATGCACGTTACTTTATTTTGAAACATATATTTTATGTTATTTTATTTTGTTGTCTATTCGTTCTACTGTTTTATCAAAAATCGCATATCCGTCGTTACGGTTTTGTCATAAACTGCATATCTTATTATGGTTTTGTCAAAAAGCGCATATACCGTTTATGTTTTTGGCCCATATGGTTTTGTCAAAATCTCATCAGATTCATTACGGTTTTGTCAAAACCACATGAAACTTAAACCGACTCTATAAATCCATATCAAAGCTAACCCATTTCATACACAACTTCATTTTACTCTATCAATTCATTTCTCTAGTGATTCGGATAGTATTAGAGTTGTACGATGTCGTATGCTCGATATGAGACAGTTCACTTGTATTACATGTTTAGAAAGAAGTCAGATACGATTGTTTTAAATGTTTCAACCAACATTAAATTGAATGAATTCACCAAATGTACGTTGAGGGCCATAAAAAAGACAAAAATAAAGATTGGTCTTGAATTTTGTGGTCATTTTGAAGAGCTAAAATCAGTGCTCATTTTGAAAGCATGGTTGGAAACCAATTCAAAATTGGTGGAGAAAAACTTAAATTCCAAATTAGTAGTCGTATTGGATGCATGGTTCTATCAGATACAGAATTCCAGTGACCAATTGGGCAATAATCATTAAAGTTGGCATTTGGGTGTATAGATAAAAACTTTACATTCTGAAGATGCCATATAGACAAAGAGATTACACAAAGAAAATTTGAGAGTAGAATTAGAAACCGTTGATTATAGTCATGACTTCTTATTTAAATCCAAACTAATCAAAAATATGAATGATTTTTCTATTTCTTATGGAGCCAACAACACACTCTTCCTTCACTTTGGACTATGATGGAATAAATCAAAATGACTCATTAAATTATCCGCGCTTCTTATATTGTGAAGTAGCTGTTGATCCACACAGCTTGATGCAATTTTCATTATGGATCACCAGGAAACAACCTCTGCGTGTTTCTAACACATGGTTATGGTTGCGTACGTCCGACTCCCCCATAGACAGGATCCTCTAAGGCAATAGGGCGATGTGGTTATTTTATTCTTTGTAATGCGTTCAGGTAATCGATTTAACTAGTGTCAAACTTACTGCTTTCATGGTTGAGTTGCATGCATCTACTGCATGGAGATGCAACCTGCCTAGAAATGACCTGAGAGGCTTGTATCCGGAGAGGAGTCGGATCGCTTTGCGATATGATGTATGCAGTCTTACCTTACACTTTGTGACTTTGTGCAAGAGGCTGTTTCCGCGGTTCGAACTCGTGACCTCAAGGTCACAAACCAGCAACCTTACCGGTTGCTCCAAGACCCGCCATCACACATTAGGAGGAAAAAGGGAAATGAAATACAGCAGCTGCATTATTTCGTGTCAAGTGGACAAATGGGAAAGAGATACTCGTACATGAATAATGAACAATGGGAAAGAGAGATTAAATGTTACAAATACACAACAAACAATGGCCAAAGCATATTCGAATGAGAACAATTAACACACCACAAGAGCTAGCTCTGTCCTTCTGGCTCAAGCCACTCAAACCACTTGAACCAAGTCAAAAAGTTCTAGCTTGACTTGGGCATGCCAGTTTCAGGATTGAGGAGAGCTTGACTTTCATCTGTAATCACAACAGGACCTTTACCTGGTCTTGTGCAGATGAAGTAACTGACATCACCTTTGTACTTTTGGGCCGGAACATTGTCCTTGATTTCTGGGGGTGGAGGCAATGCTTCCACATCTTTTAGGTCCTGGATTCCAGCATCTTGAAGTATTGATTTATCGCCAACAATGTAGCTGGAGAAGCAGAAACGCGGTGAGATGCATACTAGGAACATTGCTTCAAGGACTTCTACATATTTTAGCATGAATTATTTTAGTTTTTAATGTTTGATAAGCTGATTAGGCATGACCTACTAGATTTACAGGACATGGTCCAGGATAGAAGTTTATGGAGGCAGAGGATTAAGGTTAACGAAGTTTAGGCAGGATATAGGGGCACCTTAGAGTATATTTAGGGGCCTAGATACTATTGACGCTTTATGTTGACTTTGTACTTTTTTGTTTTTGTTTTTGTCTTTGTCTTGCATTATATGTGCATATACACGTTTATGACTATTATAATATCCAAAACTTCCTATTTGTATTTACTGAATTCCCTCACTAACACACTAGCACATCATATCCCTATTATTGTTTCACTTATGTAGGTACATATAGAGCCGGGATCTCACTGGAATCAAACTCTCTATCCTTTATGATAGAGGTATTGTTTGTCTGCCGCTCACTCTCCCCAGACCCTAGCGATAGCTTTGCTGCCGTTGATATATACTGTTTATGATTGATTGATTGAATTGATTGAATGTTTGATAAGCTGCATATACCAAAGAACTTAACTGCGAACGAAGAGGAGAAAGGAATAAGAGAAACTATAACCTGTTTAAATCTGCATTGGATTGCGGAGGGAAATGAAAGAGCAGTCTTTGAAGCAGGGAGGCAGCGACTTTCCTGTTACGAGCAATTAGAACTGCATTTGGTCCAGCATCAAAGGTGTAAGCCACCTGTCAAATTAATTTCCAAGATCAACCTTTTGACTTGAGGCAATTTGACTACAAGAAATATGAACTCAGAATACAGTTCAGTTTACAGAATTCCAAAGAATTTCAATGTAGGACTATGATCAAAACAGACCTGAGGGGTTTCCTCAGATCGATTCCACTTCTCAACACAGCTTATTATCCTGGAAGTTGACAACTTATAGCAATTAGCTTGGAATCCAAATCAACAACTTATTCAAAATACTGTGCAAAGATAAGTGCATCATCACTTGCCGATGAGAGGTGTCATTCATGTAGAAGATAGGAGGGCTTGTGTCCAGGCAAACAGCATGAAATTGATTACTGTCTGCACAAGTCAGCCGAGCGAAAGTTGGAAAATCACGATTCTTTATGGCTTCTTCCATTTCAGGTACCCTTTTTGGTACTACTTCCTGTTGTATTCAGGTGAAATAATAGGATACAGTAACATTAATTTCTCAACAGAATTTTCAGTCATGAAAAACGCAGAAATGTAAAAGCCTCAGGAATCCGAAATCTGGTTAAGGCAATGAAGATCATCAAAACAATATTGAAGGGAGTGGACAAAGACGTACAGCTGCCCTGTGTTTTATGAGGGGACTTGTCTCAACTGTCTCCCGCATCCCACTGGTGCTACTAGTTTCCTTCTGTCGTGAACTTACCTGAATTTCCATTAGAAGAAGTATTGGCACATTGGTTTAAAAAAAAAGCTAACAGAAATTTTAGCATACAAATTAAACAGATGAACCCTTCTAGCCATGGAAATATATAGATACTTGAGAGAAGATGGTGCGACTCATAGTATATGGTACATGGCTGCGAAGCAAAATGAGGGACATGACCAACCAGTGCAATTAGAAGCGCAACATGGTCCAAATATCTTGCTAACAGACCAGAAATTCATTGCTCGCACAAGTTTGAGGGTGGAGGAGGAACATATCGAGTGAGTGTGTGATTATTCAGTATGAAGAAGCACGGTATTAGTTGCATACAAGGAAATGTTAGAAGTAATAATAACATTACTCTCCCCAGTGCAGAAATGACAAAAAAACTAGAACCTCAGAATTAAGGACAGCAAATTCAATTTGAGTAATGATGCTGAGAAGCATCAGATATGAAAGGAGAATATTGGTTGAGATAGGGAAAATTGCTTTCCTTTTTCCTTTATAGAGAGGGTATAAAAATGAAAGGTGAAGATGGATTTACATTATATTGTATCAAAGTAAAAATAATGTGATATCTCTCCAAATAAAGGCACATACCACTGCAACTAGAATAACAAGCTCATCCCAGTGCTTTTCATCGACAAGCTGAACTGCCATGCTATCGCTGCCTTTGTCATCCTTGACATCAGCAAAGAAGCTATTAATGAAAATCTTGAAGGATAAGATTCAAAAAATCTGAGCCCTAACTGATTATCATCAACAATGAGACATACTTTTCCCATGACCCACTTCACAAATCCACCATACAAGCTACGGCAAGCACTTCCTGAACCTTGCCTGTCAACACAGAAATCTGTTAAAGTCTGCAACTTACATGAGTCTCAAGTTTGAAACATTCAAATCAAAAGTAAAAACATAAAAAAAAATATAAAACTAGGAAGAACATGACTATTTGCCAGGGAAGTTGTGTGGTGGATAGGTGAGTGGGTACCAGACAGAAACACATCAATTTCTCCAGCTTGAGGAAATTGGTGATCCACAAATTGGCTTCACGAAACAAATAGTTGATCCATATACCTATACCTTGGCACATTTTTTTTTTTTTTTTGTAATTAAAGCCCTTGGCACATACTTACTCATATTCCTTGATGTATCAATTCAAACCAAATTTACAATTGAAATGGTGCTTGGTGCACTACAAACAACAACAATAATCGTACCCAGTATATCCTAACGACAGCAAAAACTATCGCTAGGGTCTGGGGAGGATAACAGACAGACAAACAATACTTCCATCCTAAGGGATAAAGGCTTGGTGGACTATATATGTTTAACTATATATGTTTAAGCCTTATCTTTTCGGTAGTAATCAAACTTTCTGGGAACTAATGACAGTTTGAATATCTTAGGAAATATTAGTTGCCGCTAGTCATTGACCACAAATGATTGCAACGATCCTCTAGAAACAGCTCACTCTTATCGTTTGAAGAAGAGCAACAATAAATCAAAACCACTAGATGCTCCTATCTAATCTGATCTCATAAGTGGCCGCGTACCATTTTTTGGGTTTCCTTGGTTCCATCTTTTTCCCCTCGTCATATTAAGTGTCAGACTCTCAGCCATTACTTGGTAAGCATTGCTGCTGATTTCACGTACCAATGATGGCAAGAGATGGTTGCCATGATTGGCTAAACACAAATTTCAACTGCACTTTTCTGATCAAGAATTGATAAACAGTGCAGAGAAATATGAGGAACAAGGCATATGCTGAGGAACTTCAAGTAACAGACCATTGTTTTAAAATCTTTTCCATAAATCAGAGAAGAAGAGATAATAAGAAATGAGTTGCACAGCTTGGCGTGATGAAGGTATTGTGATTGAATTATGTGATTTATCATTCTCTTTTTCATATGATTGCATTTAAACAGAAAAAAATGAAGGAGAAAAGTTCAGGAACACAGAGGGCAGTGAGGGAGAGCTAGACGGCAAGCTGACATGGTATACATGGTGTAAAACATAGTAAAATGCATGGAATTCCTGAAATAGATCCATATAATCTCCCAGCTCTGATACTAGAAGGCCCCGCACATATGTGCAGTTCATCAACAGCATGCATGATAGACTCACATTAAAGCTTAACAACTTTGAACACAACCGAAAACTTTAAACAACGTGGCATCATCCAGACCAAACAGGTAAAATAGACATCATAACGAAAGAAGGTACCTGGCTATAGCAGAAAGTTGGCTATTGTCCTCTTTTACATTCATCAGCTTTGCAAGGGCAAAAACTGCATTAGAAGAATAGAAACTTCAGTCCAGCCCTTCCTTGCATTGTAATGTGTGTGAATAATAGATATATGGAGGAAGAGGGATAGGTTTGAAAAGCTGGCGGCGACAATCATTTCCTGGAAGCAGACCTCCTTGAATCTATTTCTTGGTTGATTGCAATACTTCCAACTTACTTCCGTTTTCTTCATCACTGTCTTTTTTCTTTTCTTTTAATTTCCAAAATCTTCAATTGAAATCCCAAGCTTATGATACTGGTCAAGATCTTCGAAGGCGGTAACTAACTCTCAGATATGAAAGATATTCTACACCACCATTTAAAAAGAGTGCTAGATGAAGTAAATTCCAACCTTAGGAAACGAATAGGAAGAGAACCACCATAAAATGATAGATTCATGGGAAAGGAAATCAATCAGACCTATCCAACCAATCAAACTTTGAGAACTAATATCATAATAAGAAGTTGGGACATGCCAAATGTGAATAGAGCTTGTCGGCTGCCTCTGGTGCTTGAGTTGAGTAACTGCCCGACAAAAAATTCTCCTCCACAATATCACTGGACTAGCAATCAGTTACTTGGAAAGAAAACTAGTAAGATATTCACTAAATTCAACTGTAGCATTAAGTGATTGGATCTTCTGTAGATGGAATCCCATGTAATGCAATAGAAAATACAGCAATAAGATACCTACAGATTGCAAAGTACAAAGGGACTAGAAATGTCTCGCCTGGTGATGCTTGAGGAGACGAAACATGTTAATGAAAAATGTACACAAGGAGGAGAGAGAGAGAGTACAAACCAAGGCAGGCAAAGCCAGCAGCAGAGGAAGCCAAACCAGCTGCAGTTGGGAAATTATTATAAGAAGCAATATGCAGATGCAGCTTCTCCCAATCTTCTTTCCCAATCCTGATTCCTTTCTTCTCATCCTTCACATCAGAAGCCCGAGATCGAATTTCCATCAAACATCTCTGGTACCTTCCTCCCGTTAATGACATCTCCTGTAAAACCAGGACCCAACTTTTACGCTCCAAAGTACTCAACTTTTCGCTAAGACATCACCAATTCAGATCCTTATAACATTCAAAACTCCAAGAATTAAGAACCCAGATCCTCATTTGCATCAATCTTCAAGAAAAAGAAAAAAAGAACCAACTTTTCGTTCCAAAGTACTTAAGTTTTTGCTATAAAAAAAATCACGAATCCAGATCCTCAGTAACATGTGAAACTCCTAGAATTAAAAACCATGATCCTCATTTTGCATCAATCTTTAACGTAGAAGTCAAAGAACCAACACAAACTTCTACAATACAAGTACTCAGCTTTTGCTAAAAATCACGAACCCATATCCTTAATAACATTTAAAACTCAAATAATTAAGAATCCAGATCATTAGCATCAATCTTCAACACAGAACCCAAAAATACGAAAAAGTACCCGCCCCCCGCCCCCCTCGCCCCAAAAAAAAAAAAAACTAAAGCAAGAGAGGCAACATTTGTTTAGGTACCTTGCCGTTGAGCCACATGCGGTCTTGAGTGAAAGAAGGGCTGACGGCGACGGTGGTGGTGGTGCATAGATGGGAAGGGTCGAGGGTGACGCTGATGCTATCATTAATGGGAAGAATTAAAGACTCGTCCCTCTTCCCCCAATACTTGATCACCGCTATATTCGTTGGCGTTTGGGCTGTAACCGTTAGAACCCACGAGTCGTTCTTCACGGATTCTTCAGCCATTGTTACTTGGTACTACGAATTTGAAACAAGATGTTACAGATCTCACAACGATAAAATTGTGTGTGTATATATAAACAGAGGAGGGAATGTTTAATGCGGAGGAGTTCCAATGTTCAATTGACTCTGTATTTTCCTTTGTTTCTCTTTTCATATATTACTCTTTTTGTTTTTTTTCTCTCTCTTTTGTTTGTTAACCGTTAAAAACATTATATCATATTAGGGCTTACAATGTAGCGGCCCGTCCCGAACCCTAGCATCGGAAACAATGCAACCGCCATAGTCTACTACGAGAACTGCAAAGCGTCGACACAAATTACGTACATATTGCTAAAATGACGTATGATAAGATCGCAGAAACGTAACAAATTTAAAACTTCATCCCTTAAATATAAAAACCAAAAAAAAAAAGTCAAGGCAGACTAGGCCCATACAAAGTCATCAACATAATAAATTCAAAAAGACAGTAGTCTACAATCCCCAAACATAACCAATAATAGAAGTCTCCAAAGTCCATCTGAAAGATTATCGCAACCCACCTTATGGCTCCCTGATGAGGTTCATAACCTCATCCATGTCAAGATAATGAGAATGCACATAATGTTACGAAAATGCAAGATCAAGGACCCTTAATAAGAAGTAACACTAAGAAACTAATGCATGAAGTAGGGGCCTTCCTATTTAAACATGTGCAAGACGAACCAAGGGAACTTATACATTGGGTTCACCTTATTGAACCTACAACATGATTTGTAAGAAATTTTAGAACCATTGTAAAATATCATTAGCATAGAATGTGTTCTTTATTTTGTTTTTATAAATGTTTATGTTGTATTAGTTTAGGCCCATCTCAGATTGTGATTTTTTGCAGGACCCGTTTTGGTAGAATTGACGTATCTCTCCAACCACAAGGCCAAATTTGGATTTTCAAGATGCGTTGGAAAGCTAAGACAAAGATCTACAACTTTCATGTTTTGTACTTTTCCAAAATCGATCGTCTTGGCATCTAAAAAGAGCATGAAAATGGAAGTACTGTTTCTACCGAATTCTGTGACATACCTTCAGTAATTTGGATGTATCTCCTCAATGGTTGAGCCAAATGCAAAGAACTTTATATGCTTATTTTCTACACTCAATTGGCTACAATTCTCTAAAAAAAGAGCAAAGCCTAATTCGGATTGGAAGATGTCCAAAAATCAGTCACAAACCAGAAAAGATTTCAAGATGAAGACAAATCCTTAAAGTCTTCCATGAATAGTACTTGAGGGACCTACTTTGAAAATCATCATTCAAGACTTGCAAGACTAGTTTTTATGGAGCCTACATGAATAGTTTTTAGAAGTGTGTAGTTTTTTCAATCATTATTTCAATTTGTAAGATAGTTTGTTGTCTTGTGATATTTTTGCCTATAAAAGGCACATAAGAGAAGCTTTGTAATCACACACCTTCAATGAAAATTTCTTCTTCTTCAAGAGTAATTCTTGTGTGTTTTCTTGGTTCATATTCAAAATCAAGGCTAGAATCTTTCAAGGTTTGAACATCCTTGTGAGAGTTGTCCAATTCCGGAAAGGGAAACATCCAAGAGGGAGGTATCTTGCTTGGGTTATGTGAAACTCATTGGAGGACTTATGTTCAAAAGGTTTTCTTCAACTTATTTGGAAGCAAGGTGAAGCTATCTTCATTGTGCCTAAACCATATTTGGAGGAGGAGTTTTAGAGTTAAAGAAAGGTCCATTCTTGCACGTATCACTCCCACTGAGCCCACTCGGACGAGGCGCTACAGACAATTTCTAACAAAATATGTCAACTCGATACAAATCGAATGTCCTTTTTATTTGTGTATAGTTTTTGTGGGTTAGAATTAGATCAGGTCAAACTCATATAGTCTACGATTGACTTATATACCTCGCCAAACTCGAAAATGAATCGTTATACATGCAAAACGCTGTCCAAATATGATATGACAAACTCAAAACTGACTTAGAAACCCGTTAACCTCGATCTATCAAATCCAAAAGTCATATTTTTAATCCGCCAAACCCGATCTTCCAAACCCTCCAAACACGTCCAATCCGATTCGTCAAACATAACAACTCAAAAATCAGATTTCTGCATCAACATGAACGCGTCCGGCCAATCTGATATTTGATTCAATAAATTTAATAAAGATAAGTAAATAATATTGATAGCATAAAGTATTTAATATGGGTTCTATCTTACTCATTGTAACATATTTTTTTAAAGATTTTATAGTATGTTGTTGATACAAGATAATGAGTATCACAAATACTATCATTATGTTGTATAAATATTATTTCTCGCAGGATAAAAATTATGATAATGAAAAATAAAGACAAGTTTTATTAGTGAATGTATAATAAAAAGATTATCCTTATAATCAGTAAACCGAACAGTAGTACGTGTCTAAAACTTGACAAATATTAGATGTGACAGAGTCCATTTATGACTCGTGAATTGGAGTCAGAGTAAAATACTAAAACATGGATAACTTGAAAAATATCCTTTTAAAACAATTATATTAGAACTAAGCTCCAACTTGAATGATGTCACAAATAATTTTCTTACCTAAAATGATCTCAGTCTAATGCCAGTTAGTGGATATCTCCATTACTTGCTACTTTATAAGTCAAAATATGCACATTTTTAACATTCAATGAATTTGGTTTGAGCCTTAGTGGTGAACTTTGACTAGAAATGACAATGTACCGTAACGAAACATTCTTATGTTATATGTTCTGTATATATTGTGTATATTTTATTATTGTCGTGTATATTATAATTAAAAAACATATAAAATATATATCGTATAACCACGTCCTGCTAAAAAAAGGTAGAATGACTCAACTTTGAGAAGTAGGAAAAGATGGTCGGTGTCAATATATGAGTTAAGACATTACAACTAAAATGTCATATGTTTTAACCGGAACATGTGCATCATAAGTGTGATACTAAAATCTGGCTAGTAATGGCGTCGGCTATTATATCTAGCCTAAATAGGTTAAAATATTGTGGGCCAGTTTGTAGTAGACATCCATACTTTACCAATATAAAAAACCGTTGAGTTAATGATTTACATCCTACATCAACTTATAAAAAGATTAGATTTGGACTTTTGCACCCCCAGAGCATAGTCCAGTTGGTACTTTGTTACTCTGGTTGGGAATTGCCAGAAAGAGATCATGAGTTCGAATCCAGAGACACACACAGTGTGGCGTTCCTCTGCTGCTAGGCCAAATACCTGGTTTGTAGGGACACCTTGTATGGGTATCTGCGTAAGATCTCATCCAATCTAAGATGCCGCTGAACTCCTAATTTACATCCTCCACACATCTCTTTGCAGCTGGATCATTGGAGGCCCTTTGAGTTGGGTTCAACCTCTTGACAGAAAGATTTGGACTTCTGAAAATGGCCGCTGCTTTACTGTTTTCCCTTTTCAATTGTTTTTTTGGCCTAACCCACACAGCTGGAGAAGTTGTCAAAGAAAAGGAGTCCGGATCTCCTCACCCCCCAAAATAGGGGTAACAAAGTTACCTCTTGCCACGTGGCAGGGAAGGTGGGTGGTGAAGCTGGATACATGTGACCTCTACCCAACCTCACCACCCTCCTCCCTGTCACGCGGCGGGCGGTCACATGGGGGTGATATAGGAGGCGGTGAGAGATCTCAACCCAAAGAAAAGTGTTTGTTGTCGCTATCGTTTTAAGTGTTGGAAATGGGATAGGATCCCCTCACCGCATCCCCCTCACCGCGTGCGTGACCGCATGACACGTGGCAGCAAGGGGGGTGGTGAGGCTGGATGAGGGTAACCCGCATCCAGCCTCACACCCCCTACTGCTGCCACGTGTCGCGTCCTCAGCCGCGCGGTGACTCACCGCGCGGTGAGGAGATCTCATCCCGTTGGAAATTGGAACCACAGGTACAAAATGAAGAATCATGTGTTTACAGCAAAAATACAACAACAATAAACATTAATTTATTGATTTAGAGGCTCGAGCGAATGAAGAGGACATATATACGCAACTATACTAATATGTTAAAAACACATAAACGGTTTTTATTGATGACTCATAATGAAATTATGTAAAGCTGTATTCATTAACCGCTAATTCATAATATAGGAAACACGTCCAATTTAAAGCTGTTTAATGCAAAAACCGTTTTTGTTTTTTCTTTTGGTTTTGAGAGAACTAGAAAAATAGTTAGAATTGAGGTTTCAACACAAAATAATATTGGATTTAAATTTCTACAAGTAAAAAAATATCGGTTTAAAAAATAAATTTAGTATAGTGGTTTTTTCAAAAGCCGTATGGTGGTGTAATGTATTACGGTGGTTCTACTTGTTTTATTTTTATGTATTATAGTGGTCTTCACTATTTAATACAGTTGTTTGTTTTTTGTATATAATTGCGTTTTTTCTCATTTGTCGTAGTGATTTATTTTCTTGTATTATACAGGTCCTTACTTAGAATAGTGATTTATTTTCAGTATCGTGGTGGTTATTCTCATTTAATATAAAGATTCATTCTCAGCCATATAATGGCATATATATATTGCATAGAAAATGATAAACCTTAATTTAGAAAATATATACTTGTTTGTTTGATCAATAATCAAAAATAAATTATGAGAAGAATTAACGATGAAAAAAAATAAAAATGACGTGCCCTTATTAAACTAGAATATGTATATTCCATGTATTTAAAAACAACTTGCAGCGTCTTTTTATTTTTATTTTTATTTTTAAAAATAAACCAGAAGCAAACAGTCTCGTACAATCGACGGGTTTTGATCACTTCATCTCAAAATTACTCACACATTTCTCCACCGTGGCAGCAGCGAGGGGTGGTGAAGTTAGATGAGGGTCACCCTCATCTAGCCCACCACCTTTCCCTACTGCCACGTGTCGTGCGGCGGAGAGAGGAGTAAGGAATTTTGGGTGAGGGGATCTCATCTCCGATCGACGGTGCTTTCTGTTAAGAGTAATCACTTTTTATATCCAAATGTTTTTTTGCTTGTTTTACAAAATATTCAAAAGTTTTGAAGTTATATTTTTATCTAAATATGATTAATTTGTTGCACTTATTTATATAGTGAGCGAGGATTTGATAGTCAAATTAGTGGCGATTAGACAACCAAAACAAGCCCTCGATGCAAAAAAATTAACAAAAGTTTGATAAAAACTACCATTTTAAAAGTTTTGGATGTTTTGTGCAAATAATATAAAATATTTGGATAAAAAATGGGATTAACTCTTTCTGTTAAGCCGTGGAGAAAGCACTGATAAAATAAGGGAAAAGATTAATACAGTGTCACTAAAACTTTTCTTCTTTGTGTATTTTGATCTTAAGATAATATTTAACATAATAAGAATTTACAATATTTTACAGTTACGGTCAAACGTATGAGGAGTGACCTGGCTTTTACTATATACTAAAACATTTTTCATTAAAAGTGGTGATTAGCTATTTTTGTAAAGTAATTGTTATACATTTACATCATATTGTTAGATGTGATACTCTTTTTACTGTCCTACATGCTTGTAGGACGAGTCTAAACAACGCATATATAGTGTATTCTAACGACAATAAAAGTTCTTGTTAGAGTCTAAATAAGGTGAGCGGAATGAAGAAAGAGTACAAATGCTAGCACTTATACCAATAGGCACATTCACCTACCATGCCTTGTCTTTATGCGCTAGGATTATTGGCTTTCTTGGATTTCTTTACTGTGTTTTATAATGATATTATGTGTATATGATATTTTATATGGGATAAGGATGGTGTCATTATTTCTAAGCACAAAAAAGACCACACCCAGGCTATGAGGCTCTCACTACCCTTGTCTCATAGAAATACGTGGAAGATATAAATATCGGTACTCAACGGTTTTCTAAGTTTGTAAGGCATGACTAAAGTCTATACATGTAATTACTGCAAACTTGGTCAGCCACCCTTTACTCATACTTGGGTCGAATACAACGGCTTAACCATTATTGACTCAGACAACAGTAATACACACACGCTACACGTATCCCGGATCGAACGTGAACCGTTATTCATGCTTCATTATTCGCATACAATTCATCACATTATCTAAATTGGTCATTTATAAATTTAAATTTGAAGTTAAACTAGATAAGATTTTAGGAAACCCTAGAAAGGGATGATGGATTATTATAATAGGACGGATAAAGTTTTGAATTTTTTTTAAAAAAAGTTTGATCAATTAACTTGTATATGTGTTTTACAATAATAATACACTTTTACCGTTACACATCCAACACCAAAAGTGACCTAAAAGCATCATAGCACTTTTAATTGACTAGAATGTGGCGCCGAAAGAAAGAACAATATTTACACAACCGATAAGGTTGGTGACTTTACAATTTACGTGTTTAATTATTTTGTGTACTATTATATTAATAACGTGTCACACGGTCTTATTTTTGGTTAGGTATGCGTCGGGCATTCATGGCCATTGTCCTTCAGACTTAATATGCACCGAGCAATGTTTATGGTGCTCCATGAGCATTAAACTCCATTGTACGTTACTATGCACTAAGGTTCTGTATTTGTATAAGGTCTAGGAAGGGTCGGGTCATTTTGCGATTTGATGTACGTAGGTTTACCCTAAACTTTGTACAAGAGGTTGTTTTCCGCGGCTCGAACATGTGACATCATGGTTACAAAAATAGCAACTTATCAGTTGATCCCCATGAGGATCATCAAACTCCAATTTCTCTGAAATAGATTCACGCTTTCATTTCCTTATGTAATTTATCTAATTAAATGTTTTTCATATGTCTTGAAGCTAGCATTATACTCCAAAAACATCTTAAAATCCACGATGCGTAGTAGTTATATATATTTCCAGTCAATTTGTTCTGCAAAAATACTTTTAAGTTATATATTCTATTTTGCTGAAACTGAGTTGTGATGAGCAGATTATACACGACCTACTAGATTTGCACATCTCTAAGGACATGATCCAGGATAGGAGTTCATGGAGACATAAGATTAAGGTTAACGAGGTATAGGTCATATATAGGGACACCTTAGAGTATATTTAGGGACATAGATAAGCGTAGATACTATCTACGCTTTAGGTTGACTTATCACTTGTTTGTTTATGTTTTACTGTTGTTTTGCATTACATGTACACATACACGTTATGTGTATTTTAATATGGAAAGCCTCTTCTTTGTATTTCCTGAATTCGCTCACTAACACACTACCACACCATATCTCTATTATTATGTCATTTATGCAGGTATATATAGAGTCGGGGGTCTAACTGGAAGCAGACTCTCTATCCATTGGGACAGAGGTATTGTTTGCCCACCACTTACCCTCCCAGACCCTAGCGATAGATTTTGTTGTCGTTGGGATATACTGAATACGGATGATGATGATTCTATTTTGCTGAAAATGTCAATATTGCGTGCTAAAGGCCTAAGGCTACACAACCGAATAAATAAACAAATATATTACTGAAGTTATATGCAGTCTTCAACGTACAATGTAGATGAACATGTAGTTGGACTATTTTCCAATCCATGGCAAGCATGTTGGCATAACATGCATATTATGGATTTTCATAGTATTTAGGTGCGCATCTTAAAGTAAAGAAGGGTAATAAATGCCCCATGATATAGCTCAGTTGATATTTGAGTTGAGATTGCTCTAAGTAAGGTGCATATTCGACTCAAGACACGCGCAGAGTGGAAACAATATTTTTATTTGGGCCTGAAGGCCAAAACCCTGAATTCGACCCAATTAGATGCTAGGTTACAGGCCCGATTTGCAGTAGGCTCCTTACGTGGATTCTGACAATACTTGCCAACTTACGAGACCGTGAGTTCCTGATTTACAACCTCTATGCAGCTTTATAGAACTGAGACAATGAAGACCTTCCGGACCAAATATTTAGCTTTCTTGCTTCAAAAAAGAAGGATAATAAACATGTTACATGTAGTACTTTTTTAGGACTGGAACGGTAAAGACCTCCCGGACCATAGATTTAGCTTTAGTGTAAAGGTTGTTATGCCCCGCACCTTCCGTTGAAATAATTAAAGGGAAAAAAAGATTAAATGGGATTAATGGCAATAAATGATAATGAAATAAGAATTAAGTATTAGAATTAATTCGAATTTATTGAGAGGATTAAATATAGAATTAAGTAGTATTCAATTTAGAATTAAATATTAGAATTTTATTATTTAAGATAAATAAGATAATAGGATAATTTAGAAACTCAAATTTCACCCTTTCCATATCAAAACTGACAGGACGTCAGTTTCTCCTCATTTGAGAAAAGAAACCGACGCCAACTTCCTCTCCTCCCCTCTTAGGCGATTTTTGGCATATCACAACCCTAGGGAAGATTCTTCAAGATCTTCAATCCGTTCTTCGTCCGTTCTTCGATCCATCTTCTAGTAATCAAAGGCAAGTAATATAGATATGAGTTCCTACGTTTTGTGAAAGAGAAAAGGCGTATTTTTGATATCAAAAATGGATCACCATGCAGTAATTTCTTTCTGTGAATCTATGTGTGATTTATGTGTTTTGGTTTTGAGATTTGGCCGTTATTTGATTGAAATCATTGTTGTTGTTGATTATGTGAAATCATGCAAAACCCAATCCCATGAATCCCTATTTGATGCTATTGGCGGTTGAAGGGAAGGGAGAGTGGAGAAAGGTGAGGTTTTAGGTGTGTATTTGATGAATGATGTGAGTTTTAGGCTTGGATCTTGATGTGTATGTGAAGGGTCTTGATTTGATGAATTAAGGATGGATTGATAGTGAGGATTAGGCTTGGAATGGTTGGGAGAAAGTTGGAAATCGATTGGGATTTAGATCTGCGGTTTCTGCAGAAATCGCAGGATGAGGATTCTGGAAATTGGTGACGTCGATCGATCAACGTCAAGGTATGACGTATGTCGATCGATCGACGTATAGCAAGTGAGGGGCTGACGTATTCCAGATGTACGTAGGTCGATCGACGTAGGATGAGTGAGAGATCGATGTGTCTCAGATGAACGTCGATCGGTCGATGT